>JAQFVV010012498.1:2575000-3310796 GCA_028023455.1 Epiperipatus broadwayi
AGCAATAGAAATGAACAATTGTTGAAAAACTGAACATTAATTAAGAACTTTAAAGATTGATAAATTTAATTTTATAAAAAGGAACTGTTCTCTGACTTATGTGTCAACTAAATTTATAATGTGGAATTTTATATATATATGCATGCGTTTGATAAAAAAAAATCATTTCCATTTGTTAGTTATTGTATTAATATTTATTGTTAAATTTTAAATGGTTAAATTTAAAGTTGGTTATAGACGCTTGCATGGATTTGTTTGCGGTTAATTATATTTTGGTTTTCATATTTGATCAAAATATATAGACATTCGATAAATAATGATACCTTACGGTGAGTATCGAAATGTATTTATTCGGATGTCTTTTAAGTTATTGGTGACAACGCAAGTATCTTACGGTTGAATACTATTGGGTTACTTATAAGTTTCCCTCTGCGATTGTCGGTATCAATAATTTTGTATTTTGATCGTTTATGTTTATTTGAAATGTTTTTGACCGTGGAATCTGTGTAATCGATCTATACCCAACATTGTGTTAAATAAATCTGTTGCGAACGTATATAAATGTTAAAATTAAGTCGGGCGTGAATGGCTATATGGATTTGTAAAGTTATATTAAGGGAGGGTTAAATAGGGATAGAATGTTTTCTTTTCAAATGCCGATCCACGTAGTCTATTCATACTTGACAATCTAAATAAAACAAAATTAAAATCATTGAAATTTATATAAATGTAAAATTAAATCATAATAAGAATATAAAACCTAAATGTTAAACTTCTTCCTCGGGTTTAGTATTATTTTATATATGCGTAAATAAATATTTTTATGTGTTAATTTCTGGCAGTGGCTTTTATTATTTTTTTATATGTATATCTAAATTTATAGATTTTTTTTATCTCAGCGTCTCCACTGAGCTAGTGACAATGGGCTAACGATCTAAATATGTAAATAAAGTGGAATCCTAACAGCGCGTATCTGCCTACTTTATAAATTTTCTAGGCTCAAATGCCTAGATGGCGCCCTTTGGTAGTGCGGTGCGGTGCGATGCGATCTACCACTTCGTATGGATCGTTAAAATGGCGTCCCAAGTGTGGCCTTACCTCAGAAATTGACCCTGAGAAGGGGAATTGATGCTGAAATTTCCTATCTTAAATAAACACGAGTGCCCTGAGAATTTTAAATGGGAATCCTGCCCGTAAATTTTTTCGGAAAATTATATAGATATATGTTTTGTATTAAAGTAAAGTTATAGTTTAAATTTTGTGTAAAAAGGTACTGCCAGTAAGAAAAATTGCGCATATGTAAAGAGAAATACGAGGAATAAAAAAAGTAATAAATAAAACGTAATTAATAAATATAAATCATAATTTTTTTTTTAAAAAAAAGTCTTGTGTAAAATTTAATCGTTTAACTTGCCTAAATAATATTTAAAGGTAGGAGAAACGAAACTTGGAAGGGAGGGGACAGAAATTTAGCTGGTACTAAGGAATCATCAGTCAACTTTTTTTTTTATCATTATATGTGTAATTACTGTTTTGTCTTTTAAAAAAAAAAAAAAAAAAAAGTTTTGTCCTTTTGAAATTTCATATATAACAAATTTGGATAATGTAATTACTAACACTAAGTAAATTCTATTTTTTTTTTTTTTTTTAATGTTTTTATTTTTTTTGAGGAAGTTTACTGATATGTAACGATATATAAATATGTCGTTACATTAATTTAAAATAAAAAACTTGTAAGTTCGCATATAAAAATAAGTGTATTAAAAAGAGAAGTAAAAAAAAAACTAAACGCTAAAATTAAAAATGTTTGTTATACGTATATACATTCGCACAGATGTTAAACTTTAAAAGTAGTTTTTTGATAAATAAAAAAAAAAGGTATTTGAATGTGTTTTTTATAAAAAAAAGATTTATAAAAGTATTTTAAAAAAAAAAATAACGTAAGTTAAAATAAAAAAACAGGTATTAATTAATTCCTGTAATCTATAAATGGAAATGATTGTTTGTTAATTGTTTAAAAACTGTTTAATTAAAAAGTCAGATGGAAAGGTAGATAAGAGAAGAAAGGAATTTAGCTTGACAAATGGAAGCACTGGGCCTTGGCTCGGACCAGAACGGAAAAACAGAGCAGTGACGTTTTGTTCAGTGAATCCTGGTGGATAATATAAAAGAGAAAAAAATATTGGCAAAGAGAGCTTGCTTTTTTCCAACTTGATTTTGGTGGGTCTGGAGGCAAGACGCACTTGCCGTCCTCCCTCACTGATTTAAAAATGCAAAGACTGTGATACCAGGACAGGACCAGCAACTGCCACCTCCAAAACATCAGACCGGTCTTCCAGGAAAGTCTGCATGGGAATTGCCAACGGGACATGGACTTCTCTACCGTAAGCAATAGAAATGAACAATTGTTGAAAAACTGAACATTAATTAAGAACTTTAAAGATTGATAAATTTAATTTTATAAAAAGGAACTGTTCTCTGACTTATGTGTCAACTAAATTTATAATGTGGAATTTTATATATATATGCATGCGTTTGATAAAAAAAAATCATTTCCATTTGTTAGTTATTGTATTAATATTTATTGTTAAATTTTAAATGGTTAAATTTAAAGTTGGTTATAGACGCTTGCATGGATTTGTTTGCGGTTAATTATATTTTGGTTTTCATATTTGATCAAAATATATAGACATTCGATAAATAATGATACCTTACGGTGAGTATCGAAATGTATTTATTCGGATGTCTTTTAAATTATTGGTGACAACGCAAGTATCTTACGGTTGAATACTATTGGGTTACTTATAAGTTTCCCTCTGCGATTGTCGGTATCAATAATTTTGTATTTTGATCGTTTATGTTTATTTGAAATGTTTTTGACCGTGGAATCTGTGTAATCGATCTATACCCAACATTGTGTTAAATAAATCTGTTGCGAACGTATATAAATGTTAAAATTAAGTCGGGCGTGAATGGCTATATGGATTTGTAAAGTTATATTAAGGGAGGGTTAAATAGGGATAGAATGTTTTCTTTTCAAATGCCGATCCACGTAGTCTATTCATACTTGACAATCTAAATAAAACAAAATTAAAATCATTGAAATTTATATAAATGTAAAATTAAAGCATAATAAGAATATAAAACCTAAATGTTAAACTTCTTCCTCGGGTTTAGTATTATTTTATATATGCGTAAATAAATATTTTTATGTGTTAATTTCTGGCAGTGGCTTTTATTATTTTTTTATATGTATATCTAAATTTATAGATTTTTTTTATCTCAGCGTCTCCACTGAGCTAGTGACAATGGGCTAACGATCTAAATATGTAAATAAAGTGGAATCCTAACAGCGCGTATCTGCCTACTTTATAAATTTTCTAGGCTCAAATGCCTAGATGGCGCCCTTTGGTAGTGCGGTGCGGTGCGATGCGATCTACCACTTCGTTTGGATCGTTAAAATATATTACCACTAATTTCCAAAGCCCAACATGCAAAAAAAGGATCATCAATAGTACAGGCAGCCGTACTTTTCAAAGCAATTAGACATAAGAAAAAATACACACCTATTGTAGTTCTACTGGATATTGAGGTTGCATTTGATTCAGTTAACATTAAAGTTTTGCTAGAAATGCTCAAAAGCACCAGAATTCCTAGAACACATCTATATATCATTGTGAATCTACTTATCAATAGAGAAATACATATATCTATCAATGGAAGAAATTCGCCATCTTTCACACCAAACCAGTCTTTATCACAAAGGTCACTACTTAGCACACTGCTTTTTATATACTATATCAATCCTCTCATTAAGAAGATACAAAAAACATTTGGGATTCAGATACCTGAAACAACACAGCACATAGTTTGCTTAGCATTCATGGATAAAATTACAGTTTTTCTCTCATCCAAAAAACCAAATTCCACAACTGCAGCAGCTACTGGAAAAAAATACACTGCACATTATAAGCTTAAATTCAACCAAGCAAAAACTTCAGCATGGTCTCTATTCACAGGAAGACCATGGGTGATGATCTATCAGTCAAAACCAACATCTTTTCTGGGTTTCCCATTTCATTTGGGAATCATGGGGATGAGATGTAAAATCCAAGATAGGATTAAGGAAGAAATAAAAAAAATTGCTGACTCCCTTTCAAAGAATTGCTGACTCCCTTTCAAAGACTTATATGTCTGTCTTCTCCAAAGTGCAGTTAATTAACCAACTAATTATGATAAAAATCAGCTATTATTTACCAATTATCGAATTCTCAAAGGCTTTCATAAAAAAAATCAAAGCAATATGTAATCAGTTACTCTGGTCTAAGAAGACAGTTGCCATATCAAATAGGAAAATGTCTCAACCATTGATAAAAAATGAACTAGGTCTCCACACAGTTGAAATCTTCCATATACAAAAGTTGAGGAATGCAATTATTACAACTATGAAACAATTCCCAAAACTAAAACACCTAATTGAAGTTACTCCTACTGACAGACCACCACCACCGGGATCATACATTTCATCCATAATTTATCAATGTAAAACCAATAAGGACATCCTGGAACAATATGAGAACAAATATTCATATTGGGAAATATACAACCTGATAAATAAAGAAACTAATGTAAATGAACCTTCACCAATGTTGGGAATCAATAACAAAAATCTGGTTAAACAATTCAAGCGATGGGCATTGGAACCTAAATTTTTCAATTTGATAATAAAAATGAACCTCACTGCTATGCCCACAACCTTTTTTCACCACTATAAAAGGATGTATAGGGACATAGATCCATTTTGTGGACTATGCCATAGAGCCAAAAAAACAATTGAACACCTAATTTACAACTGCGAAGGTTTGGCGTAAAATAAGACAAACGGCATGCAATATATATAAAAGGAAAAACACCCCCGATGGAACAAATTTTTAATGCTTATCAGAGTCGAGTGATACCAAACATTAGGGCAGTTACATTTGTCCTATATTCTTTTTGGTGCACAAGATGCAGCTTTATAATGAGGAAAAATACTCGATGTCATCCAGCCACATTCATTAATAAACTAATACAAATCAAAGATAGAGATAAAACTATTGTTAGACCAGATTTATATGCTGCAACTTGGTCACTGTTAAATGAAAAATCAAGACTATATGAAATTCAAAACAAAGACAATTGAAAATGCTGAGGTTGCAGCATGTTAACCACAAGAAAAAAAACTTATGGTTGAAGAAAAGTAAACCAAAATTATAAATTTTACCAAATAAAATTGTAAATACAATGTAATAGAAAGTATGTAAACCAAAGAAAGTAATAAAGTACCTTTTGAAACAATAATTATTGTTATTTATAAAATGTTTTGAATAAATTTTCTTACTTAAAACTTACGGAATCAATATCATTCATAATTATAGAAAAATTAAAAATAATCAATTTAAAACAAAACTGAAATAGATAACTCATTATAAAAAAAAAAAATAATATCAATCCGGCTTTCATTCCTTAATGGAACTTTTTTAAAATGTTTCTTTTTACACAATCACATGACCAATTACCCTATAGCAACTTCTACCAATGGACATTATTTACATTACATTATAACAATATAATTATAAAAATATATACATTAAATATATTTAATAAAATACATAAAATGATTAAACTTGTTACAGCCCCCCCCTCCCAACAATGTAGATATAACCTAAAAAAACAATAATAATAATCCCTTTCTTTTATTTTTAAAATTATAATTAAGATTTCAAATAATCTAACAATGCCCATTTCCCCCTTAATTGTGCTGGACCTGTAACCATGTTTACACATTTGTTTAAATTTTCTTGAATATACAAAGTTTCATAACATTTTCTTTTTTTGAAATTTTTTTATTTATAATGAGGTGTCTATTTCAATTTTGTTTTAAATTGATTATTTTTAATGTTATATACAGAAGACAACATTATGGACAAATTTTAACATTGAAATTTCATCACTTAAAGTAATTATAGCAATAGTGATTATTTTAACCATTATATTTTAGGTTCACAAAGGCTATGTTTAATGAAAAAAGTGGTCAGAGAAAAATAAAAAAATAATTGACTATAAATTTAAAGGGATAGGAATCTTTTTAAAATTCATTATGATATATTGCAAAAATAAATGAGTAGTATAGTTATTTAAATGTATACCAAATTTATTTTTGGTTGTTAGACCAGAAGATTAAAAAAATGTATCTATTAGGAATCTAAAATTTTATTTCTGGTAGGTTACTATTTTTCAGATGTTGTTCTATTTCATATATATATACTATTTTAGTCTTATATGCATGTTAATTATGTATGCCCTGAAAAAAATCATTTCAGAGGTACACATATTCTTATAGAAAAAACCCACTAATAATAATACTATAGAATAAATTCCAATTAAAAGGATAATATATACATTTATAGAAGAAATTATATTAAAATGATTATATTGCCATAAAATTACTGTAGCATAAGGTTGGTTATCCATACACATCTGCTTCCCAATCTAACATCCACTATTGCATATAATTCCATTATGTAAAGTCAGTGTTAACAATGCATGGCTTAATTCTCATTCCATTGTCTTGTATTTATTCTTATTTATAATTTGATCACCTAATGTGTGGCTTTCACTATATTGAGTTACTATATATATATATATATATATATATATGTATAATCGGAATTAACTATTATATACAGCCTTTCCAAGCACAGAAGTACTTTCAGTTAATTGCTTAACCCTCTTCAACTGCTGTTAAATTAAAAAAAAACATAACAGAAGCAACTGTCATTAAGTCCAGTCCCATAAATTCCAAATTTTAACATTAGCTGTTTGTCACTAATTATATTCATTTTATTTGTATTTATTAAAATTGCCTCCTTAATTTTTTTTTATTATGATTTTCTTTCTCTTCATGAAGAATCTTAACACTTTCGAGATCATAAAGAATCTTAACACTTTCGAGATCAAACTTTCATTATCCAAGAAAACTGAGTAGTCATTAAATCATTATTATTTTTACTCTTCACATACTTACATAATAAAAAATATGTCATTATTAGTGTCATAAAATTAAAAATATTGAGATATTTGCCAAGGAATTGTTAAAAGTTGATGATAAGATTGAACAGATTAATAATACTTTATGTCAATTTTTTAAAAAAAGTTATAATAATTTAAAGAGTTGAAGATTGATAATAAAAATGGATATCTATTCAATATATTTCAACTGCTCAAATAAATTTTTTAAGGATGAATATAAGGATGTGTTTCATGTTTCATTTTGTGATAAAAATAACATTAATAAGTTAGTGAATAATTCTATAAGTGTCATACTTGTCAAGCAAAAAAGTAATGTTGTATATCAAATTATTTGTAGATGTATGATCTCATATATAGGTGAATGGTGGCGTTGTATTGAGAAAAAATTAAAGGAGCATAACTTGTTGTATAAATGTGTGAAAAGAAAAATGATAATGAATTAATGACTGCTTCATTTTTCTTGGATTACGAAAGGACATGTAAATATAAATTTAAGTTTGGTCTTGAAAGTATTAAGATTCTTCATGAAGAAAGAAATCATAGTAACAGAAACATTAAGGAGGCAATTTTAATAAATATAAATAAAATAAATATAATTAGACAAGCTGTTAATGTTAAAATTTGGAATACATGACATTTGAGTTAATGATGTTTGCTTACATTAGAATTTTTTGAATTTAATGACAGTTGAGGTAGTTGAAGAGGGTTAAGAAATTAACCAAAAGTACTTCTATGGGTTTAAAAACTGCATATAATAGTTAACTACTGTTATATTTATTATTTTTATTACAATAGTTTTTAGTTAATGTACATTTTTTATGTATAAAATATACATTGAAAGAAATAATATCTTATTCATTTCACTGTCATCCATGTGGTCTTCCACATGGTAGTAAGTTGATTTTCTGTTGTTGTGAAGATAGCTAATAAATATGGCATTCAAAAGTCTTAAAGAAAGTTATATAGAACAGAATAAATAAAATAAATGTTAAATGTAATAACAATAGATGGTGTTCACACTTTGGAATCAATTATTAGAAATCATATTTTTAAAAAAATAATAAATAATATAGTAGGTTTATTAAATTGTATAAACTATGTTAAAATTGTTGCTCTTATTAAATAATAAAAGAATATGTGAAATGTATTATAAAACAATTCAATTAAGTATACTAGTGTTTAAGGAAATAGATTTAAAATAATTAGATTAAAAATAAATTAATAAAAAGATTAAAACTGATATGAGATTCAAAATCAAGGAAAAATACCAAACAATGTATTAATTATGGTGTTTTGAAAATTCAATAAATTAAATAGTGATAGTGATTTGAAAATTCAAGTAATAAAAATAAGATGAGGTCATAAAAGTGGTGAAGATAAGAGATTATCAAAGGTGTCAAATACAAGATTAAAAGTATTAAAAGTTGAAAGTCAAAAGTATAAATAGTCATTTTTTTTTAATTAGTCAATCTAGATACTTGCTTTAATTAAGCTGTTTCAAACTATCATTAAGATGATCAAGTAGAAAAGAGGAAAAAACAACAACTATCTAAAATTGAATCTGGAATCCTTGTGAATCCTGTACAAACAATTTAGAAAGAATCACTATTCAAAATGAAGAAAAAAGCACATTATGATAACTTTTAAAGAAAAAAACATGATAATAAATGAAAATAATTAATGCATGCTATTGTGGAGGAAATATTAACATAAAACATTTTCACAATTAACTGTAGAGAAATCTAACTGCAAAAGCTTTGCCCAATAAGTTAAAAAAACAAACTGTTTATCAATTAGACTGTTATCCCAACATATTGGCCACTTTAATTTTATTTTATGAACTTTAAGAAGTATTTAATTCTGACACAGTATATTTTGTTATGTATAAAATGATTATTTAATTGATTGATTAAAGAAAGGAGTGCATGTTTTATAAAAAAAAATGAAAGCCAAAATTTTCTGTCAAGCAGCTACAACTAAAACATTTAAATACAAAATTTTCTTCATGTATTATATATATATATATATATATATATATATATAACAAAATAAATGTCCGCTAATAATAATAATACAATAACGAAACTTAAATATATTCCACACAATGGTAAAAACTCATAAAGAAATATTTTCGATTATATTCATAATCATTATCAACTCAACTTTCAAAATGGAATCATTTATTACCACCGGAAATGATTCCATTTTGAAAGTTGAGTTGATAATGATTATGAATATAATCAAAAATATTTCTTTATGAGTTTTTATTTATATTATATTATAAATTGTTTACCGTTGTTTGGAATATATTTAAGTTTTGTTATTATATATATATTGAACTGGATACTTTATCCAATTCAAGGGTTCTATCATGTAAATTAGAAAAAAAAACCAAGTTTTATATGTGCAATAACACACATACTTATTTATCTTGAATTCTTATATTTTTAATTCTCCGTTGATTTTAGTATAAAATATTTTTTTTTATGACGCTTGTTTTCTTTTAAAATAAATAAAAGCAAACAAAGTTTAATTAGTGCTCTTATATGTATTTTATTTAAACTAAAAAAAATTAATGTTGATGTATTTTAAAGCTGAGATTTAGTTTTGTATTTTTTTTATATAAAAAAAATAATCATTTTTGTAAGATAAAGCCCTGTAAGATATTGTTTTTCTAATTAAGATTGAGCGGGAGATAGAGTTTTACCTTGGTTGAAAGTTGCAAAAAAAGATTGCGCGGGAGATAACAAAGGACATAAATAGCTGGGTAATTTTTTTTTTATTAGAGAGGAGGATTCAAAGAGACTATTCTGGTCATTCAGCTTTTTTTATTGCTCAGCTTATTCAGCTTCTTGTTATTGAGGATCGATCCAGATTTTAGCTGTTATTGAACTGTTGCATTGTGAAAGTGACTAAATTTTTCTTTTGATATTGGTGCCATGGGAATCACCAAGTTGAATTTCTGTGGACCGACAATAACTCTTGCCGTGATAATAGCAGTCTTTTAGACTCCATGCCTGTAATATATGCCATGAAGAATCTCCACAACATGATGGGCTGAGCCTTTCCAAAGATAAACCTCCGGAGCTCCAAATTGTGACTTCAATCATGACCTAATTTTCAAGTCCAGAGTGGATCCTGATAATGCCTCCAGACTTTTGAACCTGTAGTAAATGACAGCCATTGTAGAGGACTCTATAAACAAAACTTTGTGTGAACAACAGAAATTAATAATATCTCGAGGTAACTTACCTTTCCATATCAAAATCAGGGCTAAATCTCTAATTAAGTCTCTCGCAAATCTCAGCTTAATCTTAAACGGAAATTATATTTATGATGTGTAATTTATCAATTTAAATATTATTGTATTTTTGTTTATTTTACATTACAATCTTAGTAGCAAGATTTTCAATCTTAAAATGTTACTTGTTCGAGAGTGCAGGGCGAGTGATATTTTATATGCTTAATAATTTCTCTGTTTTATGATTAACCGTTTTAAAATGCTCAGACTGACCTTAGTAGTTTTCTTTTATTTTTGTTTGTTTGTTTGCTTTGGCGTTAAACTAAATCAAACTTGGGTTGGCTAGCGATTTATAGGATATATGATTTATTTATTTTTGGTAGAGATTTATTTGCTATAATTCAGATTACATAGTTCATGTTTCTTTCTTGTGTGAGACTAACCTTGGCTCATTTCAGTGTACTTGTCCATGAGCATTTTGCAGAATTATGACATTCTTGGTTCCGACATTTCTTTTCTGGACTAAGAAAAGTTCTTCTGCACTGTCCTGTTATTCTCCACAAACATCCATCTCACTAAATCTCTATAGGGAAAAGGGAATTGGTTGGGTGACCCACTAGCAAGAAAATATATGCCATTATTGTGTTAGATAAGAAATGAACCTGTCTGCCTGGGTATTTAGCATAGTACTGCTCACATACACTCAATGTTAAGATCTGCTAAGTAAATGTAGATCAAGTTTCATGTTTATTTTGTTATTATGTTTAATAAATTTAAAAAAGTTCTTATAAGTATTTTGGCTGATGTTTGTCTCAGTGTTTTCTCAATTGTCTGAACCACATTCATTAGCTTTTGCTCTTCCTGAGTTAGTCCAGCACATTCATGTTCGTAAATCCTGCCCACTCTTAAAAATAAATGTCTAGTTCCAATTTTCAGACTAGTGGTGTCCTTGTGGTCAGGATATATGAAACTAAAATCTTTCATCCGGCACAATATATATATATGCTTAGCTACAATTTTATCTCATAAAAAATTTTTTTTAATGAAAAAATTGTCAGTAAATATGTAAAATTGTATAAAATCAAAGGTGCAATATTCATTTTAAACTTACAAAACATCTGTATATTGGTCAAATATTTAAAATGAAGTGCGAAAGTGTTAAAATAGTGAAAAGTAATTTAATTATTAGTTTCAAATTAAAGATTTTTTTTGAAATTTGATCAAGTTCATTTGTACATAAATTAGCTCTCATTTTGTTTACCATGAATTAAATTTATAATAAAAATGCAGTCATTATTGAATGGTTTTAATTTTCTAATCTGTATGGTAAATTTATTTACAGTTTTATTTTGAAAATTAAAGATTGGATTTCAAAAGAATTTGGGTTGAGGTATTATTAAATCAGAAATCAAATTCGAAAACATCATCTCTATAATTAAGTTGAATTATTATTAAATCAGGATTCAGAACTCATGAGGTCACTCCCTAGTATTATCATTGAAAGAAAAGTGTATTGATTAAAATATTCCCTTATTAAATATATGTATATGACTATTTATGAAGCTAATGATATGCATAAATATATTGTATTTGTGAGGATCAACTAAATATGGGATTATATACAATTTGTATTGAAGGCCAAGAATTTACATTACAGCAAGTATTCTCTATCATAGAATTATGTTAATATTGTAATATGTAAAAAAAGATTAATGTTTTAAAACAAGTTGAAATAAACTTTAGCCACTTTACATATAAACACTCTCATTTTATATTTGTGCTCTTGCATGCATGAAAACTAAAAGTTAAAATGTAATGAAATATATTTTATTGAAGCAATTATTATAATTATAAAGATAATAAAATTATAAAGAAAATTATCTTAAATTTTATGCTATAATCTGCAATGGAAACATATTTAGAATATTTTGTCTGATAATTTTGATACCCAATAAATAAACTATTGTTTTGTTATTTGTTTAAATAGTGCATTAACTTCTTTATATCCAATATTATCTGACCTGCATTTTTATCCAATGTCCATTTATTGAGAATAACTTAACTTCTGCTTGATTTACCAGGTATTACAAATATTTGTGTAATCAACATCATCATATATTAAAACATATTTTGAAATCTATTAAAGTATATAAATTAAGAATAAGTGTCATATACTTCTTTAATGTCAGGGGCATTTGAAGCAGTTAAAATAAATTTAAAATACCATCACTACCATCATTTTTTAAATTTTTCAATAAAATCTCTTCTATTTTAGTTGAGTTTTTATAATCTATAGAGAATTTTTTCCATAACATATTAGCATCTTTTCTCTATATCATTTTACAAGATATGTGGATGATATTTTTGTATGTGCTTCTTCAGAAATGATTGATAAAATTTTTGATGAATACAATAAATTAAAAGGTCTTAACTGGACTATGAAGAAAAATATAATAACAGTATTAAATATTTAGATTTGATGATTTCAAGGAACAATAATATGATTAACTATAAATTGTTTATTAAACCAATTGAAACGAGAGGGTATATTCCATATTTATCTAAAGTGCCACATAATTATAAAATGGCTGGTTTTAGGTCTTTTTTTACATAGAAATAATATTTTTTGTAAATATGCATGTGACAAAAAGAAAAATATTGAAAATTATGTAAGTGAATTATTAAGTGTGGGTTATAATATAAAATAAATTTATCAAGTGGTTTGTCAATTTAGTAAGAAAATTAATAGGAATACTGGTGATGAAAAAATTGAGAGTAAGAAGTGGATTTCTTTGCCTTTTTATAATAATAATCAAGTAAAATTTATGAAAAAAGTTTATAATAGTATATATAATATTTCATTTTATCGATTGGGTAATTTAAATAGAATGGTTAATAATTCAAAAGATAAGTTAGAAAAAAATAATGTGATTAATATAATTTATAGAATTTTTTGTGGGTGTAACTTATCATATGTGGGGGAATCTAGATGTAATATTGAGAAAAGAATTAAAGAACATAAATTGTTGTATAAAAGAGTTTTAAAAATGTACAGATATGTAATGATAATAATAATGAAGTCAAGTTATATTCTGAATCTGTTTTTTATGATCATGATAGGAGTTGTAATTTTAAATTTGATTTTGATATAAACAAAATAATATTTTAGGCCAAGAGAAAAAGAGAGATAATTAAAAAGAAAAATTAAAGGGGCAGTTTTTATTAGTAGGTATAAAAATACGATAATAAACAGACAGTCAGCAAATGTTAGGATTAATGAATTGTGGGATATTTAAATCAACATGTATATATATATATATATATATATATATATACAATCAATTCTCAATTTATATTAAGATTGCAAATCTCAAACTTTAATGGACAAGCTTCAATCTTCTTTACTCTCCAACTTTTCAGCCATCAATATTATTGAAAATCCTAGGATGGAATGCTCAAAGTTCTTGTTGATGCCAAATTATTGGAATATCCAAGTTGACCTTAAGTCAATTTGACCACTAACATGTAGGATTTTAATATGTACATTTAATAATACAAAATAAGCTTTGACCATTTCGTCCTTGGATTTTTTAAGGATATGAATGGCTGAAGAGTTGGAGGGTGAAAAAGATTGAAGCTTGTTTATTAAAGTTTGAAAATTTGCTACCTTAATATACACTGAGCACTGATTGTATATATGTGCGAAAGATGGTGGTGTGGATCAACTGATGAACGTTGATTCAGCATGAAATATATAGGAGATTCTTTATCTTTTTTCATAAGTATGTGGTTATGTGTATCAGTTGTATAAGATGTTTTGGATAGCTAGAAGAATTTGAAAGTCTGAGTTTAAGTTTTTTATTTTATATATATATATATATATATATATATATAAAATAAAAAACTATATGGCACTATATATATATATATATATATATATATATATAGTGCCAAGGCCAAATTTGGCACATGTATATAAAATAATTTTGTTTAAAAAAAATTATTAAAATAAAAATAAAAAAAATCTTTTATGAAAAAAAAAAGATATGAATCAAATAGTTTTCCATCAGCAGTTTTTGAAATACAAAGCTACCATTAATTAATCAGAAGGGGAGAGGGGTTTTCTTAAAGTCAAACTAAAAGTGTTATAAAAGAAAGTAAAGTTTTTCTAAATTAGTATTCATAAAAATAAGTAATTTAAAATTTAAAAAAAAAATATAAATCTCTTTTCATTCAAGCTTATTATAACAAATTATACATGTGCGTGTGAGTGTAAATAAATGTATGCCTATTAGAATAATATTAAATATATATATATATATATATATATATATATATATATATATATATATATATATATATGTAAATGAAAGTTAAAAAAGAAATTATATTTGAAAAACACAGTGATGGCTATTAAGTTAAATAAAGATTTATTTAAAAACACAGTGGTGGACTATTAATTAAAGATATGAAAACAACACGTTAAAATAGCTACTACTAATTAAACAATCGACAAAAACATGTTGTGATAGGATTAATTGTTAAAGAATTTCGACAACAGATATCTGCTGGAGGATATTTAAAGAGATAACATGTCATCGGTATAAATACTGAAGATTTTTATCGGACAAGAAGTTTTGAATTAAGAGTTTTATTCAGTCTAGTTTGCAGTGACAGTCTTGTGCAATTTCTATTATGAATCCAAAAACAAACATGCAGTGATGAGCAGCTTTTGGAAATATACGCTCCTGCTGCTGCCCTTTTAGTCCAACAAGATCATCAAAACCTGCCTGTGAAATAATGTCTGCATAACAACTCTGAAATCCTTCGTCAAACATTCAACTGTCTTCAAGAATAAGACCAATGGATTCACACAAAATCTCTTCAAGAAACATCCAAATCTAACCGGTTAGATATAATCCATCAGAAGCAGCAGAAGCAGTCAACAACAAGCAATATCTCCATTCCAAAAATCCTAGGTAAACATTTATTTATTATCATTTATACGTAGTAGCCACCACTGTAATTCGTAAATATTCAAGATTCAAATTATATGAACTCTTATCATACATAAAATAAACTATTGATATGTGTGTTTAAGTTTCAAATGCTATTAATGCTTTATTATTATGAGTTAATATGTGTGTGATCATTATATCAGTGTTATTAGTTAAATTATATAAATACCAGTGTTCTACTATTAAAATCTACAAAAATATTTAAACTAGTTTAGAAATGTTAATTTAAAATGTGTGTGTTATTTAGATTTATAAAAATGTTTAAAATTAGTAAATGTTAGTTAATAAATTGTCTTTAAAATTAAACTTTATTTGTTGGTCACTTCTTTTTATCAATTCTTTTTGTATATTTTATTACTGATTAAAATTAGACTGGGCTAGTTAAGGGAATTGTTTTGCATGCTGGATTATGAGCCTAATGCCCGAATACGTTAGTCTTCAGACTAGCTGGTGCCCCGGGGTTTACCCCGAAACAAATAAAGTATTTGAATAGTAGGGGTTTGAATCTAGCAGCCAAGATGGGCCATTGTTGATAGTTAAAGCTATCATTAAGATCTCCCATTTTGCTCAAATGTGCCGGTTCGTTCACGTAACCTTTATAAGATTATGAATGTATTATGAAGGAGTTTGAAACTGGCCAAAACTTATATATACGTATAAGTAGGTGGTTTCAGCGGTTCAACCCGGTACATAAATGGCTTTTCCCAACATTGGGGCTGGACCTAAGAAACAATAGTAAATAAATGCTTTGTTTCTTGTTTAAAAAAAGTTTTTTTATACAAAAGCTAAATTACGTATGTTAAAGCGTTTTAATTTTTTTTTTTTAAAAAAAGAATTGACCGAAAACTTTGTTTTCTTTAAATGAAGAGAGATTTATGCTATTTACATTGGCTAAAATAAATCATTATGTTAAATTAGAGACAGGTGGATGTTTGGGTGGAGTTAAAGCATTAAGATCGAGTAGAGATAAATGGACAAAGGAGGGGTGGAGTCAGCGTGTATTTCCAGTTTAGAAAGAATTAAATGAAATAGAAATTAGTAAACTTATTAAAATAAAATACGGTATCAAAAATAATGATAAAAGTATTTAAAATTATAAATGATAAGAAATAAAGCCAAAATGGAGGCTCAAGGTAAAAGTATAGAAAATATTCCCAACAAGGAAAAAAGGGAAATCATAGCTTTATTAACTTGCATGTTCGAAAAACAAAAAGAAACAGCCGAAGAATATAAAAAAATAGCCGAAGAGCTTAAAAATCAAAATAATGAAATGAAGAGTAAATTGGAAGGGCAAGCTGAAATGCTTGAAAAGTTAAAGGACCATATCAAAATGGGCCAGAATAAAATAAAAGAAGAAATTAGGGAAGAAATAAAAGAGATTAAAACACAAGTAGAAAGTCAGGAAGTTGAAAAGGAAGTTGACATGATAAAATATGTAAAAATTGAATTAGAACTAGATAGTGATGAAACAGTGAAGACTGAAATAGAAATTAAAGCAGAACAGGATAGTGCTAAGACAGGGGAAAATATAGATCAAGAAATAGAAGAGAGACATAGGTTCAAGGTAGAAGATAGCATAAAAGAGTTTTTACAATGACTTAAAAATAAAAGGTTTAAAGTAAATGTTCGCATTCACTGTAAACGTAGATTTAAAACAAAGAGAAAGTGTAAGAAAAAATATTCACGGTTAGGAAAAATATGGAGGTCTGTGAAGCTTAAAAGTTTTCTAATTTACAAGGCCGAAAATAGAACGGAAAGAGAAAGAGATCAAATAGATTTTAATCGAGAGATAGAAGTGAGAATATGGAGTATAATTTATGTTAGTGAGTTAGTAGAAAGAAGGAAAGAACCACCAGACAAAAATTAAAAATATGTAATCTGACGGATTCGCCAGCTTGACCTAGTATATAACGACCATGGATGCGGAATAATGGAAATGTTAACAAAGTTTAATGAAATAAATGTAAAAACGAGTATCAAGTTAGTTTGAATAATTAAAAATGATTAAAGTTAGTCTTAGTAAAATAAAATAACAATCTTAGAGGTTTTTCAAATGTCAAAGCAACGATAAAACAATTTATGTCAAAAACCCTCGATTATGTCTTATCGATTATGTTAAATCCCAGCTCATAAGTCTAGAACATAGCGGAGTGTGATGCCAATGAAATAAATGTGTAAAATTAGAAAAAGAAGGAACTGCCTGATAAAGTTTAAAAGTTAGTAATCGGGTGGAATATTAAAGTAGACAGAAACAATAATGACCAGAAATGGACAATGAGTATGAATATGATTATTGTAATGTCAATAATTTGATAAATTTAAATCTGAAACTTCTATTTAAAACCAAAATGATAAATTAAAAATAAACGAAATGTTTTATCAAACAATAATGGAGGCTTCGTAAAATAAAATATTTTTTTCCCACGCACATGCTCGTAAATTAACAATTCAAATAAATAAAAAAATCAATAAAATCAAGTAAATAAATGGGTCAAGTTAATGTTTTAAAAGTAATGTTTGTAGAATGAAATAAATAAAAAGGATAACGGAATTTCTAGAATAAAATCAAGTCAGTCAAATAGATATTTGCATAATAATGAATCGTAAGAAAGTAAATAGCTTTTTGAATATACGCACATTATTAAAAGAAAGTAAATAAATGGTTTAAAGTAATTAAGTCAAATCAAGTGTCAGTATAATAATAAAGAGCAATAAAATAAAATAGTTTTCTGAAGGCACGCACGTTAATAAAGAATTCAAGTAAATGATTTAAAATATGATTCTGTAATATAAATAAATAGGTAAACTGATATTTGTGATGGTTTAAAAATAGTATCGTAAAACTAATATTTAAAATGTTCATAAGGGTTTGAAAATAATATTGTGAGATTAGATTAAGACAAATATTAAAGTAATGTTCATATGAAGTTAAAATAAAGTTGTAAGATTAATAATAAAAAAATATAAAGTCGATCTAAGTGTATTAAGTGTGTATAAGTATACATGTGTATATACGTGCACATACACCGGTAATATTCGGATAAATACGATACCTCATGATGCGTATCTTAAATGTATTTATCCAGATATCCTTTTAGGTTATTTTCTTGGCACTGCTGTACCTCATGATGTGTGCAAAAAAGGGATTTATTTATTATAGATTCCCTGTAAGCAAGTCCAGTAATAACTCGATATTTAGAATATTAGTAGGTGTATAATTGTGCTGCACGTATACACATGTGTATAAATTTATCTATAGCAAAAGGGAATGAGGGTAGTATAGAAATAAGTTTAGTTAAGGATAAGTTTAAAGCTACCGACTGGATAAATTTTAGTACCCGTAATGGACTTATCAGGGATCATTCCTCTTTCCAAAGCGTAAGGCGAAAATGGACAGTTGAAAATTCCTGCCATTTCGCAGTGACCCTTTCTGTTTCCAAGTCCGATCAAGAGAATCGGCAAATGAAGTTTCGATTTTATACATGTGTAAGTCAGTGTAAGTCGCGAATATGCTTCCACGTCATTTCCAAAAGATCCCTGTGGCACAAAATTAGTTTTTCCCGATGGTCATTATCCATGATTTAGATCATTGTGAGCAATGTATTCGGCATAGATAGAAGGAAAGGATAGTCAAAACAGATTGCCTATTGTATGTTAAGTAAAAGATATTAAAAAGCTAACTTAGAACAATAATAAATTAATAAATCTCTAGAGTCAAGAATTAAAATTGCAAGAGATAAAATGGTCAAAAATGACACATTTTACTCTAAAATGGAGGGGGGTGTAATGTGCCAAGGCCAATTTGGCACATGTATATAAAATAATTTTGTTTAAAAAAAATTATTAAAATAAAAAAAAATCTTTTGTGAAAGAAAAAGATATGAATCAAATGGTTTTCCATCGGCAGTTTTTGAAATAAAAAGCTACCATTAATTAATCAGAGGAGGAGAGGGGTTTTCTTAAAGTCAAACTAAAAGTGTTATAAATAAAAGTAAAGTTTTTCTAAACTAGTATTCGTAAAAATAAGTAATTTAAAATTAAAAAAATATATATATATAAATCTTTTTGCATTCAAGCTTATTATAATAAATTATATATGTGCGTGTGAGTGTAAATAAATGTATGCCTGTTAGAATAATATTAAAAAAATATATATATATGTAAATGAAAGTTAAAAAAGAAATTATATTTGGAAAACACAGTGATGGCTATTAAGTTAAATAAAGATTTATTTAAAAACACAGCAGTGGACTACTAATTAAAGATATGAAAACAACACATTAAAATAGCTACTACTAATTAAACAATCAACAAAAACATGTTGTGATAGGATTAATTGTTAAAGAATTTTGACAACAGATATTTTCTGGAGAATATTTAAAGGGACAACATATCGGACAAGAAGTTTTGAGTTAAGAGTTTTATTCAGTCTAGTTTGCAATGACAGTCTTGTGCAATTTCTATTATGAATCCAGAAACAAACATGCATTGTTGAGCAGCTTTTGGAAATATATGCTCATGCTCCTGCCTTTTTAGTCCAACAAGATCATCAAAATCCACCTGTGAAATAATGTCTGCATAACAACTCAGAAATCCTCTGTCAAACGTTCAACTGTCTTCAAGAATAAGACCAATGGATTCGCACAAAATCTCTTCAAGAAACATTCGAATCTAACCGGTTAAATATAATCCATCAGAAGCAGCAGAAGCAGTCAACAACAAGTGATATCTCCATTCCAAAAATCCTAGGTAAACATTTATTTATTATCATTTATACGTAGTAGCCACCACTGTAATTCGTAAATATTCAAGATTCAAATTATATGAATTATTATCATACATAAAATGAACTATTGATATGTGTGTTTAAGTTGCAAATGCCATTAATGCTTTATTATTATGAGTTAATATGTGCGTGATCATTATATCAGTGTTATTAGTTAAATTATATAAATACCAGTGTTCTACTATTAAAATCTACAAGAATATTTAAACTAGTTTAGAAATGTTAATTTAAAATGTATGTGTTATTTAGATTTATAAAAAGGTTTAAAATTAGTAAATGTTAGTTAATAAATTGTCTTTAAAATTAACCTTTATTTGTTGGTCAATTCTTTTTATCAATTCTTTTTCTATATTTTATTACTGATTAAAATTAGACTGGGCTAGTTAAGGGAATTGTTTCGAGTGCTGGATTATGAGCCTACTGCCCAAATATGTTAGTCTTCAGACTAGCTGGCACCCCGGGGTTTACCCTGAAACAAATAAAGTATTTGGATAGTAGGGGGTTGAATCTAGCAGCCGAGATGGGCCATTGTTGATAGTTAAAGCTATCAATAAGATCTTTCATTTTGCTTGAACGTGCCGGTTCGTTCACGTAACCTTTATAAGATTATAAATGTATTATGAAGGAGTTTGAAACCGGCCAAAACTTATATATACGTATAAGTAGGTGGTTTAAGTGGTTCGACCCAGTACAATATATATATATACATACAACCCGATGCTACCTTTAATATTAAGAAGGGAACCCTTGTCTCAGACCTTGCACTTTAAAAATTTCAGTCAAGGATTTTTATATTTTGTAAAAATTAACTGAATTAAATATAATAATAAATATATCAAATTTTCTAATATATTTTTAAAACTATATTATTTTTATAAAAATTTACAATGGACATTAAATCTGCAGAAATCTGAAATGCTGTAAAAATATATTTTCTGAAAAAAAAAAAAATTCTGAAAATGTCTACAATTTTACAATTATTATCTAATTTGACATTACTGTCTGTTGTAGATAAGCAACGTGAAACTTTATATTATAATATAATTAATAATTTTATAGCATAAAATGCAAGAAAAGTAGATTCTATGAAATAATTGTTTTTAACTGTAAATTTTGAGATAATAAATATTTGTATATTTATTATCTCAAAATCTTTATTTTATTAATACTTAATTACAAACTCACTATTATTACTTGCATCTAGAAAAAATACTTTATAGAGATTTTTTCGAAATCTAAGTGCTCCATGATATAAAAAAGCAAGATTTTTAATTAGATATTTTTAGTAATATTGATTTTTGCTCTGAGCCCTTTAATCTCTGTGTTCTTGTATATAAATATGTTGGAATGAATATTTTCATAGGCATAGGACGTTTTATAAATTACGTCTCCAGAGCAACCGTGTTTAATAAAATAAAATTAAAATTAAATGTTAACCAATCGTTGAGAAAACGGTAATGCTTTGACATATGAAAAAAAACAGTAATAATCATATAGTTGAAGCAAACATAATTGCATCGTGCAGCTTGAATTACATTTGGTCGTGTTTTAAAATTTTTATTTATTTGCATGAGGAAATACTTCCATTCACTATGTTTGTTAATGCAATTTCTTTTTTAAAATATTTCTATAAATTTTGTAAATATTTTCTGATTATGGTTGTTGCACATTAATATAACTTTAATATGTAAGAAATCTATGTTATGGGCATCATCTAAAAAATGGAGAGCTAATTTTGAAGACATTGAAAGTTTGTCCATAGCATTAATATGCTCAAGTCTTTTAGCATCTATATGTCAATTGTTTATGCCTATATATGTAATTGGGCACATACCACATGAAATTTCATAGGCTCCTTGGGCTTCCAGAGGGATTATAACATTTCATTTGATCTAAATGCTATTAATCTTTTGCTCAGTAGAGAATGTTGTTTTTATGTAATATTTCAGTACCTTTCGAATCTTGTCTGTGCTCCCTTTTACATATGGAATACAAACTGTAGTAGAAGTATTTGCATCTTTTTCTTTTTTAGTGGCTTTTAATCTGCACATTACCCTATTTATAGTGATGGTATTATAACTGTTCATTAATAAAACGTAACATCATATTGGATCTCCTTTTTAATATATATATATATATATATATATAAGATTTTGATTTGATAAACATAATTGTACATAGATATATTTGTTATCTGCTTGCTATTAAAGATTTATCATAGAAAATTAAGGAGTTTGAAGTAACTATGACCAGAAAATTATTGGAAACAAGACGCTAGTTTTTGGAAGTAATGAGATAGTTGAAAAATTATTAACGAGAGTAGTTGAAAACTTTTCAAATTAATTTAAAAATTTTATACTGGATTTTATTTCAGCTAATCAATTTTAATAAATAAAGTCATATAATGAAAATAATCCAAATCATTGCATACTCTATATAATATATATTAGCATCTCGATTTTTTTTATATGACTAGGGTTTCTCCATTCTGAGCAGTAGCTGGATATGCATTTAGATGTTTAAATTTGCTCTTTAATATTTAGATATTAAATTAATAAATACATTGTAGTTCAACCACCAATCACTTACCATTAATACACACATATATATATATATATATACACATATTTTATTATTTCATTTATAAATGTTAAATTTTCTGCACTCACAACTTATATATGTATTGTAACGGTCATATTTACAACTTCATGCAACAAAATTCAGAGTTTTAAAAAATTATTCCAAAGATGATTTAGATGAAGGGTTGAGATGTCAAAAAAGATCACATCCCAGTTCCTTCATCAATGCTCCATGATTTACTACTCTATGGATGACATATAGAAGGTTACACTCAGTCTCAAGTCATGAACTGGCAGTAGAATAGGGTGAAATATGAGACTCAGGGAATTTATTGATAAATTAGCAATTAATTAGTAAACACACACACATGGCTTGTTGAGTTAAAGCATATATTAATGATTAACTAAAATAGAATAAATTTGGATAAGACCTAGGATATTTTGCAAATAACACACAACATATTATTACAAGTGTATTATCTTTAATTAATAAATTATAAGTTAATTAATACAAAACAGAACTGCATTGGGATTTTACACTTGGAGGTGTTATACAGTGATGAGGGGAATTAGAAAAATGTCTTATTTTTTATGATGCACTTAATCATTTAACTGTAGGTTTATAACAATTAATGTCTGCAGTTTATAATCATGCATGTTTATGGTATGCATTTATTCCATGTTTGCTATGAGTTAAATCTTACAAGAATGATAATTGACAAAATATACATTATTTTGGTTAACTTAAACATAATGAGTAGTAAAATGTGATCCCTATGCAGATTATTATATAAATTAGATCTTGTAATCAAGGGTGAACTGAGTAATAATATGGAGAGATGAATTGGTGTTTTGTAGCAAAGCTTCTGATACTAAGGCACTCAGTAACTGAATAAAGATTGTAGCTCTAATGAGTGATTAGTCTTGGCATTCAGTACTCAGTATTCGGTTCTCTTGGACTGTATGACTGGCTATAGAATATGAAACTTAGTTCAGGAGATCAGAGCAGTTTTACAAATTGGTTTCTGGACTTTGCTTTCCAGTTCAAGAGAGGCTGTCTGAACTAATAATAGTGGGATGGCATTTAAGTCCATTTACAAAAAAATATAGCATGGTATATTACACATGTGTGTTTTGTAAAGACACATTCATAAGACTTAATAAATAATATTAATATTAAAATTTAAACTAGAGCATTAAATATTTTAGTTTCATTCTGTAAAATTACCATATCCCAATTCATTAATTAGCATACTTAAAACATGCTCAGAAGTATTTCATTAAAGTAATCTAGTTTAGAGATTCAATCTGGCTAGTTTAAAAAATAAACTAAAGACAAGAAATCATATTTGGGATAATACACTTTTATAATATAACTCTTGTGATTATTAACTGTACATATTTATTATCATGCAAACATTAATGATAAGTTAAACATATTTATAAAATAGATATCAAAATGGAGATTAGTGTTTGATAAAGAAGCATTATAAATCAATTACATGAAAGTGTCTAATCATCTCTCTCAATTATTAATATTACCAATCTCCATTTTGATTTATGGCATATCATAAATATCAATGAAATACAAAATAATATAAAATAAGATAGGCATGATCACAGATTAGAAAATATAGATATAATAACTGGACACAATTATTATGTTTAGAGGATTATTAAATTATACTTATTCATTTAATAGGTAAGACTGTTTAAAAGTTATGTTAAATTTATATTACAGAGTTTAATTAAATTTATTGAGAAAACATTTAGAAGTTATAATTCATGAATGTTCAGCAATACGGCTAGCTTTAGAAACTTATTAGAATAATTTAACTCTAGATTTATTTTAAAGTGCTCTTCAGGAAGAAATATTTCAAATAATCTTTTTCTTTGGACTGAGCTATTTGGCACCATAGTGGCACTGTTACTTCTCTAGATAAGCTTTTCTCCAATATCTTTTGGTGTGCTGTTGGTCCTGGACCTTCCTTATCCACTCATGTTCAAAGTTTTGATAGGTGTAGCTTACTACAGCAACAACTTCATTTTATTAAGAGAGTGAACCTTCAGTGCTAAATTTTGGTGGGTTTTATATTAACTCTTCAATCCCTCCCTGCAAATGCACTAATTTGTTTACAGGTTTAAAGTTTTTAATCTTGAAATTTAACATAGTTTTATTACTTTTAAAATTCAAAGTTAAGACTTTAAAAAGACAAAGCAAAATCTAAATGAATAATAAAATAGTGCAGATTGAGTGATTTTACTTTGCCCTAAAATTTTATTTTAAACTTATTTTAAAATCTGTTAATGGTGTGATATTTTCCAAAAAAACAGGCAATCTTTTAAAACAGATTTAAGTTGTGTAAACATTCTGTTATATATGTATTCTAGTACCACTAGAATTGAAATTATATGTGAGTTTTAAAGCTAAATAATGAATAAATTTATACATTTTCATTTTAATAAAATAAAGATTCATAATTAATAATTTGATTCTAATGTGAATAAACAGTTTGCATTAGAGATTCCTTGTATATATAAGTCTTTATACAGATATAACTATGCCTACACAGATATGCATTTAATTTACAATACATTAATATATGTTAGTATATATGGATATACATGGATTTGGATGGGTTTAAACCTGGGATAAGCATTACTATGGAACATAGTATGGAAAAAGGGATTCCAGCCAATAAATAATATTTCATATCTCTAAAGTTATGAAAAAAGTGAAAAAAATTAAAATTTACTTACAATTTTGTATACAATCATAAATCAAAATTTTAAGAACTTAGTTATAAATTTAATCTTTTAATGTTAATATTGACTAGTTGACTTTATTCTTGCTCTCTCAACTATCTTACCAGAGTTTGTGTGTAACCAATGTGTATAATGGTTATAATACAATACTAAATAATATTAAAATACTGATTACAAAATGTCTTTTACCTAATTCAGTATGCAAATCAAATACCTGTCATCAAACAATATAAAAATATACACATATTTACATGTTGGGATAAGTAAACAGGTCCCTAGATAAGCTACCCCACAGTTTAAGTTGGATCTGGGATTTTTGGTGTAATGTCCCCTGCCTGGTGTGGTTCCAGAGTGAGCTGGTTAGCATTCTAGATTACAGAGAGACTGACTATTCTTAAAAAGTCTATGGTACTTCATGGAGTCTAATGGTCATTTGTTTTGGTATAACACTTAATGTTGGTTTGGCTGTCAGACTTATGCTTCCAAAACCCAGAAACTTGGCTGTTCCTCACCATGACTGCTTGGCATCTAAGAGCTTTTATTATGTGTACTTCATCCAGAGGTTCCTGAAAAAATGGGAGTATAATTGATTGTTATAAGAAATTCAGCCATTTCTTCAATAGTCTGTATCCTGCACCCTGCCATCACTTGCTGTACTTGGCTCAGCATGTTCTGCTGTATTGCTCTATTTTTCCATGTTTCTGTAAATGGAAACATGGTCAAGGGTCTCAAATAAGCTACTTGTTGCATAAAGAACCAGATATGCATTTTCTTAAGGTTGAATCATACTGCTCCCAGAGAATGGCATTTCTTTAAGTATTGACCATACTGCTCCCAGAGAATGGCATGCTATATCCTATCCTGTCATTCTTCACCCAAAATGTCTTTATCAGGGATGCAGTATATTGGTTAAAAGTGAAGGATTTCTCAGTATAGCATTTCCATCAAGACTTAGCATACCTTTGTAAGTAGAGAGTCATGAGGGTGACCTGATCTGTCTGGCCTACTCTCTGAAAATGGAATGTTTATCATAAACTCTCTATATGGGTTTTTTGTCTTTCCCCTGCTTTACCCTTGAATGCCTTCACCTGGATAAATCTGGATAAGTATGTCTCGATGTTTAAACTTGGTTCCAATGAAACTCAGATGCAGACATCCCCCCAATACTCACAACCCTTGAATATCCTCTATTCAGAAGTGTTGCTTGTTCACTAGGAAGTCTCATTTCTTCACTGTTTCCCACCCTTGGGTCTTTAGCCACTGATACCAAACTGCTTTCCCCAAATAGTCAATTAACCTGGGTTCTGTGTTGTCTCTGTGACATACTCCTGCTGATTCTGATCATACTATGGCATTCCTACTGGCTTTCTGGGTTTCTTCCCTGGATTTGACCTAACACAGTATCTGAATTAATTCTCAAGGCTTCCCCATGATCCCCTTCCACCTAGGATATTTTGTTTTTAGCCCCTGGAGATACTATCTTATTCTCTTGGGTAATGCGTCTCTTGCAAGATCTTGATGGTGTCCTCCTACTCCTTCTGATATCTTTGACATTCTAAACCACTATGGATCTGGAATAATTCCCCTTGGATGAATGTTTCCTATTTGGTTACCTTGTCTGAGGTTAATGTTGTATCCCCCTTTCAGAGTCTGGATGGATTCTTCAGTTTCCTTTCAAAGATTCTCAAGAGTCATGAGAACATAGTGTGCACCTCCTCATAACCTTTTCAGCAATCTATTATCAATTCTACTATCATTTTGACTAGGGCTTGGAGGCTATTCCTCATTTTAGTCTACTCTTGCTAGATTATCTCCACCTTTTGATTCAGGTCTTGGAAGCAATGCCTCATTTTGTTATCTCTTTTTTCCCTTTCTTACTTTGCCTTTCTTTCTTTAATTGCTGACTTTTTATCCCTATCTTCTAATTTTTCTTCTGCCTAATCCATACTTCTACACATAGCTGACAATCTCTCCTTTATGTCTGTCATGTGCACATCCTCATAACCTTTTCAGCAATCTATTATCAATTCTACCATCATTTTGACTAGGGCTTGGAGGCTATTCCTCATTTTAGTCTACTCTTGCTAGATTATCTCCACCTTTTGATTCAGATCTTGGAAGCAATGCCTCATTTTGTTATCAATTTTTCCCTTTCTTACTTTGCCTCTCTTTCTTTAATTCCTACCTTTTTATCCCTATCTTCTAATTTTTCTTCTATCTAATCCATACTTCTACACATAGCTGACAATCTCTCCTTTATGTCTGTCATTGCATTTTTCTGGCCCCTGTTTTTGCATTATCTTGGATGGCTTCCAAAAATGCACAGAACTTTCTATGGGCTCACTCTTGGAGTATCAGATCATAACTTACTATCCTTCCTCTGTATTTCTACTATCCTTGACAATCTCTTTCCCTGATCTAAGCATTTTTTCTTTCCCTTGGCATCCTTCTCAAATTTACTCTCTTTAACATCACTTCCTTCCCCCACTGTCTTCTCTTCTATGCTACTATACATTAAATTTTGCTGATTATATATTCTGAATTATTCACTCTCAATCCTTATAATATGACTGCTTTTTGTCATCTCTCCACAAGAAAAATGGCTTATAAAGTTACTTTTGCCCTGCTATTTTATCTACCTCTTGCTTAACCTTCTTTCCTATTTCCCTATGCCACTAATCAAAACATAATTTACCATAAAAATTAATAATAAAAGAAAATTTCTTACCAAATGTCTCAGTTTCTTGTATATCAACAGAACCATTAGAAAAACTTTATTAATACAGGATTGCTAATATTTTTTCATCTATAAAATTTTGACTCCAAGTATATGTTTATATTATTTCCCAATTTAATTAGTGTTTTCATATTCTAATCTAAATCTTTCAATTCAGAGAAAAAAATTCAATAGTGAGTCATTTGAATTTCTCCCTCTGACAAAGAATTTATATGAGGATGGCTCTAAACCTATTTGGGTCACCATTAGGCAACAATTATCAATAGGTGAGACATACATATATAATTGATAACTATAATGGACTTCATAATTTACAATATGCATTAAGAATTTTATGTAATTGTTAACCCAGATTTATAAGTCTAATCTGTGGAATTTTTTTTATTACATATTCATATAAAATTATTATGACAATACATTATTTTCAAAGAGAGCATATATAAGCTGTTCAAGGTCATGGAACTAATTAATGTGCCCTTCAATTGAGCTTTCACCTTAGGGAAATAAAAAAACCTATGTAATGGTCATATTACTACATTCATGCAACAAAATCCAGAGGTTTAAAAAATTATTCCAAAGCTGATCTAGATGAGGAGTGGAAACCTTGAATCAAATTGCACCTCAGTTTTTCCACCAATGCTCTGTGATTTTCTACCCTATGGAAGACATATAAAAGATTACAGTCAGTCTCATTTATATCACAAGCTGACAGTAGAACAAGGTGGAATATGAGACTCAGTGATTAAATAATAAACACACACATGGATTTCTGAGGTAATGTATATATTAATAATTAATTAAAATAGAATATATTTAGATAAGACATGAGATGTATTACAAATAAGACACTAAACATTATTACAAGTTTAATACCTTTAATTATTATATTATAAGTTAATTAATACAAAATAGAACTGCATTGAGATTTTACACTGACAGGTGTTATACAAAGTTGTTAGTTCTTATCTTTCACGATGCACCTAATCATTTAACTTTAAGTTTATAATAATGCCTGAATATGTTATGCCATTTATTCCAGGTTTGTTATGAGTTAAATCTTACAAGAATGATAACTGACAAAATATAACTTATTTTTGTTAATTTGTATATGAACAGTAAATATGCTCCCTATGTAGATTATTATATAAAATAGATCTGGTGCCCAGATCAATGCTGAACTGAATAATAATATGGTGGGATGATCTGGTATTTGTAGTGAAGCTTCTGATATTAAGGTGATACATTAACTAAATAAAAGTTGTGGCCCAAATGTGATTAGTCACAGAATTCAGTACCCAGTATTCAGTTTCCTTGGACTATTCAGACCAGCTTCACAAATTGTTTTCTGGAATATTCTAGAGAGGCTGTCTAAACTAATAATAATTGAATGGCATTTTATCAGAAGCCTGCAAGGTGTATTCCATGTGTGTGCTTTGTAAAGACACATTTGTAATACTTACTAAAATAATATTAATATTAAAATTTAAACTAGTGCACTAAATATTTTAGTTTCATTTGTCAAAACTACCTTATCCCAGTTTGTTAATTAGCATACTTAAAACATGCTTAGAAGAATTTAATTAATGTAATCTAGTTTAAAGATTCAATCTGGATAGTTTATAAAATAAACTAAGGAGAAGAAAGCATATTTGGGGTTGATTAATTTCTTAATAATATGCTTTTATAATATCAATCTTGAAATTATTAACTATACACCTTTACATGCAGACCTTAATGATAAGCTAAGCATAGAAACCTAAGTAAATTTACATATGTAGAATAGATATCAAAATGGAGATTTATGTTTGCTAAAAAAGTAGCATAAATCTTTTATGTGAAAGTGTCAAATTATCTCTCCCAATTATTAATATTACCAATATCAATTTTAATTTATGGCATATCATAAATTTCAATGAAATATAAAATAATATAAAATAAGATAGGCATGACCACATATTAGAAAATATAGATATAATAACTGGATACAGTTATAATTATGTTTAGAAGATTACTAACTTATAATTATTTATTTATTAAGCAAAACTGTTACAATTGTGATTATTAATTTAAAAGTTACATTAAATTTATATTATAGAGTTTAATTTAATTTAGGGAGAAAATATTTAGAAATTATAATTCATGAACGTTAGGCAATATAGCCAGATTTATAAACATATTAAAATAATTTAACTTTATATTTATTTTAAAGAGCTCTGCAGGAAAAAAATATTACCATTAATTTTCTTCTTTGGGTTGAGCTGTTCAGCATTGTAGTGTCACTGTTACTTCTCTAGGTAGGCTTTTCTTTGATGTCTTCTTGGGAGGCTGTTGGTTTCAAATTTCTCTATTCTTATAGACCAGTTGCCTGACAGAAGATGGCAAACTTGGGTCTTCCTGAGCCAGTCATTTTCAAAATTTCAATGGGCATAGCTCCTGGTAACAAAAACTTCATTGTACTAAGAGAATGAACTTTCACTGCTAAATTTTGTGGGTTTTTATATAAACTTTTTGATTGCCCCTTGCAAATTCATTAACCTATTTACAGTTTTTAAGTTTTTAATCTTGAAGTTTAACATAGTCTTTTTACTATTAAATTTCAGTGTTAAAATTTTAGAAAAAAAAAAGCAAAATCTAAATGAAAAGTAAAATAGGGCAGGTTGAGTGATTTTGCTTTGTTCTAAAATTTATTTTAAAATCTGTTCTTGGCATAATATTTTCCAAGAAAGATGCCATTTTTAAAAATAGATTTAAGTTCTGTAAACATTCTGTTATATATGTAAAATAGTCCCAACTAGAACTGAAATTATATGTGAGTTTTAAAGCTAAATAATGAATAAATTTATACATTTTTATTTTAATAAAATAAAGATTCATAACTAATAATTTGTTTCTAATGCAAATAAACAGTTTTGCATTAGACCTTACTTCCATATATATAAAAGTGTCTATACAAATATAATGATGTCTACACAGATATGGATTTAATTTAAAATATACAACTATACACTACATACATGTAATATATTAATATACATTGGTATACATGGATTACATGGACTTATGAGTTTAAACCTGGAATAAACATTACTATGTAAAATAGTAGGTGAAACAGGATGCTAGTCAATAAATACCATTTTAATATATATATATATATATAAGGAAATCAAGTCACAATCACATGATTTAATAAGCTCATTATATATATATATTGTAACCCTCTAAAGTGTGGTCAACTACATAATATCACCAAAACATCAGTGCACTGAGAATCATAACCTCGATCACTGATCACCTCCCACTACACATTCTCAGCTATTAAGAGCTGTATCTAAGAGCATATTATGCTATCTATTTTATGCACCAAGGACCACAACCAACATCTGGAGCAACTTACCACAGACCAAACTAATGATCTACATAAACTTTTTATGATTTAATTTGATCGCAGCCAGGGTGTACCGCGAAGACCTATCATAGTAGTATGATAAATTACAGTAAACAAATTATAAGTGTAATGTTATTATGTTACAAACCTTAATTTGCGATTTTTATTGTATGAGACCCGATGGCCGACCGTGTACAAGATGGCATAATTTGTGAAACTACATTATATTATGAAATTTTAAACCATCTATATGATTTTTAATACAAATGCTAGTCCAGGTAAAGCTTTGCAATAAATAAACATAAATACTTGGGTTCTTTTTATAGTTTACTATATCACTGAGACTCCTTTTATACTGACAAATGACAATTTAAAATGTTAAGTAAATATATTCAATCATATCATTATTTGGTAAATCTGTTTACAGGTTTAATAATCAATTTGTATTGTATACTAGATCAACTACGCAAAGCCAAAATGATGGAAAAGGTAAATGGGATTTTATTGTACCCTACACATCATAAACTACCAAAGACTAAAAGCATCCAAATGTTTTCTCAAAATATCACTAAACTCTGATATCATGTTGACAATGGTATGTACTTCATGTATGCTCTATCCAAGGTTTATGATTTCTGATTTAAGAATGACACATAGCAACGGCACAGTAAGTTTAATTATAAATCAACGTTTATTTACAAATTTATGAATAATAAGCAATTAATTCCAATGTTATAATTAAAAAACATAAATAAACAAATAAAATAAATAAATTATAATTCCATCGACTTTCTTCAGTAACATATCATAGGTACGGTTTTAAAAACCTAATCATACCTTATTTCAATTTGATATAATGAATCTTGAGCAAATTATACTAAATTCAACATCAACTCATGAAATATTTAACATCATTTCCAGATTCAATAAATCCATACCGTAAACTTATAATAATATAATAAATAATATTATATCTGTAGGATTTAGCTATAATGCAATCTTAAATAAAATGAAAATTTAAACTTACACTCCGGTAAATAATAATCAACCAACCGTTAATTATTATAAAGTAACTTGAATAGAATGTCCTGCTACAATTTGACGATCTAACTTATGAATTATGCTTACAAATGGAAGAAGATGAGTTAGCAGATTAACTAAATACTTTGCCCAACTTATATCTATGAAGTAAAACATTCCTGTGGATGCGTTCATCTACACATAGGAATTAAATAATACTAAACGCTTTGTGGATTGATACACCATCATAAAGTAATACGTATAATTACACAATTCCGCGGATTAACCACCAGCGCTGGAATGAGTGTAAAATACAAAAAATGGCAATTAAATAATCTGCAGATTCACCACTGGCACAGATTAATGCCTTTTAACATTTATAAAACAACATTACTATTTACTTCATATTAAAGTGCAAAATCATCCTCCTCAGTTATTCTGATCATTCAGAATACACTAACACTTTAGCAAATGTGGGTTCTTGCATAATAAAATGTTACACTAATCAGGACAACTAAGTTACTAGCTTATCTTGCTTAAATAAAACATGTGTAATGCAATATAAGTAATATTAGCATAGGAATATAAATCTGGAAAGACTCACAAAATACCTCACAAAGATTGATACATCTCATGAATTCATTTAGTACTTTTCAAGCCCTTTCGCAAGTGCTATTCTCTTGAATAAGTATTTTATTCAACCCCTATTAATTTAAACTTAATAAAATATAACTTATGAACTTCACATGCAAGTTCATATAATGATAAAATCAAAGTAATGAATTATTCATCAACTACATAAAATCTAACAGGCGTGTGTGTGTTATAAATTCAATGTATATCATTTTAAAGTTCAATATATTAATTGTAGCAGGTGTGTGTGTCAAATTAGATTGTATAGCATTTTATAACTACAAATATGATCCGTGAATCCCTGTACGATGTGTCGAACAATAAATGTACGAAGTAATAGCTATAATTATAGTTGAATTTCCTATATGTAATTTTATCCATTTGTGTTAGTTATCATCAGCAATATTAGATTAACGATTTTTACGTGGCTCCATAAACAAGAAACAATTTCAAAAACATGACACGCAGAACTTAAATGAAAATGTTTTTCATAAGTTATTAATCTCTACATTTCTCTATTAAAAATGTTCCAAGTTTATCACATCCATGCTAAATATTTATTTTTCCACGCTTAAATCTAAGAATACTAATTATAGCAATTTATTTAATCATTCCAAACTGACGATAAAATTATAAAATAGCTTTGATCAATTATTTGAAGACTGTTTATTATCCAAATGGCAAACAAATTAACTAGCAAATATATTACTGGCATTATAAAGTTAAATATCAATCAATACTATATTTTTATTAGAATTGGAAACGGAAATATTAAACTATGTTGATAACTTTAGCATTTTACTTTAATTTAAACTTCTTCTTTTTTAAAAAGCAACTAAAATACTTATTTAATTTTTCCAAATTGTAGAACAATAAACATTTTAAAACATACCAAATTCTTGCAATTAATTCTTTTAAACTGGGAAGCTCCGACATTTTAAATGTAATATTGGGAAATTATTACCGGTGATTTGATCCACTTGGCCAGCTGACTCGAACAGACTTTTAAATTTAGCAATTCATCTTATAATTAAATACCACGATATTATTTTTACGTTTATAGAAAATTTGTGGTAATCAGCTTACTTGTTAACTATTTTAAAATAAGCTTATCAAAATCACACCATTTGCCTTTTTACCATTTTCTTTTCCTTCTCCCTCCAAAAGCAAACTAACAGACGATCTTCTCTTAAATTCGCGCTCTTTTCTTTTTTTTACATTGAGACGCTTACGTAATTACTGTATTTATTTTTAATAATTTATTTTAATTGAACAAATGGTTTTTTGTTAATTCAATAGAAATAATTTTTAATATCATTTTAAACAAATAAAAATAAAGTATTATATTTTAATACTATTTTACCAAATTTAATGTGTTGTTAAAATTTTTAAAAGTTAAACATTCTGATATGAATTAGTATGTGGAACGAAGCAAATTTAAATTTATTAAAATAATATAAGAGAGTAATCTGTTCAAAGTGCAAATCAAGCCAATCAAATCACCAAAGAAGACAGAGAAATTTTTTTTTTATGCTAGTTACATCAATTATTATATTTTATGCTAAAATATATGGTTACAATATATATATATATATATATATATATATATATATATATATATATATATATATATATATATATATATATATATTGTAGCCTTTGGTTTTGAGCAAAGCTCTATCAACTTTAAGCTGAGTTATTTATGACAGTGTTTATTAAAATTTTCCTCATAAGATGTATTTTATGGTAATATATAAGCTTTCTATATGGTGCTAAGTCAAATCAAAATAAAAGTTAAAATAGATTTATGTAAATTACTTAGCACACAAACCAAAATTCATTCATAAAGTTTTATAAACAGAGATTATTTTATTTTAGTGTCAATTTAATAAAGTAATATTAAATTAGAAACAGTTGTAGTTGAAAAATTTATCTGTTAAAAATATTTTACAAATTATTATTAATTATTTAGAGATGAAGAAGAAAGAAAGGGTAGTGGATTAGACTTTATAAAGTTAACTTTGTCAGAGTGACTAATAAACAATCATATTTTATAAAAATTAATTATAACACTATAATTTAAATTTCAGCAAATTGTCTAAGAAAAAGATCAAGAATCAATAAAAGTATTAAACAATTGGTTTAGATAGAGTTTTACATGTGTGTATAAGTGTGTGTGTGTGTAAAATTTATTAGTAATTTTAATTATAGAATTAATTAATAATCTATAGAAATAATGTATGATATTGGTGAAAAGCTCTTTTAAAGAATTATTATTTTGTTTTAATATCTCATTTATAGCAGCCAATTCCCATTCAAATTTCTGGGTTTGAAGTCGCGCTGCTATGTATTATATTTTTTTATTAAAAACATCCATTTTTATTCTTTCAAAGGGATTTCCATGAGTGGGAAATTTTTTTAACAAAACCATATGATATTTGTAAAAATTGTGAATGAATAACTTGTAAAACAATAGCAATCAAACAGTTAAAATTTAGATATAACTAGTTTGGCAAATCAATCATGAAGGAATTGAAGGGAGGGGGAAGAATCCATACAGTATAAAAAGTCAACCCATTATTAAGGAGGGGCTTCTTCATCATCAGTCTATCTAGAGGCACCCCATTAGATTAAATTATCAATTTTTAATACTACAATTTTAAGTCATATTTTTTGTCTGGTTCTTTTTCTGAATGAAAACTTCATCAAAATTTTGTTAATATTGTAAGAAATGATCTGTGAGTAAAGTTTTATATTAGGCAGGTACTTGTTTATCCTAAAGTTGACCAATTTCATGATTTCTTTCCATCCAACTGTAAGCAATTTTGGCAATCAGCAAACAATGAAGCTTAAACCGCAGAGAAAACTTTGCTCGAGGAAAATCGAGGAAACACTTTATTTTATGAATCTGTATTACAAACTTGTATTTATTAAAACTGATGGATCTAATTGTTTGTATTATCAAAAATTTTAAAATAAGATAATTTTTAATTTTATTAAAAATAAGCGTGGAACTGAATTCCAATGCTAATGTTATATATTAAATCCCATTTGAAATACTTACAATAAGTACTTACAGTATCATTGTGAATTAAAGTAACTATTCATCAATGAAAATAAATGACTAGTAAAGGAAAAGAACTATAATTAGTAACTAACTAAAGATTCTATCGACCTATAACAAAATTAAAAAAATATTTTGAGAATTTATGGCAAAATACATGGATGAATGGATTTCTCTTAGTGAAGCTGCAGTAAACCAATGTATGTGTCTAAACAGAAAGGTGGTTATCATCCACTATGGAATGTAATTTAATGCAAAGAACCCAAAAATAAATAAAGAATTTAATATGAAATGAAAATTTATTGCATTCAATTTTAAGGATTTCCAAAATCTAAAAGTGATTTCACAAAACAAAGACCACTAAACATCACATGATAATTATTTCTTATGCTAGCACATTACTGTTATTAAAACAGTCAAAACTCTCCATATAGTAGTGCCACTCAGTGTCAACCAGATTAATCAAACAAAGACTTTGGATTAATAGTTTGTGCATTTAAAAGGAAAAATGGATTATGTGCTAAAACTTTGAATAGAAATAATAACCCTTGAGGATTAATTCACTAAAATTTATTAGAGTTTCCCAATGGATTATGTAATTCAACATGTGTGCACATAGAACAAAATAAAACAAACCAAAACTAAATGAGATTTGCAGCAATGTAAAAAAAGAGCCAGAGGATGATTTAGGAGGAATATAAGTATAATTTTATTGTTATTATTATTTTTCTAGTTTTAAATTTAAATAGATTAGCAAAAGAGTTATCACATGCCTAAGTTTGAATTTAACTTATATTAAAAGTTTTTATTAGTTGAGTTAGTGCAAGATTTTAAAATATGCCTTATTCAAATATTAAATTGATGCTTTACCCTTAATTAAAAGAGTGAGAGATATAAGTAAGCATGTTTATCTTACAAAGTGTTTTTAAAAGATCGGGTACTATTATTAAATATTATGCATATAAATATTATATTTTAAGATGAAATGCATGTTATGATAAAATGCAATAACTATATTCTGAAAGTGCAGAAATATGATTTTGCAAGTGATTAGCATGTCTTATTTATTATTATTATTATTATTATTATTATTATTATTATTATTATTATTATTAATTTTAATGCGCAAATACGCGCACAACAACCGAGCTTCATCAGATTAAATAACAATATATTATAAACTCAAAATAATTATAATATCTAAAGAATAATGCCCGAGCGCTTTCAAGAGAACTTAGCTCTCATAATCATGGGCAACAAAGAATAAGCATAGCGTGTTGGTATATGCTAAAATATGCTGATATATGTAAATTAGTTGAAAATAAATGCGTCAGCTCTAAATGATCCATTTCTTAGAGATTTTGTAACACGCATCTTTCCTATTCATAGCCTTATCATCAATAGCAATAAAACATGCTTCTTTAACTTTTCTCTTAATGTCATTTCTCTCCCTGCAAACTATTCTTGCATTTTTAGGTTCACATGCATGACCAGCTGATTTCTGATGTATTGCAAATATTGAGTTGCAATTTGGGTCTACCTGGGCCTTATTGTAAGAATATTTGTGCTGGAATAGTCTTGTAGAAAGAGTTGCTTTCGTTTCCCCATAGTATGATGCCATGCAGTTATTTTCTGGACATGAAATATTATATATGGCCTGAGAGGTGTTGTTGGGTGTTATAATGTCTTTGGTGTTATTAATAATTCTATTTGTATTAGGGGGTGTATGAAAGCTTAGTTGAAATTCTTTATTAAACACTGAGTAAAACTTTCGATGGGTAGTTGCAATATATGGTAACAAAATTCTATTTTTCTGCTGCTTAATAACATTGCTGTTTAATTTACTGTAAAATTGTCTAATCTTCCTATCAATTGTGTAATGCTTGAAGCCGAAATCTAATAAATCGTTTCTATATAAGATTAAGTTTGCTCTTTTGTCCGATTCAAATCTGCAAAGTTGCTCATTCCTATGCAAGAAAGACGTTAAACCAGCTAATTTATGAATAGAAGGTGTGTTTGAAGTAGGTTGAATATTGCCTCTTTTTTCTATTGGTTTTATAATCATTGTATAATTTAGTCTTTGATCTTCTCTTTGCACATACATATCCAAGTATTTAGTTTTCCCTTCACGATCTTCCATTTCTGTGTTTAGATTCAGCTGCGTACTGTCTTGTATGTCCTGTTTAATTTTATCTATAATTTTTTCAGTAGCAGCGATGAAAAGGTCGTCAACATATCTTGTGTATACAATTAACTTAAGTGTTTGTTCGCAAACTTAATCTTATATAGAAATGATTTATTAGATTTCGGCTTCAAGCATTACACAATTGATAGGAAGATTAGACAATTTTACAGTAAATTAAACAGCAATGTTATTAAGCAGCAGAAAAATAGAATTTTGTTACCATATATTGCAACTACCCATAGAAAGTTTTACTCAGTGTTTAATAAAGAATTTCAACTAAGCTTTCATACACCCCCTAATACAAATAGAATTATTAATAACACCAAAGACATTATAACACCCAACAACACCTCTCAGGCCGTATATAATATTTCATGTCAAGAAAATAACTGCATGGCATCATACTATGGGGAAATGAAAGCAAGTCTTTCTACAAGACTATCCCAGCACAGATATTCTTACAATAAGGCCCAGGTAGACCCAAATTGCAACTCAATATTTGCAATACATCAGAAATCAGCTGGTCATGCATGTGAACCTAAAAATGCAAGAATAGTTTGCAGGGAGAGAAATGACATTAAGAGAAAAGTTAAAGAAGCATGTTTTATTGCTATTGATGATAAGGGTATGAATAGGAAAGATGCGTGTTACAAAATCTCTAAGAAATGGATCATTTAGAGCTGACACATTTATTTTCAATTAATTTACATATATCAGCATATTTTAGCATATACCAACACGCTATGCTTATTCTTTGTTGCCCATGATTATGAGAGCTAAGTTCTCTTGAAAGCGCTCGGGCATTATTTTTTAGATATTATAATTATTTTGAGTTTATAATATATTGTTATTTAATCCTGATGAAGCTCGGTTGTTGTGTGCGTATTTGCACATTAAAATTATATATATGTATAGTAAGCACCTGAGTTTAATAATTTCTTTTTATTATTATTATTATTATTATTATTATTATTATTATTATTATTATTATTATTATTATTATTATTATTATTATTATTATTATTATTATTATTATTATTATTATTATTATTATTATTATTATTATTATTATTATTATTATTATTATTATTATTATTATTATTATTATTATTATTATTATTATTATTATTATTATCATAAAAGTTAAATTAAGTTAGATGTAAGTTGATTGCTGCTTAGAAAATTGTTGGCTCATGTGTCAGTGCAATATTTCATGGAGGTAGCTTAAGTGTAAAATTTTATATTTGTACAAATTAGTGCGAGACATTGTATACATGGTTGGTTAAAGAATTACCACCTACCTAATAAAGTTGTAGCTTAACTCACTCACTAAGATGTTTAATCAAATTTTATAAAGTATTTAGAATTAGTGGATGAGTTTCCGACTTTGTTATTTTTACACCATAAGATGATTTCTTTATTGATAGCCAGAGTGTGTTAGGCATATCCATGTATCCCTGTATGACTAGCAATGAATCCTAGCATACCTCAATCTTAATGAAAATATATTTTTCTCTTATTTGGGTCTTTACCAACCTCATTTTAATGCTGACTTCGTTTTCTTATAGGTGTACATTATTTAAAGTACAGAGAAAAATAAATTATGAATGTTGTTTACAGGGTTGTAAAATTAATTTGGATGTTTTTTGATGAGGGTAGATTAAATGTGTGACTTATTGTGCTGAGACATTGCGTTATTTAGATGCTTTACTTCACTAATAAGAGCCAAGAATAATGATTAAGTTAAATATTGAATTTAAAAATTAAAAAACACGGGAAATAACAATGATAAGCAGTGCGTATCCAAAGTTCCATTTACAACCAGCTAAGAACTTTACTGGAATGGTAAGCCAGCTAAAATATTATTATTGTAGGAACATTAGTATATGATTGTACGCATGTAAGGGGACGATAGATCTGAGTACCTATTCTTAAGCTCTTGAATAGTAGTTGAATTAATGAGAGGGTAAGAAAAGCATAAAATATCTCCAAATTAAAGCATATAGTTGAGGCATATTAAGTTAAACCAATTAGCGTAAATTACTAGCTTTTTATTATATAAAAAGTTATTTTCATAAATCATATTATTAATCATAAAATAAATTATTTATTTGAAAACATAAAAATATAGGGAGAAATTTGATATTTACTATATTTCAATATTAAGAATTGTTAAAGTAAATAGTATAATTATTTTTGTATCCCATGGCAATTGTAAACCCCAGTTCAGTAAGAATTAATAATTTTAATTATTTTATAATGTAGCAAGATCATCTATTTATTTTATAATTTTTTTTATATACGGTTGAAGAACAGGAGAAAAACATGAGGAAACTTGTATATAATGTAGATATTTTTTTAAAATTTTATCTTTCTTAATAAAATTGTTGTTTGAAAATAAACTTTTGTCTACGTCTCACTGTTTTGTGGTCCAATAAATTCTAGCAATTTCAATCATGCACCCATACAATATCACTTAAATTTTAGTATAATTTACTCTGTTAAATCATACCAGGTAAAATTTATTTAAAATATTATTTATAAAATTTTTGAACATTGCAGAATTTAATTCACTATTGAAGAATGTTAATAGAATAATTCAGCACATTTGGATTGAAGATTTATAATATGCAGTAGAATTATTGTGTGATATAGAGGCTGTGGGTGGCCATAAAATCCTTTATCCATCTGCTGTATTCAAATAACATCCCAGGTGAACTTGTTAATTCTCTCTTTAATTATCAAAGTGTTTATAATAGGTTATTGTCAAAATTTATACTTAAAACATAAGTTAATAATTGGAAATTTAAAATAAGTGGACATTGGCTATGTTAGATTAACCCCTGGTCAACTATGGAGGTAATCACTGGGATAGTATTTATTTATCACCAATAATTTGTAGCGGATTGTATAAACTTTCATGCTTTACTATTCTAGAGCCCCAAGAAAAGATTATCAGAGGGGAAAGAGAGCTAGCAAGATGGAAAATTTTAGAATGAAGTGTAATAGTAGTACAAATGACCTATGAATGCGGGTGTGATGGAGAGGTGGATCGGGAGGAAGATGATGGGCATAGAAATATTTTAATTCTTTAAAATTTTAATTGTGACTTTGATGGTAAATGGATGAAAGTGTGCTGAGATGTAAATTACACTGGGGAGTTGAGCTTAAATTTTCCTCCTCTCCAATTAATATAAAATTTTATGAGTATATTAGTATTATTTATAATAACGCTCTCAGTGTTTTATTCGGTCAGTAATTGTTTATTAACCCATTCATTAGATATTATTATTAATTATTAAATAGATTATTGATAAATAATGATTGGCATAAATGAGTCTCATTAAGGTTGCAATTTGGTGCCCTGGCAATTATCATTATTAATACGCTATGTCCCATCGTCATCGATCCTGAGGCTGGCCGCTCCCGAGATGAGGTCTATTTTTGATCAGGAAGATCGGTTTTCTAGAGATTATAATATATATATTGTAATTTGACTGGATGACCAAAAAAACTTTTATGTATAGTAGATAAAAACAACAAACTTTTAGTTTAGAGTTATCAGCTTTCTTTGTTTTATAAAAAATTCTAATAACATCAATCTTATTCATTTTATGTCTAATGCATTATTATGTCAATATTAAATAAATTGTTCAACAATAAAATAACAATAGTCATAAGACTTGTTATCCAATCATCCAGTATATTGCTTCCTTTTAATATTGATTATTTCCAAAGCATCCCCTCAATGACATAGGAATACCACAAATACTCTTCCACTAAAATATCAATGATACTCCAATGTCTCATAATAAAATAAGTAAATTATATTGAATATTAAAATTTCTTATGTTAAATTTAATAATAATATAAGATAATATTCATTTACTTATTGAAACTATTCTGTTTCACTCCTTTATTAACATTCCTTAGCTCAATATACATCTCTGGTAACTATTGTTTCTTAAATGAATAAGTTAATTTATTTAACAAAATGTAGAGAGGGATTTTTCTAACATCCAGCTACATTCAAAATAATTAAGAAACAAATGTACTAATCAATTCTTCACCTTTGAAATAATAAACTGATTTTTTCCTATAAATTGAGTAAAAAAAAGTTAAATTAAATGAAAGATTATTAACCACCTCTTATCATAATGTATTATAATCCAATTTTTTATATTTTTATATTGTGTGTTAATTAGTCATTCTTCATTATGATCAGTGAGAATGATGTAAAAAATTGAATTAATTAATATTTTAAGTACAATATTAAATGTTTTGAATACATCATCATATTTTTTTCTTATTTATTTTATTACATTCAAATATCAGCATTTCAAGGTAATTGTGCATATGCTTTTGCGAGTGTCAATAATAATAAATGAATACTTTCCTCTCCAATACAAGATATAGTATTTATGCAGGAATAAAAAGAATCCACTTATTCCTACAACTCAAATGCTTATATATGAACAAATCTGAAGTACTGGCAAGAAAAGGGTGAGGATAGATCACTCACTTTAAATTACTGTTTACGATGTCTGAATGAATGACATCAGTGAAATTGTCTAGCATTTACTAAATGTCACTCTAACTGAAACTTAATCAATTTCATCAATGTCATTTATTCAGACATTGTAAATAGTAATTTAAAGTGAGTGGTCTATCCTCATGCTTTCCTTACCTGTACTTCAGATTTGCTTATATATAAGCATTTGAGTTGTAGGAATAAGTGGATTCATTTTAGTCCTGCATAAATACTATATCTTGTATTGGAGAGGGAAGTATTCATTTATTATTATTAACACTCGCAAAAGCATATGCACAATTAGCTTGAAAGGCTGATATTTGAATGTAATACAATTGTAAACATGTGCTCTATAAAAATAAATGCTTATTTGTTTTATTATAAATTATGTGCAATAATACCAAATATATTTAATGATTACAATATATGTGTGATAGAATGATGAACAGTGATTAGAGAACAAGAAATGAGACTGAACACTTTATTAATTAAAAAACAAACAAACATTAACATTTATTTTAGTAATATTAGACAAAATTTAAAAATAATTTACACATATCATAGATTTAATAAACACATTCTTTCTGAAGTTTTTGGAATTGGGAATGTAGGATTTGAACTCAACACCCTACAATACATATATATTGAAGCAGGCTATCTTAGCTTAAGATTGAGCTTCATAATTATATTCACTTACCATGTACTAACCTGTGTTTAAACCTTATGTCTCATCCTGCTCCTTTAGTTGTGTATATATATTTTATGTATATATTTGAGATGTGCATCTAAAAGTTATAAAATTTTAACTTTTCAATAACATTTTTTAATTATTATTAATTATTTTTTATTAAAGTACATAGGTGCAGCTCAAATATATATATATTATAGGAGCAAACATACTAACAAAATATTATTTTTATAAATATTTTATTATACATTATTTTCTTTTTCTTTTTAAATGGCTTTTTTTCTGTTAAACTGCATATTTTGTAAAATCCAAGATGGAAGATGCAACTGTCAATTGTCCAAAAATAATAAAAGAGTTGGAAGCATAATATTGTTTTAGTCTGGGAAAGGAATTTTAATTAAAGTTTTACTGAAAATAAAATGGGGAATGAGATTAAAGGATTTTACTTTTGTTATAAACATTTTTGGCAAATCTATTTCCAATCTGGAAATAAATTTGAATATATTTTTGGAAATTTATCTAGCAATTGCATTTTCAAAAACAATGGACAAAGAAATGTAAGATTTTATTAGATCAGCGATTAGATTTTGGGCTAGAAATAAGAAATTAAAAGCATTCCACAAATATCTCAGTGGGTATAAAATGGGATGATTTTAAAATACCAAATGATAGCTACTATTGAGAGAACTGGCAGTTAACAGAATCCACACTACTTTGAAATTTAAAAATGATCATTGAATAGAAAGTCCCATCATCTTTCTGGCCCATGGGGGTCATCTTCCATTGCCATACCATCCTGATGTGAAGAATAAAGTAAAATCCCAACTTGAGAACTTTGGAATGCTGATCAGAAGCTTTCTACACCTAAGAACTCACATGGATTCTTAAACTGCCATGGAGGAACTAGACTTTTTAAAATGACTCTTAAAATTGTGCAAGGTAATGACTTTCATGCTGCCTGAAAGTAAATCTAGTCTAACTAATCTCAAATCCTGCTATCAAGATTTCTCCTAATGTACTGTTTAATTTGATCTGTTTCTACTATGTAAAAATTTAATTTGCTTTCTAATGACTTCTATAAATCTACTTCTGTCTCATATGCTCTAATTTTTTTTTTATCTTTGGTGCATTCATTTATTTATATTTATTTATTACTTGATTTTATATGTGTACTTTTATTATTAATATCCCAATCTTAAGCAATCTGACAAGCTGACTTTCTCAAAATCTTTCCTTTCTTCTTTTTTTAGTTAAACCTTCATGAATTAAGGTTATTAATGTCCCCTTAAAATATAATGTATGATTAATTAACACACTCGCCAGATTGTTTTTATGAATCATTATTTTATGTTGGGTTTTATTATAAAAATTATTTGTGCAACTTCAAATAGAATGAAGTAATTCTACATGGGGGTAAATCCATCATTCAAGTTAATTAACACTTTGAAATCTTTTAAAATGTTATTTATTTAAATTCTGAAAGAGTGACCTATTAGTTGTTTTCTACACAACTGCTATATTTTTTTTCATATTTTTAAAATATCAAATACTTACATATTCTAGTCATTATCAAAAAACCATGAAGATAAGGTTAAATTATATTAAATAGCAGAAAAGGAGAGGGTCAAATATTGATGAATAATTTTTTAAATGAAATCTTTCCTGTACATATATTATAGTAGCATATAATATTATTTGTCTAAATTATGGCATTCAAACAGGGGTCATTTATTATTAAAGCAGTAAATCTTATTCATTGTCATTAAGGACATTTATCCGGATTGCGTTACTGATATTCGGCTTATCATCATGAATATATATTGTAACGGTAAGAATTGTCCCTCCACGCAACAAAATCTAGAACACAGGCAAAATACACTAAAGCTGATCAAAGATGGATACTGGGATCCAGAATCCGACTAACATTCAATCTTTTCACCTCTGTACAATGATCTATACGCTATGGATGACCCTTCTCAACTTACACAGACATTTAATTTAACCTCAGTCTGGCAGTTATTCAGTGTAAAACAAAAGATTTGTAATTTAACTAATTTAAAACTGATTTGGTCAGACATACACACATAAGACTAAGCGATTAATTAAAATATCAATGATTGCTTATAAAATATAATAGAATGATCTACCTATAGACATAATGATGTATGTGCAATTAAATCTAGAGTTGGATAAAATGAACTCAAGAACAATAAAAATATGAAAATGAGTTATAATTTTAAATATTATTAATTTAATAAAACAATAACAAATAATAAATTAAAATATACAAAATTATATGATGGGAATGTGAGATATTATGCTCTCAGGCATTATCTAACTAATGAGATTAATGTTACATATCTCATTATAAGTGTTTAATAAAGTGTAGTGCAGTATTGGAGTTTATGCCTATATTAATATGCCAAATTTCTAGCTATCAGGTAATCTGCTAGATCACATTGAACTTTATAGCCAAAGTTATATAACTAACTTAATAGCACTCTTATGGCATCCATCTATACAAAGTTAAATTGAGCACACAATTAGGCTCAGAGATATGCAGGTTAGCGTGTTAACCTAGATTAGGATATACACTAATACCAAATAAGCATTTAATATAAAAGGAGAGAAAACTGGCTTATAATAGGTTTACCTATATACTCTATGGCACATATCAAAATATTAATAAAGCTCAAAGGTGCAAATGGGTCATTATTCATGAGCTTCAGTCTCCAAAGACTTAGTTTGCTCTAAAACCACTCAACTTGCTACGAATAAGAACATTAGTAGTTCAGGAAGTCAGATAAGCATTATGAACCATCTAGGTCCTTGTGCCCTAGTTCTAAAAGTGTGCTTTAACCCAAACTAAAGTGGATGGAAGTGATTTCCAACATCAACTCATCAATAATCATGCAGCAAACAGATAATTGTACATTGCATACTTTGTAAGGACACATCTGCAACTTATACATATATAACACAAATGCGTAAAATTATATTATCATGCCTTAAAATTAGATAGCGTCTATTTGCATATCTATACAATCCAGTTCTCAAATTTAGCATTTTAAATATACTATTTAGGGACTAAATTAATTAGTAACCTAGTTTAATATTATCACCTGCATTTCAAGATATATAAGTCTAAGGAGGACAAATCATATTTGCGGGGTAATTACACATAAAACATTAAAATATGCTTTGAGAATATCTCTGTGGATAGTTCCTATGATGTATGAGTTACATATATAAAATAGTTATAATTCATAACTAGAGTTAAGCAAACTACAAGTTTAACTAGATAACTGATTATTGTACTCTTAATACCCAAAACTTAATCAGTAAAATAATAATATGATTTTGAAACAGCTAGTGAGAAAGAAAAATAATAATTCAATTATTTAATATTTATTATAGCGAATATTTGAAATTATCTTCGCAGATCGATAAGCTAAAATTATATTTATAAATATTTGTGGTTTCGAATCATTTGGCATATCAAATACATATAATATTAAAATGATAAAACCATAGAATAAATTGAATATTTTTAGAAATAGGAATAAAAGACTGAAGGAAATTATACATTTAAAATATATTATTAGAGTTTTACATTTAAAAAGAGAATTCAAGTTTTACCTTTTAAAAGAGAATTCTAGTTTTACAATCAGGCAAGATTTAGCATTTAACAGTCTTCTTTGTAGATTTTAGTAAAGGTGTTTGGGAAAGGAAGATTTAATAAATAGCTAGCTTTTAAAAGAAAGAATTGAAAGTCACAGTTTATAAACAGAGCTCTGAGAGAAAATTTACCATTCAGTTGTTTTCATTGCAGTTAATTCTGGAGCACTTGGGAGGATATTAAGTTGACACTTTTGACAATGATTTAAAGTTAATAGAGATTTACCACATGCTGATTTGCTGGTTATGGCATTAGCTTCATTCAACCAAAGTTCTCCATTCCCTGGCTAAGGGCTGAGAGATGAGTTAGTGCCATTCTACTCGATCATTTTGAAGATAAAACAGGCATAGGTTCTGCTTACATCTCACTTATATATATATGATCCATTACTTGGCAACAAAACTTTAAGTATTTATACTTTTTAAACTCTGGCCATCTGTTAATTTTTTATGAGCTTGTACATAGCCAAAAAGTTCATTTATTTATTTTAGCAAAACATATTTCATAGCTACAACCAGTAGACAAACTCATTTATTTATTTTAAAAACACATTTTTAATTATAACCAGTATTTGAGATTTTGTTTTCCTGCATTATTTTGTTATTAACATTTTATATTTACCAAATCAAGTCCACACTATTTTAGGACCAATGCGTGACCTACTTTGAAAATTGTTTACAAAAATCAAAATGTTATTTTGACAAAGTTACTTTCATAATTAGTAGAAGACTAATTTTATAACCATATGTGCAGAATAACAGGAAATATATGTATGCGATTTCAATAATACAGCAATAAAATTGGCTAAATAATTTAAGTAAAATATTTCCTAAACTAGAAATATTTATTAAATGAATTTTTTAAATTAGAAATATTTATAAATTGAATATATATATCTGTAATATATACCAATAATTTAAACATAATAATTTATACATAATAATTTAAACTAAAATATTTCCTAATTAGAAATATTTCTGAAATGAATTTTTTAAACTAGAAATATTTATAAATTGGATATATATCTGTAATATATATGCATACAATTAAATTAAAGACATACTGGTTGCATATATATATATATACATGTAATTCTGCATATATAATAATTTAATGTTATTTAAATGGGTATCTGAGAGGGTGTAAACCTGGCATATGGATAGATGTGTGGGTAAATTAAGTGAAATGGGCAGATGGATGAAACTGACCATTTCAATATATATATATATATATATATATATATATATATATATATATAATGTGCTACTAATTTGGGGGTTGCAACAGGATCAAACCCATAGATTTCTCCTTATGTTCTACCCTGTGAATAGTTGAGCTTCCTAAGACTTATTCCATATAAAAAGAGCTCTAATGGTGGTGATACCAGTATGCATGGCATACACTATTCCTATCCACTTTTCTCTAAGCACTTCCCTAAGAAGGGAGTCTTAGATTTTGTTTTTTGTCCAGAAGCATGATCCTTTCCTGTTATTTCTTCACCATTATGTCAGTACCACCACTTCTTTATTTAGTATTTCTTTTGCTTCTTGACCCAGTTTTGATGTTATGATATTGAAATTGTGCTCTGCTCAAATATATACATAAATTCAAAGTATTACTAATTTTATTATTTAAGAATATATGCTTTGGGGAAAGATCAGCGTTCTGTCTCCTAAATTTTAATTAAAAGAATTTTCAAAAAATATTTTGTCATATAATCAAATATCACTTTTTCAAATGCATTTTATTTATTTTCAATTTTCACAACTAACAAGGTATGAAAATAGTTTTTCTTATATATGTAATAAATTCTGGAATCTCCCTGAAATTATATTAGTCACCACATTTCAGAACCATAAATCAAAGTGGTAGTAGCAATCTTATGTAATATTTTTAATATTTGATTGGCATCTTAATACCATTCTCACCAAAGATGTGTGTTAATGTATATATAATATTTAGTTAATAAAAGAGCATATGAGGACCCTTTGCATGAACTCCAATATGTAATTATCTACCATTTAGTAGACCGCTCATTCACACACACATTAATGCATATAATTAATTTATTTTTATTGTCTAAACTTATTTGAGTCATTCAAATTCCCTTTTCTACACTTCCACACATACAACCATGGGTATACTTATGTTAGTTAAGTTGTAATGTAGTTAGTAAATAAATATCATTGCCTTCTCCACTCTGCTAATGGACTGGATTTTAGAATAAATTTTCATGTGCCATCATTATATGTTATTTATTAGGTGTTTGATCTGGGGCTTAGGGAATGAGTTCACATTCAGGTTGGTCCCTGACCTAAATCTTGGACTTGAATGAGTTTGAAGCACATTTTGTGATTTCCAGCTCATGTTAGATTGATCAATATGTTTTGACCAGTACAATATAAACACACACACACACACACATATATATATATATATATATATTCAATTTTTAATTAAGCATTTTAATAAATTTTCCAGAACACTTTCAGGTAATACATTCCATTTTCATTTTTATTTTAAAATCTCTCAAAGATTACATCTGTCTCTAAAGGAGCATCAAAATACTTCCTATCTATAATGTTGTTTCACTTAAAACAAATTTTATATTTATACATTGCATCCTCTTTTAAAAAAAATATTTACTATAAAAACATAGTATTAACTGAAATGATCAATATATATATACAAAAAGAACAAGAATTTCCAAAATTAATACATAGGCTTATATATGTTTTTGTTGATTGAGGCAATAATTATGTCATGACTAGATATTGTAACCAACAATGAAATCAAAATTTACACCTTTCAGTTTTATTGAGTGAGTGCTGCCTTTAATTGAGATCATTTAAACAAATCAACATTTTAAACAAAATGTCTTCTTTGAAATTTTAAAACAAAATGATAACAATAACTTCTAAATTTCCTTTTTTTTAAAATAAAAAAAATACATTGTTTATTTTAAAAATAACACTATTACAAATAATATATTTTTGAAAAACAAATATTACCTTTTAAAATATTGACATGTGAAAATATAATTTGTCAGTTATCTATCCAAATCTATTATTGTCTTTAAAATATGTAGGTAGATACAATCCTATTGTCTACTACTAAAATATATGTTTTAAAATTATAAATAACTTTTAAAATAGGGATGTTAAGCTTACTGAGTATTATTTTTAAAAGATGAAAAGAAAAATCAATGGTGAATTGCTTTGTATTTTGCTGGGTCTATGGTGATTTTAAATGTAAAACAAAATATTGGTTGACGATATAAACAATCTTTGGCCTATATAAAATCATGACAATAAAATTAATTTTTCTTTTTCTACACACACATATATATATATATGACAATGGCCATTTAAACTCTAATTCAAGTTGATACAATATATATATATATATATATATATATATATATCATTAAAATTGATAGTGTTTTTTTTTTTTTTAATGATATCTTTTTTTTTTTTTTTACAAATGTTTCCTTAGCATTTCAATCTTGATTTTTAAGTTCATTCAGCAGTGGAAGGAGTTTTTCTAAAGATATAGTAATAAAAGTTTAATAATGATTAAAGTGTAAAGTATTACTATTTATGGAAATGTTGAATTTAAAACTACAGTTTTTTAAAAATCAAAAAAAATATTAACATATTTTCTTTTTAAATTATACGAATTATAAATGTTTATTAATTCAGGTAATTTAAAAAGCATTTAAATGAAAATGAATAGACAATAACTTCCATAAGAGAAAAACAGCAGCAATTAACTATTTAAATGCATATTTGGATATGTTTGTTTGTTAAATAGTTATCAAAAATATGTATCACAGTAAATTTACATAATGTGATCAATAAAAAAAAAACTGACATCAAATATGAATAAATTATATATTTATGTGTAATATATTAATGCAATTATCATAAAAAACTAAGTAAATAAAACATTTTTATCTGGTATTATATATAAAAGTTAAAAACTAAACACTGTAATAATATACAAAAAAATATTTTAATATTTTTTAGAGTATTTGAAGTTTTTTTTTGAATTTTAGATGATATTGAAAGCGGTATGTATTATACTTTTGAATAAGTTATTAATTTATTAGCATCAACTTGCTAGATACAAGACGAGAAGCAGTAATACATAATTCATTTTATATATGAGATAAAAAAAACAACCCTATCACTAATTACAAATATCTTTGCACTACTATATACATCTTGCTAGTTTAATTTATTATTTTGTGGATTTAGTTTTAAAATTGCTCCTACTTGAATATAATCTTGCATCACTTTTTATGAATATATTTGAAATATTATCACACTACACTAGAAAACACTTTCATAATGACCTGTGTGGATTTAATTCCAAAATTGCTGATATTAATGCTTAGAACTGTGCTAGAAAAAGACAGTGAGCAAATTTTGAAAAAAAAAAAAATGTTTTAACAGCATTAGCTGTGTTAAATAAATGCTTGGCATTATCGACCTTTAGGGGAAAAAAGTTAAAATGTTTATAAAATTTGATAAATTTAAAAGTATAATAAAAACAACTCAGGAAAGATATAATTATTTTAAAGGGAAGCATGCTTTCCTTGCTAGCATAAGCTAGGATAATCTATATATTAAAAATCATATAGTAAACAACATTAAAGTCTTATGATTGAGGACCAAAATTGAAGGTTAGTTACAGTAGTTTGAGTCAATTAACTAATGAAATTTATCTAGTCTTTTAGGTTTGAGTTTAGTATTAAACTATTATAATAGTATTAAATATATGTATATATTTGAAGATAATAAATCTCAAAATAAAATTACATAAATAGGGAAAGAAAGTAAAAAATAATAAAATTAAAGTATTAATATTAAATCTAATAAATTTTTTTCATTTTTTTAAAAAAAAAGGTAATTGGAATATTCCTGCTATTTTTTAAAAGATCTCTTTTTAAAAAAAATAAATAAATAGAAAAAAAAAGAAGTTTTTAGCTACGAACAAACAGAGATAAATATATATATATATATATATATATATATATATATATATATATATATATTATATGTCTACACTAAAACTTTATGCAGAAACTAATCATCATCAATATTGTTATCAACATTATAAACTAACAACTGGATAATCGTCACTCAACTCCAAGTTCAATTCAGACTTTTTTGATATCAGTTTTTATCTCCACAACTATTTCAGAATTTTTTTGTTTTTCATTTATCTTACACATGGTTTTTTAAAATTTGTTTATAATTTCTTGGTATCTATTTGAAGAATTTATCTTTTCATATATTAGTGTTTATTAAGGCTTTTCTAATAGTAGTACCAACAACTTGGTTACTATTTTGTTGTACTCCAAATTTTTTATATTCTTTGCATAGGAATCATTATTTTATGTAATTATAGGTACTCATATCTAGGTTAAATTGAATAAAGTTCTTGAATAAAATGAGTATATGCATTTTGGTTTCACTCTTTTTTTATAATATATGTATATCTCTTCATAATTTCTTCATTTGTTTAAAGTTTATATACTTTTTTTTATTAATCTTCTGAGTCTTAGATCCTTAGTTAGTACTGACAAAGCATACCTATTCAAAGCCTTTCTTTTTAAATATATATTTATTTCCTTTTAAAGTCTTTTTACCAATAAAAGTATATACGACATCAATTCTATGACTAGTATCAGCCATTATGTTTCATTCATATTACTAATCAGACAATGTTATTTGTATTTATTAACTGTTTTTAATTTATATATTTATTTGAATGGTTATCAAACATCAGTTGTTTTAGCATTTATCTTGGACTCTTTTTTGTTTTTATATGATAGGTTTTATAGATTTTATAAAGCTCTAAAATGTTATTTAGATTAAATGCAAAATGCAATTTTCATTAATTTATATTTTTTAAATTTTCCATTTTGATGTTTAATATTTTTTTATAATATTGCTAAATGTTTTGGGGAAGTAAAATTACTGTTATACATACATCTGAATATAATATTATTACATCATGTAATTTAATTACTGTTATTACATAAGTAAATATTTTTCAAAATGAAATAATTTTAGGATCTATAATGTTGATGTTTCAATTAATTATAGTAAGGAATTCTTATAAATCAAATGTCTTTACATAACTTGTAAATCCAAAATATAGTGGCATCTCATACTCAATAATAATTTGTATATTTCTTTTCATTATTTGGATGCAATTTACTATGTTATGACCATTTTTAAAGCCAATTGAGTTCAAAGGATTCTGTAGATAGTTGTAATAATTTTAGTAATGATCTTTGTATAGAAATGAAAAAAAAAAAACACTGATAGTTTTAAATTTGTAATATTTTTTTATCATTGTTAAATAACAATAACACTATCAAATTTTTTCATTCATTTGATAAAATTTTCTTATTTAAGCATGTTATATACAGTTTTTTTTCAACAAGTTCTTTATTTTTTATTTCTGTAGAGTTAAATACATGTTCTACCCTTTTATCCAAAATAATTAAAATTTTAAGTTACAGAGACTACTTTGTTTACTTGATTTTTATCTCAACATAATTTCTTTTTAGAGTTGTTTTCCAAACATTTATATTTTTATTGATAGAGAATATTTTTTTCTTATTATAAAAATAACTTTCCTTCTAATATCAAAATATTGTTTAATACTTTTGAAGTTTTAATGTTTTTTGTTAGCTTTCCTTATTACTTCTATTTCTTCCTGTGATCATTAAATATTTTTCAATATAATTTTATAGAGATTCAAGTATTCAATTTTTCTAATTATGTTGTTTTAAAATATTTTATATTATTTTTATTTTTATATACTGTCTTGTCTCTTAGTTGAGAAAATAGTGAATTGAGGCTTTTTATATCAGCTACATGCATAGCTATTTTAATTGGATATCAAATATCTTCTTACTATATTTTTTACAAGTATGATTCATCTTCAAAATATGCAAATATTTTAAAACAATTTTCAAGTTTTAGTTCAAATTCATTGAAATATTTCTGAAGTTTTAAAAGTACTAGATGTTAATATTGTATTTTTTAACAGTTTTGTATTTTAGTTTGACATTGGCATATATATTAAATCATACCAATCAATGATGATGTATCACAGTTAAATCTATTACATATATTTTAGCTCTGAATGAACATTTTCTATTAGTCAAAATATAATCCAATTCTGCTATAATTTTTTGAATGTTTCTGTATAGATTACAGCAATCTTCATAGTCTCGGCCCTTTTTTCATTTACATCTTCATATTCAAATATATTCCATCATTTTTTAAAATTCTTTTCCAAATATTTATATCAAAGTAAAAATGTTGCTTAATATAATCAAAAGCATTCTGTATATTTATAGAAAAATTATATATTTATTACAGTAGAATGATAACTTGTCATGTCTTAAATCTAACTATGTATATTCAGTATCTTTTATTAAGATAATTATCTAATCTCATCACTTTATCTTATACATTCCTCTTATGCTTCCAATAAAAAGACAACATATGTCTTTTTTTTAGCAATATCATCCCTTTTTTTAACTTAGTGAAATCTAACAATATCTTATTTAACTTTAAAAAAATCTTATAATTTCTGAAATTTTTTTTACATTAAAGTAAGATACAAATGTAGGTATTAAATAAATGATCACTAATGAATGGCTTTTTAGTTCTATAATGTGATAACATTTAACACTCTTTGATTTCTGTCAGCAGTCTTTATTTGCCAATGTAGATAACTTTGCAACTTCTAAGATATAAAGGCCATAAGTTATTTTTGTTATTATGATTGTAAATATAGAGCAAAATGGTAATTTAAACACACATTTATTCTCATCTTAAACTAACAAGCCTACCATTGTGAATGCGGTTTATACAGTCAGGAAGGATCTTTTCATTATTATTAATGAAAAGATCCTTACTGACTGTTTACTATATAAATAATAGCCACAATTATAAGGAATTATAGCAAAAACAGACATTTTGTGTTTAGTTCCATTAGATCTAAAAAAGAAATTTAAGGGTGTTTTTCAGAATTTATATCATATTAAAACCTAAAATTGTTGTGGTCACCCAATAATAATGATAAAAATAATTATTAAATTAACATTTGTGGGAATACGGCATCTTTTCTATTATTGGAGATTGCATCATATGTAGAATTTATATATCATCTTTATAAAGCTTTATCTGACTAATATAGGTTAGCTTGTCACTTTTATAATTCAAGTAATTATAATTAGATAACCATCTATGACTAAATTGTGAAGGTGGAGCAATTATTGTGTACTCTGTTCAACTGGGCTAGGATTTATGGCAGTATTGTGTTCATATTTAGAAAGCTTCCATAAAAATAAAATTCAATGGCTTATTCGAATGCTGATCCATTAATTAATTACACAACATCAGAAAAATAAAATATTGGCAATTGATTATTATCTTCATTATAGATAAATGAGTTGCTTACTTAATAATAATGTATTATATGTTTATCAAATACGTCACAGTCAAAACAATTAAAAATACTGCAATTATTTTTGTGGGAAAGCCTAAACTGTCTATCTGTGAGAGAAACTCATCACTAACGAAAAAAATATTCTTTTATAAATAAATTGATAAATTATAACAAAAATAATTACGTTTATGGAATAATGCATTTCCGGAAATAATATATAATAAAAAAAAAGGAAAAGAAATTTAAAAAGTTAATATATGTTCTGACATTAGTAGAAAACTCAGAATATATTTCAAAAAAATCTTTTTTTTTCTTTTTTAAAATTTATCTCACTTTCTAATATGTAAATTTTATCATTCCTTTTTCTTTTTGAAAAAAACATTAGTGGAAATTTTTTATGTTTTATTTACATAAAATTTAGTTCAATAAAATCTTTGTTTTTTTAAAAAAATATGACGAAAAAACCTTAGAAAATGGACAGATTAAAAATAAATGGCTCCCCATAGCCACTTTACTGCAAGTAAGCAGATTAAAGAAAAAATGTACATATTCTAAAAAATAAAACATAAATATAGCTAAACGCATATATATATATATCACTGACCGACACTTCAAAGCTTGGTAAGATTTTCAATCAATTTATAATCCAAAAATCATTTTATATTTATATATTTTTGATATTTCATATTTTATTTTATCATTGTATTGCAAGCATATTACAATAACCCATATAAATAATTAGATTAATTGATAATAAATATTATCGTAAAGGAAATTGAAATACTATGCTTAATATATTTTAATACATTTATATTTCTCTTAATTAACTATTAAAAGATAGTTTCCTTTTTCATTGCCAAATTTTCATTTTCTGTACACATGTAATATACCTAAGAGTGAGTATGAATTTTGCTAAACTCATAACCTATGCTTAAATACTAATGCCTAAATATATTGCAACAGGGCAGGTAGAATCAAACCCTGTTGCAATAAATAGACAAATAGGTGTTCGTATACTTAATGTATTATTATAAAAATATATTATTACTTTACTAACAAAACTAAAATTTACAAGTTGATGTATAATCAACGGTCATTTATATGGTCATATTGTATTATAGATTTAGTTATTTTTAATGAAAAAAGCTCATAAAAGAGAGGTATAGGGGGATATATACATGCTCTGATTTTTTTTCTTTTGCCAAACCCAGCTATACACATTGCTATGTATATGTATGAGTATGTTTTAAATCAATGGAATATGAAGATTCATAAAATAAAAATAAAAACCATTTTGTTTGATAATCTTTAAAAATATATATATATATTAAAAGTCAAAGAAAGAACTATAAATGCCAAGATGAAAGACAATGATTTACAGAACAATGAAAGTGACTGTTGCAAAACTTTGGAATGTTCAGTTCTAATTGAATACTAATTAAAAAAAAGAGTATAAAAAGCTTTTACGATTGCTACCAACGAAGGCACATAGAATGTTAATTAAATAGAAAAAGGAAAACGAATGAAAAGGAATAATTAAGAGAAGGGACAGACTCGGTAATTCCTGATTTTTAAAAAAGATAAATTTTAAAAATTATTATAAGTTTGGGAGTGGAAAAGAAAGCAAGCTTTAGACTTATATATGGAGAATAATCCAGAGATCAGTGTTATATACTGGTAAACCATGATTATGCTGAGGTAGAAACTTCAATGTGTTAAGTGTCCAAATCCTTCCCCTGAATAAATAGTAGCTGCCAGTATCTGAGAAGAGATGTCAAGCCTGAAAGATCACCTAATAAATAATAATGTTGGACCGTTATGATATGTGTCAAAATGTCAAAAGAATAAATAAATAAATAAAATTCAGCCAAGTGGAATTCGAACTTCAAAAATTAAATTCATCATTCAAAGATCGAAGACTCTCTTTCACCATGTGAATTCAATCAATTCCCCAGGGAAACACAGGTACCTTTTTCTGTTTGTATATATGTGTGACTTCTTAGTAAATTTACTCAATTAAACTCCACATAATTAAGAAAAAAAACTGTTGGTTGACTTAATTGTGAATTTTTTTATTTTATTTGCATGGAGAGTTTAAATTAATTTGTTCTGTCATTATTATCATATTAATTCTTCCATAATTAAACCTTTGTAGCAAAATACATGTTATAGCATATTTGTGTGTGGGGGTTTTGGTAAAGGAAAAAAAAAGAGTAAACTGGCAAAGAAGGGAAAGAAAATCTGAAAGCACGAAAATACTGAGTTATAGAAAATAGAAAAAGAGGGAAATCAATATATTGTATAATATGTCTATAATAAATGAATTTTAAAATGAGTTTACTGAATATTGTGTACCTGCACTAACAAAAAGAAAAACTGATAGGAATATTTAATAAATAATAAAAAATAGAATTGATATTGACTAATGTAAATATTATTACAAATAAATATGTATTAAATGATGAATTTTTTTTTGTTTTGAATTCTTTTTTTAAATTAAGATTAAAATAGGTTAGATCTACTCCCCATAATTTTACCAGCCACCCTGAGAAAGCTAGTTCAGGTCAGATAATTTTATCATCCTATTATATACCCCCATATTATCCAGTATAATTCTTACCTACAGGTAAGATTGGTGCTTGGAATCTTTATTTAGACATCCATAAATATACTGTTGTATGATATCAAAGAAAATTATATCTGTACAGGATATCTTAAAGTCAAACGATAATATAAATATCGGATTTTACAAACAGATAATAATACGATTCACATTTGATTGTGTTTTTTTTTTTTTGTTCATATGCATATATAGATACAAACGCTCTTACTCACATAAAGAGTACTTCAAGCAAGATAGGTAAAGTGGTAGACCCATTATAATATATACACACATATTGTACAAATCTGACATGGACGTATATTAGATGATGGAAATCATTACTCTCAAAGCATCCCAAATCCTTATTAAGCATGAACACAAATTTGCATTAAAAGTAAATATAAGCAACAAGAAATAATAATATGAGTGATAAGCATAAAATCATCAGAAATAATTATCAAGAGTTAACAGCCATACTTTGGGACTGTATATAAAAGGGGTATATAATTAAATATGATATTAAAACAGGTAAACCTTTCTATACATTAGTGCCACTCAATCATCTTTTATCAAATACCAAACCTGGACATAAAGTTATAAAAGCAAATATCAATATATATATATACATGCATATATTTAAGCATTAAAATTACAATAATAAATAATTCTATATCAAAATTCTGAAATCATTATATCAATGCCAATCATCAACAATACTTAGGGCATATGGGACCATGAATATACTGGGTATCACTAAAATAATTCTGAATAAAATGAAGTATGTGAACTTTTAAAAGGGATTTTTATCTTAGTCCCATACAAATAATTTTACAAAAAATAATAGTGATGTCCACACAAATATACTGCAATAACTTTTATGCTTAAACTAACTTGGGGATTACATATATCCTAGAGATTGTGAACAAATTAAGAATACATATTTATTTTATTCCATTATTAAATAATTTTACTGAGATAACCTATAAATTCTTTATAGCACAACTCTATGATGAAATGAGTTATATAGATAGTTATTTCACAAATCACAATGCTAGAAAAATAAAGACATAAAAATAATTTCAAAAATTGTTATTTTTTAAATGCTTCTATTGAAGATGAAAAATCTCTTTGTTTGTTTGTTTGTTTATTTATTTGTTAAGTTTTGATCTTTTTCAATTAAATTTTAAAATTGAGATTTAATATATTTAAATTCAATAGAATTGCTTGAAATCTGGTATATAACCAAGTAATACCAGGGTAATCCATATAAGACACTCATTTTTTCAATAGGCCACACAATTTCTTAGATATAGAACAGAGAGTGGGAAAATATTAAAAATATTCAATAATTTCATGTACCACAGTTAAATAAATTCTTCTTAGAATTTTCATTTTATTTAAATAATGTTTATGGGAGGGTGGTATACTTTTTTTTCTTTCAATTTACTAATATTTTTTAACATTTTAAAATCAATATTTAACAAACATAAGTTTAATATAAGTTGTTGATATTTTGTAAATTTGTTTAAAATGTCTGTGAGAGTGATAGAACACATTAATTTTTTAAATAAGTCAAATAGTTTCTTAAATAGGAATAATGGGGGGAATTTTTTAAATAATGCTCACTATCTATTTTATTTGTTATGATTTAAATAATAAGAAAGTTATTTATAATATAGAAAATTTACTTAATGATTTCTTATGCATATATAATAATGCACACGTATAAAATATGATATATGCATAAAGAATACACATATTAACTTACTGCAGAAATATCTAGTGATATATACACACACTAATTGTGTGTAATTGATTTAAAGTAAATTACACATATTAACTGATATTAATTTTTAAATATGTAAATTAGTTTCTTAGATAGGAAGAGTGTGAAGAATTTTTTAAATAATGGTTGCTATTGATTTTATTTGTTACAATTTAAATATGAAAGTTATTTATAATATAGAAAATATAATATAGAAAAGTTACTTACTGATGTATTAAATATATATAAAATTATGTACACATACTAAATAAGATATATACATAAAGAGTATACATATTAACTTGCTGCAGAAATATCTAGTGGTATATATACACTAGATATGTGGAATTGATTTAAAGTACAATTTTATGTATTAAGTGATGTTCATTTATAATATAGTTTTGGTAAACATTTTTTTTAAAAATAAATTTTCAATCAAAGTAAAAGTGTTAAACACTTTTTACCTAAAAGAATATAATATTTCATATTTTTAATCAGTTATATATAAATATATTATTATGTACACATACTAAATATGACATATATATATATATATATATATATGTATATATTATATATATATATCTTATATATATATATATATATATATATAAGAAGTATACATTTTAAATTATAGAAAAAATATCTAGTGATATATATATAAACTGTTAGAAATCTGTTAATTTAAAGTATGATATAGTTTTACATTTTCATTTTTATGCCAATACTAAAAACTTAAAAATAATAGAGATAATATTTTTTAAAATATTAAATGCTTTTATTGACTCTGCACTAAAAAGAAAAACAAATGTTTCTTCAACATTGATTGGAGTTTTTAGATTTAACTTAAATAAATTTATGGTGGTTCAGAAATTAATTAAGTCAATTCCTATTTTTTATAATAAAGGGTTGACTTAATTCATTTTTGAAAACCCCCATGCTTTTATTTCAACTTAAATCTAAAAACCTCAATTCTGGTTGAAGAAACAATTATTTTTCTTTTGCACAGGCAATAAAAGCATTTAATATAAATTTTTTTTATTGCTATTATTCAACAATTATTTAATAAAGTTAAATAATAAATAGAAGAATAAAATTTTTTAAAAATGATTATATGACAAACTTCACATTTTACACATAGTTTTATACAATACATAAGATTTCATATACCACATATAATTATCATTCCCTTCTGATTTTGTTTAAAATAGTAATTCTTTTTTATTCTAAATGAATTATTCATTTACAATAAACAAATCCTAAAAATATTTCTTAATAAAGGAATAATTTATTTAAATGTGAACCATCATCTCCTTTTTATTTTGACAATGAGAATGTCCCAACATCATTTAAATCTAATATCAAATGTCTTTTCAACAAAAATAATTAAAAATTATCTGGTATTCTCAATTATTATTTTTGGTAATAAAATAATATTTATAAAATATGCATACATACCAATAATATCTTATCAACATAGATATTTTTATATAGTTTTTCTTAGATGAATGTCTCTTTTTTGTAATTCTTGCAGATATAAGTTTAGTCTATTTTTTGGCTCAAGAATTTTTTATAGCTTTCTCAATGGTTATTTTCAGTCAGTTATTTTATTTTTATTTTCTTTTGTAACTCCAGATTTTCAATTTAATATATGTTTTCATTTCAGTTAATGTTTTTTTTTCTTTTTGGAATCCAGGTTTCAGTTTAACAATTATTTTCACTCAAATTTAGCCCTTTTTTCTTTTTTTTTTTTATGGTTTCAGATTTTCTGTCTAATAATTATTTCATTTCAGGTTAACACAAGTACCAGATTATTATAAGTTGAGGTCATGATTTTGAATGGATAAGTATATAAGGCTAGCTAATAATTTTTGTCAGGGATGTTTTATTTTCTACATTTTTATTGTAATGGGTTATGTGATTAGTTGCTCAGCTTTAAGTTCAATTTAGTATTAGCCTTACAAATTGACCTTCTGATTACTCTTGTACCATGGCTAAACAATTACTGACACCATCCACAAAATCTTTTTCTTTTTAAAGAATAAACCTGATATCAAATTTCTATCCAATCACATAAATATCTCAGAATTATTTGCATTAAGCCTTGAATTATTGATTTTCTTTTTACAAGAAAGGTTATCATTCCTCTCCCTGCCAAAAAATTCTATTTATACACTAATTTAGAAAACAACCCATCTCTAGAGATAAAAATCCACATTTAAGACACAAAACATTTTATTTACACATTAATTTGGAAAATACATTTCAGTTTTTCAGAGAAAAAGATCTTAATCCCTGATTGTTGTTTTTTTAATTTCTTGAAAAACAACTTTTACAATCTTATTCCTTTTTATTGCTTTTTAATTATTTGATAACAACTTTTAATGATCATAATTTCTTTTTTCCCCCCTCAAATAATAAATGCAACTATCCAAGTAGAAAAGAAAAAAAATATCTCCCCATTTTTTTTTATAACTAAACTTAAAAAAATTTAAACATTTATATTATTATTAAAATGTTTTAAATTTTTTACATGATCACTTCATGTATGTAAATCTACTTTATTCCTCTTTAACAACTAGGTTATCCAGAAGCTAACATTAGAAAAAATAATTGTTCTCAGTGTATATGGACAATTGAGCTAGAAATATACTTTTATTAAAATGAAGTTAGTCAATTTAAAAGTTTAGATTGTGGTATTACTTAGAACAAATTTCAGACATTCAGTAATTAAATAAAATTTAACCTTATTCCTTACTACAAAGTGCAATGAAGTCTAATTCAAAATATGTAATGGCGTTTTAGTTAAATGATTTTATATTTTATATATTTTTTGTTAAATAATTTTATTGACTTTTTTTTTTTATGTCTTACGTTTACATTAAAAAAAGAAGCTATGTTTGAGATTATCATAACAAATCATGCATAAAATTTGGCCTAAATGATTGTGGCTTTATATAAATTCGGTTGACCAGTAGATAAACGTTTCTTAAATTAATTCGCAATATTCAAATGTAATAAGATTGAAACTAATATCCAAATTTGAAACTGCATTTTAAGAGGTTATTTAATAAACATAAATTTGTCTTAGTAAAATTATTTGATGATTTATTGTCAATGTGTCTCACATTGGAATTTAAAAATATAGTTAAAGATTAATAAATTTTAACGCACTTGTAATTATTAATTTAGCATCGTTGACATTCAACGTTACTGAACACATCACACAATATAGTTTTTAAAATCAAATATATGTTTTCATTATTTTAGTTATAAATTTTTTAGAAAATTAAATACAAGACCACATCAAAAAATTTGCTACACGATATATAATAGTATTTTGCTTTTTGAATGTACATATATAATTTATGTTTCTTTTTGTCTTCTACAAGTAATGACAACACATTAAAGATATTGAATTTTTTTTAAAAAAAAACCCAAATATCTCTCTATTTCTACGATTTAAATTGGTTGCATTCAGATACTGGTAAACAACATTTGTCAAAAGATTTATGCAGGAGTCACAGTCTATAAATGTGATACTGACAGATAAATTTTAGAAAATACAGTAATAATAAAAAAATAGATATCTCAATAAATTTAATAATACAAAGCTTCATTAATATGTTCGTAAATATGTTTTCATTCATTAATATTATTTTTAAATTATTAAGTTTTAAATAATTAATAGTTGTTTGCAATAATCAATCATTATCAGTTAAATAAGCACTGATGTTATAATAATATATCATACACCTCATTAAGATAATCTATACATATCTGAATAATAGTTTTAAAGAATTCAATATTGGCACCTTAAAAGTAAAAACATTTTTATTCTTTTAGTTTGAAATACTAAATATAATTCGTTATCTGTTTTCTTTGTAAAATGAAGTAAATATTTATTTTTGTTATGTAATCGGATATAGTTAAAATTATATTAAAAGATTTCTAACAGAGCAGGTATTTATTCATCTATTAAAGCAATAAAGATGTAATTTATCGTCACAATCAATGCTACATTGATATCGCAGAGCATAGATAGACAAGAGTTGATAGTTTAAAAATTAATTCTTAATTTATCATTAAAGTTTTTTTTATGTAAAAAGATTGTTTTGAAATAACTTGTATTTTTTTATCTGTTGTCAATTTATCTACAATGTATACTTCTATAATAAGCTAAAAATAGTTGAGTTATTTTCTTTCCATCTTGTTCTAAGACTCAAATAATTTGGATGTTTAAATAAAATCTTTTTTTCTCACACAAAAAAAAAGGTTGACTGTACATAAATTTTTCTTTAAAATTTATTTTGAAATATGAATTATTTTTTTCTACATTACAGGTTTTTTTATTTGTAACATTTTGTTTTTATTTTGTTGTAATATTTTAATTAAATCTTATCATATTTTTAATTTTTAATGTTAAATTCCAATCTATATCATTCAATTTTATTTTCTATAGCTTATTGAATTTATAGATCTTTTATTTTTTCATCTGTTTTTTTTTTTGGGGGGGGGTTACTTTATTTCAGTGGGTATTCTCTTCATTGTTTCTCTTGATTACCTACTGCTTTTCATTTATTGTAATAATAATAATAGTGTAATTATATGTTGAATTATTTCCATCATCTAATTTTAATTATTAAATGCCTTTAGAAAAATTCAAACTTTATTTACAATTTCCACATCACAAACTTTTAGACAAACAAAATGTAATGTTTTTTTTTTTTTTTTAATTATATGTTAGTTTGAAATGTATTGTAATTTAAAATTCGTTCAATAATGGCATACAATTTTGTAAAATAAAATAAACAAGGGTAAAAAGATAAATAAAAGGATATGATCCTGGTCATAAATAAGAACTATTCTAAAATATTAAAATTTGTTTTAATTAAAAATATATAAGTTTACATATCTCTTTATTGATTCTAATTTACCTTGTCAAAACATAACCAACAGAATAAAAAAAACAATTTATACTTTAATATTCTCATGTCTAGTATCATTGCTGCCATAATCTACCATAAATTACAATCCAAAAATATATTATGCATTATTTTAATATATTTGTATTTTTTTCAGAACTGAATTATTTATTATTAAAATACAAAAAATATGGGCATAAAAAACAGAAATAGACATCAACTAGTTTTAAATAATATTTATTTATGTGATTAGTTTAGTTGACATGAAATAAATCTAAACTAGCTAGCCACGTAGAATAAGATGTTTTCCTGAATGTTTTCTTCAAAAAAACATTAGAGATAAAATTTAAAATTTGTTATTTTTGCAAAAGACATTAAAGGAAAATATAAGTTTATCTAGGATAAAAGCTAGTTTACAAATCATCCAAATCAATAATTTTTGAACTGTGCTTTTACTTTTTTGTTAAAGTATTAGTTTGACTTTTGCTTAAACAGTTGACTATAGTACCTGTATTACTTCAATATTTATTCATATATATATATATATATATATATATATATATATATATATATATATATATATATATATATATATTGCATAATTTGGTTGACATCTTTGTTCACACATAATTTATCTGCTGAAAGTAGAGACTAATTCAAATTTATAGCTACAACACAATAATAAGCATTAGATTTGTTTTAAAACACACATACACACTACAAAAGTTTTATTTTTTAATACTTGAAAATGATTTAAAATGAAGTTCTATTAATAATTTTAAATAAACAATTTTTTCTCATATGAATAGTGTTTGAAATAATTCAATAATACATATTTTTATAAAAAAAAAAACATTTTTTAAAATTTAATTATGAAACAAGAGTGGAATGCTTTGATAGTTCAAAATTAATCTATTTGATGAAAAATGACTCTATTTTAAAACTCTGCTAAAAAAATTTTGTTTCCTATTTTTTTTAAAACTTTCATTTGATATATATAAATAACAATTTGGTAATTTTTGCTATTTATCATATTATTATAAATTTACAGCTAAAAAGTAAACAATTGATTTGAAATAATGAAATAAATTTCATTATCTTTAATCTTGCAATGAACAGTTATCTGTTCATTGCAAGTATGTATATACATAATGAATACAAGTTCAATGAATATAAATTTTATATTTAAACTATATTTGATATGACTGATAAGATATTAAAACCTAAAAAAGGATTTACATAATTGGAAACATTTTAAAATTTAGATTTTAACGTTATGTAAATTTAACTTTAGTGGGATCGACTTATATAACTTTTTAAAATAACTTTTTTTAATGCTAATTCTAAAGATATTCTAAATGTCATGGTTTTTTAAATAACTAAATTAGAGAATTTTTTAAAACTTAAATAAGTGTGAATACCAATATAAGTAATACATTTTAAAAACATAAGAAAGGTTATTTTAACTTTATAAAAATTAAACTTTATTTAAATATAAATATTGTGGATTTAATAGAACTATTTTTTTCTTGATTTCTTCAATAATAACTGAGAATTTAAACTAGTAATATAAAGTATATATTTATAATAAAATTATATATATAATTTTAATTACCAGTAAATGCATATTACTATTCATATGAGTTTAGAGGATAATTGACCATGAATTTATTTATATTTTTTTCCATCAAAGGTTAACATGCCTTGCATTATAAGCATTAATAAAATGTTTGAGATAATTAATTTATTTATAAAGTTGTATTTGAAAAATGATTTATTAATATTTTGCTATATGCATTTCATGTAGTCTTGATATATGTGTCAATGAAGATGCTTTTGAGATATTATTTTATATATTATGACTGGAGTGTTTAATGAAAATCTGAGAATTTTCTTATGTATTTGCTTTTATTTAATGGATGTTGTTTGATGTCTTAATCATATTTCTTAATAAGTTTATTAATTGTTTCTATCTGTCAAGTATTCAACTCTAGTATATTTAAATTCGGGCATAAAGTGTGGGCAATATAGTTCAAGATAAAGATATTTAATATTTGATGTTTCCATTTTAGCATTCTTTTCAAAAAAGAATTCATAATACACAATTTTTCTTTTTCAGAAAATTCCACAACCCATATTCTCTCCTATTTCTGTAACTATAACTTAATTTACTTACAATGTTTTCAGCTTTCTATCATTTTTTAATTCTATAATTAAAATAAAACATGGCAATATAAAAATGATGTTTAGATGATAAAAAACAATTTGCACATCTGTATAAAATTAGTTTTTATCATCAGGAAGTATGGTATTAATTTAATGTTAGGAATGACCAGAAAATTACACTATAAAAAATTGTTTCTAAATCATTGTATCCAAATTTATAAACATATACATGTGAATGTTAAATTAAAAAAAAATATGGGTGATATGATCACAACATAATATCAGTGTTGCATTAGAGAAATAGAAAATAATTGTTATGATAATAAATTACAGCTAGACACTTATGATTTAATTATTTGTGAGATAGCACTTAAGTAATACAAAATTTATATTCCATTAAAAATCACATAATTATACCTTAGTAATGAATTATTTAAAAAAACAATATACAGCAGAATAGCAAAAAAGTCTAGATCAGTTAAAATTAAGTATTCTGAATGTGCAATGCACTTTTTTGAGCCCAAAAACTTTGAAAATACTATAAAAAGACAAACACCATTTAAGAATTAATTAATCTTAATATAAATTAGAATAAAATGCATTGAAGCATCAACAGGTGATAAAATTGTATATAATTTGAATATAATAGATATATTACTATGTTTGTCAAACCAATATTCTCAATTTTTCTTTTTCAAAAAACTCCACAAATCTGCATCCTCTCTCATTTCTGTAACTATAACTCAATTTATTCACAATATTTTCAGCTTTCAATCATTGTCTAATTCTATAATTAAGATTCCATGGCAATTTAAAAATGTTGTTTATCTGATAAAAAGCAATCTGTGCATCTGTATAAAATTAATCGACAGTTTTATCACAAAGATAATTTGTTTGAACATAAACCTGAATAGTCCACATTTTATATTTGTCATTAGTTAGAATAAATGAACTTACAATTCTACTTGTTATACAAAAATCTTCACAATATTATTTTTCCATTTATTATTGACAATGCATCCCATTCCATTTGAGCTTTCAATTTTACACCTTTGTCATAAAATACATGCCCAATTTTCAAATCAATTTTTCTTTATCTTTTTTTTAATTTCAAAAAAATTAACAACATCCTATTTTTTATTACATAGTTCTTTCAGTTTTTTCACTCAAAAGAGATAGGTTGTTGTAATTATCTAAATAAATTGTCATTGCCATCTGGAAGTCCTTTGTCTGCCATGAACAGATTCTTAGCAATATCTTTGTCTTTGGCTGTTAACTTTACTATTTTATGGGAATAAAAAGTTCTTATCAACAATAATAGTAAATATCTAAAAAATCATTCATATCCATATTTATCTTATCTTTAATGAAACTCAATGGATGTTTTAGTTTTTAAGCATCAGATAAATAAGAAAAAAGTTCTTGTTATTTCTTGGTCTTAAACTCAGAAATAAAAAGTCAGTAACTTTATTATGCTAGTTGATGCATATTAGTCAGTAATAATTATAATTTACCATACAAGTAATCACATAACAATAACATCTGAAATGATTAAAACATATGATGAATGTTAGAAATTTGCCCTGTTCAGTTAATTTAAGGCTTCAAAAAAAAAAATCAAAACGTCGTCTTTCAGTTAACAACAAGTTTATTTCTTGCATTACTTGTTTTAACATAGTCTTTTCCCAATTTTACATTGCATAACATAATAAATAGATAATTCATATGGCAGTAGATTATCATATGTATTTTTTGTTAGCAGGTTTTCAAATGATACAACACACATTCTACTCAGACAGAGGCAAGTGAAATTCAAACAAAACAATAATAATGTATGGATAACTTGAAGATTATGTTGACACATGAGCATACTCACAAACAATTATAATTTTTAAATATTTTATTTAACTTGTCAATATAAATTATTAGAGTACTAGTTGAAAAAGTTTTTGTTTGTGTTATATACAATAAATATATATACACAATAAGCAGTTCATACAGTTTATAAGGTCATCAGAAAATATTTAACAAACTGTTGGATATAGAACGGTATATGTAGGTAGAAAATTGATATCATTTTTAGATACTTGAATCTGATTTTAAATAGATTAAAAATGTCACCAAAGGCAAATAATAGAGTAAAATTATATAGTTGTCAAAAGTTTAAACTTCACAAAAATTAATTGGATACAAATAAAGAAATAATCATTTTTACAAACTTACAAATAAAATACTCTACAAAGTAAACTTAAAAGAAATAATTGCTAACTGATCATAATAAATAAATTACATAAACCATATCTATCAAACTTATAACATCATCAGAAAATATTCCAACAAACCATTGATATATAGGTAGGAAAGGAAAACGATCTTTTTTTACCTTTATAATTTTCAATATATTATAAATGGAAACAATGATAAATAATGGACTGAAATTATAAATTTTCTAGAAAATCTTAAAGTAATTTTATATAAATCATTATGAGTTGTTTATAAATAGATTAACAAAATAAATTATTTACTTGCAGTCAGTTCATTGTAATTTCTTAACAGTATTATGATTTCATTCCATTATTTGTTATTGTTTTCATTCATTGTCTATGTAAGATCACAAAAAAAGAGAACTCTTAATATTGCCTTAATAATGGTTTACTTAAATATTTACTGACAATGTTATAAGTGTAGACTGTAGAGGACATAATTTAAATATGATGTACAATATATATATAAAGAGCCTGCTAATAGCTCTAAACAAGCTTATTTATTTTATTTTTATGATAAGTGCTACAAGAGAAAATACCCGAAGCCTTTATCTATGATGGTCCCTATCCCCAGACTGGTTTCAAGCTATGACTCTCATCAGTGAGAAGCTAGGACATTAGATTCAAAATATTAACTCAAGCCAAGCATTTACCTAATTCTTAAATATTACATATTGGTAATATAAGCTATATAGGTCATGTGAAATATGACAGATTTTTACTAATATTATATATATATATATATATATATATATATATATATATATATAAACATAAATAATTAATGGTAAATGCAATATTATAGTTTAAATTCTTTCGAAGCACTTTTGATTACATAGTCGTCCGCTTTAACTGAATTTAATGTTACATAAATTTCCATAAACTGTGTATGGTTGTATTTGCAACTTGCCTATTAATAACATCATCCTTATATTTATCAATTAAAATTGCCTCTTTAATTTTCATTTTTGTTATGATTCCTTTCTTCCATTAATATTTTTATTTCATTACTATTAAATGTAAACCTATAATTACAAGTTTTTTCATGGTCATAGAATACTGAAGTTGTATTAAATTGACTATTTACATTATTTTTAATTCGATTACATAATAATTGATGATTCTTCAATCTTTTTTTCACAGAACATCTTGATTCACCAATATATAATTTTTGACATCCACATGAAATCTGATAAACTATATTACTTCTTTGCAATTTAGGAATTATGCTCTTAGAATTATTAATCAATCAATTAACATTCAGAGGAACACAAAATGAAATATTATACTTTTCTTTAAATACATTCTTAATTAATTTAGATTACATGTTATTTATAAATGGCATATATATCCATTTTTTATTATCTAAGGTAACATTGCAAACACTCTTCTTATTATTAAAAGAATTTACTGTACATAAGATTTGGTTTTTATCATAACCAATCATTAAAAGCTCATTAGCAAAGGGTTCAATATTTAAAATTTTATTACTCTTATATTTACATAATTTATCATTGTGATGCAAAAATGATTTCAGACTTGCCATTTTATGCATCATTGGAACACATGATTTGAAATAAATATATCCTCCTTCTTCAATAGATTTAAAAATTAATTTATAATTTAAATCAGGTTAGGGTTAGAGTTAGGGGTTAGGGTAGGGTAGGGTTAAGGTTAGGGGTTAGGCTTAGGGTTAGAGTTAACTGAGAGAAACGTTTTGCATAAACACTTGGAGTTAATGTTTAGGTCTAGTTTCTAACTCCTGTCCTTCACTGATGAGAGCAAATCAGCTTGAAATCAGCTGATCTGAGGGTGGAGCAAAATGAAAGAGACAGTGAATATTGACTCTGATGTTTATGTAAACAGAATATGCTTGTTTTGGAGGTTTTGGTAAAGCTCCATCTATTGATCATTAATACAAGTGATAGCAGGTTTTACTTATATAAAACTTGTGTTTGTTTTTTATAAATGTACCTTTAAAGTTTCCTTGCAATGATATAGATTGCAGAAGCTTTGACTATGTGAAAAACTGAACTGATATCAGATCCATATAGCTATCTGGTTTGGTAGGCTGAGTTTGAAGACATTAATGTGTCTAAAAAATTCATGCTTGCAAACTGATAGAAAAGTTTTGCATAAATGCTTGGAGTTAATGTTTAGGTCTACTTTCTAACTCCTGTCCTTCACTGATGAGAGCAAATCAGCTTGAAATCAGCTGATCTGATGGTGGAGCAAAATGAAAGAGAGAATGAATATTGACTCTGACGTTTATGTAAACAGAATATGCTTGTTTTGGAGGTTTTGGTAAAGCTCCATCTATTGATCATTATAATATATATATATATATATATATATATATATATATATATATATATATATATATATATTGAACCGGATACTTTATGTGATTCAAAAGTTCTATCACATAAATTAAAAACAAATTCTATTTTTGTAAAATTTAAAAGAAAATAAATTAAAAGATGTATATGTGTATTAATCACATACTTATTTTATGTTAAAATTTTATATTTTAATTCTCAATCGATTTTAGTTTGAAATAGTTTTTTTTAGTTTGTTTACTTTTAAAGTAATGAAAAGCTAGGAGTGTTCAAGTAATCCTTTTATAAAAATATTTTAATTTAAAAAAGGTTGATTTATTTCTAAAGCAGTGATTTAGTTTGGTATTTTTTTTTTTAAAATTGATTTTGTTAAAAACACCCTGGTCATATGTTGTTTTTCTAATTAAGATTGGGTGGGAGATAAAAATTTACCCAGGTTGAAACTTCTAATAAAAGATTGTGCAGGAGATAATGAAGGACATATATAGCTCTGGGTAATTTCAGATCAGAGAGTCAGATTATTCATAGAGATTATTTTAGTCACTCTGCTTATTTATCCAGAGTTTTCTGATATTGAACTGTTGGTAGTTGAAGCAATTCTAAATTTCATCTTTGATATTGGTTTTAACCTGGAATCACTAAATTGGATTTCTGTTAACTGTCAATAATTCTACTATTTCCCATGATAGCAGCAAACATCCAGACATCATGTCTATAATCTACACTATGAAGAATCTCCATAACATGATGTGCTAAACCTTTCCAAGGATTAACCACCAGAGCTCAAAAATTGTAAGTACAATCATGACCTAAGTGCCTAGACCAGAATTGATCCTGATAATGCTTCCATTCTCCTGAACCTATAGTAAATTAAAGGACTCTTTATAATCTGAACTTTGCATGACCAACAGAACTCAATATTACCTCGAGGTAACTTACATTTCCATATTAAAACCAGGGCTAAATCTCTAGTTAAGTTTCTATCAAGTCTCAGCCTAATCTTAGAAGAAATTATTTTTATACTGTCTGATTTATTAATTTAAATATTAATTATTTATGTATTTTTTATGTATTGAAGTCTTAGTGGCAAGATTTCCATCTTAAAATGTTACTTATCTGAGAGTGTATTGCGAGTTATATTTTGTATTCTTAAGATTTTCTCTGTCATATTACTAACCCTTGATAAATACTCATGCTGATATAAGTAATTTTTTTTCTCACCTGTTCTTTTTTGTCATCAAACTTAATCAAACTGGGTTTGTGTTTTTTACAAACCACAAATATTTTGGCTGGTGGTTTATTGTCCTGTTTTCTTAGTGGAGATTTTATTTTCTGTAGTTCAGATTATGTAATCCATGATCTTTTCCTTTCTTGTGTGAGACTAACCTTGGTTGGTTTAGACATACCTGACAATAGATATTTTGCAGACTTAGGATACTCTTAGCAGTGATGTTTCTTTTCCAGGCTAAGAAAAGATTGTCTACACTGTTTCCTTGGTTTTTTGCAACCATCCAGTATTTCTAAATCTTTATGAGAAAATTGGGATTGGTTTAAATGAACTACTAGCAGGAAGTCATAGGCCCTTTTTATGTCATAAGTGAGAAATAAACTTATTTGTGTGGGTCATTAAATGTATTAATACTCTCATACACTCTTGGATAAAAATCTGCTAAGAAAATGTAGGTCGGGCTTGTTCTCTATTCATTCTGTGTTTAATAAATTGTAAAGTTCTTTTAAGTACTTTGTCTGATGTTTGTCTCAGTACTTTTTTTTCTTAATTGTCTGAACAATATTTTCAAGCTCTTGCTCTACCTGGGTCTGGTCAGTGTCAAATCATCATCACAATTAACTTTTGATCACTGTATATAAATTTTTACAGTACATAGTGACCTGGTGGTGCCCTCAGTGATCAAAAGAAGAAATAATCATCTGGTACAATATATATATATATATATATATATATATATATATATAGATCTGTCTTGTTTTATTATATATATATATATATATATATATATAATAAAACAAGACACAAATTGTGCAACTTGCTTTTAAGCTTGTGCTAAAATGTTCACTAGATGGAGCTTGCCACTCAAAATCTCTATCAGAAAACCCTCATCTCCAGATCAATTGGTTTCAAGCTTAACAGTTCACCTCAGTGAAGAGTTAGGATTTTAGAAACTATATCTAAAACTCCAACTCAGAGCATTTATCTTATACATTACTATCAGTTTGAAAACTTGAATTTTTTAGACATGTAAATGTCTTTCAATCTAGTCTTACAAACCAGGTAGTTATATGGGTCTGAACTTCATTCAGTTTCATCATATATTAATAGCTAAAGAAATATTGCTTTAATATTAATATATGCTTAATATTAATATTGCTTTAGCTATTAATATATGATAAAACTGAACTGAGTTCAGACCCATAGAGCTGTCTGGTTTGTAAGGCTGGATTTGAAGACATTTACATGTCTGAAAAATTCAAGTTTTCAAACTGATAGTAATGTATTAAATAAGTGGTTTGAGTTGGAGTTTTAGATTTAGTTTCTGAAATCCTAACTCTTCACTTAGGTGAGCCATTAATCTTGAAACCAATTCATTTGGAGATGAGAATTTTTTGATGGAGATTTTGAATTCTTTCTCTGTTGGAATTTATAATTAAAGCTTGTTTGGAGCTAGTGATAAGCTCCATTTAGTATATATATATATATATATATATATATAAGATGGATATACATATATATGTTTATACCATGTATATATATATATATATATATACATGGTATAAACAATATTGTAGTTTAAATTCTTTTGAAGCACTTTCGATTACATAGTAATCCTTATCAGCTTTAACTGAATTTCAAATTTTTTTAAATTTAACGTTACATATATTTCCATAAACTATGTATGACCATATTTGCAACTTGACTATTAATAACATCATCCTTATTGTAACAGACGGGGTTCGAATACAAGAGATAAGGCAATAGTGCTAATGGAGAGTGTTGATATGGAGCGATTATATGCGAAAAGATATATATGGAAATAGTCATTCGAACCCTGTTACAAGGAGTGCGAAAGTTATGTGTGCATGCATATGTAAATATAGTTGTATGTGCGAGTGTACAATATGCGTATGTATTAACGGTGATGGTTACAATCAATTATATATAGAGCTGTATAAATTGTAATTGATTATTCGTATATATTTTATCCGTTAAGTTTTTTTTTTAAAGTTTTAATAATATTGTCGGTAACACGTGTTTTTCTTTTGTTAATTAATCTCTTGTACATATGAGGACAGAAATAGAAATGAATCAATTGCTGTAGGCAGTTTAGTCAATAACTGGCGTCGAGAAGTCTGAAAACTGGTCAAGTGGGTATTTTTGAAGAACAATGGAAGAACTGGTCAGTGGCATATGGATACACAGAGAAAATTTTACAAAGTTAAAAGTGAAAAACAAAAGAACTTTTTGTTGTGCTCGAAAGGAGAGATATAGATAGAAAAAAAAGAGACGCGGCTTGAACTACAGATTGTGTGGACGTGTAATTTTTTTCTTAATAAGTCATTAATATTTTCCCACCCAAAAATGTCGGGGTAATTCTATAGTGTGAGTTTCGTTAATCGGCCCAGTGGACACTTGTCGTGGAACTCACCTGAAGCGGACTTACGAACTGTGTTATTAAAATAAAGAAATTTTGTTTCATCAAGTGTAATGGTGACGAAAGATCTTTGAAAATTGGACCCTGTCATAAAGCGAGTGAATCACCTACCCCACCTCTGGGATAAGCTATTTGATATACCCTATTGGAACTGTTTGCCATCCGTTATATCTACCAGACCAGTATTCTTGGAGAGTTATAAATGCGGACTTGTCTTTGATCGCGTGAACTAAGGTAAATTGACGTGGCACAAAAATATATGTTCAGTGAATGTGTCTTAATAAAGAAACTAGTGTTACCTCAATATTAATTGCTATAATAAGTCTCTTTTAAAATTAAATAAAATAACAACATTAAATAAACAGCTCTGATGTATAATTGCACTATTTTGATGCGTGTATGAATTATATATGTGTGTATCAGAATAAATGGGCTGTGTGCTTGAATATTGATATATTTATATGCGTGTATAAATGGGATTTATTGGTAATGAGTATAGTCATAGATAGAATAAATTTTATGATAAGATCCGGGTTAGATTAATGGATTTATAACCAATAAACTATCGTACATAATAATAGACATATAAGACTTAGTTAGGTATTGTTTTAGCTTTGTTCTCTAGTTAGACTATCGTCCCCAAACCCTGAGATTGAGCTGGTTCGGTGTGCTACCATAAATAGATATACATACCAGAACCCTTATTTACGTTTTCGATGAGATAATTCTTATCCACGTGTAAGATTGGCGCGTGAGATGGAATCAAACCATGCTCACAAATATCTTCATTCTAAGCTACAGGTTAAAGCCTACAATGGCGGTTTAAAAGATATCAGTGGTGTTATATTATATTTATGGATCAAAATTGCCTCTTTAATTTTCCTCTATTTAAGATTCATTTTTTCCATTAATATTTTTATTTCATTACTATTAAAGGTAAATCTATAATTACAAGTTTTTTCATGGTCAAAGAATACTGAAGCTGCACCAAAAATATTAAATTAAGAATATTTTTTAAAAAATTCTTTCCAAATAGGAGGAAGTTTGCATGTATCATCTCACTTATTGATACAATCTGACCTTTTAAGTATTTCAATGGCTTTTCTAATTTTGCACTGGTAGAGATTATCACATCTGCATATGATCCTGGTACTAAAAAATCAATTTTATGACCTGAATTGATAGTATGGAATGAGAGTGCTGATGATGATGAGTGTTGTTTAACTGCATTAGCATGCTCATCTCTCCTAACACTGATGTGATGATTATTCATACCTATGTAATAAGCTTTAGAATTTTCACATGAAATTTGATAAACACCATGAGATTCAAGAGGGATTGAATCCTTAAGCTTGGTTATTATATTGCTGATTTTTTGATGTGTAGAAAATGCTGTATCTATATTATAGCATTTTAATATATGTCCAATACTATCTATAGTTCCTTTACATGTGGAACACAAATTCTAATAGCTGATTTATCATCTTTTTGTTTCCCATTTTATCCACTTTGGGCTTGAAATAAAGCTTTTTTTTATAAATTTATAATTATAACTATTTGCTAATAAAACACTAATAATATGATTTACTTTTTCTTTCAGATGTGACTTATTTGTAAGGTTAATCACTGTATTTAAAAGAGTTTTGTCTACAGAAACTATCTGAGTTGGGTGATGATGAGAATGTAAATGTAAATATCTGTCCATGTGTGTATTGTTTCTGTAAATCAGACAAATCAATTGTTGTACTTCCAGCTAATAAAGATAATGCTACTGTTATTATGGATTTTGACATTTAACATAATAAAATTTTAGATTTGCTTAATGATAAAACTTATAAACTATCAAACAGAGATCATACTATGTATTTGGAAAAAAAAAGCCATTATTAATAAATTGCCTGTTGAAACAGAGACAAAAAATAAAATAATCCCTCATGAAAAATCATGAGTCTGTCCAAAATTTTATGGACTTCCAAAAATTTACAAACCAAAGCACCCCCCCCCCTTCTTCCAATACTAAGTGCAATAGGATCTCCAACTCATATTTTAGCTGGATATTTATCGGATTTCATTAAACCTACAATCCCATCTATTAAATCATACATTAAAAACTCTGTTCATTTTATTTCTGTTTTAAAAAATTTAAAAATTAATGCTAATGACATTCTGGTCAGTTTTGATATCGTGTGTTTGTTTACAAACATTCCAATTGATAAAGCTTTAAATATAATTTCACAACGTTGCAATTCGCTAGACCATATTATTGCTTTGATTAAACATTGTCTCTTGAATACATATTTTGTATACAATGGACAGCATTACAGACAAATTTTTGGTACTCCTATGGGCTCACCTATCTCATAGTAATAGCTGATTTATTCATGGAAAATATAGAAACTCGTGCTTTAGAATCATCATCTTTAAAACCTCTCATTTGGCTCAGATACATAGATGATACTTTTGTCATATGGCAACATGGAAAAAATAAATTATATGATTTTTTTAAATTTAAATAATAGGCTTACTCATATTAAATTTAGAATGGAGACAGTCTGATGGAAAATTCCCTTAAAGAAAGAATACACACATGGACACATATTTACATTTACATTCTTATCATCATCACCCAATTCAGATAGTTTCCATAGCCAAAACTCTTTTAAATAGAGCAATTAACCTTTCAGATAAGTCACATTTGAAGGAAGAAATTAAATCATATTAATAGTATTTTATTAGCAAATAGTTATAATTATAAATTTATTAAAAAGGCTTATTTCAAGACCAAAAAGGACAAAATAGGAAACAAAAATATGATAAATCAGGTATTAGGATTTGTATTCCATAAGTAAAGGAAACTACAGACAGTATTGGACATATATTAAATGCTATAATATAAATAGAGCATTTTCTTCTCATCAAAAAATCAGCAATATAATACCCAAGCCTAAGGATTCAATACCTCTTGAATCTCATGTGAAAATTGTAAAGCTTCTTACATAGGTATGAGTAATCATTGCATCAAGGTTATGAGAGATGAACATGCTAATGCAGATAAAACAACACTTATCAACATCAGCACTCTCACTCCATACTATAGATTCAGGTTATAAAACTGATTTTTCTAGTACCAGGATCATATCCAGTTGTGATAATCTCTAGCAGTGCAAAATTAAAGAAGCCATTGAGAGCCTTAAAAGGTCATATTGTATCAATAAATGAGATGATATTCAAACTTTCTACTATTTGGAAAGATTAAAAAAAACACATTCTTAATTTAACATTTTTGCTATTGGTGGAACTTTAACATTTTTTTCAAGCCAGTGATTATAGTGCCTCTACAACCATCTTTCTACCTTTTATCACCCAGTGGATGACTGGTGTGATCAAGTCAAAATGTTGATATATCAATATTTAAAATTTTTTTAACACAGATGAACCCACAAAATATGTCTTTTATATATGCAAGCCATGAAAATCTTTGTATCAACACACACGCACACACACACACACACACACACATATATATATTAAAAAATCAAGTTGGTATTTTAGATCTAGTGTCTGAATATCCTAGCATTTTACTGAGGTGAGTCATCAGTTTAAAACTGATTTGGGGATAGGGCTAAATTCTAGATAGAAATTTTAAATGGTTCTCTTCCTGCATTATCAGAAAAGCTTGTTTAAAATTATTAGTATGGTAATTAAATATAGAGTAAACTGATAAAATATATTAATAGGTTCTTATTTAATGCCACCAAGATTTGAATGGCATTTATAATGGAATAAAACTGATTCATGAATGGATGAGAAAAATAATCTTGGTATGTCCTAAATTTGATAACCATGAAAACAATGAGAATAAAAAATAAAGACTTTAGTATAACTGCCAATTCAAAATACCAATTGCAGCAAGGTAAAATATAATCCAAAAGTTGATCACCATTGGATACTGAATAAAATAAAAATAATGCTAACAAAAATGAAAATCCCATGTTAATTAATCTATTATTATATAAAAATCTATACCCAGTTTAAATGATAATATATAGGAAGTACTATAAAGAAAATAATACATATTATATATACACTTACTAATTGTTTAACTCCTGGACTATTTTATGATCATTTATTAAAAAAACTGTTTGGTGTCAGTCAATATATGACATCTATCTATCTATCTATCTGTCTGTCTGTCTGTCTGTCGGTCTGTCGGTCGGTCTGTCGGTCTGTCTGTCTGTCTGTCTGTCTGTCTGTCTATCAGTCTATCAGTCTATCAATCTATCTATCAATCTATCAATCTATCTATCAATCTATCTATCAATCTATCAATCTATCTATCAATCTATCTATCAATCTATCTATCAATCTATCTATCAATCTATCTATCAATCTATCTATCAATCTATCTATCTATCTATCTATCTATCTATCTATCTATCTATCTATCTATCTATCTATCTATCTATCTATCTATCTATCTATCAAATCTATCTATTTATCAAATCTATCTATCTATCTATCTATCTATCTATCTATCTATCTATCTATCTATCTATCTATCTATCTATCTATCTATCTATCTATCAAATCTATCTATCTATCAAATCTATCTATCTATCAAATCTATCTATCTATCAATCAATCAATCAATCAATCAATCAATCAATCAATCAAGCAATCAAAATTTTATTAGCCAATAGTTTCAGATTGTTAATTAAATGATAACTAAAACAAGTTTATTTGTTTAAATGGATTTAAAATTTATTAATAATAAGCATATAACAAAATTATGACAAATAAACAACAAATGTTTGTGACATGCACTTTAATTAAATATCATGAAAATATTTTCAGCATAAATTAATATTAATAATGTTTATACATGAACAATTTACTTATATAATATTTAATATATATGATATATAAAATTTATTTGAAATAAAAATGTTGCAGCACACTATTTAAAATACAAGAAAGTCAATGATACTTTTACAATCTTCATAATAAAGTAATTGATTAATAAAAATTAATATCAATGCGTAATTGTTACAATATGATTCTTTCAGATTGTCACTACTTATAGGTGTATCCAAAAGTAAATTGCAGTCAACGAATAAATGTACGATATTTAAATTGAAGTTTTAACAATTAAATTTTAGGATATAAATATAAATTTAAACTAAATTTAACTTCTTTTTAATTTAGGATATAATAATTGATGGCGTCTACAAATATTATACCAATAGACTCAAATAAAATAATCTTAATATACGACCTATTTTCCATCCTCCTACATGGCAATTCAAAGAAATGCAATAATTCCAATATCAATCCCATAAACTGTATTTTAATGGCATTTACGAATCCAAACAAAGTAAAAGTATCATATACAGTTATCCAATACATTGTGTATCCTTACTAAATTTTAATATTCTTGAAATATTGAACTTTAGTCTTCACTTAGCAAATATTTAATATTGTAATGGCATCACGAATGAACAGATACCGATCTCCATTAACAAAAATATGACATAAAAATAAACTCGTTTAAATCCTATGCCAAAGTACTTCATCAGTGCTATAAAATTTTATCTGTAGTTGGGAATAATTCTTATATACAGCAGCCTGTTGTTAGTTTCTATATTTCATTTGTTCATGTGTGATAATCATTTTCAGTAGGGAAATATGAAGCCTAATTTGAACCCTATACACTACTTTTTCCTTTTAACAAGTTTTCAATAAACCTGTCCAATTTCCTGGACAAATATAATCTTTTCTACACCATCATTTTTGTGGTCATCAAGCAAATATTTATGAAATAAATAATAAAGAAATATATAAAAGAACTTAGACTTTCTTTTATGAAAGTCAGAACATCATAGAGTGAATATAAATTATTCAGCCTTATTTATAACCTCTTACTATTGACTTCATCAAAATTAAGATTACATTCTTCATTCACTCTTAAACTGAAATTATCCTTTGTTTCATGCTTAAAATCTTTTTTACAATAATAATAATATTAAAAAATATTTTATAATAGTTACATATAACAATTAAACATAATAATAGACATACCTAAGACATTAAATGTGTGTGTATTGTTTATAATATACACTTATAAATGCAATAAATAAAATATCTACAAGAAAGAAACAATAATAATTTTATCAAAGTCATAACTTTATTATTTACATATGCATTTTCGACAAATAAAATTAATCTATAATTTTATGTTGTAATAATAATAACACATTTCTTGCTTTAATATTTCAATGTCATAGCAAAACCCTTAGGCTAATACATGATCTATTAATCATAATTAAAAAAAATATACTTAATATTCTGCCACACATTAACACCAAAGTTTGATACTCTGCCAACAATTAAAAAAAAACTACGTTTTGTGAGTATTTTAAAAATTGTTTAAATACAAAATTATCACGTTGTGATCGTGTTCTTTTTCATGATTATAAAAGATAGAGAAATTAATGCATCTGTCTTAATCTTAGATTTTTTTGTATATTAATAAATGTTGAGTCATTCTAGTTTTAAAATTTTCCCTAGTCTTAATGTAATATACATATGGCCAGTGTTTTGGATACAGTTTACAGCACAGATTACATTGGGCTAGTCCAATGCTAAAATTTGACCTTGGTGTTGTTAATAAGCTTGTTTAAATTTATGGAGGTGTTGAATCTGACAAAATATTTGTTTGAGCATATTTGTGCTGTTTTATTATCTGCACAAGATAATATAGTAAAGCAATAATTAGAATAACTCAACATTCATTAATATATAAAAAATCTAATATTAAATCTGAAGCATTAATTTCTCATTTTTTATAATAATAAAAAAGAGCATGGTCAAAATTGTGATCAGAGTGTTTTTAAAGTTATGTGCAAAGAAAGAAATGATCACAAATGTAAAATAAAAGAAGTATGGTTTTTTACACAAAATGAATATGTAATGAACCAAAAATCAAATATCATTCAAATCATCAAAAATTAATGTTCTCAGCTGACTAATCATGAATGTGAAATGAAAGCTTTGAAAGTATACTTGATACAACAAATGTTACTAAATTTTATATTTAAACTCTGTTTTAGTATGTTTTTAATTATAATATACATATATATTAAACACAGTTATCACTTAGACAATACCAATATCAATAATAATCAACAATTTCAACCTATTGTCAAGGCAACCTACATTTAACAATAAAAGTGATATCCGACCTTTATTTATGTCCAACATATTTGTATAGACATTAAATATTAAAATTTGATCACAGAAATTAAAATTATTGATACAAAGAAGTTTAAATAAACCTCCTTAAACAGGTAAATATAACCTGTTTCGAATACAGACTAATATCATTGCAAACTCCAATTATAATTTTTAAATTGCATTCAAAGTAATACTTAAATAATTAGTGTAATAATGCTCAAAACTAAATGGTTTATAAGTAATTATTAAAATCAGTCAACACTTAAACAATCCCAATATCAACCTGTTGTCAAGGCAACCTTCTATATATTTATATAGATGCTAAAGATTGCAATATGACCACATATGTTAATAATTTCAATCTCTGTGGTCAAGTTGCAATCTTTAGTGTTATATAAATATATTAGACCATAAATAAAGGTGAGATTCTACTTTTATTGTTAAAAGGAAGTTGCCTTGATAACCAGTTGAGATTGTTGATTCAATCTCTATGATCAAGTTGTAATGTTTAGAGTCTATATAAATATATTGAACAATAAATAAAGATGGGACTCCACTTTTATTATTCAAAGAAAGTTCTTTTGAAAACAAATTGAGATTGTTGATTGTTATTGATAATGGGATTGTCTAAATGTTGAATGATTTTAGTGATTACTTATAAATCCATTTAGCCTTGAACATTATTGAACATTATATATATATATATATATATATATAATGTAGAATAGTTTATTTGAAAGTTTGTAAAAATGATTATTTATTAATCTATCTACAAACAGTTTATCTTGACTGATTTGAATGGAGTTTTTTTAAACTTCTTGTCTGATTTATAATTTTACTCTATTATTTATTTTTGCTTGAATTTACAGTCTCTTTAATATAATAAACAAGAATTAGAAATGGATATTCATTATCTATCTATACATCACATTGTGTCTTAATGCAGTTTGTTGCAATATTTACTGGTAATACCATACATACAAGAACTGTTATAATATATATATATATATATATATATATATATATATATATATATATATATATATATATATATCTCATTATATATATATATATATATATATATATATATATATATATAATGATCAGTCAGTTATAGGAACTTTTATGTTCATAAATGTTTATTGTATATTTATATAAAAATGAAGTAATTTTTTTACCTTTTACAGCAATTCTTTTAGGTAAGATTGTAATGGCACCTTCAGCAGCTGTTTCAAGTCTTCTTACAGGATGAATTTTTTTTCCCCAAGAGTCACTAGCCAACCATGTAAAAGAACCCGTTTTATTAGCTCTTATACTTGCTCTAAGCAGGCTGCGGCAGTTGTCTTCATCTACAAAAAGTATAACTCCTCTGGCACTTGCTTTTAGCAATAAATTAGCTACTATTTGATCAAATACATTTTCATCAGCATTCCGTGGAATTTTTTGTGTTGAGGCAATACAAATTCCTAAAATATATAAATATGAAACAGCTGTAATATGAATTTTTTTAAAAACTTATTATAATTTATACACACATTCAAATAATATATATATATATATATATATATATATATTATTTATAATGTGTGTATATATTATATATCTTCCGATATTATATATATAACAGGAGACAATAACAATCTCTGACAGATTTGTTTCTTTTATAGATTAAATATAAAATTTTAAATTAAAGTTTTATTCCTAAAATGTTTATTTTATTTTACTAAATACTTTAAACAGGTTTTAACTTCTGTTCAATGCACTTTAAAATTCAACCATGACACAAGATAGTGATTTTTATAAGGATAAGAATGGCCATCTTATCTTTAACCTAAATGTCCACTTATATAGGCAAATCCAAAGCATCTTTATTTGGAAGCATGAAGTTGTTGTTTTCTCTCCACTGTTTAAGTCCACTATTTCCTTTACAAATTAACATACACAAAATCTTGCAATTTAGAGTGAGTTAATGTTATGATCTTAATGTTGGAAATTCTATAAACTATTGAAGTGTAATAAATTACAAGATTTTGTGTATGTTAATTTGTAAAGGAAATAGTGGACTTAAACAGTGGAGAGAAACAACAACATCATGCTTCCAAAAAGATGCTTCAGATTCACCTACATAAGTTGACATTTAGATTAAAGATAAGATGGCTACTCTTATTTTTATAAAAAGTCACCATCTTTCTGTCAGCAAAATGTGCTTGGTTATTATGAATTTTAAAGTGCATTGAACACAGGTTAAAGCCTGTTTAAAGTATTTACATATGCTTTCTGGGTGCTCAATAAATTAATTACTATTTATTTTACTAAAAAATAACACCAGATAAATGAATGCTATTTTCTTGACAACATAAAACTGCTCTGCATAATAGAGTGGCAGATTCTTGAGATCAAAGTTCATATGTAGATGATCAGCTTAAAACAATAAACAATTCATTTGTTTATAAAAATGCTCTTTTTTCAAATTATGCATAATTTTTATTAGGGAGTTTCTAGTATGACTTGAATGATTTCACAAAGAATATAAAAATTTAGTATCAAATAAGATTGTGTGCATGTTTCTACTGAGTTTCTCTTTCAAATAGCTTCAGAGTAAAATTGTCTTTATAAGATTAGTAAACAACAGCCATTTCAAGTTACCATTTTTTGAGATTAAGATCATCGACAAAATGCTATTTTAAGAGATATTGTTTCTTTAATCTCATGAATGATTTCACTGATTTTTTGAAACAGCATATTGTTTTTTCCATTAAGCTATGTGGCAGTCATTGACTGGAGGATGTGTGTAATGTCTTTCAGCTTTGTGACAGTAGTTCTCTGACCATATCTTCAAAAAGCTTGTTTATTTATTGCCAGATCTGCATCCTTAATGGAAACATTTGCATTCTGTGACCATCTTTGCCTATATGCATTATTTATTTGTATACACATTGGATAGAGGTGATAAATTCTCAATCTCATCTAGGTAGGATGAGATTTGGATGAACCCATTAAATAAATGTGAGGTGAAAAATGACAAATATTTTCTGATAATGCTAATAAAATTTTATTAAAAAAAAAAACAATAGTAATAATATAATAATAGCTTCTATGGTTATTAAAAATGTATTATTCAATAAATTAAGTGTGAAAAGGAATTTGCAATTTTAAAATATAAGCTAAAATACTGCAGATCAATTTAAAAGTTGAAAGAAATGAAGGAAATAAAAAAAAATATATAATAATTATGAATATCATTTATTTAAAGTAAAATAATTTTATGAAAAGTACTTCTATTTACTAAAGGTGAGGGGAAGAAATAGTAAAATAAACTGTGTCAAAGCTCTGTATGCTTTTTTAATATTGAAGAATAAGCTTTTCATACATAAACATCCATCTACACCCACACACCCTGTCCACAAATCTATAATAGCTATATAATTTATTATTCCAAAATATCAGACTTGATATTATTTTATCTTTTAAAATTATATAGATTCTATTGTAATATAAAAAGTAAAAGAAATTTAATATAAATTTAAATGTACAAGAAATATGTAAAACAGTATAAAAAGTTTTAATCAAAAAAATATGTAAATAAAAGTCATAAAAATAAAAAAATGACAAAAAAAAAATGTTCACATTTTTACCATACTATTTAAAAACATAATATTCAACAAAAGTTCATAAAAAATGATTTTTTTAAAAAATTAGACAAAAGTTCCAAACTACTATGTCTATTTCGATGTAAATCTCAGATATATTTTGGAACTTCTGTCTTGAAATTAATACAGTTATTTTAAAATTGTCTTTGACAAATTTTTATCCTAAATTGAAAGTTTTATTTAAAACTATCCAAAAGTAAATATATTTATTGTCTTCCTGAATGTTTGTGATGATGATGTTTTAGCTGTATTTATATATTAGACTATTTTCATCATCCAATATTAAATACTAAATGTCTTTAGAAAAATTTAAGTTTATTTAAATTTTGCAACCACATTCATTTGTTAGTAAAAACACACTAGTTAGAGATATGTGCACAACATTTCAAATGATATTATTCTCCTTTATTCTTCAGGTGTTGCTGCCTGACAAGTGACTATTAGCTCAGGAAGGTAATGCTCTAACCAATTGAGCCTTCCTTCCAAAAGCATGAGTCAATAAAAATTTCATATACTTATTTATGAGGTTCTTCCTGATTTCTCCACTTTTTACTAAAAAAAAAGTTGATTAATGTCTTCTATAAATTATGTATAGTAACAGTAGGTTGACTTAGGAGATTATTCACCATTGTCATGTCAACAGCTTTGAATTTTTCTCTTTGTAACTTTTCTTCTCTTTTCAATACTTTTGTATTTTCCCAATTTAACATATATTTATTGGTACGTACTTTTCTGAGACACTTCTTTTTTCTCTCTTCTAATTATTAGTTTCTGCACTTGCAATCACTTTTCAATGGGAGAACTGATCACAAAAATATGCATTTCTCCAATTCACATGGTATTTTATTGTACATTTGTGAATAAGCTGTCTAGATCAAAGTATATTAGTATGTCAGTTCTTACAATTCTATGTCCTCAATTAATTGTACCAAGTGCCTAGAATCTAGACAAATTTTGACAAGAAGAATTTTTAGAATTAATAATAGGTCTTAATGGAACATGATCCTTATGGATTTTAGTAAACTATAATGATGAGAAATTTTGCTGTAATATGATATTTAGTTTACTTGTTTGAATTACTGAAATATCTACAATGCTTTATGAATATTGCTTGTAACTTTGTTATTGTACTAGTTATTGGATTTTTTGTCATTTTTCTGTGTTGTCTTGCTGTTCTTGAAAATTATTACTATAATCAGTTGTATCCATTACAACTGTTGAATTGCTTTTTTATGCAAATAAAATGATAATAGATTTATTTACTTTGAGAAATTTACTCACTTTTCTCTTCTCAAGTGATATTCTTATTACCCAACATAATGGTAATGCTTCTTTTAAAGGCAATTTTTGAGTAACTTCCTCAGTGGCTGCCATTGTATCTAGTGAAATAATATCAGATGGTGTAAAGATAGAGTTTAATCTTTTATCAATAACAGAAATTTCACCACCTGTTAAATGTTCATAACTAGAATTTTTAATAAATGAAGCTGGCACACTGCTTGAACATTAAAACTTTTGATATGCCCATATAGATTTGAAAATTTGTTCCTTTGGTATTCTTTTATTTTTTCATGTAATGTAGAATATTATTTTCTTACTGCATTAAAATATCTTGTGAAACTTTCATTTTTTAGAAAACATTCTGAATTATTAAAGAAATGCAAGATTTGATACTTGGAAAACCTTTGAACATTTATTATTGCTCTTCACAGAGCTTCACTTGTTTCTGAGTACTTTTCTCAATTCTCTGGGAGTAAATTGGACATATTAGTTTAAAATGCTTAGAAAGTATTCCTTCAGATTTACATTTATATAAGAAATTTAATTGATTTTCTAATCTGGCCAAGTTTTAGAGATAATTTTTCATAATGTCTAAAGTTTATATTGTATCAGATTCATATCTAATACTTAATGTTTTCCTGAAGATATTGATGACAGTATTTTAGTTTTATTTATATATTGAACTTTTTACATCATCTAATGTTAACTATCGATATTAAGTATTGAATATCTTTTGTAAAAAACAACTATTTAAATTTTAGTAATAGCACACATTTCTTCAATTCTTCAGATGTTGTTGGCCTGACCAATGATAGTACTAGCATGGGAATCCAACTTAGACCCTTAGATTCTTGAATATTAAAATTTAATGTAATGCTCTAACCAACTGAGCCATCCTTCCAAAGACAACAGTCAGGAGAAATTTCATAAATTCATCATTGAGATTCCTTCTGATTTCTTCATTTTTTTTGAAGAGCAAAGTTGATTAATGTCTTTCATACATTATGTATAGTCATTTATATAAAGGTAAATTTAAAGTAATAGTTTCTACGGGTTTGCAACTAAAACTTCCAGTTCACTTCAAGAGTATTGATGAAATTACTCAGAGAGCAAATGAAGCTCTGTTAAAAGAAAGACTTGATGCTCAAAGGTTTTTCAAGAATCAAATCTTGCATTCCATTAATGACAGAGAATGATTTCTAAAAGATACACATACTCATAGAGGTTTCACAAGACTTTCTCTAATCATATTCTACATTACCTGGTAAAATAAAAGAATGCCAAAAAAACTTGCAAACCTTCATGGGCATATCAAAAGTCATAATGTTCAAAGCAATGCATCAGCTTTATCTGTTAAATATCCTAGTTCACAACATTTAACAAAGGATCAAAATTTGCTCTCACACCATCCAATATCACTTTATTAGATAAAATGACAGCCATTGAGTAAATCAGTTAAAATTGTGTTTAGAAAATAAAAAGAAAACTTGAGAGGCAACAAAAACTAAAAACAAATATATTCTGAGATGAAAGCAAAGGGATTAAATCTCTCAATGTAGACAGATCTATAATTATTCTCCCTGCTGACAAAGACGATATTGTAATGAATACAACTGATTATGACAACAAATACAAAAAATCCTCACAGTAGGTAAATACAGAAAAGTAGCAAAAACCTGATTACTAAGCACAGAAACAATGTTACAAGCACTAATCAGAAATCAATGTAGGTAATTCAGTAATACAATAAAAGTGAACTAACATAATTTATATTCTCATCTTTATGGTCTATCTAATATTTATAAAGATCCTTTTCCATTAAGAACTGTTGTTAGATCTAGAAATTCACTTTGCCAAAATTTGTCAAGAATATTTTCAAAAGTTATTACTTGGTTGGCATACAAAACCTGGTCCTTTTTCAGGGATTTTAAACACTTTATAGAATTAATCAAGAACATGAAAATGAAAGAATTGACATACTAGTAAGCTTTGATAAGGAAACTTTATTTATGTGAAGAAGAATTGTCTATTGTGAGTAAAAGATTAAATGCTGATAATTGCTTACAAACCAGAACAACTCTTTCTATTGATAGTGTAATAGAACTATTAACATTAAACCCTTAATAATCTACTTTCAATACAAAGCAGAAATGTTTCACCAAACCTAAAGAATGGTTATGAGTACACAACTGTCATTCATGATTAATAATATTTACATGGAATAACTTGAAACTATAGCCATATAGAGTATTCCATATCCATCTAATGTTTCATCCATTTTTATTTATAATACATTTGTTGTATGACAACATGGTGGAGCATTGCTACATATTTTCTGAAAAAAAAACTAACAACCTACTCTCTTCAATTATATTTATTAATAGAATCAGAACAGGTGCAAAAATTGGCATTATTAGATTTTCTTGTAATAATACATTTTCATTGCAAAATAAAAAAGTACACTTTACAGAAAAACAACACATACTGGCCAATATTTAGCATATTCATACAATCACAGTAGAACACAAAACATGTAGTTATATCATCACTATGGAACAGAGCAAAAGAAGTTTGTTCAGAAACCAGTGATTTTAAAAAATAAAATATTTATATAGAACAAACTATTAAGAAAATGTTATCTATCAGTTGACATTAAAAAAATCTTAAACAGACAACCAAAAAACCCATGTTTTTTCTGCTTAATTTATTTATTTACTGTATAATAACAGGTATTTGTCATTTGTTTTAATTCCCTTTATTTTAATGCATGTCTCTGTAGTAAATATTAGCATAACCAATAACCCATTGAGCATAGCTGTATTATTATGACTTTTTTCAGAAGTAGCTTTCTGCTTTATGGATATTAAAGAAAATATAAAATTTACAAAATGTTATTAGTTGATTTTTATAAGCAACACTTTTCAGTATAAAGAAAAAATATTTTTGTATTTTAATAATGTCTTTATTATTTTATCTTTTAAATGTTCAATAGAGATAGATTTATATTCTAAGTAGCAACTTTTTCATTGCTTTTTTACAAATTGGGCATTCAAAAATAGATAGAATGCCTTATATTTGATATATTTTCTGTGATAGAAAGTTGGCTGAATTAAATAGAAATATTGATGTAAATCTATCCAAATATACAAAGACAAATCCAGTTTAAACAATATATTACAAAATGGCATGGATATGGCACATGAAATATTTTTAAACAAAATCATTTGATGTGAATAATACTTCATTATCTAGTCCTCCAAAATTCTCCATGATGAAGTTTTTATTTCAGATACAAATATATAAATTGAAGAACTATATTTTACCTGACCAAAGAATCTCTAATCTTTTGTATCAAAATAACATATTTTGTGGGGAAGTACCTAAATGCCCATATTAATATTTTGTCTTAATATGTGAGTGTATTAAAAATTTTAATTGTTGGTATAAATATCTCATATTCTATGTTATACGTCTTTCTTAGATTTTTTAATGCTTTGCAATGCATCATAATTTTTAGGGTGCTTTTAGTTATTCTCTTGTGAATGCATGAATGAATTAGATAGTGGAAATGGGTAATGAGAAATGTTGACTACTGTATTTAAAATTATTTTTGTTATGATTTTGTAAATTTTTAAAATGATTCTGTATTTAAAATTTTTTTTATTAAATATTATTTTGATTATTAAATCATTCTTGCATGATCACTTTAAATTGTCAGTATAACAATATTTAATGATTATTGATTATTGCAAAAACAAATCATATTGCTATTTTTTTATTAAATTTATGTTGAGATATTAGGATAATATGCTAATGCTAATATTAAAGTGCAATCAGAAAACATTTCAAGTCATAAATAATCTTAAAATATTTTCAATAATAGCCCATGATACATTCCAATAAACAGCCATTATTGATTAAAAAATATGCATCTAGCTTTAAAATAAAAATCCCAATTTGATCTGGATTGATCATATGAGAATTGATGTGCTGATGGTACTATGATGCATACATCACCACTTGAGACCATATTTCATTTTAGGGAAGCAACTATTTGGTAATAATTTTTTTATTATACTTCAAAATATTATAATGAAGCCTTCATTATTCAATTATATTTTTTTGGTTTTAATATTTACCAATCTAGAGACGCTATTAATTTTTCCCGAATTTATCCCCTCCCCCCTACTTCTTTTCATATTTTTATATGACATTTTGTAATTAATTAATTCTTTTTAAATGTTTTTATTTTTATTTTAAAAAACTAATACATAGTAAAAATAAAATAAAATCTACGTTTTATTAAAGAAGTAAAATAAGCAAATATTTTTATATAATTGTATAAAAATTCAATGTTTTCCCTCCTGTCAAATAAAACGTCTTTTTCTATAAAAGTCTCTTTTATTTTTCCTCTTCGTGATAAGATAAATTTATCTTGTTTTGCTTAAAATGTTTTTACAACTTTTATAAAGCTTCTTTGCTCACAGTTTATATAAAATTTTCTAATCGGATTTTAAAATGTATTTTACTTTGTAGTAATTTTGATTGTTAATGACATTTATTTTTATATGGATAATTTTTTTTATTAATCATTGTCGACAATTTCCATATTTACGCAAATTCGCACACATATATATTAATATAATCTCAATTATTAGACAAGCAAAATTAATATTAATAATAAAAAATGGCACTAAAAATGTTTTGAACCCCAAAAGATGATACTAAAAAAAAACACGCAAAGCTATTACAATAGAAAAAAAAAAGCTATATTTGAAAGACAGAAATACTGAAATGAGTAAATAAAAGTCATTGTTGGATAAATCAAAATAAAATAAAAACATAATAAAATACAACATGAATTGTTCATATCTAAAAGAAAAATGGATTTTGAGAGATACTTAAAACATTAAAAATAAAAAAATATGCATAGTTGATGATAAACATGGAGATGCTGACTTGAAATAAATATAAAATCTTTCTTAATTAAAGCAAGTGGCTTTACTAATGACATAAAATTACTCAATTCTTCATAAATCACAATAATACAAAAGTCTTAGCCACACATTTTGACAAATTTTACTATAAAGAATAGAAACCACCTTTAAAAAGATGTTGAAATACATAAAACTATAGTCATCCTTAATTTGAAATGGCGATTTTTTTAAAATCAAAGATATATAAAAATATATAATAGAAATACCTTTTTTGAATAATTTGTATAAACCTGATCCAGTATATATAAAATAATATATTGCATAAACTACTATTTTTTTTTTTCATATATAAAAACTTGTGTTTATCTGAATTAAGATAAATAATAAAAAATAAGTGTCTCAACCATTTTCATAAAATCTATATAAATATAATCTCAAAAGTTTCTGCTAAAATCTAACCCACTCCCATTTAAAATCTATTTTTATTTTATGATAATTTGAATATTCAGTTGATATTAAAAATTGAAATTGAATTTTAACAATTCTTCAGATATGTATAAAGGGTGTAAGTAAAATAATGTTAATACATTATATAAACACACATATATATATATATATATATTATAATGGTCCAGGTGATGACATCATAAGAGGGAGCCACATCTTACTATGGTCGGATTTTGAGTCTTCAGGTAGGATGCTAGAGACAATGCAATAAAGTACATGGCCTATGATTGCACCTGCTTCCTTACTTCAATAGCTTAGCTATGTTTTAATACGTATGTGAGATAAATTAATGCTTGACTTAATAATAAGTTACCTCATGCAATTTTGATACTTTGTGTCTATCTATATATATATATATATATATATATATATATATATATATATATGATGAATAGCATGATAGCAATCTTCCATTCATTTGGCTAAGCATAGATTGTGACCACACATCACCTATTTTACAGGTAGATAAAGGTTGGTGTGGGTACAAATTTGCTATCCTCACAATATATATTGAATTAAATACTTCCATAGATTATTATAATAAAGAATAAAAATGAAGAAATTATGTTCATGTAAAGAAAAAAAAATTAGCTTTTGATGTTGCTAAGAAATTGTCAGTGACTACTAATTGACAATTTTTGAGGCTAAACAAGCTTTTACATTAGTCTAGATAGCTCCTTTACTGGAATTTTTTGTAAAACCCAGAAAGCTATTTTTATGGATATGAGAATGTCAAAGAATAATATGTTATTCTTTCACATTCTTTTCAATTTAAAATAGAGACCCTCTTTATTTGGTAATATTCTGGTGGAAGCAAAAATGAAAGACTAATTGAGTAACAATCTTAAAAAAAATAAAAACCAAGAATAATTAGAGCTAAGTTTAACATACAAAAAATGTTTTTGAATTCAAATGAAATACTTTGGTATTAGAGCTGCAATGTAGCTTAGGGGAGATAGAAGGCCTTTTCACAACCACAATAATATTAGGGTATGAGCACAGACTTTCACATGATCCACCACTCTCCACTCCATCTAATTACACTGATACACTCAAGCACATATATACTGAAAAGATAAATAATCACCAATATACGTATTTCATGCTAAACCAGCAATCATCAGTTGGTCCAGATTATCATCTCCCACACATATATACTATAAGTGCTCAGCTATATATTAAGATAGACAATCTTCATACTTTAATGGACTGGCTCCAATCTACTCCACACTCCAACTCTTCAACCATCCATAAATGCATGTAACTGAATAATATGTAGAGTAACAAAGAAATCTAACAAAAATGATATGATTAGCATATACTATTAAGATTTTAACAATGCAAATAAATCATATATAATGTTATCTCAGATTTTAAAATATTTAAATACAGTAAATAACATTTTTAAGTTTTCATTATTTAATTGTCAACTTTATAATTAATACTGTTGGATAACAAAGAGAATTTTATTGTATCCAACTTATATTTTATAATAATTAAGCTTAATATTTACAATGCAAATACAAATAATAGCAACTAATATTAGTAAAATCACCTTTTAATTAATCAGCATACCTTTAAATAAATAAAATATGAGCATATAATGTGACCAAAAACAACCAATTAGATCAGGAGTCCCCAAGCTTTTTGCACTTAAGAGCACATTCTATAATACCGGCCAGGTGGCAGGCACCATTTATTTTTTCAATGTAAATTTATAGTTGAATATTGTTGATAATACACATAATGTACAAAAAATTATTTATTTCAAAAAGAAAATTTTAACATATAATTAATGTTTATATTTTTATGCTGTAAAAGTATAGTATGCCCTACAATTTGATTACAATATAATACAATAATTTATAAGAAATTTAAAAAAATAAATTTATTTATTTCAGATAAATAATTTTTTATCTGTTTGGATAGTGGCGGGCACACGTAAAATGGTCTGCGGGTGCCATGGTGCCCACGGACATAGGGTTGGGGACCCCTGAATTAGATGATGAGTGCAAAAATATGAAATAAGAAAATCAAAATGATTTAATAAATGTAAAATAAGTTTATTTGCAAAGTTAAGAATAATAATTATAAATTAAGTTAACAATAAAATATATCATTAGAAGTTTTAAAAAATTTAGAAGCATTTAAACTTTATAATTCAAATCTGATCATACTAATGTAATATGTACGTGTAGCTTTACACGTTGTTAATGAGCTATTAATTAAAGAAAGTTGTTTACACAAGCATTAAAATGAAATTTTAAATTATATAATTATTAAGCAACTAATACAAAAATCTTTATATGATTTGTATGTATTATTACAATATCAGTCTTTTAAAACAGTGGTCTTCAACCACTGGTCCGCGGCCTGGTGCCGGGCCGTAGAAGTTTTTTGCTGGTCCGCGATAGACTGGCAAGAAAGTTTTAATAACAAAATTTTAAACTTTTAGTTAATATAAACAATTTTTATTTATTTTTTTTATCGCACTTTTACCTGATTAAAAAAAAAGAAACAGAACAAAATCTAATCAGTCATACATAAATTAATTTGTTTTTCTAATTATCACAGATGTTTATGGGGGGGGGGGGTAGAATTAAATTTTTTATTACTTTTCTGAAAAAATTCAAAACTAAAAAAAAAACAAGTTTTTTATTATACAAACTCCATATATATATAACTTCATCTAAGGCTAAGCTGTTTACATCTTTAAGAAAATTTATCTATAGACTTCTGCTGGTCCATGAAACCTTATCCTTATTTTTGCAGGTCCGCGAAACCTTATCCTTACTTTTACCGGTCCGCAGGCATGAAAAGGTTGAAGACCACTGTTTTAAAATATACATTTTTAAAATATAAATCTCTAGTCATTTTATTGCAAAGATAATAAATTATTTACACTATTCATGCAAAGTCAGCAAATATTTGTGGTGCTACAAAGTATCTGCCTACAACAGGCTAAAATATGAATTACCAAGAGGCTTCCTCTAGCTCAAATATTTATAGTCACAGAAAGTAAAATATACTCAATACACTTATATGTGACTTTACAAAATGTGCGTACCCTGGCTAAACATAAGACAGAATGCAATTGATCAGAAATTTATTCCTTTACTAAAATAATAATAATATATTACATATAAAAAGTTATAGCCACAAAAATAATATAATTCTATGGATAATTATTTATGAAACTTCAAACATATAAAGTATAAAGGTAACTTGAATTATTTCTAAGGATAACAAGGAAAAGCTTGGCTCTCTTGACATTAAACCATTAAAATACTTAGTAACATTTCAACATAGTATAAAGACTGAAATTTTAAAGTTCAATAAATAAAAGCAACATATATAAAATAGATATAAATAAATATTAATTTTAACAATACAATGTTACAAACAATCTCACTCCACCACAAATGTTCACATATAATGTTTTCCTAAATGTTTGTGATGATGGTGATTTAATTGTAATTTTATATTAGACTATTTTCATCATCTAATATGAATATTGAATGTCTTTGAAAATTTTTAACTTTATTTAAATATTCCAAATACATTCAACTGTTAGTAATAGCACTTGAAAGATGTTAGTATATGCACAATGTTTCAAGAAGTATTATTATCCTATTTTCTTCAGGTGTTGCTGGCCTCACCAGTGACAGTACTAGCATGGGATTCAAATGTGGACCCTTAGATTCTTGAGTATTGAATTTTAAGGTCACACTCTAAAAAACTGAGCCATTCTGAACCTCATAGACAAGTATATGAAATTTTTACTGACTGTTGCTTTTGTCAGGATGGTTAGAGTATACCTGAAAATTTAATACTCAAGAATGTAAGGGTCCAGGTTCGAATTCCATGCTAGTACTGTCCTTGGCCCAGAAACACCTGAAGAAGAAGGGGAAATAATACCTCTCAAAACACTGGGAATATACAAAGCTGTTTGATATGCTATTACTAGCAGTTGAATGTATTTGGAATATTTAAATAAAGTTAAATTTTTCTAAAGGCATTAGATTACGGAAATAGTCCAATATAAAAATACAATTCCCATATAAATATTGCATCAATCTTAAAATATAATTATAAAATTTAAATATCAACTATCTGCATATCCAAATTGACTCCCCATTCTCCTTTTATAAAAACTTTATTTTATAGATAACAACAAATGGAGAATAATAAAGAATAAAAAAGAAATTATAATTAAAGTTCTTTTAAAAGTCTAACATTTTATGAAGTAAATCTTAGACATTTTCAATTTTCCAAAAATACTAAAGTGATACAAAATATATATTTAATTCTTCAATACTTCTATTTGTTGAAATCCCAAAGAATGACATAATGATTTATGCTTTCAATGGATCAAATGGTGTGATAATTTATTAAAAAAAATTATTGAATTCATTAATGCAGTATTTGGCATTACACATTTAGAAAATATATTCTAATATACAATTAGTAATTGTCCTTGAGGCATTTTTATAGATATTAATGTTTTTAGGAGGAAAAACTTTTTCATTTCATTAAATGATAATAAAATTTTGTTTAAAACAATAGATCTGTTATTCAGTTGTTAATATAAATTATCCAGAAAAAAATATTTTCTATATTTAAAAAATAAGCAATAAGATAAATAGAATTCCTTTGAATAATTTAGCAGATTTTTTTAATTCTAAGAAAATTTTACAATTTCATAATTCATACTTTTTTTTTATTTATTATAATATTTCATAAATGTAGTCATTCTTATTGATGATCTTAAGAAAGGCCATTTTCCTAAAGCAAATGCCTGGCAAAATATTTCCTTTAAAACTGCATGACAATATAATATCAATCAAATATATCTATTTTATACAAAAATAGTGTGGAAGTTCAACTGGTTTCTATTCATAAGCTTTTACTCATGTAATTGATTATACAATCATCATAACTTTATTACACTTTTATTTTTGACAACTAACTCCATAGTTTCAATAGGCACACACATATTCACATACAAATGCTTGAAGAAAAATGCAGCATTCCTTTCAACAACTTATTTGAAATAACATTAATGATATTTGAACAAATATTTAAAATAAAAAAAATTACATATTTCAATTTCTTTTCATTGATTCGTAGTAAATTGTAAAATTTCGCGAGTATTAATGTATTATAAGAATTGTGGACTTAATTAGTGAAGTATTGAATAGCTTCACACTCTTAGATCAAAACACTTCAGCTTCACCTATTTATATATAAAAGTAGGTTGAAGTAAAGAAGGATTCTCTCTTTTCTTCATAGCGTAAGCTTGTGTTTTAAGACCTATAGAGGTCTCTACCTTCGTATTTGTCAGACGCTTATTTCTAAGGTTACAGCCTTAGTAAATTATTACTTAATATAATAATGGGCGTTTAATAAAATTTATAATTACAAATTATAAATACTAAAATAAATATTTAAATTTACAAATATTAAAATGAATCATTTTCTTTGTTTATTTATTTGTTGATTCATTCCCCACTATAAATGATTATTTTTTAAAAAATTAAAATAATAACATTTAATTCTTTTTAAAATAATGCTCTTTTAATTTTAACACATATAAAATAAACACAGAATAAACACAATGCAAAGCATATACATGTTTAAACTTTATGCTAATTTTCTCTTACTAATGTAAATCATTTTAATATAATATAGATTAACATGATTATTTAATTTTACATTAAAGCCTGTTCATTAAAGATTGAAGATTTACTATCTTAAAATAAACTGAGCACTGGCTATATGTGTATGTGAGAGATGATGATCTGGACCAACTGATGAATGATGGTTCTGCACGAAATTTGTACATTGGAGGCCATTTATATTTTTCATATGTGTGGTCATGTATATCGGTTATATGAGATAGAGTAAATAGCTGGGGGGGGGGCTTGAAAGTCTGTGTTCAAATCCCCTATAATTATATCTAAACTTCAAGTATATAAAATATACTTGTATTCAAATGTACACGAACGTCAGCATGCACACGCAAATCATTACAACTTAATGCAGTTTTATTACATAAAAAGTATTCGGTATTTTAATTAATAAAAAGTATATGTATATTTTAATAGAGTATTGATTTAAGAATATACACAATTAAATACAAAGTTAAATAAAAATTAATTAGGATGAAAATTAGTTATGATAGAATTAGATAAAAAAGAGTTATAAAAAATGAACTACTTAATTAATTAAATAATACCTCAGGCAATATTTATTTAAAATAAAAAGTCATTTTTGAAATATCAAATTTAATTTATACCAGTAAACCTAAAAATAAACATCTAAATTATTAAAAAAAAGTTATCACCCAATAAATCTCATCATCATTTTTCAGAATAAAACTACCATCTAATATAATGTAGTTTATTTTATAAAGAATATCTCTTTTCCATATCATACAAACAATCTTTCTTATTTCATTCATCTGTCTCACATATGGCTTATAAAACACTTTTTTTTTTTAAAAAAAATTTTTTTCAAAACCATATGAATATTTTCTTTCATCAATAAGCTATTTCTAACCAAAACACTACATTCAACTCAGAATAAGTTTTATTTCAACCATTATGTCCATCCATAATAATAATCTGCCTAAAGAATATGTAATTGTTAATTTCTTCTAGTTCAAGATCATCATCTTTATTTTCATCTGTGAAAATTCTTTGAACATCATTTTAGTTTTTTAATATTCACCATTAGTTTTACTTTCTTATGGTCATCTGATAACTCTTGAAAAATTTCTTAAACCATTGAAATATTATTTGAAAAGCCATTGCATCATTTGAAAACTCTGAATGATGTAAATAATCTCCATTTAGTGTTTTTCTGAAGGTTGGACTATTTCCATCATCTAATAAAAGTATTGAATGTCTTTAGAAAAATTTAACTTTATTTAAGTATTTCAAATACACTCAATTGTTAGTAATAGCACACAGTGTGCTATTGGTAACAGTTGAATGTATTTGGAATATTTAAATAAAGTAAAATTTTTCTAAAGACATTCAATACCCATATTAGAGATGGAAATAGTCCAACATATAAATACAATCTCCATTTACTTTTATTTCCTCAGCTTCATATTTAAATCTACAAAATACTTCTTGTAAAATTGCTGTATTTTGGAGAAATGGAATCACTCTGTTGAACAGACATTTTCATGTTAATTTTATTAAAGTTATTATGCAATCCAATCACTGTTGATGCATTTTGATATTCATTTTTTAGAATATGATAGTATCTTGAGTCTTTACCTTTATGGATTAAAACTTTAATGAATGTGGAAATGCTTATAAAATCATATATTATAACTGATTAAATGAATCAGAACTATTCTAATATTTAATAGCTTCTAGTTTTTATTCAATCTAAGATTAGATTTGATAATTATAAAACATAAATCGACATTTTACTTAGTTTATTATCTGATAATTATTTCATTTAGGCAACTTAAACCTATTTTTCTAAAAAATATATTAAATTGTTAAAAATGTTTTTAATAATTTTTATCCTTTAATATTAAGAATGAATAAAAAATGATCTAATGAAAAAGTTATTAGTATGTGAATTTGCTAAAATATTGAATAACAAGTTTCAAAGTTATGCAAGTCTGTAGAGTATAAAATTTTAATGTTTCTGAAAAGCTCATTAATCGAAGGTAATCAATTTCGGCATACTTCAGTTTTTAAAATCTAAATGTGTGATCAATAGAATTCTATGAAATTTTATTAATAAACAGAATAAAGCAATAAATATTTTTAAAAACAAGAAATCTCTTGATTTTTTTACCTTAAGTTATTCATAAAATAACATTGTTCTCCATTTTCTTACCATCTATAATACAGTTGAGTGAGTAGGGTTTTCCAGATAGTGGTACATTTAAATCCCCATTCCACCATTACTACAACTTTGAATCCTAAGCCTCATTGATAAAGAGAAAAGCTGGAAGTCAATTAGGAAAAGGTAAGCACTGATTACTTAACCTTATTATATGTGATATTGGATAACATAAATGCTATTGTTTTATAATAAATATTTTTATAAACATGTCCTTTATATAATATAATCATCTTCTATTTCTGTTAATCATTTTAGTACTAAATAAATAAACAATTGCAAACACTTTTAACAACAAAGTTAAAAAATATGTAAAGCTAGATATAGATAGATCCGTATTTTCTTTTATCCAATATTTAAGTCAATGCTAATTGGTGTGTTACTAAATATTTTTTAGTAATAACAAAATAAGTCAAATACTAAAGAGTTGATCATTACTCATAAATAGTATGACACTTTACCAATATCTTTTTATTATTCACAGAGTTTCGCAAAATTTCTATTAAGTAAATTAATATGTAATAATTTAAGAATATGATTACAGATAGTCAAAATAAGAATCATAGATCAATTCATAGATAACATGACCCTATCTCTTAAGCTTGTAAGTTATAAACAGTGAGGATTGACAATTCCTCTACAAGCTTTATGATATATGCTTAGCCAGAGCCAGCACTTAAAATATCTCTGTCAGGAACCCCTTCCCAAACCTCTGACCATGGTTTCATGCTTTGGCACTCCTCAGAGAGGTGTCAGGGTAGGTTCAGACACTAAATCTAAAAATACCAACCCAAAGCTAAGCACTTAGCTAAAAGTTATCTATTGAGTGGAAAATCTGAAATTTTCAGACATCTACATGTCTTCAAACTCAGCTATCCAACTCAAATAGCTATATGGGGCTGATAGATCTTCAGCCATGCCATATATTAGTAGTCATAGCAATATAAAATTGCATAAGACTTTTGGCAGAGACTATAAATAGTCAAAATAAGAGTCATAGATCAATTCATAGATTGCATGACCCTATCTCTTAAGCTTGTAATTTATAAACAGTGAGGATTGCCAATTCCTCTACAAGCTTTATGATAAATGCTTAGCCAGAGCCAGCACTTAAAATATCTCTGTCAAGAACCCCTTCTCAAACCCCTGACCATGGTTTCGTGCTTTGGCACTCCTCAGAGAGGTGTCAGGGTAGGTTCAGACACTAGATCTAAAAATACCAACCCAAAGCTAAGCACTAAATTATATATATATATATGTTAAAACGAAGATTTGCACGGGTTAAATATATAAAATATATATTTTGCGGGTTCATCCGTGTTAAAAACTTTTAATACCAATACACTGACGTTTCGACTTGGTCACACAAGCCATCCACAGAGGATGGCTTGTGTGACCAAGTCGAAACGTCAGTGTATTGGTATTAAAAGTTTTTAACACGGATGAACCCGCAAAATATGTATTTTATATATATATATATATATTAGCAAGTTTTTTAACTTGCATTTTTGTTTATCATATATATATATATATATATATATATATATATTATAAATAGTGATTTTACATGTTTAATTTTCAATTGTTCAAATAATTGACAATTTATATTAAAATTAAAACTAAATTAAAGTATAGATCAAATACATTACTTATAAAATTAGATATTTTAATGATGATTATTCTGAAAGATACCCACTCAAATTTGAGTGCAATAATAATAAACATACTGCAGATAACTATTATTCTTATATGTTCATCAAATTTCTATGCAATTTAGTATATAGGGATAGATTTGAGAACTAAAAGTTAATAAATTGAAGCAAAACTTATTATATTTGTTGCTTAACAATCTCAAGACTTCTTTGCAATTAATTATTATTTTTAACTTTTTAATACATCAAATACGAAAAAAATATAAATGTTGGATAGCAATTGAACAAAAAATCCAATAGGTCTTCAGAATTAAATAAAATAGATCTAAAAAACATGAAGGTTATTATTGATGAATTTCAAAAAAGATGTATGCATTCCTTTTCTTACTATGAATATTATGTTTATTCCTCATCTTATAACTGATATTGAGGTTGTTAAACTAATTTCAATGACATTTTGATGATTCAAATCTAACTTTACTGTGTTCAAATAGAAATGAGACATTAAATCCTTATTCTGGCAAAATAAAAAAAATCACCAAAAATAACTTGTTTATTTTTGTAATCCTGGATTGTTGAATTAATGGAATGTTGTAATGCTGTGTGTCTTAAATTTACATGTTTAAATTTAAATCTACCATATTTTATATTTATAAAATTTATAAATTACACATGTACATTTATATATTATATAGTTATAAGTTTTCTTTTTGCAAATTTCTTTAAAATAATAAATCAAAAAGGATTGCTGTTTATGAATATTACACATACAGACATATATATTATCAATAAAGTAAGTCATATATAATGTGACATTGCTTTTATAGGATTGCATTTACAAAAATGTAATACAGAGAGCACACCAATAGCTCAAACTGAAACCAATTGGTCTGGGGACGAGTGTATTTTGGATAGAGATTTTTAATATTTTTTCTTACAGCACTTATCAATTAAGAGCTTGTTTGAACTATTGGTATGCTCTCTGTATTATATATATATATATATATATATATATATATATATATATATAGTAAACAGTCATATATCACATGACCTATATAGCTTGTATTACCAATATGTAATATATAAAGAGCCTGCTACTTGCTCTAAATAAGCTTAATTTTTTTTTTATGATAAATGCTGCAAGAGAAAATACATGAAGCTTTTATCCATGATGGTCCCCATCCCCAGGCCAGTTTCGAGCTATGGCTCTTATCAGTGAGGAGCTAGGACATAAGATTCAAAATATTAACTCAAGCCAAGCATTTATCTAATTGTTAAATATTAAGAAAAAGATCCAAATCTTCAGACACCTACATGTCTTCAAACTCAGCTCTTTAATCAAAGGAACTATATGAGCCTGAACTAAATTCAGAGATCCCATATATTAGTAGGCTTAGCAATTTAATATAGCCAAAGCCCTAACAGCAATATTATAATAGTAAAAATCAATCACATATCACATGACCTATATAGCTTGTATTACCAATATGTAATATATAAGAGCCTGCTACTAGCTCTAAACAAGCTTAATTTTTTTTTTTTTATGATAAATGCTGCAAGAGAAAATACATGACTTGCTTCATGTATTTTCTCTTGCAGCATTTATCATTAAAAAAAAAATTAAGCTTGTTTAGAGCTAGTAGCTGGCTCTTTATATATATATATATATATATATATAAAGAGCCAGCTACTATCTCTAATATATATATATATATTGTAACAATCAAAATGAAAGTGAAGATCGAATCTAATTGCAAACACAATATCTGCTCTACAAGGGCGCCATCTAGGCATTTGAGCCTAGAAAAATTTATAGAGTAGGCAGATATGCGCCGTTAAGATTCCACTTTATTTAAATATTCAGATCGTTAGCCCAAGTCACTAGCTTATTGGAGTAGCAGAGATAATAAAATATAAATTTTATATCTTAAATATAAAAGAATAAAAGCCACTGCCAGAAATTAACACATAAAAATATTTATTTATGCACATATAAAATAATATTTAAATTTTGAGGAATAAATTTAACGTTTATAATTTTATATTGAGCTTTAATTCTAAATTTAAGTAGATTGCAAATAATGAGTTTACTATTTATTTAGAGGGTCGAGTATAAATGGACTACATAGGTCTGCATTTGAAAGGAAAATATTCTTCCCTGATTTAACCTTAGGCAACAAATTTCGCAATCAACTGGCGCCAATCCATCTGATACATTCATGTATTCAATGTAGCATGATACAACAACACAAAATACTATATTGTCAGGAATGTACATCTGAACAATAAGTAGAAATAGAGAAGACATTGACTCTCCACCACAGGAATGTGACATCTGTTGGCAAGTAGATCAATAAACAAAAAACTCCATAGGAATGGACTGCGGTCTTCTGCCGACTTACAAACCCATCCATAGGCAAACAGAGGGTGTGTGGCATATATCTATAATCCTGCCTGTAGCGGACCTCATACTACATCTACTAATTACACAAATATATCCAATCCATTGAACCAATTCAACTACGAAATGAATAACCTAAGATTACCCTCCCTTAATACACTTTACAAAACTATATAGCCATTCATGCCCGACTTAATTTTAACATTTAAGATTACCTTCGCACAGATTTGTTTAAAAATGTTGGGTATAGATCTATTACACAGATTCCACGGTCAAAAACATTTCAAAATAAACATAAACGATCAAAATACAAAATTATTGATACCGACAATCGCAGAGGGAAACTTATAAGTAACCCAATAGTATTCACCATAAGATACTTGCATTGTCACCAATAATTTAAAAGACATCCGAATAAATACATTTTAGATACTCACCGTAAGGTATCATTATTTATCGAATGTCTATATATTTTGATCAAATATGAAAACCAAAATATAATTAACCGCAAACGAATCCATGCAAGCGTCTATAAACAACTTAAATTTCATACATTGAACTAATCTTTACAATAAGAAAAAAAAATGAAATGATGTTTATCAATCGGAAAACATATAAAATTAAACATTATTAATTTGATTTAAAAACTTACAAAAGTCAGATAAGAGTCCGTTTTAACATTTTAGTTGGCTTGTTTATCAATTTGTAAAACTTGACGAAAGTTCTTGATTGATTTTAACAATTGTTCATTTCATATATCTTATGGTAGGAGTCCAGGCCTCTGCTTTCAATTCCCATGACGCCTCCGTTGGAAGGTAATGTTCTGGAGATGGCAATAGCTGGTTCAAGGTATCACAGTCTTTTCATTTTTTTTTTTTTATAGAGAGTGTGGTATGTGCGTCATACCACATCTCTCAAATACACAATGCTGGAACTGTCAGAAAAAAACTGTATTTCCCTTTTTATATTATCCACAAGGATTCAATGAACAAAACGTCACTAATCCATCACTTTCGTTAGGGTCCGAGCCAAGGCTTAGTGCTTCCATTGGTCAAGCTAAAATTTCTTTCTTCTCTTATCTAACTTTTCATCTGACTTTTTAATTACACAGCTTTTAGATAATTAATAAACATCATTTCCATTTACAGATTACAGGAATTAATTAATACCTGTTTTTACTTTAACTTACGTTATTTTTTTATTAAAATATTTTTATATTTCAACCTTGTATTTTTTTATTAAAAAAAATACGTTCAAATACTTTTTATTTTTTTTTGTTTATGAAAAAAATATTTTTAAAGTTTAGCATCTGTGCGAATATATACGTTTAACAATATTTTAATTTTAGCGTTTAGTTTTTTACTTTTATTTGCGAACTTTTATTAAGTTTTTATTTTAAATTAATGTAACGACATATTTATATATCATTACAATATATATATATATATATATATATACTGTGTAAATGATCATATTCTTAAATGCATAATGTAGGAATAGGTTATTAATAAGTTAAACTTCTATTTCATTGGAAAAAAAAAACTAAATATTTTATAGAAAACATGGTTTTATAGTTCAATAAATGTTTAGCACACTAAGTAGATAAAAATAAAGGTAAAACTGGCATTAAATAATTTATTTTAGAGCAAAACTGCTACAACAGCATTTCTATAATGAAATTATGTAGAAGAAAGCATTACTTGTCAGGTATTGAGAGCATTTTCTTTCATATTGCATTGTTCAGGTAAGAATAATGAGCCATTGCTCACCAATATTGGATCAATACAGTTATATGAAAAAAAACACAAGCCTGTACAGATTTCTTATGATTCAAAACATGGAAAATGGATGCATTAAGTACTATCTAAGAACAATTTAAAAGTAGTAGTATAAAAATGAAATGTACATTTCAATATATATACATTTAAAAGTATATACGTTATGAAATATTTTTTGTACATCTAGATCTTCTCTGTGAAAGAATTTTGTGGATTCTACTATTTATATAAATGTCTGTTTTGGACTTTCAAACAATTTTTTGTAGTTTAAACCTCCAAAATCATTCACAAAAACATTGATGCTGCCAGAAATATATATAAAAAGACACATTTCTTCCACAAAAGCAACTAATTAATGCCACAATGCAATCAACTTCCACAGGATTGAGGTATTCTTGGAAACTGTTGTGACAATTGCTCAAATAATGGAGTGTACACATTCTATATGCCCCTCATTTATTGCTATCTTGACATCAACACTCCAAGAAATCACAATCAAGGAAATTCTAAGGTCCACTAGTATGTGTTTCACATTTTTAGAAAACAACTTATATGCAGATTTTGACATTGTAAAATTAGAAAAACTGAAAATAATATTTCTTTAATATAAGAAAAGAATAAAAAAAATTCCTTGGAAAAAAGTAAATTATTATTGCAACATTTTTTTTAAGTAGTAATAAATGAAATACCAGCATAACAGTTTCCAATTAAAAAACAAACAAACAAAAATGGTTACTATACGTTCAAACTAATCAAACCATTTTTTTTTCTACAAAGAAAAAAATTAACTGAATAACTTGTTAATGCTTTATAAGTTTATTTATTTATTTTTATTATAAAAAAAAATCAATGTTATTCGTCATCTAATTGTTTATTTTAAATTGCTTTCTTTTTTAATTAAAAAATGCATCGATCAATAAATATAATCTTTAAGTCTTTGCATTTGATTGATTAATCATCACAAAAACTTAAAACTGATACTACATTTGTATGGTTTAAATAAAATAATCTTATTTATTTAACAAGTTTATTATTGCTCTATAAAAATAAACTACAATAGCATCTGACAAAGTTATTACAAATTTTATCATAATATTATTCTTTAGTGGATAATTTTTAGACTAATGAGTGTGTAATAAAATATTAAATTTTATCATAAAATTTAATAATTTTACAATTTTATTTTAAAATTTATAAAATTGAATGACTAAAACATATTTACATACTTTATATCAATCTCTATCATTTTATAGCAATTTGTAGTTGTCAAAATTTAATGCTAGGTTTATGATTGTGATAATTGAGTTACACATGATGTTGTTAATCATACTAATCACTTTTGTTTTCATTTCTAAAAAAAATATTAATTAATATTATCTTATATTTAACCTTTCCAAAATATATTTAAATTGATTCTATTAAGATTAAATTAAATTACAGATTCACTTTCTTGATGACTTTAGAATATTTGAAGATTTTTTTGTCAATTTCTTAATTAAATACAAAAATAAAAAAAACAGTATGATTAATTTCTTATAAACGTATATAATCTTCATTTCCTCAATGATAGATTAATTATTAATTGCCAAAATGAATGTTTTGGTTGCACCCATTTAAAAATCAGTCCAGGAATTTTCAGTAATATCAGTACTTTTCAAATAGGGAGACTGTAGCCATACAAAGGAGGCATATATCTTATTAGGAGAAGCCATAAAAATAAATTTTTTAACTTTGATGAGAAAATCTTACATATTATGCTACTATGGTAGTGCTTCGTAATAATCATTATTTTAAAATTCATATGTCCACACTATACATACCAGGGAATATCTTTCTTACATTTTCATTAATTTAATCTTTATAATACTAGTGTGTTTAATAACTCTTCATTAAATATTTAACACTGAAATGAATAACTGGATAATAAAAACACAATGTATTTATACAATTCAGTCAGTCAAAAGTAGTAAAGATACAAAAACATAAGAATAATAAGTAACAATGTTTCATATTTTACAATAATAAAAGAACTGTCCACATTATTTTGAATACCAGGTGGAAATAGGCAACAAATGTTATAGTGGAAAAAATTATGAATAAGATTCATTTTATTTGAAATATCTGTATGTGCCTTTATATAAAGATTCACTCAAGCCTATGTGTATAATATGCTGAAAACAGCCACATGCTGAAAACAGTCACCAAGAGATTGTATGAAATCTAGAAAACATATTCACCATTTATATACTATGCACAGTGAATTCAAAAGTAATGCAAATTGATTTTTAGAAAGAAAAGTAAAAAAAAAAACTAAAATGGCAAATTAAGTTTTTTTTTCCAAATCATACTAAATTAAATGACAAATTAATAAAAAGCTTTTTTAAAAAATTGTTTTGCTAATTTTTAAAACAAAAAAAAAGTATATAATTGACAAAGATCTCATTTTACCAACAGTAATAAAAATTTGTATAACCATATATAGTTCAGAAATATTAAACCCTTAAAAATATTCTGTGTCCCCAGTGACTACATTATGGTAAGTTACCTGACAATATAAATGTTGCAAATTTATTTGGTTTTGTTAGTTACCTGTATAATTTGCAAATTAATAAAGTGCTGCTGTGTTATAGAAATCTCAACTAAAGGAACAGATGTATTAGAAAAGGTATATTAAATATTTGTTCTAATAAAGGAAATGTTCATTGCATTATCCACAGAGAAAACTTACTATTTTGACATAAAAAAAAATTACTTTGTAAAATGACATCAGAAGTTTGCACAATAATTAATTACATAAAAAGTGAAATCACTAATACAAAATTCTTTTGAATTTTATGTGAAAAAATGAATTCCAATTATGAATTAATTGTGTATCACATAGAAGTGAGATGGCTATCATATGATAAACATCTAAAAGTGTTAATATTAAAAGATGCATTATGAATTTTTCTTTTTGGTAAAAATCCCCATTATTATTTCATTTTTTTAATCAAAATTGGATATGCTATCTTACATGATAGATTTTTTCAATAAAGTAAATAAACTGATTTTTTTCCCTGTGAGAAAAAGTACTCTTATATTATCCTTAACCACAAAAATGTAAATATTTCAAAATAAACTTTTTGTATGGTTAAAAGGTTCTAGAAATAACAATAAAGAAATGTTTCCTCCTTCTAATAAATTTTTTGAAAAAATAACCTTTTATTATCAGAAAAAAATAAAAAATCACATCACAAATTCGATTTTTTTTTTGAAAAATATTTTCCTACAAATTCGATATTTTTTTTTTTTTGAAAAATATTTTTATAATTTAAATGAAAATAAACAACATAACTAGATAAGAACATTATTTACTCTATCTCTACTATTTAGCAATCTCCTGTTATTATCTCAAGCAGAACTAATTGATATGAGAGCAGATTCATTTATTGAATCAGAAATTTGTAATAAAAATTTTGGATCCAAAAACAAAAAGAATATTCTCTTTCATTGGTAAATACAGCATTAAATATTCTGCATTTTAATTACTATTACAAATTAAAAGCAAGCATAGATCATGTTTATCGATGGAAACATTGAAAAAAATCTAAGACTTGCTGTGTCAAATATTTTATCTAATATTAATTTTTTGTGTAAAATTATTCAAAAATATTTATCATATTAGTTCTTGATTATATTCATTTATAAATTTATAAGATTCCACATTATATAATTATATACATAATAATAATTATTAACAAGACAGAGTTCAAATATCATAGTTTATTCTTTTTAAAGATCTAACAAGTTTTTAAAATTTTATAAGTGTTTTGAAAAAAAAAAAAATCTGTCATATTAAATTTTTATTAAAATCTTTTTTATTCAATTTTTGCTCTCACCATTATTAATAAGTTTTATGTTTTATAGTTCATGATCTTTGTAATATTTAAAAATATTTTGTATTGTCGAAAATATAAATAAAAAAATTACAATAAAATTATATAGATCGCTAAATTATTTATTCAAATAAAACTGTATAAAATTTTTTTTGGGAAGAGGAGCTGCAAGTGATTTCAGATATTCTACAGAGCTTTGGTATCAGCAAGTTTTAGAATCATTGTTTAAAATAGTCAATGACTCTTTTTTAATTTAAAAGTCTTTAATATTATTTTTTAATAAATTTTCTTGACCTAGTTCTTGTATGCATAACTTTAAGTTGTAGCAAAACGATTGCACACTGGATGTTTAAATGTACGGTTTTTCGCATTATTCTTGGTCAGAGTAAAATAGAATTTCTTCAAAGAAAATGTCAGTGCTGTATATTGTTTTCTAGTGTCACTTGAAGTATCTCCTGGGTTCATTTTCAATAGAGAGAAAAATAATTACAAGTGGTGTGTTTTCTCTATGCTTAAAAAATAATCTTTGTCAATGCTTTGATAGTTATAATATTTATAAAGTATATTGTTAAATTTAATTATTTGTTATTTTGTCTATAATGTTTTCTTAATTAATTTAATGCCAATTGTAAGTTAAACTTTTACTGTCTTCAATTTTATATTTACTTTTAATTGCATTTTCATTATCTTCCTCTACTTTTTTTAAAAAGTAACTTCACATTCAGTTTTTTTTTTTTTTTTACCAAGATGAAAGCAGTACGATAAACACACACACACACACATATATATATATGATTAGCTAAATTTTTGAATGATTTTTACTACAAATTTTTATAATCTTTGTTAAAATTCTAATTCAATATAATTTTTTTAAATTTAATATGTTGTCAATATAAAATTTGACAATATTTTATAATATAACGTTATGTTTTTGGACATTATTTTTAAAATTCTATAATTTTTTATAAATGTAACATCAATAAAGCACTTACATTTTTTTTAATAACAATGGTTTTTAAATCTCTTTATATTAATGAATCTTTATTATAGATACTAATAATTTTTTATTGAAGATGAACCCAAACTTTTAATCTTTTTAATCTTATAATATTTAATCACAATTATTTTGAAGATATCTTATCTGTTTAACATTATTTAATAAATTTTAACAGAAAAATCTATTTTTTAACAAGATTACTAAAATCTGTTTTTATAGACAAAACTTTATTTATGTGAGATAGTAATATTTAATATTTATAAAGGATTAAAAATGTTAGAAATTACAAATAATCAGTTTTCAATAAAAAGAATAAGTAGATTTTAAAAGTGATTATAACATAGTTTTTCCAAATAGTAAAGGAATTAAAAAAAAAAAACACAAACAAATGATATGTTATTTTGCATTAAATTTGTACGTTAAGAAAATTTACCTGAATCCATACGAAACTCTAAAAAATATCAAAATATAATAACAATGAATTGATCTATTAAAATCACTACGAAGATTAACATTAGTAGGAATAGAGAAGACAATACTATCCAAAACTTTTTATAGAAACTGTAGTTAAGTATTTTATAAATTAAAATGGGATATATGTTTAGATTCTTCAAAATATGCAGTTATTGTTTGGAAATCAGAAAAATAAAATCTATTAGATAAAAGTAAATAAATAAAGTAATTACTAAAAAACGTTAAAAAAATGTTTAATAGATTTTTCAGAAAAAGAGGAAGTCAAAAAAATAGCAATAGCTTAAAAATATTAAAAATATATTAACCTGAGATTACACTGTTTTTAAAATCATTAATAGAAAAAACAAACAAAATGAAAACACTTTAAGTTTAGGGAAATTATTTCGTTAAAATTACATTCACTTGCACATTAATGAATGATTAATACACGGTACACTTCATATGTAATAATTTGCATATAAGTATGTGTGCGGGTATATTTAATATTATATAAATATTATTATGTTAATTGTTTTAAGTAATAATCCAATGAAAATCACGAGAGAAAAGGGATATAGCAACAAGAAATTAAATTATAAAAATATATTCTTCTTTGTGAAAATAACAGATCGACAAGTCATATTAAAATGAAACTTTTTATTAACTTTATTGGATGCTTTTATGTTTTGAGAGAATCTATGCATATAGTGCAGATAAACTACCTACAAGAAACTATATTTTAATTAGCGTATTCTATATACTGAAATGACTGCTTTCATAAGACGAGTTAAAAAAGGACAATAAAAATGGATTGCTAGATTTAAACACATTGATGTATGTTTTCTAAAGGACCATGGATTTATATTAAGATCATCAAATAAATAAAAACACAAATTCCAGGGCATTATAAATTTGTTTTTGCTTTTAGTAAAATATTCAAATTGCCAATCAAATTTGGAGCATATGCATGTAAAACAAAATAATTACATGCATATTAGAAATAATCAATGAAATATAATATAAATCTTTATTATATAATAATAACAACTTGTAAATACATCACAGAAAAATTATATATATAAAAGCCTTTTTCGGTAATTCTCAATTTTTTTTACCCTTCTCAATATGATACCTCGTACTAATACTAACACGTATATTACGTATATAGCGACATCTATTGACATTTTCTATAATTCACATTTTATCATTTTATTTATTTCCCCTTACATTACTTTCCATTCTTTATCCATTACCCAATTATTCATTAAATCAATTGACTTTTTGTAAATGTTCATACATGTATTTATATTATATTTTATATAATTTGTTTCATATATTTTCCTTCTATTCATTTCCTTTATATAATTTAATGGTCTTATGTTTTTAATACAATCTATTTTATGTCCAGATTTTAAATAATGAACATATAATGCTGATCTATCATCCCTCCTTTCAATAGCACTATTATGTTCTTTTGCCCTTTGTTCTAATATACGTGTTAGTATTAGTACGAGGTATCATATTGAGAAGGGTAAAAAAATTGAGAATTACCGAAAAAGGCTTTTATATATATAATTTTTCTGTGATGTATTTACAAGTTGTTATTATTATATAATAAAGATTTATATTATATTTCATTGATTATAAGATAAACAACATAAAGGAGTATTATTTCTTAGAATTAAGTAAATTAGAAATAATGTGAACCATTATACATAAAATAAAATACCAATTCCATAGAGAAGCCAAATAAATTTTCAACAACTATCCGAATAATTGTTCACTAAAAGAAAAAAATATAGAATATCAAATATATCAAGCTTTAGTTGTGAGTTCGTAATGCCTCCTATCAGATGTAGTAGTTGATTATATGCTAAAAGAATACTTATTATGCATATATTGGAATTCTAACACCTATATTACAATGTTTGGGAATAACATAGTAAGCAGATGAATACATGTAGCTGATATTTATTAGATAATACAGGAATCAGTGATTATTAAAATTTATCTTTGGATAGATTCATATATGTATTGAAAGTGGATTACATAACTATCAACTACCTACATTATATATAAAGGAGTTAAAAATACTAAAAGTAGTATGGAATAGATTATATTGGATTATCGCAGGGACCACAATCAAATTCTCTAGTGCTATTATTATTTCATTTTGGATACCTACAAATTCTTATACCAGTAAAGTGAATATTGAATGCTAAATGTTTCAATGATGTCTTCAAGTTTTTGCTTTTAATTTTATTTAACTTATGTTATATATAAGTGTTAAAGAAGGATTTCATATATAGTGTTATATAAAGTAAACAATCATATTTACACATTCAATTAAAGGAAGCTGCCTTAAACCCAAAAGAATACTTGCCAAGATAACTTATTTTGGTTTAACCCCAATATAGACCATAATAAATTTATAATTCTTAATACTAAATTATTATCAGCAAAATTAATCAAAACATGTATCTTTTTTTAATTTAAGCAAAGTACCTTGTTTAATATCATCCATAGTGTAGATTCACACATACTAATTATTATAAGCTAATGCTATTTTAATATGAAAATTCATGATGTACATTCTAGTTACCAATGAAAATAAAATATTTATCTATTAAATTAAAAATCCTAGCTTTAATGGATTTGTTTTATATTATCCAGATAGGTCTACATAATTAAACATCAATTCATATTACCAAAATTATTAATTAATAGTAGATTTTATCAAAGAGCTAGCAATATTAACAAACCAAATAAATTCAGATTATGATACTGTGAATGAGGGAATTAGGTTTTCATACATATGCTTATGACTTTATTTTCATCAAGCATAATTCTGTAGTCTTAAATTACAAATTTCATAAATATTAAAAGGGTCTTTAGTTCATGGGACATATAAATTATAAGTTTTTTATATAGCTCTCATTTTGGAATATATATGATGTAGATGTTTTTACATCCACTCTGTAGCCATCTCATCCTTTTTTCTCATGTCATACCATTGCAATATATATATATATATATATATATATATTAACCTACAAAAATTCAAAATAGCTAAATCGAATGATTCACCCGAATGATGACTCCCTTTTATTCCAACCTAATTTAACTTAGTGGCAAGAATTCATTTTTTTAACTTAATAAATAAATAGCTATTATTTTTTGACTCTGATTAAACGAATATAGATTTATAAATGAAAACGTGGACTATGCTCAGTGGTCGGTTAGTTATAAAAATTCAGCTGCAGAGATATGCAATTAAGATAAAGAAAGAAATTAAAATCATAAAATAAATTATCATCAGTAAAATAAATAACTTGGGGGAAGAGAAAGAAAACTGCAATCGTTCCCTAATTAATAATTTAGAATAAAAATAGCATTTTCTCTTTATCAAAAACACATTCTCTGAGCTACAAGTATTTGCACCTTTAAACAATAATGATAATTTCTTATGTGTTTGTTAATGTTTTTTTAAAAAAAATATCTATTATGTAAATTATTTGCTAATATGATTTGAAAATACCTTTATTATAGCACAATTGAAAATTAAATTCTTTTATGCCACAACATAACTGTAATATCAATAATAATCGATCACTTCTTAAATAAGGAATGATGATAATGATAATAATCTCAGGGTTCCTTTGTTTACTTTATGAAAATACTCTACAGTACTGTGCTGTCACACATGACTGGCATTCTGGTAGGCTATAGGAAACATTCCCTTCACTTAAAAGCTAATGTGTCATCCCATATCACAACAATTAGTATAACCATTTAAAGGGGTGATAAATATGATCAATAATGAAATAAATAATTACATAAAATTTGGAATAATACAGCCTTTTTATCCAGGATTTCAGCCAGAATAATGGAAAGACAAAGGTACATTTTGTATCCTTCCATCATCCATGGCAACACAATAAATTAACTAAAATTAATTATTTCAATAATTTAACTAAATGTAATTGGAATAATGTGCAGTCAGGGTTAATAACTTGGAAAGAAATTCATTTTACTATTAAATAATGTTTAATCCGTAGTTTGCAATTCCCATAAAATAATTATCATCAAAATAAAATGTTCGGATCTGCATAAGATTGTTTATCTGGTATATTAAGATTTCTAAAGTTTGAAATAATTTAGGACTCAAGAAAATGTTTTGCAAATATTTTGCAAACACACTTATACTTGGCATATAAAAAATAAATACATTGACAATGAATATTGAAAAAGACTACATTTTATTATCAACACAGAATGAAACAAAATACACACATTTATTAAATAATATAGCTTTGATATTACAAATATATTAAGCTGTCCTTTATCAGAGTATAAATTAAAATAATAAATTCCTGTATGTTTGGGATCCAGCTATTAAACTGAAGTATCTAGCTGAAATGTGCAGCTGATTTACCACTACAACTACACTGATTTATAATTTTAGTAAACTTCCTATAAAATAAATCTCTAACCTTTAATCATATGGCTAACTAAATCTTTTTTTATTACTATTACGATATAAAATACACAAAAGTAATTGCATATTATTTGGGTAACCTAATAAGCTGGGTTCAAATACAATTCTTTTAAAATATTACATTTATTACTAATAAATGTAACCAAGTTATGGATTATAATTAAATAAATTATGATTAAGTATGGGTCATTTATCAGACATCCACTCACCATTTCATGTTTAACTTAATGTCCACATAAATTATAATAAATATTTAATTATTAATGACATAATTCAAGTGAAGAATATTTCTTAACTATTGATAACACTAAAAAATTGTGTTTGAGTATTCCTTTAATAAATAAGCATTTCCAAATCCACAATTTTAAATTACTTTTCTCCATTGGTTTGCTTATATGCTACCAGAAAGGCTCAGTAGCAAAATACAGACATTGATCACAATTACTAAGGCACTATTGATAATAAAGCGCACCTTGTTGAACTAACACCTCAAATCCAACATTCATCCTTGTCATAACTTTTAAACAGAGCATGATAATCTACACCTTTTATGGTGGAAAGAAATGAGGAATGTAAAAATACTAACTAATATCTGCAGAATAAAATACTACACTAAAGCATTTGGTGGTTCCTAGCCTATTTCTCAAGCATACAAATGTATAGGTGTGGATTCTATATCACCACCTAAAGAAAAGAACATGTACAAAAGATAATCCTCTCTTGTGATTAAAAACATCATAAGTAGAATAAATATTACATAAACTCTGGATCATCCTCTTCATGGTACTCTGTCTAATTGACTATAAAACATGCATAACACTATATCAAAACTAATCATCTCATGAAAAATAAAGTATTTTGGGGAGAGCATCTCCATCCCACAAAACAAAATATATTATAAATATTAAAATATGCTAATATTAAACATATACTAACTCTACATTTAGGCAAGATAGCTAAACACCCTAATAATAATAAACCTATATTAAAATATATACTTCAATCAACATCTGAAACCAATGAATTAAAAAACACATGTCAGCCAAGTGATTGTATATAACATGCAGAAAGTAGAATAAATTTAATTCTAAACAAGGAACATTCGACAGCAATGTATGGCATACAAGCTTAAACTAAAATAAAGTGGATGTACTATTAAAGAATCACTGTTATTAAATTACTTAATTAATACAATATAAATTCTGTTGAAAATTTAAACAAAAAATATCTTGTTATAGCATTTTTTTTATTAAATAGTTACTTCTGATAAATTTAAAGTACTGTTTTACCCATTAAAAAAATATAAAACATTTTTTAAAAAATACTTAACATGCAAAGTTCATATTTCCAGTTGCATGTAATAAATCACATATATTTCATAGGTATCACTTCATATCAAATACAATCTACACCTAAAGTAATGATAGTAAGACCTACACTTGTCATTACAAAATCCTTAAAATATTATGCAATAAATATAAACTTTAACATATATTAATATTATAAAACAAAATATAATATTACCAATTAGTTTTTTCTTTTTTTAAAAAAATGAAAACCAAAAAAAACATTAAATAAATAAATAAATAGTATCTCATTAGTAGAACTATTTCTCTGCTGAGCTGTCTATCCAGATAAAGTGTTTCCATCCGGTCACAGTTTACAAAGCACTGAATGTAATAAATGCATTTTTTTCTAATGAAAAGTTTTTTTTCTTTAGAAATTATAATAATAAACATGTAAAAAAAATGTAGTAAAAATGAAGCTTAATTCCCAATTGGATTATAATGATAAAGATCTGGATTCTAAAAAAAATGAATATTATAACATTGATGATAAACATACACATTATTTGAAGACTATATGTATAGTTAGCTAGCTAGAACAGTGAAGAAAATGTGCACTTTTTCCTAGAGATTAATATTATAATAACTGCAGTTGAATTAGAGAATGAATGAAGCTACAAGAATTCCATTATGCACACAATATAAATATAATTTAAATTTATTCTCAGGTCAATAAAGATATTATTAAATTGTCTTTTATAATTTTAGCACTTTACTTTCAAATAGTTTTTTTTCAAAGAATGCATGTATATTTAATTTTCACATTTATTTAAAATAAGTCATTTTTTTCTTTAAAAAAATGCATGTATATAGTTTATTATTATTATTATTATTATTATTATTATTATTATTATTATTATTATTATTATTATTATTATTATTATTATTATTATTATTATTATTATTATTATTATTATTATTATTATTATTATTATTATTATTATTATTATTATTATTATTATTATTATTATTATTATTATTATTATTATTATTATTATTATTATTATTATTATTATTATTATTATTATTATTATTATTATTATTATTATCATCTAGACGATTACTAGTGAACCAAATATATTTCAATGTATAAAGTGCCTCTATTTTTTTTTTAAAAGCAGACAATATATTTTTAAAAAACACAGAAAAATGTTTCCAGTTCTTTTTTTTTTTTTTAATATTCCCTTTACTTATTGTTCTTTTATACCAGGTAAATATTAACAAATAAGAATAAGTTATTAAATAATTAGTTTTAACTTGAAAAATATTTATTTTCATTACTTCAGATAAAACAACAAATTTATTTATCCCTTTGGTTAATTCGTCCATTTTAGTTTTGTTTAAAAAAAGTCTAACATCCAAGACATGACAAAGATACAGAATGTTTTACCAAAATTTTTATTCGAACATTGTAGATGGAACTTCCATTATATTACAAATTTATTTTTACAAAATTAGAAAATAATAATGTAACAAAATTTAGCATGGTTAACTATGAAGAAAAGAAACAGACTATCAAAAAAAAAATGAATTGAGTATTTATTGGTCATCCTCTTAACCCCAGAGACGTCTACCAAAAAAATCATTTGATTACAACATAAACAAAAAAAAAATGTATAACTTATTAGAATTATGTAGTTTTCAATATTATTTAAAATATATTACAAAACAGTTTAATAAATGAAAATAATAAATACATTCAAAACAACAATAATTATATATGATTATAATTACCCATGAAACTATTTTCTTCAAAATAAATTCACCAGAAGTTGTTTTTATTCAAAACAATACGATCTTAAAATTTACTTAATTGATTTTTATGGTTTTTTCTTTATATAATCATTTTAGAACTAAATACAGTTTATTACATTTTTTTAAAAATTATATTAACTTGCTATTTATTCCAATATCTTATTTAGATTAACCTGTCATTTTAAAAACATGATATTGCATTGGAAACATATTCTTTATTCACACAAACCATATCTAGGTAAATGAGATAGCACACTTTATTAACCAAATATTATTACTTTATTTTTTTTATTTTTATTTTTTTAAAGAATAACATCAATTTCATGTATAAATAATATTAGATAAAACCATATGCCAAAAGCACTGGGTTACTATATATATATATATATATATATATATATATATATATATATATATATATATATATATATATATATATATATATATATATATATATATATATAAACAAAGAAATAAAGTCATATGTTACATGACCTAATATTATATATATATTGTAACTGAATAACACAAGAGTTTATATTAATTGAGTCCCACTGTTGAAGAGGTGAAAACATAACTGATATAATTATGCAATGCCAGGAATTAACTATGGGCTTTTTCCATATTGAATAATATTATATTATTAAGCTATACATAGCATTAGCTAAAAATGTAATAGATGTTGATTATAGATAAGAAGATCAAATTTAACTCTGTATATTTGCACCTAAATATGTAAGCTATCTCAACTAATTGCTTTTAAAAATTCAATTCTAATGTAAAAGACTGTAACTTTATTATAATATCTTGCCTGCAAATAAATTTATATAAATAACAATTGATAGAGATTCATACATTTAAAACACATCAATGAATCTATAATTCAATAAATAAATAATTCAATAAACATGTAATTCAAGAACTAGATATCTATAATTTAATAGACATGTAAATTGAGGAATAGATAAATAAATACCTAATAAAAGCAAATCAAATAATTGCACTTATTGATAATTATATTCAAATTTATTAATGCCATAATATAAAGGAAAATTATATTTATCATAAAATTCAAAATTCATTATATATTACAATCTATCTTGACTCCATTACAGTCTCTAAAGTTTCTGATCTACATTTACTTAAATGATATCCTAATATAAATCTACAATCACACAAACAAATGGTTAATAACATACCATCTTTCACACTAACTTTTAGGAATAAATAATATACCATAAGGTTTGAGAACGTTCAAATGTTAAAAGACATCAAGCTATTAAATGAAAGTATTTTTTTAATTATAAATTACTGTCATACGGCAACATGGAAAAAATAAATTAGATGATTTTTTTTTACATTTAAATAATATGCATTCTCATATTAAATTTACAATGGGGACAGAGTCTGATGGAAAACTCCCTTTTCTTGATGTTTTAGTCACCAGAACACCAAAGAGTTTATCCTTTTCAATTTATAGAATGAATACACACACAGACAGATATTTACATTTACATTCTCATCATCACCCAACTCAGATAGTTTCTGTTGCCAAAACTCTTTTAAATAGAGCAATTAACCATTCACAAAAGTCACACCTGAAAAAAAAAAAAATCATATTAATAGTGTTTTATTAGCAAATAGTTATAATTATAAATTTATTAAAAAAACATTATTTCAAGTCCAAAATGGATAAAATAGGAAACAAAAAAATGATAAATCAGCTATTAGGATTTATGTTCCATATGCAAGAGGAACTACAGACAGTATTGGATGTATATTATATTGCTATAATATAAATACAGTATTTTCTACTCATCAAAAGATCAGCAATATAATAACCAAGCCTAAGGATTCAATCCCTCTTGAATCTCATGGTGTTTATCAAATATCATGTGAAAATTGTAAAGCTTCTTACATAGGTATGAGTAATCATCACATCAGTGATAGGAAAGATGAGCATGCAAATGCAGTTAAACAACATTCATCATCATCGGCACTCTCACTCCATACTATGGATTCAGGTCATAAAATTAATTTTTCTAGTACCAGGATCATATCCAGATATGATAATCTATACCAGTGCAAAATTAAAGAAGTCATTGAGATAATTAAAAGGCCAGATTGTATCAATAAGCAAGATGATACATGCAAACTCCTCTTATCTGGAAAGATTTTTTTAAAAAACATTCTTAATTTAACATTTTTGCTACTGGTGGAACGTTAAGTTTTTTTCAAATCAGTGATTGTAGCGCCTCTACAATTATCTTTCTACCTTTTATCACTCAGTGGATGACTTGTGTGACCAAGTCAAAATGTCAGTATATCAATATTTAAAATATTTTAACATGGATGAACCCGCAAAATATGTCTTTTATATATGCAACATATGAAAATCTTCATGTCAACATATATATATAATTGAAATAATAATTTAACGGTTTGTAAACAGTTAAATTTATTATTTCAATTATAATTACAATTTTGTTTTTAATTAACAGACATTTTATTTATTTTACATATTGTAACGGTTGTAAAGGGTAACTTACAATGCACACATTCCTAAAAAGATCAAGCCTATTTATTGAACACAACCCATTTGGAATTTATATTAATAATGGGAAGATTATTTGTTTGTTATTATTACATATATACATATAATGCACAATAGATTATTTTATTACAAAATAAAATACGATCAGTATTTTACAAAGTAATATTTTATGCATATATATATATATAAACTATTTGATTAAATAAACTGTAATATATATATATATATAATTTTAAAATGAATATTAATTTATAGTTAAATGATTTGGGGAAGGCCTGAAGTTAACTTGGGGTGGGCATGTGTGTGAAAATAAAACTGATTTTATTATTATTATTTTTTATTTGTAATAAATGAAATGTATTTAAACAATACATATAAAAAATCTAAATGAATTTAAACAATAGGCAGTTTAAAATATCAGCGTTCTCAGCGTTTTATATAAAAATAGAAACTTTTTACAAAATCGTTGTTCCTGTCAAGAGAGATAACAGCTATAACAATAGACAGTAATTTAAACTAAAATTTAAAATGCTAAAATGGAGTTCCATTTTTTTTAAGTTAAATTATAAACATTTTAAAAGTCAAATGCTGTAACTAAAAGTTTACCAAATTCAGAGGAAAAAAAATGAAATAAGAAGTAAAAATAATTGATAAATTTTTAAATAATTAAATCATGTTTTAAAAGTTGTTGGAATAAATTTGAATATTTTAAATCTTTTCAAAAACAATAATGAAAATTAAGTCTGCTGAAAATTGGAACAGAAAAAAAATGAAATAATTTTCTTAATATATATGCAAAGTGCTTCAATATTATTCAATACAACCATATGATTATAAATAATTATTAAATTGTACTTTAATATGATTATGAGCTAGAGCAAAACATGCTATTGTGTGTCATGGTATTTTCTACCAGCTGCATTAAACCTCTCTATATATTTTTCTACTATATTTTAAACACACAAGAAGATGCCTGCAGTCCAAAGTAAACAAGGATTGGAATACTTAATGATGAATCAAATGAGGATCAAGATGTTTACCATTAAACTCAACTACAGGAGACACCATTGTACCTATCTATCCTTGCTAAGAAAAACGATTTACTAAGTAAAACTGCTTTGAAGAACAACTTGCCTAACTATCAACTACTACTATTTCTATTAGGATGATTTTTATGAAGTTTGTTGCAATTACAATTTGTTTAATCAAACATTGCAAATTTTTATTTATTTATTTTTGTTAAGTCTTGTTATCTGTTGTATTTTCTCACTCTGATGCTGAAGCCTCATTTTTCAGAATTAGCAAAGAAGAAAGGGGGGATTATTCACTTTGATATTTTTCTATTTTCATTGTAAATAAAATTTAGGTTAACCCACCTGCTTCACATCAGGTTATTCACATAAAGATTAAGGTAAGATTCTTTACATTTATTTTCATAGATTAAATTTCAACATTTATACAGAATACATATTATATATTTTATTTTGTGATTAACTTTGTATGTATATTTTCCAGTATGTTTGACTAATCAACTATTATCTATCTCTATCATATATATAACTTGTTAAATAGATTAACATTTGTAAATATATAATTTAGCTAGCCAGCATCTCAATTATATTAAATAACTAAAGTTTATTTTTCTATATAATTATGATTTGTAGAGAATGAGTGACATAGGTGGATTTCTGCCATGGGGTATAAGTCTTGGATGCAGAGGATAATTAATTAGTAAAATGGTAGAGGTTTACATGTGACACATGTACATATGATGATTATTATTTTTTTATATTTTTTTATCATTACTATTGTTGCTATACTTGATGATATTTATTATTGTTAATAAATGTTTAAGAGTTTGTATTATTCTGGTCTCTGGTTTATTGAGTTGTCCTGACATTCCACAGTTTATAAATAATTATGCATGCACACACATCTCTTTTTCTTATCATATAAAAGCTTGAAAATAAAACAAATATAATAATAAATGCTAGTTGTAACCTATATATATATATATATATATAGGTGCAGGTGTTACTGTGTGTATCTGTTCATACCTGCTAAAAAAGTCAAAAGCAATATTCTCTCTGGGTTTGAATATTAGGGCATAATAAAATTAAAAAAGGGGGAAAGTGTATGAACTAACCTAAATTGCATTTAATATTATTAAATAGGAATAGAGTTAGTCAATTAAAGGTTATGCAATCATTGGTTAAGCATTTCATTGGGTTCTCATTAGCACTCTATCAGATGATCCACAGTCTGAACATAGTTGGATGCAACTTTTTTCCCTTCTAAACCTGGTAGGTCTCTGCAGATTGTTTCATTAGGAGCAATAAATTATAACATATTAACTTATCCCCACACCATATTGCTACATCTGCATAGTAGTACAGTCTGCAAGTTAGTTGACCATCAATTACCTCTGGTGCACCATCATTGGGCTTGGTTAGTTTATGACTGTTGATGAAGAGTACTGCTCATTATACTGGTGTTAGCAATGTTTGGGATTAGTTGTAATCATTCTGTCCATTATATATGGCACCATCAACTCTTGGGGCTAGTGGTTATCATTCTGTCCATTATATCTGGCATGCAATGTGGTAGGCATGGAGATATTACAGTTGATAGAGGTACCAAGTATATATACTAATAGTTATATCTGACACAATGTGGTAGGCATAAAGATATTACAGTTGATAGATGTATCCAAATGTATTTACCAACAGTTACATCTGGTATCCAGTATGTTGGGTATGAATATATAATAATCGTAAAGGAAGTCCAGCCATTGGACTGGCATTTAATTTTTTTTTTTAATAAATGTTAAAGCACATTTTGTTTTATATTTTTTTATCAACATAAACCCAAATGAACTTATACACATAATAAACAACTAGCACTTTCATTAAAAATAATAGTAATAGTGATAATAGATCACATAAACTTAAATCAATTTTCAATAAGAGATCTAAAGTATTAAGTATAAATAGGTAATATAAAAGATTGGACAATAAACAGAGACCAATAATAAATAGTTAAGTGATTAATAAATGATAATAAAATAGTAGAGTTAGGCATGTAAAAGGACATAGGCTAAAAGTAGATCTATTAAAAAAAGAGGTAAAGATAAATGCAATGGTTGGGAGTGACATGATGCACTGTGGTATGTGATTATTTATAGTTTTATAAATAAATATTTTATAAATAGTTTGCAAATAAATAAATATTTAATGATAACCAGAAGTGGTAAGCAATTAAGTAGTATGGAATCAAAACATTTGGAGATAGGGAAAGATAGTAGTGACAGTGAGATAGTATATGATACTACCAGTAATAAGGTAGAATCTATGATGATTCAGATACCTGGGGGGTCTATTCTGGAAGTTGAACAATTCTCACAAATGCAAGAAGGGAGTCAAACAGTTTCTCAAATTCAGATGATTACTCCCAGTGAGATTATTCAAGTGCCTGAAGTTGGAGTAACTCAGGCTATGCAAAACCCTACAACCTTTGCACAATTAATCCAAGTAATCATGGAGATGAAGAGTGATATGAATAGTATGAAGGAGAATATGGTAACCAATATGGAGAATATGAAAAGTGATATAAATAGCAAGATGGACAATATGGCAACCAAGGCTGATGAAATGAAGAGTGATATGAATAAAATGAATAGTAAAATGGGGAATATGGCAACCAATATGGAGAATATGAAAAGTGATATAAATAGCAAGATGAAGAATATGGCAACCAAGGCTTATGTAAATAAAGTAAAAGAAGAATTGAAGAAGAATGGGAATGATATGAAAGAACAAATGGAAACAAAAATTGATAATGTTGAAATTAAGCTGTCTGAAGACATGGGACAACTTTTCCTTAAATTAGAAAATGTTCAGAAAGACAATATTGAAATGAAGCAAGGAATGTTAGAGATGAAGAAGGAAATTGAAGAAAAGAATACAAAATGTCAACAGTGAATAGATGATTTTAAATCCAGTGTCATGGAACAATTGAATGCAAAATATGATGAGGCATGTAAGAGTCAGGAAACATTAAAACATGAGATGCATGTGGAGCAGGATACATTCCTAACTGAGGTTCAAGATGAATTTCAGGGAATTCAATCAAAAATAGAACAACTTTCCATATCAAAAAATAATCAGGTTGAGTCATGCAACAAGATGCTAGTAAATTTGGATCAACATCTTAAATGAGTTGAGGGAAGAATAGTCAAAGGGTGTATGGACATGACTACGGACAAAGCCAATATAGAAAAGTTGGGAGGAAGTGCTCATGAAATAAGAGATGAGATAGATAGAATGGGTATAGCCATTAATCAGAGATTGGTAGTGCTTGAATCTCAACTGTGCTAAGAAGTGCTGACCAGTGGAGGAAAACATGATGAAATTGATGTAAGGATGCACAGTAGTGATAAAATAAAAGATAATAAGACTTATCACTTAGAGATGGCCCTTAAGGACCCACAGAAGATAAGTGACCCTTCTGAAGAAAATCTCCTCCCATGTCAAATTCTGAGGCAGAAGATTATCCTTCTAATTTTAGTTTAGAAGGTTTAATTTTAGATAGTTATTAAATAATCGAGTCCTAATGCATTTTGGTTGAATATGGAATGACAAGTTAGGGGCACATATAATACCCGAATTATGAAACCATACTGTGGACAATCTTATTAAATGTAGAATTGTCATACTCAACTGATGTGTGGAAAGAAAAAAGAATGAATGTTGATAAGTAAAAAAAATTAGATATTATGAAGTTAGGTTAAAAATTATGATGAGAGTATTTCCTAATAGATGTCAAAGCAGATTATAGGATACTTTAGAGCCACTTTATTTAAAAAAGTTAAATCACACTAAGTGATGGTTGTTCCAATCTTCTGTTAGTCCTCAAAGGAAATCCAATAAGACTCAATATGAGCAGGATAGAGGATAACAAGAAAAAATATGTGCTATCTGAAACAGAAACACATTTTTATTAATGTGCAAAAATAACCATCATTAGTTTTTTTTTTAAAAAACCTATGTTTGAACCCCACCTTGCAAAGTATTTCATGAGAGTGAGTAGAGAAGAAAGAAAGCAATTTGTGTAGTTGAGTGTAGAAAACAGTAAAATAAGGTTTTACTACCCTTCCTATATATGTGTAAAAAAAAACCCCATCAAACTTCTAATGCAAACTTTGTGTAAGTGTTAAAATTTTCATGACAGATTAAAATTCTAACACTGTAAGGAGAGGGGGTTGTAAAGGGTAACTAACAATACACACATTCTTAAAAAGATCAAGCCTATTTATTGAACCCACCCCATTTGGAGTTTATATTAATAATGGGAAGATTATTTGTTTGTTATTATTATATATACACATATAATGTACAGTAGATTATTTTATTATAAAATAAAATATGATCAGTATTTTACAAAGTAATATATATATATATATATATATATATAATCAAATTATTTATGTTTATATATATATATATATATATATATAAACATAAATAATTTGATTAAATAAACTGTAATATATATATATATATATTAAATTTAAAAATGAATATTAATTTATAGTTAAACGATTTGGGGATGGCCTGAAGTTAAGTTGGGGTGGGCATGTGTGTGAAATTAAAACTGATTTTATTATTATTATTTTTTTATTTGTAATAAATGAAATGTATTTAAACAATACATATAAAAATCTCAATGAATTTAAACAATAGGCAGTTTAAAATATCAGCATTCTCAGCATTTTATATAAAAATAGAAACTTTTTACAAAATTGTTCTTCTTTCAAGAGAGATAACACCTGTAACAATAGACAGTAATTTAAACTAAAATTTAGAAAGCTAAAATGGAGTTCTGTTTTTTCTTTTAGTTAAATTATAAACATTTTAAAAGTCAAATGCTGTAACTAAAAGTTTACCAAATTCAGAAGAAAGAAAATGAAATAGGAAGTAAGAATAATTGATAAATTCTTAAATAATTAAATCGTGTTTTAAAAGTTGTTGGAATAAAATTGAATATTTTAAATCTTTTCAAAAAAAATAATGAAAATTAAGTCTGCTGAAAATTGAAAAAGAAAAAAAATGAAATAATTTTCTTAATATATATGCAAAGTGCTTCAATATTATTCAATACAAATATATGATTATAAATAATTATTAAATTGTACTTTAATATGATTATGGGCTAGAACAAAACATGCTATTGAGTGTCATGGTATTTCCTACCAGCTGCATTAAACCTCTATATATATTTTTATACTTTATTGTAAACCCACAAGAAGATGCCTGCAGTCCAAAGTAAACAAGGATTGAAATACTTAAGATGAATCAAATGAGGATCAAGGTGTTAATCATTAAACACAACTACAGGAGACACCATTGTACCTATCTATCCTTGCTAAGGAAAATGATTTACTAAGTAAAACTGCTTTGAAGAACAACTTGCCTAACTATCAACTACTACTACTTCTATTAGGATGATATTTATGAACTTTGTTCCAATTACAATTTGTTTAATCAAACATTGCAAATTTTTGTTTATTTTTTAAAATCTTGTTATCTGTTGTATTATCACACTGACACTGAAGCCTCATTTTTCAGAATTAGCAAAGAAGAAAGGGGGGATTATTCACTTTGGTATTTTTCTATTTTCATTGTAAATAAAATTTAGGTTAACCCACCTGCTTCACATCAGGTTATCCACATAAAGATTAAGGTAAGATTCTCTACATTTATTTTTATAGATTAAATTGCAACACTTATACAGAATACATATTATATGTTTTATTTTGTGATTAACTTTGTATGTATATTTTCCAGTATGTTTGACTAATCAACTAGTATCTATCTCTATCATATATATAAATTGGGGGAACTTGTTAATTAGATTAACATTTGTAAATATATAATTTAGCTAGCCAGCATCTCAATTATATTAAATAACTAAAGTTTATTTTTCTATGTAATTATGATTTGTAGAGAATGAGTGACATAGGTGGACTTCTACCATGGGGTATAAGTGTTGGATGTGGAGAATAATTAATTAGTAAAATGGTAGAAGTTCACATGTAACACATGTACATACGATTATTATTATTATTATTATTTTTTTTTATCATTACTATTGTTGTTATACTTGATGATATTTATTATTGTTAATAAATGTTTAAGAGTTTATATTATTCTGGTCTCTGGTTATTGAGTTGTCCTGACATTCCACAGTTTATAAATAATTATGCATGCACTGAAGCAGATGATCTCATGCTCAGATCCTGCTTCACAGCCCACATCCAATCTTCTATCACCTAACCGTATTCAAACTCATCCTTATGCAGGTATACTCATAACTAATAATATATTTCCTTACCCAATAGTATAAAATAATGTAAACATATGTGTTTTAATTTAATATTTAATCTAACAATAATATTCTCATGTGTATGCGGGCATAAAAATATATATGTATATTTTAGCGTAGGAGATTGTGATTGAATTAATAGTATATTATACATATATATATATATAAAATATTATATATGATACTTATTATATTTTTAATATATAAGTTTGTAGCCAGAAATGATGCAATCTTGTTAGTAAGTCTTTCGAAAAATAATAACCCGAAAGACCCTTTAGATTAAAATAGAAGATTACAAATTAGTAATAATAAAATAAACCCATTAGTGAAAATTGTCCATGCTAGCTTGTTTTAAAATCATAAGATTCATTTTAAAACAATCGTTTGAGAAACTGATAACAAACTTGCATTGTTTCAAACATCTTACCAGATAAGAGTATCCGGCCAAACGATTCCAAATGAAATCTAAGTGCTTAAACCGCCTCAAGGCCAGAAGTAGTTGCCTAGTTACAAATTCAAATTAAAAGTATAAATACTACTGGATTTGAATTCACAGAGAGAAGAGATCATTAAATAGCCATGCTGCTGAACATAATCCATGCCTGATGTAATTTTCATGCAATGTGTTGTGAGTAGTAAATTTTGCCTTGTCCCTCCGTTCTAACATGCTGATCCCATGAACAAAGCTTCCATACTCTGTGCTACTAAACATTATCTATGTCTTTCCAATGAAATGAAGTGCTATCTCAAATCATCCAGCTATGCTAGATCTAGTGACAATACCGATGGACTGATTCCTAGTGAAATACTTTTCTCAATCATCAAGGTAAAGAACTCAGACCACTTATAATTCCTAAAATCCTGCCTTCTATGTAATGTATATATTTTAAACTATATCTTTTAAATGTCTTCAAATATATATAACTCTATATAACTAATCTATGCTAAGCCTCTTATAAAATGTTTATATTTTATTTTATTTAAAAGTGGCCAATAATTTTTATTAACATTTTTACGTATTTATATTTTAAAGTTAATGCCAATAATATTCTAAAATCACCAGCATATAACTTATTTTGTTTTTCCCACCCATCATTTACTGGGTAAATAATTTATAATTGATAAAAACAAGTCTTATTCGGCTTGCCCAGATGCTCACGGTTTTAGAGAAATAAATTAATTATATTTTTCATGTTTACTGTTGAAAAACAGATTTGACATCTGTTTTTCCCATTCTCCTTTCTAAATAATGCACTATCTTTTATCTTTCAATTATATTATATATGTAAATTTCATCTTAGCTATTACAACCACCTTTTTTATTTTGCAATCAATTAATGTATTTCCACAAGGGCATTAATCAACCAAAATTGAGGTTTAATGTGTAAAACATAATGAATAATATTAAGTAATATAATGTAAGGGGGAGGGGGACCTTAACTTTTTATTCTATGTTTGTATGTATAATTATTATCCCTGTTTGTTTAAAGTGAAGCCATGTCATTATGCTGAATAGTTCATCATTCGTGGGCAATAAATATGTCCCAATAATCTTTAATTTCAGAAGTATATTTATGGTTTATTAATAAGCGTTTATTGCATAAAGGCCATTCTATTTTATATATATATATATTTGTGCCTCTTTATTACATGGAGGCAACCGCAAAGTCAGACCCCATCGCTGTCTCAATGTCCTGAACCAGGCTGTAAAAACACCCTGGGGACATCCTTGGTTTGTGCATGCCTTATACGGGGATCACTCTGGAAAAAATAGCCTGATACTGACATAGCCGACCATTCCTCATCATCCACAATTCACCTGTACCTCATTACAGGAAATCTGGACTCTTTTTGTTCTTAAAACCGACCCTGCCAAGGTTTTCAGAGGAAATCGGTCACTTCTTACAATTCGTGAAGCACACTCCAAGATTCATAAAAAGGACCGATAATAAGCCACCATGCATGCACCGCTTTTCTATTATCTTACCATTCACCCAGAAGTATTCATAAGCTGTAATGAAATGATTTATTTAAACAAACATATGTCCCTTATTTTAATATAAGTATTAATACGATAAATTTTGTATCGTTTGTGTAAATTGTTCATTACCCATCCTGCACATTAATTATCTAAAATTCCCAGTTAACCATCATATTAAATGTAATCAAATATTATCTGTGTTAAAATTATTGTTTGAATTAATCAAATGCTCTTTTTGTTTCTGGGTGTGTGATAGCATTCTAATAATCTATTCTAATAGCACTAATTCCCTCAAACACATACATATATTATTGGCATAGCCACAATTATCATGTTATTGTATAAAATGATTCAAATAAATATCTATAATAATCCTGAGGCTCAAGTCGGCTAAATGACCTGACATAATTATTATTAATAAATCGTAAATATATATATATATACATCAAACTCAAATCAGTGCTTTCTTTTAGTTAAGATAATATATTAAGTTATTACTTATGCTAAATATGACTAGATGATCTCTGCTCAATACTATATTAACATGCACATTATTAAGTTATTCTATCATAACTTAGCCTAGAGTCTTTGGTGTCTCCGATGATCGATGCCGGCGGATCAGAAGTGAATTAATCGATGTCATCGGGATTGTTGCTCATAATGTTACAGATCTGAGGAATAGGCAAATAGGGCAGAATTCATGAGTGCTCCTGACCTGTGTATCTTGCGCATGATTGGATTCAAGGTACTTTTGCCTAGATGCTAGATCTTGTTACGTGAACATACAAATCCGACCGGCACAGATTTTTTTCTTTTCTCTGGGTTTGTGGCATCAACATAGGGCTTCAAATAAAACACCCATATTCCTGAGATAGTAGTAGATAGTGATAGATATAACATGTTTTAAAAAAAAAAAATTTGAAATTTTTTTTTTTGAAATTTTTTTTCGGACACCCAGCTTAAAATATTTTTTGAATATTAGTACACACTCTCTGTGAGTCATTGTTAATATAAATATAAATATTTTCTCTCAGTATATATATAAAAATATGTTTCAAGTAAATAGTATGTCATATACTCAATATTTTTTTTTCCCCACATAAAAGTTTAAAAAGTTTTTTTCATTTTCACGAACATAAAAAATAAAATAGTGGCAGTTTTGTTTTGTTTTCTTTCATGTATATGATTTAAATAATGATGATGTTATATAATGTTTTATTCCTTGTTCATAAATGTTCATTACATGTATAATTCTCATGAATTTTTTTTAAAAAAAGAAGTAAAAAGAAGTAACAGCTTTTAACGGGCTCTTACTTTCAAATTAATTAAAAATAAAGATGTGCTTCTCCTTAATAATGTTCCTAGTTTTTGTATACATGTAAGTTTCCAATGATAAAAGAGTGATAGCTTTTAAGGGGCTCTCATTTTTATAAAATAAAATGTTTTTTTTTTCAAAAAAGTGAATAAGATGTTGCGTAATATTTTCTTTTTGGTCATGGATGTGAAATTACATGTAGGATGCCCGTAAATAAAATAATGTTAGTTTTAAAAGAATGTCCCCAGATAATAAAATAAAAAGTATGTTTTAAATAGTGTCTTTATATAATATTTTCCATGAATGATTTGTACAACATAAAAGTGTTTTCGAGTTTACCGTAAGATAAAATAGTGTTAGCTTTTAAGGGGCCTTCACATTTATAATAAAAATAAAGTAGCATTTATATATATATATATATATATATATATATATATATATATATATATATATAAACATTTTCATAAATGATTTTAAAAAACAAAGTATTTTGAATTTTCAATGTAATAAAATAGTGATAGCTTTTAAGGGGTTTTTCACATTTAAAGTAAAAAAAATGATAAAGAAGTGTGTACGATATAGAATAATAGTATTGAGATATAAAATAATTTTTTTTCCATTTTAATAAATGTTATAAATAAATATAATATGCCCAAGTTTTGAAGTGTGCACTAAATAATAATATATAATAATCTTTCATAAATGCTTTAAATAACTATGTTCTATATAATTTCTTTTTATGTTTCAAATAATAATAGTTCCAAGCCTGAGAGAATTAAATTAGTGACAGCTTTTAAGGGGCTTTCGCATTTAAAGATAAAAAGATAGTAAAGTAGTGTGTGCGCTAAATAATATATAATAATTTTTTCTGAATGTTTTAAATAATAATGTTAAATATAAATTTTTTCCTTGTTAATATGTCTGTTAAATACATATTTTAAACTTATAATATGTTCAAGTCTGAGAGTTAAATAAGTGACAGCTTTTAAATGGTTTCACTGTTAAAAATAATAAAACAAAGATTCTAATAATCATAAAGGTGCAAAAGAAGAAATTTTTTTCGAAATGTTTTAATAATACTAATGCGTAGCTAATGGTTGTAAGTCAATGAAAAATAAAATGATATTTTGTGTGACATTTTCATCCTCTTATATAAATATGTGCTAAGGCCATAATAATTTTTTTGTTAAACTACATGTATAACTATTTAAGTATACAACCCATTAATAACAGATCATCTGGTCAGAACATATAGCCCTATCCCTTTGGCTGGCGCTCTTTATTAATACCAAAATAAATTTGTCAATAGGTGATCGAGTTACTTAAAATAAAAAGAGTTTGAAAGCAATGGTTCATAAAAGTTGTATAGAGTTTTTTTTCCAGTTCAAAATAAATGTATTAAGTATATCAATGCAATCGTTAATTAATCATATTGTCAGGATGTTTCAGGTGCTGAAGAACAACTCCCAAAAACAGACCACGAAAGAAGACATAAAGAAGGCCAGGTAGAAATTATAATAATTTTTTTTATATATTTTGCATTAAAGAGCAGTTAGAAAACTAGATCTAGAAACAATTAATAGTAAATGATATTAAATAACAAGTAGGATAGCAATAATCAGTTTAAAAAATAAAACTTGAGAGCATGGGAGGGAGAGAGCAGAGTAAGGGATAAGTGTAGAATGGGGAAAGGAGGGTTCACCCATATTAAAATAAAATAAACAACTATAAAACTTATCTGGATAATTAAAACTATATATATAGTTTACCTTAAATTTAAGAGATGGAGGACAGCAGTGAAGAGATGGAGCAAGAAAAGATGTTACGGTCAGGAAAAATTGTTTTGGAAAATGTCGACCAACCCAAAAAATTTGATGATCCACCTGTAACCACAGAGACCGTGATACGGATGTTACAGAGGATGGAAACAAGATTCGAGAATTTAAAGGCAGAAATTGAGGACCAGAGCAGAAAGAGATTTGAAAGTTTGGAGGCAAAAATTGAAGACGAGAGCAGAAAGAGATTTGAGAAGTTGGAGGCAAAAATCAAGGATGAGAGCAGGAGAATGAAGAAGTGGATGGCCATCACATGGGATAGCATGAATGCCATCATAGAAATGAAGGCAGAGGAGGTGCAAACAGCATGCTGACAGGAATACGAGGATATCAACAACAAAATTGAAGGGTCTATGGAGAACCACAAGTGCAAGACTCTAGATGCCATCCAAGAAATCAAAGAAGATCTGACAGCCAAACAGGACAATTAAGAAGCTGCCTTCCATATAAGTATCAACTGAATTAAGGCAGAAATGAATGGTATAAAGGAGGAGATAGCAAAAACCAAGGACGGTCTGACATTGGAGAAAGAAAGACTAGAACCAGAGAAAATGATAAACAGCAGACCCCAGCTTCCACTAGAAACCTGTATGCCAAAAGAACCAATATTGTACCCACCGATATCGATAATCAAGTTCATCCAAGTCAAGACGTTTAAAGGGGATGTCGGAGAAAACCAGAGTGGGCACATTGACTGCCTGCATGAATTGTTCAAATTTCAACGAGTGCCAGCAGTGGACCAGGTGGCCCTCACTGTCCATTATCTACAAGGATACACCGTCATGGTGGGACTGCTATGAAGATAAGCCACCAGACTTTGAGACTTATTCGTTCTTCCTATTGAGAACCTTTTGGAGCGAGGAGTGCCAAGATCGAATATACCACACAATCTTAAAAGAGGCCTATAGTTCCATTAACCAGGAGACCCACATGCAGTTTTTCATCAGACAAGTGACACATCTCAGGTCATTAACAGCGTTCCCATTTACAGAAACCCAAATCATTAGGGCCATACAACAGAATATGCCACCGTATGTACAGCAGATGATGGTGGGATGTCAGGTGACAAAGATAGAGGAGATGGCCCAGTTCCTCACATCCATCGATCACTCACCCATACAAGCGGAACCACCCAAATATTACCCCAGACCCAGGGGACAACCATGCAGATACCATCATAACTCATGGTGAGTTGAACCAAACAACATAAAAAATATGAACTGCCAGACAGAGGGAGAAACTAGAGGAAAGGCCAGACAGATAGAACCTGATGACTTGGATATGGAATGGTAAATGATCTTAGGATTCTAATAATTTCTATATGCTTTAGTAGTTTTTTTAATTATTGATATTTTAGTCTATTAACCAAGCAGTAAATAATTTACATATTATACCATAGTTTTGATATGTTATTCTATTAACCACGCAGTTTTTTTTTAATGTAAGTGAATTATTTGTATATGTATAGCATAGTTCTTAAAACATTATCATATTATATCCAATTAACTAAGCAAGTTTTTTTTTAAGGCAGTAAAATTTTAATATAACAGAGAGGGTATTTCGTCAAAAGTCATAAAATTTTTAATAAAACCCTTAATAGTTTCTAATATAGTAGAGAGGGCATTGTAGCATAGATAAAATTCATAAAATTCCTAGTAACATGTCAGAGTTTGAATATTTCAGCATAAATAAAGTCATAAAATTTCCAATATAGCAGAGAGATATTATACCTTAAACAAAAATCATAAAATTTCAATATAACAGAGAGTTAGTATACTGTAAGTGCAAGGCATAAAGTTCTTTAGATACATCACTGATCCAAAGTAGTTCTTTAGTTACCTGTACATCAAGTAAAAGTTTTTTTTCTTTTTTTAACAATTTTTCATTTTTTTCAGTAAGTTCAGGAAAATGAAGCAGATGATCTGATGTTCAGATCCTGCTTCACAGCCCACATCCAATCTCCTACCACCCAACCGTATTCAAAATCGTCCCTACACACGTATACACATAACTAATAATATATTTCCTTACCCAATAGCATAAAATAATGTAAACATATGTGTCTTAATTTAATATTTAATCTAATAATAATATTCTCATGTGTATGCGGGCATAAATAATAAATATATATGTATATTTTAGCATAGGAGATTGTGATTGAATTAATAGTATATTATATATATAAGATATTATATATGATACTTATTATATTTTTCATATATAAGTTTGTAGCCAGAAATGATGCAATCTTGTTAGTAAGTCTCTCGAAAAACAATAACCCGGAAGACCCTTTAGATTAAAATAGAAGATTACAAATTAGTAATAATAAAATAAACCCATTAGTGGAAATTGTCCATGCTAGCTTGTTTTAAAATCATAAGATTCATTTTAAAACAATTGTTCGAGAAACTGATAAAAAACTTGCATTGTTTCAAACATCTTATCAGATAAGAGTATCCGGCCAAATGATTCCAAATGAAATCTAAGTGCTTAAACTGCCTCAGGTCCAGCAGTAGTTGCCTAGTTACAAATTCAAATTAAAAGTATAAATACTAATGGATTTGAATCCACAGAGAGAAGAGATCATTAAATAGCCATGCTGCTGAACATAATCCATGCCCAATGTAATTTTCACACGTGTTGTGAGTAGGAAATTTTGCCTTGTCCCTCCGTTCTAACATGCTGATCCCATGAATGAAGCTTCTATACTCTGTGGTATTGAACTTTACATATGTCTTTCCAATGAAATGAAGTGCTATCTCAAATCATCTCACTACCCTAGATCTATGTGACAATACTGATGGACTGATTCCTAGTGAAATGCTTTTCTCAATCATCAAGGTAAAGAACTCAGACTGCTTATAATTCCTAAAATCCTGCCTTCTATGTAATGTGTATATTTTAAACTATATCTTTTAAATGTCTTCAAATATATATAACTCTATATAACTAATCTATGCTATAATCTATGCTAAGCCTCTTATAAAATGTTTTTCTTTTATTTTATTTAAAAGCGGCCAATAATTTTTATTAACATTTTTACGTATTTATACTTTAAAGTTAATGCCAATAATATTCTAAAATCGCCAGCATATAACTTATTTTGTCCCCCCCCCCATCATTTACTGGGTAAATAATTTATAATTGATAAAAACAAGTCTTATTCGGCTTGCCCAGATGCTCGCGGTTTTAGAGAAATAAATTAATTATATTTTTCATGTTTACTGTTGAAAAACAGATTTGACATCTGTTTTTCTCATTCTCCTTTCTAAATAATGTGCTATCTTTTATCTTTCAATTATATTATATATATAAATTTCATCTTAGCTATTACAACCACCTTTTGTATTTTGCAATCACAAAATGTATTTCCACAAGGGCATAAATCAACCAAAATTGAGGTTTAATGTGTAAAACATAATGAATAATATTAAATAATATAATGTCAGGGGGAGGGGGACCTTAACCTTTTATTCTATGTTTATATGTACAATTATTATCCCTATTTGCTTAAAGTAAAGCCATGTCATTACGCTGAATAGTTCATCATTCATGGGCAATAAATATGTCCCAATAATCTTTAATTTCAGAAGTATATTTATGGTTTATTAATAAGCATTTAGTGCATAAAGGCCATTCTATTTTATATATATGTTCATGCTTCTTTATTACATGGAGGCAACTGCAAAGTCAGACCCCATCGTCATCTCAATGTCCTTGAACCAGGCTGTAAAAGCACCCTGGGGACATCCTTGGTTCATGCATGCTTTATATGGGGATCGCTCTGGAGAAACCAGCCTGATACTGACATAGCCGACCACTCCTCGTTATCCACGATTCGCCTGTACCTCATTTCAGAGAATCTGGACTATTTTCGTTCGTAAAACCGATCCTGCCAAAGTTTGCAGAGGAAATCAGTCACTTCTTACAATTCGTGAAGCACACTCCAGGATCCATAAAAAGGACTGATAATAAGCCACTATGCACACACTGCTTTTCCCTTATCTTATCATTCGCCCAGAAGTATTCATAAGCCGTAATGAAATGATTTATTTAACCAAACATATGTCCCTTATTTTAATATAAGTATTAATATGATAAATTTAGTATCGTTTGTGTAAATTGTTCATTACCCATCCCACACATTAATTATCTAAAATTCCCAGTTAACCATCATATTAAATGTAATCATATATTATCTGTGTTAAAATTATTGTTTGAAGTAATCAAATGCTTTTTTCGTTTCTGGGGATGTGATAGCGTTCTAATAATCTATTCTAATAGCACTAATTTACTCAAACACATACATATATTATTGGCATAGCCGCAATTATCATGTTATTGTATAAAATGATTCAAATAAATATCTATAATAATCCTGAGGCTCACATCGGCTAAATGACCTGACATAATTATTATTAATAAATCGTAAATATATATATACATCAAACTCGAATCAGTGCTTTCTTTTAGTTAAAATAATATAGTATGTTATTACTTATGCTAAATATGACTAGATGATCTCTGCTCAATACATAATTAACATGCTCATTATTAAGTTATTCTATCATAAGTTTAGCCTAGAGTCTTTTGTGTCTCCGATGATTGATGCCGGCAGATGAGAAGTGGATTAATCGATGTCATCGGGATTGTTGCTCATAATGTTATAGATCTGGGGAATAGGCAAATAGGGCAGAATTCATGAGTGCTCCTGACCTGTGTATCTTGTGTATGATTTGATTCGAGGTATTTTTGCCTAGATGCTAGATCTTGTTACTTGAACATACAAATCCGACTGGCACAGCACACACATCTATTTTTTTTATCACCTAAAAGCTTGAAAATAAAGCAAATATAATAAGTGCTAGTTGTAACCTATATATAGGCACAGGTGTTGCTGTGTGAATCTGTTCATACCTGCTAAAGGAGTCAAAAGCAATATTCTCTCTGGGTTTGAATATTAGGGCATAATGGAATTAAAAATGGGGAAGTGGATGAACAAACCTAAATTGCATTTAATATTATTAAATAGGGATAGAGTTAGTCAATTAAAGGGTATACAATCATTGATTAAGCATTTCATTGGGTTTTCATTACCACTCTATCAGATGACCCACAGTCTGAACATATTTGGACACAACTTTTTCCCCTTCTAAGCCTGGTAGGTCTCTGCAGTTTGTTTCATTAGAGGCAATAAATTAGAACATATTAACTTATTCTCACACCATATTGCTATATCTTCATAGTAGTACAGTCTGCAAGTTAGGTGACCATCCATTACCTCTGGTGCACCATCATTGGGCTTGGTTAGTTTATGACTGTTGATGAAGAGTACTGCTCATTATACTGGTGTTAGCAATGTTTGGGATTAGTTGTAATCATTCTGTCCATTATATCTGACACCATCAACTTTTGGGGCTAGTGGTCATCGTTCCATCCTTTATATGCTACATGCCATTATATTAATTTAAAATTAGAATAAAAACGGTTTGAAGTTCGTAAATAAAAAACTAAAAGCTAAAATTAAAAAATTGTTTGATGTACATATATATATATTTGCACAGATGCAAAACTTTAAAAATTATTTTCTTTTTAAAAAAAAAATATTTGAACGTACTTTAAGATGTAAAGATAAAATATTTTTGTAAATGAAAATGATGTGTTTATTAATTATTGAAAAGCAAGCTAGCCCTTGGGGATCTTATATAAAAGAGTCAGATAAAATATAGATAAGAGAAGAAAAATAAATTAGATGTCTAATAAAAGCAGCAATGAAGGCTTGGGCCATGATGAAAAATTGGAACAGGAAACCATTGTTCAGTGAATCCGGATGATCGATATAAAAGGAAAAATATTGAAATTAAGAACAGTTCCAGCTTGATTTTGTGAGAAGAGCGATAAGATGCACTTGTTGCTCTCTCTCACTTATTTCAAATGAAATAACTGTAATACCAGGATTGAACCAGCTAAGGCCACCTTCTGATAGACTGGTCGTCAAATAAAGACTTTGTGTGAATTGACACCAGGAACCAGAAGCTTTTCTACTGTAAGATATAAATAGAAAAAATTTACTACAAGTAATTAAGAACTTTAAAGATTTGACAAGCTAAACATAATTTTTTTTAAAATGAACTTTAATCTGACTTTTCAAATCAATTATTAATATTAAATTTTTTACATTTGAGTTTGTTAAAAATCATTTCCATTTTTTTATTTATTAATATTTGTTGTATAAATTATTTAAATGCATTAAATTTAAGTTGGGTATAGATGCTTGCATAGATTTGTTAACGTTTAATTATGTTTTTGTTTTCCTATTCGATTAGAATATATAGACATTTGGTAAATAATGATACCTTATGTTGAGTATCTAAAATATATTTATTCGGATGTCTTTTAAGTTATTGGGGTCAATGTGGCATCTTATGATGAATGCCATTGGGTTTCTTGTAAATTTCCCTTTACAATTCCATCAATGACTTTATATTTTGATAGTTTATGTTTATTTTGAAATGCTTTTAATCATGTAATCTACAATCTATACTCAACATTATAAAACAAACTTTTATAAAATTCATCTGTGCGAAATTATATAAATGTCAAAATTTAAGTTGAGCATGAATGGCTGCATAGATTTGTAAAATTATATATGTTAGTTTAAGGGAGGGTAATCTTGGGTTATTTGTTTCGTAGTTAAATTGGGTCAATGGATTAGATATGTTGGTGTAATTAGTAAATGTAGTATGAGGTCTGCCACATGCAGGATTGCATTTTTACGCTGCACACTCCTTTAGAAGGGGATAGTAAGATGGAAAAAGCAGTCCCTTCTTATGGAGTTTTTTTCTTCTTTCCAGACAGATGTAGCATGCCTGTATGGTTGAGAGTCAATGTCTTCTCTAACCTTGCTGTTCAGATGTACATTCTTGACAGTATGGTATTTTGTGCTGTCATATTCATGTTGCATTGAATAAATCAATGCATCAGATGGATTGATGTCAGTTTGATTGCAAACTTTTGGCCAAAGGTTAAATAAGGGATAAAATATTTTCTTTTCAAATGCAATCTATGTAGTTTATTCATACTCGACACTCTTAAAAAAATATTATTAAATTCATCTGTGAGGATAGTTTAAAATTTTAAAATAATAATTTAAATTAAAAGTTAATATTAAAATCTAAAATAATAAAAGTTATTCCTCAAATTTTAAATATTATATATGTGCGTTAATAAATGTTTGTGTATTAATTATTGGCAGTGGCTTTTATTTTTTTATAATTAAGATATAGATTAAATAAAGATATATATTTTATCTCTGCATCTCCACTGAGCTAGTGACTGGGCTAACGGTCTAAATATAAAATAAATTTTTTTTAACTTACGTATCTGCCTACTCTATAAATTTTTCAGGTTCTAATAATTTGGTGGAGCCCTGTATGGCAGATACGGTAAGACTGGATATATTTCAATTCTTTTTGACCATTATAATTGGCCTCCCAATGTGAGCCGATGTTTAATAAACCACGAGCACCCTGAGTAAATTTCTTTTTTCAAAATGAAATATTTTTATCTATTTTACATAAAGTCGTATGCGCATATATAAAAATAAATGTGAAGAATAAAACATAATATTTAATATAAATCATAATTTTTTTTATAAAAAAAGTCTTATTTAAAATCCAACCATTTAACTTGCATAGTAATAGTTAAAAGTAGAAGAAAAGAAACATTGAAGGGATGGGGCAGAAATTTAGCTGGTAGAAAGGAATCATGTGTCAACCATTTTTTTAATCATTATATTTGTGTGTAATTAATAACCAAAGTTTTGTCTTTTTGAAAGTTTTGGTAACATATAATCAATTTGTGTAATGTAATTACTAACACTAAGTAAATTCTTTTTTTTAATGTTTTTGTTTTTTGAGGAAGTTTACTGATATGTAATGGTATATGCCATTACATTAATTTAAAATTAGAATAAAAACGGTTTTAATTTTGTAAATAAAAAAACTAAAAGCTGAAATCAAAGAATTTTCAATGTATGTATATATATTTGCAGAGATGCAAAACTTGAAAAATTATTTTCTTTTTTAAAAAAAAATATTTGAATGTACTTTTTTATAAAAAAGTACAAGATAAAATATTGTTGTAAATTGAAATAATTTGTTTACTAATTATAAAAAAAGCAAGCTAGCTCTTGGGGATCTTATATAAAAAAGTCAGATGAAGATAAGAGAACACAAATAAATTAGATGTCCAATAGAAGCAACAATGAAGGCTCAGACCAGAATGAAAAATTGGAACAGGAAACCATTGTTCAGTGAATCTGGACAATCGATATAAAAGGAAAAATATTGAAATTAAAAACAGTTCCAGCTTGATTTTGTGAGAAGAGCGATAAGATGCACTTGTCACTCTCTCTCACTTATTGCAAATGAAATGACTGTAATACCAGGATTGAACCAGCTAAAGCCACCTTCAGATAGACTGGTCTTCAAATAAAGACTTTGTGGGAATTGACACCAGGAACCGGGAGCTCTTCTACTGTAAGATATAAACAGAAAAAATTTACTACAAGTAATTAAGAACTTTAAAGATTTGACAAGCTAAACATAATTTTTTTTCAAAATGAACTTTAATCTGACTTTTCAAATCAATTATTAATGTTTAATTTTTATACATTTGAGTTTGCTAAAAATCATTTTCATTTTTTTTATTTTTTATTAATATTTGTTGTATAAATTATTTAAATGCATTAAATTTAAGTTGGGTATAGATGCTTGCATAGATTTGTTAATATTTAATTATGTTTTTGTTTTCATATTCGATTAGAATATATAGACATTTGGTAAATAATGATACCTTACGTCGAGTATCTAAAATGTATTTATTCGGATGTCTTTTAAGTTATTCGTGTCAATGCGGCGTCTTGGGTTTCTTGTAAATTTCCCTCTGCAATTTCATCAATGTCTTTATATTTTGATCATTTATGTTTATTTTGAAATGTTTTTGAATGTGTAATCTATAGCCGATCTATACTCAACATTATAAAAGAGACTTTTATAAAATTCTTCTGTGCAAAATTATATAAATTTTGAAATTTAAGTTGGATGTGAATGGCTGCATAGATTTGTAAAATTATATATGTTAGTTTAAGGGAGGGTAATCTTAGATTATTTGTTTCGTAGTTAAATTGGGTCAGTGGATTGGATATATCAGTGTAATTAATAAATGTAGTATGAGGTCCGCCACGTGCAGGATTGCATTTTTATGCCACACATTTGTTTTTGCCTATGGAAGAGGATAGTAAGATGGAAAATGCAGTCCCTTCCTATGGAGTTTTTTTGTTCTTCTTGCCAGACAGATGTAGTATTGTTGTCTGGATGAGAGTCAATGTCTTCTCTAACTTTGCTGTTCAGATGTATATTCCTGATAGTAGGATATTTTGTGCTGTTGTGTTCATGTTGCATTGAATACATCGATGTATCAGTTGGAATGACATCAGTTTGACTGCGAACTTTGGCCTAAGGTTAAATAAGGGATAGAATATTTTCTTTTCAAATGCAATCTATGTAGTTTATTCATACTTGACACTCTTAAAAAAATTATTAAATTCATCTGTGAGGATGGTTTAAAATTTTAAAGTAATTTAAATTAAAAGTTAATATTAAAATCTAAAATAATAATGTTATTCCTCAAATTTTAAATATTATATATGTGCGTTAATAAATGTTTGTGTATTAATTTCTGGCAGTGGCTTTTATTTTTTTTATAATTAAGATATAGATTAAATAAATATATATATTTTATCTCTGCATCTCCACTGAGCTAGTGAATGGGGCTAACGGTCTAAATATAAAATAATTTTTTTTTTTAACTTACATATCTGCCTACTCTATAAATTTTCCAGGTTCAAATGCCTGGTGGCACCCTGTATGGCAGATACAGTAAGACTGGCTATTCCATATCTTCTTTTTTTCATATATATATATATATAGCATGTAAATAAGCTCTTAACAAGCTTTGTGGAATATCCCCAAACCCCGACCAGTTTTCTTTGCAATATATATATATATTCTTTTTTGTATAATGTAATTGAATGTAAATGGTTTAATGATAATTTTCAAGAGTTCATTTCATTATGCCAGTGTTTGTCAATTCAGCTGATATCTTTTAGCATTCTTTCAGCTACAGTTCCTTTTGTTTTATGTAGAATATAAATGAGAGTAATGATAATTATGTTTTCATATATATTATCCTTAGATAGTTTTCAGCTGTCTTAACTACATTATATTCTTTCTTTTGATATATTCATCCTAATAGAAACGGTTTAAATTCACTTAGCATAGTATTAAATAAGATAAAGAAATAATTTTTTCTTCTTTTGATTGTCATTCATTCTATTCATAACATTGCAGATATTAATCAAAAATATTTGACAATCTCTCTACATAAAATCTACTCAAAGATCATTATTATTTTGTCAAGAAATTGGTAAAGCATTAAGTTTATGAGATATAAAAGTAATGATCTGTTCAAAGTAAAGCATTTCTATCTGGTTACTAAGTAAGAGTGTTTTTTTTTTTTTATAAAAAATTGCTCATGGAATTCTTTTTCTTTAAACAATGAAAATAAAGTTTACTATTCAATATAATAAAATAATCATTTTTATTCAATATAATAAAATAATCATTTTTCCTTTATTTTTAATTAATAAAGTATTTTTAAAATTAAGATATACCTTAACTATTTTAATATTAACTAAGTTAAACATTACATAAACAAATAATTCATTATATATATATATATATATATAATGTGCGTTAATTAAAACAAAATTGTAATTATAAATGGAATAATAAATTTAACGGTTTACAAACTATTATAAACAATCCTTAAATCCGCAGAAGTATTTTCAGTTAATTTCTTAAACCTGCATCAACTGCCATTAAATTAAAAAAAAAAAAAAACACAAAAAAAAAACACAATAATTTAATGGCAGTTGAGGCAGGTTTAAGAAATTAACCGAAATGTACTTCTGTGGATTTAAGGATTGTTTATAATAGTTTGTATTCCGTTAAATTTATTATTTCAATTATAAGTTTATATATATATATATATAGCAAAATTTTGAGCTTGAGTGTACTCTTCATTATATAAATACTTCAGCTCTTTGTATGGATTATTATTGTTGTTAAGGCTTCTAGGTTTATGGCATGATCTAATATGTCTTGATGGTTTTACTTGTATATTCAAAGTTTGAAATGTAATAGTACATGTTTTACAATATTCATCTTTGATATTTCTTTCCTTAGATTGTTGTTGTAGATCTTTCATGTCAATGTTGTTTAAATAGTAAGGAATATTTGATGCATCCATCTACGTAAGGTATGTCTAATGGTTCTTATAATTTGAACTTCCGATAGTGGTTACACGGTAAAAATTCTAAGTTTCAATTCTGCTGGAGAATTAATCCTAAATCATATTTGAGATATCTGATGATAAATGCCATTTTGCTTTTCTTCACTTCAAAAATTGTTTAATAAGGCTTGACAATTGTCTCCAAAAAGTATGGGTTTTATAAAGTTCCCCATAAATATTTAGTGGCTCCTGAGAGATGGTTACTTGGAATAGTAATCTTTTCTTTTTTACTTAACCCATGAAAATGACATATTTCTTGTAATCTGTCAAATGCTCTGCATGGTTTTCCATAATATTACATTTAAATGTCTTAAGCCTAGAGAGTTTGGATATAATAGTGCAATTTTTCAAAAGGCTGACTAGCTTAATATGGTTCTTGAATATTAGCACTATCCTGTTTTCATTATTTATATCTATTTTTGTGAAAAATAATTTAAATTAATACTATTAACCCTCTTATGCTATCACTTAATAGGATTTTCATACTAGGTAATAATATGATATCTCATTGCTTAATTGGAGATATTTCAATATTATTTTGACTTTGTATAATTTCTTTATAAGATTATATTAAATTATTATGGGTTTATTTACTTCATTTTGAATTGGACTTTTAATCTTTATCTTGAGATTTTTGATGTTTGTTTGATAATCTTCATCATTTTTTTTTATGATATCATTGTCTTTTTTTATTTTGTCTTTAAATTCTCTCTTTTTTCTTGTATTAGAATTATATTCTCAATTAATTTACTTAATTTGTATTGATTAATAGAGATTGTAAGTAAATTTACAGTTAATTTACAGTAGATGTATTACATTTAAATTAAATCAATTTTTATCTCTTCAATTTTTAACTTCATGATTTCCTCTTTTTGTTCATTATGTATCTTCTCCATCTCTTTATTATTGTTTGTTGAAATTTATTTTATATTATTTTCTAGATTTTAGCTTTATTTAATATATATATATATATATATATATATATAGACATGTACATATATATATATATATATATATATATATATATGTACATGTCTCTAAGGAAAACCTGCCATAAACAATGAAGCCTAGCAATAAGTTGTTAAAACAATTTCTGCAAAGAAACATTTGACCATGATTAACTATATGTACATAAATGAAATGAATTAATAAAAAAATGTTCATGATTTAGACTTATATTAAGACATTTATATTGCAATTGTTATATATATATGAAAAACAAAATCAAGTTAAAAACTTGTTAATGCTTGTATTTATGTCAACAGATGGCGTTCTACCAAAGCACCATCAAGCGTATTTCGTTTACATAAACGTCAGAGAATACATTCACTATCTCTAATTTCCACTTTCAGATCATGATTTCAAGCTATTTGCTATCGTCAGTGAAAGACAGGAGTAAGAACTAGATCTAAACACAAACTCTGAGCGTTTATGAAACAGTTTCTATTCAGCTTGCAAGTGTGAATTTTTTAGACACGTTAATGTCTTCAAACTCAGCATAGCAAGCCAGATAGCTACATGGGTCTGATATCAGTTCAGCATCACCACATAGTAGAAGCCTCTGCAATATATGTCATTGCAAGAAAGATCAAAGGTACATTTATGAAAAATAAAATCAAGTTAAAACTGTTAACGCTTGTATTTATGTCAACAGATGGCGTTCTACCAAAAACACCGTCAAGCGTATTTCGTTTACATAAACGTCAGAGAATACATTCACTATCTCTAACTTTAATTCCACTTTCAGATCATGATTTCAAGCTATTTGCTATCGTCAGTGAAAGACAGGAATAAAAACTAGATCTAAACACAAACTCTGAGCATTTATGAAACAGTTTCTATTCAGCTTGCAAGCGTGAATTTTTTAGACACGTTAATGTCTTCGAACTCAGCATAGCAATCCAGATAGCTACATGGGTCTGATATCAGTTCAGCATCATCACATAGTAGAAGCCTCTGCAATATATATATCATTGCAAGAAAGACCTCAAAGGTACATTTATGAAAAACAAAATCAAGTTAAAAACTTGTTGACATAAATACAAGCGTTAACAAGTTTTTAACTTGATTTTGTTTTTCATAAATGTATCTTTGGGGTCTTTCTTGCAATGATATATATTGCAGAGGCTTCTATTATGTGGTGATGCTGTACTGATATCAGACCCACATAGCTATCTGGCTTGCTATGCTGAGTTCAAAGACATTAACGTGTCAAAAAATTCACGCTTGCAAGCTGAATAGAAACTGTTTCATAAACGCTCAGAGTTTGTGTTCAGATCTAGTTCCTATTCCTGTCTTTCATTGACGATAGCAAATAGCTTGAAATCATGATCTGAAAGTGGAATTAAAGTCAAAGATAGTGAATGTATTCTCTGACGTTTATGTAAACGAAATACGCTTGACGGTGTTTTTGGTAGAACACCATCTGTTGACATAAATACAAGCGTTAACAAGTTTTTAACTTGATTTTGTTTTTCATAAATGTACCTTTGAGGTCTTTCTTGCAATGATATACATTGCAGAGGCTTCTACTATGTGGTGATGCTGAACTGATATCAGACCCATGTAGCTATCTGGCTTGCTATGCTGAGTTCGAAGACATTAACATGTCTAAAAAATTCACGCTTGCAAGCTGAATAGAAACTGTTTCATAAACACTCAGAGTTTGTGTTTAGATCTAGTTCTTATTCCTGTCTTTCACTGACAATAGCAAATAGCTAGAAATCATGATCTGAAAGTGGAATTAAAGTTAGAGATAGTGAATATATTCTCTGACGTTTATGTAAACGAAATATGCTTGACGGTGTTTTTGGTAGAACACCATCTGTTGACATATATATATATATATGCATATATATATCTCATCCTCATCATCATCACCCATTATCAATACACTGAAGGCTGAAGGTCTCTCCAAGTTCAATACATCTTCTCTGATCTGTAGCTTTTTTCTCCACTCATGCCTGTACAACTTTCTTATTTTATCCATCTCATATGTGGTCTCTTTCTGGGTCTTTTACAATCTCTTGGAATCCAGTTTAAGATTTCAATTGTTAATTTATTATTATCTCTTTTATCAATATGTCCAGCCCAACTCTATTTCAGTCTTTTAATTTTTTCAATGAAATCAGTAACATCTGTTTGTTCTCTTCCCATATATTGTGTTTTCAATCTTTTCTTGTTACTCCCAAAATGTATCTCTCCATACTTCTTTTAGTGGTCTGAAGTCTTTGTATTGCTCTTCTATTAAGTGTCCAAGTCTCAGAGCCATAAGTAAGAACTGGCAAAACACATTCATTAAAAACCTTCCTTTTCAAACACATAGACATATTTCCTTTTAGTAACCAAGTTTAATTCTATGATTAATTTCATCCATTATGTTTCCATATGTATTAACAATCTGACTAAGGTATTTGTAACTGTTAACTTCTTCTAACTCGTCATAATCAATTGTTATTTTTATATTTTGAGAAACTCCATTAAACATTACTTTAGTTTTTCTAACATTTATTTTTAGTCCTACTTTTCTACTTTCATCTGATAACTCCTCACATTTCCTGCAGCTCTAAAGCATTATTTACAAAAACAACTACATCATCTGCAAAATCTAAATGACTTATGTAATCTCCATTTACTTTCACTTATTTAGCTTCCCATTTTAATCCACAAAATATTTCTTGCAGCATTGCTGTAAAAAGTTTTGGAGATATGGAGTCACCCTACCTTACACCATTCTCACTGTTAACTTTGCCAGTATCTAATTGTTGCTGTTCCATTTTTATAAATATTCTTTAAAATATGACAATATCCTGGATTTATATCTTGATGATTCAATACTTTAATCACTGAAAAAATGTTTATAGAATCAAATGTCTTTTCATAATCTACAAATCCAAAGCATAATGGAAAAAACCTTATTTATTTATCCTTTCTATAACTTCTTTCAATACCTTGATTTGATCTACTGTACTAAAACTACTTTTAAATCCAGCTTGTTCTCTTGGTTGGTGGAAATCCAATGTTCTCCTAAGACGAGTTGTAATTATCTTGGTAAACATTTTGTAAAAAAACTGATAAAAAGCTGATAGGTCTGTAACTTCATTCTTTATGACTTTTTTAAAATATTGATGTTAATACTTCATTCTTCCAATCAACTGGTACATCTTTATCATTTAGACATTTTGTATATAACTTTGCTAAAATATTTTCGATTTCTTCACCTGCTTCTTTTAATATATCAATTAGAATTCCATCATTAGCTGGATCCTTTTCTTTCTTCATACATTTAATTGCATGTCTCATTTCTTAATTTAAAATTCTGGGCAATTCAGAAGATGTAATAGATATAGGAGGTACTTGTTCTTTATTACTATATAATTCTTGATAATAGTCTTCTACCCATTTCACGATGTCATCTCTCTTTTTAGTAATAATTCCGGCTTTTTTTTATTGCAGATATAAATTTCCTACCAATACCAAAATATTCTTTTACACTCTTGAGACTTTTATTCACTTCTACAGCTTTTCTTGCTAGTTAACAGTTATATTTTTTTATATCATTTTCAACTCTTTTCTACATCATTTTACAAAATTCGAGCTATTCAAGCCTTTTTAATGCATCATTTTTGTATATCTTCATATTCCTTTTTTTTTCATAATTTTTCAAGTCTCAGTAGAAATTTTATTGGACAATTGCTGCTTTTTTCTATCAACTATCTTTGTTGCAGTTTTTAAAAGTGTATCAGTTATTTTCTTATTAATTTCATTTAAATCTGAATCATATTCAAAATCTACTAATACTTGAAACTGATTTGTAAGTTCTAATTTAAATTTATTAGAATATTTCTGAACATTAGGAATATCAACTGCAAATATTATTTTTTTTAATAATTTTTGTCTTTCTAGTTTTGCATTAACACATATCTTACAGTTTATTAATCAATGATCATTTCCTGTGTTAAATTTATTAAGAACATTACAATCTTGAAATATGTATTTTCTGTTAGTCAAAATATAATCCAATTCTGCTGTACCTTCATTTGGATGCTTCCATGTCCATTTCCTTTTAACATTTTTCTCAAAAGAAGAATTCATAATATAAAGTTTTTCTTTTTCCGCAAACTTTACAAGTCTATGTCCTTTCTCATTTCTATTACAATAACCAAAATTACTTACAGCACTTTTATCTTTCATTTGTTTACTAATTCTAGCGTTAAAGTTGCTCATAACAATTTTAAAATGTTGTTTTCTCTGATAAAAAGCCTATTGTACATCCATATAAAAATCTTCTACTACTTCATCACTATGAGAACTTGTTGAGACATAAGCCTGAATTATCTGCATTTGGTATCTCCTATTAAGTTGTATAATTAATCTTGCCAGTGTGTCTGATACACCACCAACTCTACAATGTTGTTCTTCCACTTTTTATTTATAATGAATCCTACTTCACTTGTATTTCCAATATTTGTGGATTTATAATAGATTACATGTCCACTTTTTAAATTAATTGTCTCTTCATCTTTTTTTCTAACTTCACCAGATGCAATAATGTCCCAGTTAATAGAAGACAGTTTTTCTAATTCTTGCCATCTTCCTTCACTTGAAAGTGATCCGCAGTTGTACATACATATATAAAAAGTCTTCATCAAATGGCAGCCTGGGTCCACAGTCAGGGGATTCTTACCACCCTTCACCTTCAGCCACCAACTTGGTGACTTTACAGTTTCCTGGGAATAAGGGCTATGATTTTTATATATATATATATATATATATATATATATATATATATATATATATATATATATATATATATATATATATATATATATATATATATATATATATATCATTTACACAAACATTTATTCTGGCTTATCAGGCAACTGAGAAGAAAGACCTTGGTGTTTCTTGATCTTAAACTCAGAGGTAAAAAGTCAATAAACTCACCACACTGGCTAATGCATGTTGGTGAGTAGCCCATCCAAGTTCGTCTACTATATGATTAATCACATTGTAATAATAGCTGCAATGATAAGAACATATGACGTGGATATTAGGAATTTGCCTAGCTCGGTTCCTTTAAGGCCTCCAAGAGGAACCAAAGAATCTTCTTTCAGTTAATAGCAACTCCTTTCTGTATGGCAGGAGAAGCAAATGACTGTTCTTTTTTTGTTTTAAATGAAATTAAAATAATCAACTTAAATTGCAGTTTAATTTAATATTAACATCAAATTTTTAATTTCTTTTCAAGAATGTAAAAACAAAGATTTGCTTATTTTTCTTATAGAATTTATTTAAAAAATTAGTATTGATTAATTTATGTATTTATTTTAAGAGGTTGTCTTGATTCAAATATAGATAGGTAATAAGAGAAAAAGACTAAAAAATTGTATTAAATAAAAGGCTTTAAAAAAAAAAAATTTTAGATTATCTGGTAATGTTAAAGATTAGTAATTTAGACAGTTTTAGTGCACACATATGGAAATATGATCTGAGATATGTGAATTGCTCAAGGATTAGAATAAAAAATGATTAAATAAAGAAAGTGTTATAATGACTTTAATGTGAAAGTAAACAGTTAAATTGATTATTATTATAAATAGGATCAGCATTTAACCCATGCATTAATTTACCTTAAAATATACTTTTAAGTGTATGAGAAGATTCTATAATACAATTTTAAAACCTTTGTTTATAGTGAAGTGCATTCTATATTTCTAATATTATGAATTGATGAAGAAACTATGATTTATTATATTAAAAGTAGGATGTGAAACCCACCATCTTTATAAAGGATTTAATATTAAGGATACTATTTATGCAAGTAGGATTTGATAGCTGACGATATCATTGAATTAAGTTTACAATTTTTGTTTTATAAGAGGTTGGACATAAAGAATGATTATTTTTTGAATTATTAATAGATTAAGACATGAAACAAATGTGAATGTAATGATGTACATGTCTATCAAGATCAGTACAAAAGTTGCAATTGATAGACTAAATTTATTGAAGACAAAAATGTGATGACAAAAATTGAATACTCACTGAATAATTGAGTTATATTTCTCAATAATCCTACATGTTGATGATCCTAAATACATGAGGTATTTGTAATTGGCAACCAGTGATTGATTATATAATTATAAGATTAAATTAAACATGGTGGTATTTAAAATTAATAGTTAAAAGCTGATCAGACTTAAACCTTGAACATTTTTAAAATATATCTGTATGCTATTATTTGTTAAGTATTTGTCTTTTCATAATTTCTCATAATACTTTAAAGTTAAGATTATTAAAAAAATATTTTTGTTTGCTACTAAAATGTACTCAGATAAGACTTTATAATTTAAATTAAATTTAAATTAGAAAAATATAATTTAAAAAGATATTAATAATAGTTTTATTGGATGATTTGTAAATATTTGCTAATGAATGTATATTGGTTTGAGAATAGAAATAAGGAGTTGTATTTCAAATTATGTTATTATAAATCTATAACTGGACTATTGTTTACTGTTACTTAGTTAAATAGTGTAATGTTTCAATTAATTTATATGAAAATTGACTTATCTGACTATCAAATCTATGACCCTTTGCATTGAGGAGTAACTTATGTGATCCTTGAGTTAATAAGGTATTATAGAGTAATGTATTCATCACTTCACCCATTAAATATTATGAAGAAAATCTTTTAAATCAATTAATAAAGAAATAGATTATTCACCTGGAATAATTCCTAATGGTATTTATCAGGGGGTGTCCAGAATTTGATGATAACCATGAATTCAATCTTAAAAGATGAAGTAGGTACATACAGACTTTCTGCAGCAATCTACAATAAATTTATTAGACACATATATGCTATCAAGTGGATCTAGGATCACAGTAAAACAAACTTTTGTATTTAAATTTTTCAAGCTTATCATTTGCAAGATGAATGGAAATAAAATTATTGTAACTCTTTTAAAATATGCTTATGCACTATCATATTTATGCTATGTTCATAAAAAAGATAGATAAGTTGTTTAGTTAAAACTAATAATATTTTTTCTATAACTCTATTTGAATAAAAGAATAGATTGCAACTTAATCTTGTGTAACATTTTAGAGTTTTTTTTCTTCTGGGCATATCTATACAAACAGTCAAACATATTATAGAAAAATATTTAAATACTGTAGAAAATTGATTTTATATGTGAAGAAAAGTTTTCTAAATCACAATTTTGTAAATAAGTGGCCAAATTGTGAAGAAAGAAGCTCTTATTCAAATAGATGAAGCCAGATTTTCTGGCTGTCACAAATGTAATCATGGGGTGATTCTGTTAAGTGACATGCTCTCTTTAATTTAAGACTGCAAAGTACAAGTTAGCAATAATATAAATCAAACAGCTAAAATAGATGGACTCCACAAGTTTATCTAGAAATAAAGGTCTGACTGTGACTATTTATTTGTCCATGAGTTATTTTGCTTATCATCAAATGGCAATATACACCTTGCACAGTGACACACTTTAATGAATGACCAGCTTAGATAATTTTGCTACCAAATATTTTCACATTTTATTCCTAAATATGAGCAGTAGTGTATATTGATTCAGTGACAGTAATCTATATATATATATATATATTTCAGATCAAGTAAAGAATGTTTGATAGGATATATATATATATATATATATATATATATATATATATATATATATATATATATATATATATATATATATATATATATATATATATATATATATATATATATATATATATCCTATCAAACATTCTTTACTTGATCTGAAATACAAAATAATATGAAAAAATCAAAGCATTTCTCATAAACTCTTTCAATCACATTTTGACCACTTATGTTTGAAATTTTTTCAATAAAGAATGAATCAAGCGTGGGGGATGAGTGGCTAAACAGCTGCATTACAAGTAGTCCCGGAGTTCGTTTTCCGGCCGACGCTTTGACACATTAAAAAAAAAGAATGAATCAAGATCTCTTCTCACACTTACTAAAAACAACATTGATCATAAATTACTTGCAATATACCTTTTTTTATTTATTTGCATTACATAATGTACATCGGATCAGGTTTCTTTTTTTAAACACGTTAAATTATTTTTCAGTTTTTATAAATATTAAATTATGCAAAATATTACATTTGTTTTCAAAATAAATTGCATTATTTTTATGATTTCATAGATATTAAAATAAAATAATATCATGTTTGTTTTATAAATATGTTATTTTCATGTTTTTATATTGTTGTTTTTGTTTTCAAACATTTAAAATTATTTTAAAAGAAGTGATATTATTTTCATTTAAAAAAACAAACAAAAACAAAACAAGACCGATCTATTAGCGTGATTGCCAACATTCATGTGTAGAAAATAAATAGATAATATATATAAAACATCAAGCACTGTTTAATCTTACTGTCATTTAATATTGACATAATATTTATGAATAATTCCATAATTTACATATATATTACTACTATCTTAATGATCTACACATTCCTACATAGTTATCTACACTTTCCAGCTGAATGATTTACTACATACACATACACACACACATATATATATATTAAAATAAAAAAATGTCATTCATTTTATTATCAGCTATGAGATTTTCCATGTGGTTGTGACTTGGTTCAGAGTTGTAAGGATTGCTAAATAGCAGTTTTAAAAATAGTATCAAATTAAAATAATAACAAGTATATTCAAATGTTAAAATTATTAAATATCATATTGTTAAATAATATTAAATAATGTAATAAATTTTGTAAAAAAATATTTAAATTTACAAGAAACTATAAATTATGCAAACTATGATAAACTTTCTCTTGTAAAAGAGTGTTTTACAAAACAACTCAGTAAAAAGAATAGATTTTAAATAATTATATTAAAAAAGGATTAAACCTATTTACATAGAATATTCAAAAATAAAATAAAAAATCAGACACTTTAATGATTACAATGTTTTGCAAATCAGACAATTAAATAAACTGTTTTCAAATTCTTATAATTAAAATTGTCATATTGTCGTCAGTGGGAAACTCTGCCCATTCCAATATTGTAAGCTTTTTAAATTTAGAATTATTTAATTAATGGAAAAATGATAAATTTAACTTTCACATATTTTTTTTGTAGTAATGGAAATTGATTTAATTAAATGTTTTACTTTTCTTCATCAAATGATAATATGAGAAGTTTCAAATGATAAATAAAACCATTTCTTTTATTCTCTCTCTTCAATAATTTTAATTACCTACCCATTTTGATTTTAGTTTTGAAAAACAAAGTGGTAGTGAGAAAACTCTTCAGTAAATTCTAGGAAGATTTACTGAACAATTTCAATTTTAATCTTTTAGAGAGATAAATAAATAAAATGTTAAAAGAAAAAAAATAACATTTTTGTTAAATTTTTGTTTTAATTGATTAAAGTTCTTTCTTTCTTTTCTTATTATTTCTCTCCAAAATAATAAACAATATTCATCAAAAAGGTAATTAAAGGATTATCTTAATTTTGATATAAAGAAAAAAAATTAATTGAATATGAATTTCCAAATTATGATTATTTTTTGATTAAAAAAAAGGAAAATAACTGAATAATTTATTTTTGTAAAAATAGATTTAATTGGTTAGTATTTAATTAGGTAATAAAGAATACAAGATTGTGATTGGTTGAAGCCAGAATGTTTCAAAAAGTATTATAGGGGAGTGTGTAAATCAGTAAACCTCAGTGTCTTGTAAAAAAGATAATGTATTGATTCAGCTGTTGAGGAGAATGAAAGTAGTGATTCTTGGTTTAACTATTGAGGACAGCAGAAGATCAGTTGCTCAAAACATGTTTTTTAAAATAAAGACAAGTATGTGGTAAGTTTAGCTAAAAGCTATACATCATCTATATTCTTGTAATTAAGTCACTAAAAAATGGAAAGGAAAATATCCATAACTGCAACAAGCATTGTTTTTATTCAAGAACATTATTGGCTCTGTCTTTATGTGTTATCCTAATTTGGAAAATGATTATGTGTTATCTTGTCTTGAAAAGAAATCAATGAAAGAATTTGGAGAAATTTATTTCATGGGAAATCAGAAAACATGGTATAGCAGAATAGATAAAATAATTGTCTATCTTAGCCTGAAATGGTGAATTTTTTAAGGAAAAAAAAACAATATGAAAAGATTGTAAATTATAACTGCCCATGAAGGACTCAAGAAAAAAAATAAATGTATGGTAAAAAGGTATTTAATGTGCATATTGTTATTTGACTTATATATAATTTTTTAAATAAAAATAATAATTGATAAGAGGGATTGTTTTTACTAATTTAATATTTTTTGTGATACATGTTTTTTTATTCATTTATTTGATTGTTCTCTTAAAATCATAAAAAGTGTCTTTACCTAATTTAAATTTTCTAAATGTAACATTTTCTTTTGAAATATTTTTTTATTTATTTGATTTTTTCACCAAAATATACAAAGAGTTGATAGCTAATTTAACAATTCCTTATTTCTGATTGTGAAAAAAATGTTTTTGACCCTTAGATATTAAAGAGAAAATAACTCAGTGAAAGTAAATGTTAATTAATTTAATGAATAACAATCAACTGGTTATTCGTTTTTGATTTCTGATAAAAAATTATGTTTGAATTATCATATCATGTCATTTTTAAATATTAACCAGTTATATATTAAATAATTGTTTTATAATATACTAGTATTAATGTCTTTATTTCTCCAGTTACTTGCTTTATGAATTGGCAGTCTGTGACTTGATTTCATAATAGTTTAATGTTTTAGGAATTTTTAAAAATGATCTGAATAAAATTGTTTAATCTGCAGCAGAAGAAGCTGTTATATTTATCTTTCTCTTGTTTACTGTAACAGTCCATTGAGTATTCTCATACTGATTTAATTCTGGAGAGCAATAATGGATAAGTTATAAAAATATAGAGATTTATGTTGATGTTTGGATATCCAGATAATAACTCTGTTTGACACAAATGTATTAACCTAAAAGTCTATTCACTGCATTGTATATTTATAGAGACATTTAGTTTACATTTGTCCTGTACAATAATGGAACAATGTGGTTGGAGTATTGATGGTGATCAACATATAACAGTATACCAGTATTGACGAATACTAACTATTGTGAAAAATAATTAAACTTCAGCTATAAAACATTTATTTTATAAATTTAAAAAAATCAACTGTTTAGACTTTATTCTAATGTATTATCCAATTTAAATTTATTTTAATATATTTAATTCTTATAAATTTTATAACATTATTTAGTTGATTGAAGCTAATATTTTATGTTAAAAACCAGCATTTGCAGTTAAGCTTATGCAAATATTCTAATTGCATTTTAATATCAAAATATCACTTTTTTCTGTACTATATTGAGGCATTTTGAGGAGTTTAAAACTATAATAATATAGCATGGAAAATATCAGTTGGTTGTTAAAACATTAAAATTATAATTTTGATTTGTATTTTAAATTAGTATTTTTAAAATTGTGTGATTGGATATATATATATATATATATATATATATATATATATATATATAATGCACACATATACTAGTATGTATAAATATTTTGTAATGAAACATAATTTTATGGTTTTGTAATACAATTTTTGAAAAGCAAAATGAACTTTAAGTAAAAAAATTGTCTTATCGTTAAACAAAAGTTTATTTTCTATTTCTTCAGACAAAGCCTAGTGTGGGAAATTTGACTTTAATTACACTAAATTTAAGTATGGAATGGTCTTAGAGTAGGTATTATTCTAAAAAAATTCCACAAGGTAATTAATTAGAAATTAATTAAAGGATGAAATGCTAGATTATCTCAAGTGGTATTTTTAAAATTAATACCTGATTTAGAAGTTTTTAAGATAAGAAAAAAGGGATTGAAGTCATATATAAGCTTCAAAATTTAATGTTAATTATTATTAATCTGCTTTTTATGAGTGAACAGTGCCAGGCTTCTTCATTATGGAGCATTTTCAGACTTTATGTTTCGTTGCTAACCATCAGAAGTGATTTCTGGTGTCTACAAAGTAGGACATGGCTAGCTAAAGAAACCATCATGATAAAATGGACTAACTAACCATATCAGTTGTTGTTTTGATAGTAATGAGTGACTAAAATATTTACACCATTATGGACTTCTTTCTTCAGACCTAACTCCATTCCAGCATGATCTAAACTAGTGAACTGACCAACTATCTGTTTTCTTTGCCAATTGATCAACCTATTCACTGAAGCTCCTTGGAAATCCAAACCTTACTTTCAATAAATGACAAGCTACCCAAATAATTCCAGAAAATATACATATGTATCACCTTAAACATGAATCCAAAAGTCTGCATCACTAATGCAGTAATGTAAAAACTTCATTTACACAATAAGCCAGACATGATTATAATTTACACCTAAATCTTTTAATTATTAATATAAAGTAACTTTCTAGACTTATATTAGTTAATTTATGAATATTGATGTAATTTAATTTTAATGAATTATATGTTTCAATTACCTTTTGGATATGGATGAGTTATTAATTATTTTTTCTTCATTTATATGTTTTTTGAAAAATTAACATTGTTTTTATTAATTGCAGATATTTCGATAATAATTAATCATAAGTTGTTTATGTCCTTATCCAGTTACCTTTTTTATATTTAGTTGCGTAACTAACTTTTGTAATTAAATGTGGGGATTCTCATAGGGCAATAAAATAATTTTCTGTTCAAATAATTACTCATAGGTATTCTTACCAATTAATAAAACTTCTATTTGCTTGATTTATTGGTATGCTATAACAATAACTTTCTTAAAGTATTTATAATATAAGCTTACATGCATTATATATCTCATAGTGATGAACTAGTAAAAGATTTTTATATAGATATACAAAAGGCTTTTGATCAGAGTAAACAACATTTTAAAATTCTTATGGGAGACTTTAATGCTAGAATTGGTAAACAAATAAAAGTGCTGTAGGTAATTTTAGTTATGGTAATTAAAATAAAAGAGGACATAGACTTATGGAGTTTGCCAGAAAAAGAAAAACTTTATATTATGAATTCTTTTTTTGAGAAAAATGTTAAAAGGAAATGGACATGGAAGAGCTTTTTCAAACCAATTCACACTATGAAAAATTCTAATGACTACAAAATTAAACTTGAAATGCTTAAAATCCAAAACTGCATCTATGAATTACCATATGCTTGGAAAATCTATATTGGTGAATCTAGTAGCAACCTTAAAACTGATTTCAAGAGCACAAACTGATGATTAAAAAACAAATTTGTCTAAAAAAACAGGTCATGTATGTACCAAAAAATATATGTCCAATTGGGAAAATATAAAAAAATTTGAATAGAGAAATGGATAGAAAAATAAAAGTACAAAGAAGAAAATTCAAAGCAGTTCACAGTGTAATGGTGAATAATTCCATAAGGTAACCTAATGTGATGATACATAATGAATAGAAACCACTGATCAATTTAGCACTTAGCAAAAATTGGAAAAGTCAGGTGGAATCTCTTAGATAAGTGTATGAAATGTCTACTGACTGTTGTTTTGGCAGGATGGTTCAGTTGGTTAGAGTGTTATTCAAAAATTCAATATTGAAGAATTTAAGGGTCCAGGTTCCATTTTCACGCTAGTACCATCACTGGTCAGGCCAGTGACTGCCTGAAAAAGAGAGGAGAATAATATTTCTTCACTTGTTGTGCATATACCAGCCTGTGTGCTATTACTAACAAATGAAAGTAATTCATATATTTAAATAAAGTTAAACTTTTCTAAAGATATTCAATACTTAATGTCAAATAATGGAAATAGTTCAATATATAAATACAATTAACTTAATCAGTGCTAAATATATATAAAAAAGTAAAATTAATTAATGTAATATTTTTGTACATACACATGTATGTATGTATGTGTACTAAGAACTTAAAATTTAGGTTCTTACAGAGAGTCATTAAAGCAATAAATCAAGATATGCATCAATAAATTGTAGTTTGGCTTACTTAGGTCACTTTTTAAAGTTTTATATTATACCGGACACTCAATCCATTCTGACACAAAGGGTGCCACCAGACCACTATGTATCAGGAAAATTTATTTACTGTGATCAGAAAAGATGATGATGATGGTTTGCACTGACTAAACTCAGGAAGAAACAACAGATCTTAAATTTGTTTAGACAATTGAGCAACAAAACACTAAGACAAACCTCAGCTAAATTAAGTTTAAATATATTTAAAAGTTTTATTTAAGAAAGAGTAAATTGTGAAGTATCAGTTTAGGACACAATAAATAGGGTTAGCTCAGGTGTGTACTAGAAAGACTAAACACAATGCTCTGGCAGATCGACTGATCTCCCAATAGCGAATTATAAAGGGAGGAAACAAATTTCATTCAGCAGAGGATTCACCCAAACATTGGTTTTCCTATTCAGATATTTAAACAATATGTTCTTGAAACAAATCAACAAAAACAGCGCCAGCAAGCTTTCTGAGGCCCATGAAATGTGTCAGACCACAAATGTCATGTGTCAGTAGAAGCTGCATCTATTATTATGTTTAAAATAAAGGTGATTGATTTACCTCAAGAACAACAAAAAAATATAATTTAAAATGAAAGGAAAACAATTAAAAGTGGCAAATCCCAGCTAAACAATTGGCAAAAACTACTCTAAGAATCATAATTAAAGGTCTCAATAGGAGACAAGTAAATCATTAGAAAAACAGTTATGTCTGCCCCAGCAATTAAAGAGAATGAATTACAAATAATTATAATTAAGAAATAGATTTATGACACAAGTTCTGAGTACATGCTCTGATAAATTTAAATACAAAAAAATAAATCTATCGGAGAGTGCACACGAGTACAAAAATAGTAAAGTTTTAAATACTTTAGCAGTGAAAGTCTCTCTCACCTGTAATTTACAAAGGGATAAATATTATTTTCCTGCTGATGATTTATAAAAGTACAGCGCAAAGCAATTCTAGTTTCCGCTTTCTGGGACACAAAAAATGAAGAAACTAAATTCCCACCTGCAGAAGACTAGCAAAAAAATAAAGTTGCCAGCCAAAAGAGTTTGGTGGTTGTGAAAGTGGAAACATAAGATTTAAAATTAATTATGGGCTACTAAAATAATTACAGGTAAGCATTTAAAATATACATGACGGCTAAAGCATTTATAAAAATTTTTAGACATAAAAATATAAAACTCACACGTCACTCTCCAATAAACAAAAATTGAAAGCAAACTTAGAATCTTAAAACTAAAAGTCCAAGACACACTGCAAAATACAAGAAATCAAAACAAATATTAAATATGTGGTTACATATTGCTTAGGAATACAGATTTATAATTAGATTGAGCGGAGATTTAATTAAAAGAAATTTACACTGGAAGAGTAAAAGAAAATAGTTATCTTACTGATCAAATACAGTTCGCATAGAGTGTGCAAGTTTATTTTAGTCCATTTTCAGGTCCTTTGACAGTGGCAAGGTAGAGGCAGTGGTGTCTTGTTTATTGTAGGTATTCATGGCAGGATTGAAGGAGAGCTGGCAGGCATTGGGCTGTCTTTTGAGTTAAACTATTGTTGGATATAAAACATATAGCAGTATATTTTGACATCATGGAGAAAGCAAAACTGTTTTAGTAACTGCAAATTTTGCTTTTAAAGATTAAATGTTCAAACTACTAATGGTACAAACGTTGAAGAGGTCAATCTGACTCAATATTGGAACTATGAAGCTGAACAAATCACTTTGACTGAGTGCTGACTTAATCTCTCTAAGATAGAATAGAATAGACTAGACTAACCCATGAAATATTTGGTGTTATTTATACCTCCACTCAATTTCCCCCAAAAACTAGCCTTGTTGTTGAATTCTATGCCTAAGGCAGGGCAAATATTAATGTCCAGCTCAATCTAATCTAAGAATTCTACCCAGGGTTTATTGAAACAAAAACAACAACACAAATCAAATCTCTGCTTTTTAGGATGAGTTTACAATGGTTAAAATAAAAGCAATAGGAATGTAATTAGGTAGCCAGCTAAATTTTAAATCAAATTGATTTTAAAAAAAAGGTAAAAACAAGCAGGATAAGAAAACTATTGTAAAAACAATTTTAAAAATATTAAAATGATCTATTTTAAATATAAACGAGTAAGTGTTTTAATACACGTAATCTTTTTAAATAATAATAATAATAATAAAAAAATTAACATTAGATAAGATTTAACAAAATTAAGTTTTTAATTTTGGTAGTAAAATAGTTGAATCGGATATCAATCCAGTTCAATATATATATATATACATATATATATATATATGAAAATAATAAATATTCAAACTAACTAAATGAAAAATAAAAACATAATAAAAACACAGAATTACTTCTTTATAAAACTGCTTTAATATTTCAACCAGCAGACTGGTTTTTATCAGAAAGCAAAATGGCTATTTGCAGAATTTATTGTCTGTAATATTTTAGTGCTTAAATTCTGGAAATAGCCATTTTTCTTTCTGATAAAAACCAGTCTGCTGGTTGAAATATTAAAGCAGTTATATAGAGAAGTAATTCTATATATATATATATATATATATATATATATATATATATATATTTACACATTTTGTGTCTTGGTTTATATATATATATATATATATATATAAACCAAGACACAAAATGTGTAACTTGCTATTAAGCTTGTACTAAAATGTTCACTAAATGGAGCTTACCACTAGCTCCTAACAAGCTTTAATTATAAATGCCGAAAGAGAAAGAATTCAAAATCTCTATCAGAAAATCTTCATCCCCAGACCAATTGGTTTTGAGCTTATGGCTCACATTAGTGAGGAGCTAGGATTTCAGTTACTAGATCTAAAACTCCAACTCAAGTGTCAGCACTTATTTAATACATTACTATCAATTTAAAAACTTGAATTTTTAAGACACATAAAGGTCTTCAAATCCAGCCTTATAAACCAGATAGCTATACAGGTCTGAACTCAGTTTAGTTTCACCATATATTAATAGGAAAAACAATATAAAATTACAAAAGCCTTCAATGGTACACTTATAATAATTAATAAAACAAGACACAAAATGTGTAACTTGCTTTTAAGTTTGTAATAAAATGTTCACTGGATGGAGCTTACCACTAGCTCCTAACAAACTTTAATTATAAATGCTGAAAGAGAAAGAATTCAATCTCTGTCTCTCACATATATATATATATATATATATATATATATATATGTATAGATATATATATATATATATATATATATATTATAACAGGATGGTCGGATTACATGTGAGGTGCGTATGTGATCATGCCAATAATTGGGTATAGCAGATATAATGGGATTATATATATATATATATTGTACCATTTATTTATATATGGTGCAAATATATTGGCATTTGGCAAAAGCTAAAAGAAAAAAATTAGCGATATTATTAAAAGATGCAATTAAAATTTTTGTTTAGTTTGTGTAATTTTTTTTACATGTACAATGAAAGGTGCATTTTTCATTCATATTTTTTTTATGTAATTAAAAATAAAAGTTAAAATTGGAAAGAATAAAAGACATGTAGATTACTAATCCAGATAAACTAAAAGGAAAGAGAATTACTCATTCAGATTACAATCAGTAACTAATTAAAGATGGTAAAATTATGTTTAAAAAATGTTTGTAACTTAAATTTAAAAAAGAATGTACAAAATTATTATCTTGTATGTTGATAAAAGGACAAAAGAACATATGTCCACAAGTCTGAAAACTGGATCTCTAGTATAAAAAGAAGAATACCAGTGTGATCAGGTCTTGTCTGTTTTTTTTTCTGTTGGCTAGTCCTGGATAATGAAAGATCCATGAATATTCTATGCTGAAATAATTCATCATGCTGAAGTGAACTGAAGCTTTTGACATTCATTCATCATGAATTTGTCAACCCCAGAAACGATTTTATGACTAGCCACTAGGACAGATCAAGAACAAGTTAAAAATATGGCCATGAGCTTATTCTACATCATGAAAAACTATGCATGGTAATCAACAAATTTCATAAACTCGCTAAACTTACCAGTAAGCTAAAATGAACTATTCCTGATTGTGACTAAATTAAGCTTTTGCAAAATATTGACTAATAAGCTTATAATACATATAATACTGATAGAGATATTAAATTTTATTATTCAAGAGACTTTTGTTTACCTAAGAAATCTATGTGTAATATAAACTGTTTTAATTAATTGATTTATATCCGGATTAGCATGCATGTAGTCTTTCCAACTTATTAGAAATTTATCTTTATTCTAACAAATTAACTTTTCATTGTGCATTATTAAAGTTAGTTATTAAATTTATTAATGTTAGTTTATTAGGATGTGGGTGTATAATTTACCTTTGCCAATATTTCTTGATTAAGCCCCAGAAATAATATTCTCTAAAAAAATAAAGTTACAGGAAATCATAACCCTGTTCTTTTAGTTACATGCATCAAAATTATGGGATATGAGGACGTTAAGAGTCTACTGACTATGGCATCATCTTATAAATTAAAACTAACTTCATCAGCAATTCCTGTCATAATAATTAGCAGGCCAGTTAATCAGGAAATATAGCTATGTTTTTAGAAATATGAACAAGATATTTTCTTATCCATAGTTTGATTAACTTTCACTTAACAGTGTGTAAAAGTCAGCCTACCAAAATCTACTAAAACATGAAAAATGTTAAAATATATTGAAGCAGTCAATGTCTAATCATCATCGAGCTTCATGCTTCACCAGCTACACTAGCCTTCTGTGGGGCCTGCAATTCAGACCTCACCATAAATATATGCCATTCACTCACACACTGTATACATAATGATGAGAGAAATTAGTAAAATTAATTATATTTAGTAAAATGAAACAGTAGTTTGCATGATGCATATTTATATATGAACAAAGCAATAATTTTATTAATATTTGTTGCTGAAAATTAGATGTTTTCTTTATATAATTGTAAATCTTTTTATATAAATGTATTTTAATTAAAGTGTTGGAATGTAAAAATAAGGTAAATGGGGTAGGCTCGAAATACTGAAATTATCTTGATCTAGATTCAGATCGTTTTCATTAATTAAAATTATAAATCTTAATTAAAATCACAAGCAATTCTTTTGTTAGTTGTTTTCAAATCTTTAAAAATATATCAAATGGTATTTTGGGCCTTATCTGTTTTAAAAATATTTTACAAATTAAATGTTTTTTTATTTAGTCAAGAGATTACAGAGATAGATATGGGCAACTGAGATTGCATTCTTGGTGAGATTAAAATGTGTATAAAAAGGCCCATAGAACAAAACAAGTCAGTTTTTAGTGAGTTGAGTTTAGTTGAGTTGAGTGGAGGTTTTAGTTACTTTTCAAAGTGTTTCAAGATGTTAAAATTTTAAGAAGTCAACAGAAGTTTGGTGCTATGAACTGTGAGTAGAAAAGAAGCACTTTTTTCTGGGCCTCTCAGAAGACTGTCTACATGATGCCATCAAGTTTCATCCATTTGACCAGCCGTACAAGATAATTGCCAACCTGACTGACTGCTGCTATCCTTAGGTAACCTCATGTAATATAGAGCTGCCTTAATATGTAAAATTCTTCTGTAGTTTCTAAAAAGATGTAGTTAAACCTTTGTATTTTAATTCAAATATTAATTGATAAGTTTCTGCTAATTTTGCTCTTAATTTTTCTCTCTGTAATCCCTTAATAGTATTATGTAATTCTGACTGATCTTTCATGCTTAATTTCTGTTATATAGCTTTGTGTGACTCAATTAAATATTTAACTTATTTTGTTTAATATATATATATATATATATATATATATATATATATATATATATATATATATATATATATATATATATATATTGGTACATATAGAGTAAGTTAAAAACAAACTCTTAACAAGCTTTAAAAATACCCTCAACCTCAGACCATGGTTTTTGCATCTTGGGTCATCAGTAAGGTGTTAGGGAATAAAAATATTAGAACTAGTCTAGCATTTTATCAATGCCTAACTATTGAGAAGGAAATCTGAAACTTTCAGACATTTAAATGTCCAAAAATCCAGCTATCTATCTCAAATAGCAGTATGGGACTGAACCAAATTCAGATACACCATATATTAATAGCTCTAGCAATATAAAATTGCCAAAGCCTTAATAGTTAATTGCTATTAAGGCTTTGGCGATTTTATATTGCTAGAGCTATTAATATATGGTGTATCTGAATTTCTATTAAGGCTTTGGCAAATTTTATATTGCTAGAGCTATTAATATATGGTGTATCTGAATTTGGTTCAGTCCCATACTGCTATTTGAGTTAGATAGCTGGATTTTTGGACATTTAAATGTCTGAAAGTTTCAGATTTTCTTCTCAATAGTTAGGCATTGATAAAATGCTAGACTAGTTCTAGTATTTTTATTCCCTGACACCTCACTGATGATGCTAGATGCAGAAACCACAGTCTGAGGTTGAGGGTATTTTTGAAGCTTGTTAAGAGTTTGTTTTTAACTTATTCTATATATAACAGTTGTAAATACGAGCTTTATTAAAATTAGGTCATCTGACTTGATTTTTTATCAATTTTATATATATATAATTTATTTTAATTAATATGCCAATATCATTCAACTTTGCGAGTCTAATAAGGGTTTATTTTTTTTGTTTAATGGGGAAAGAAGCAGGGGATTCAGTCAAACTTATTACAAAGTTTTATTCATTTATAAGAGAAATCACTCACTAGGTTGAGTTTATATTTAAATCTGTTATTCACATTTTTTTATCTAAAATATTTTATTGTGGATGTATATTTTACTTTCTTATTTAAATTTGTCTTCAAATTTTCATTTTAAAAGATTGTGAACCTAAATATACTTATTTTACCTTATCTTGTTGTTGCCTGGAGGGCTAATTCTATCAGTTCATATGTATATGGAAATCGAAATTAAATATAAAATTTTGTTAGTTTAATTTTTTAGTTAAAGAATTATTTTCTAGTATAATTTTCTGAATGATTCTTTATTTAAATATGCCATTGCGTGGTAGTCAAACCATTTACAGGCTCTCGAATAAAGTATATTAATTTTATTGTACATGTACACTGCTGCTGGCATACCTTTCCATTCTCTTATGGTACTTCCACATATATATTTCTCTATTGCTTTGTCATTTGGGGACTTTGGAAATGCAAATCTCCCCACCTACTAATTTTCAAAATTGTTCGTAATCAGGGGAACTACTCCCCATGGAACATGAGGCTTGAGAGGTTGATGTGCTGCAGATGACTGTACATCGAGATCTGGTTATCAAACCGACTCTCCATCGACATCACTCCACCAGAATGCATGGGCATATCAAATCTAAGTTTGTTTCAAATATTCTTTTAAAAATGATCGAATATCCAAAATGCCATGAAGGCCAGATTTCTTTATTACATGGTAGCATCGTTACTGTTTAGTTAAAGGATTCATGCCTGTTTGACCATTTGTTAGGTATTGGAAATAATGACTCATTCCTGAAATGTGCCAACATGCTAAGTCAGTATGTTGATTTTAAAACTGTTTTCTTTAAAAATGTTTATCGATTTCCATAGACGTAAATCTAATTTGTATTAATGATTGTATAATTTATTCTCATAAATGTAGCACATTGTTTGTTTCTTATATGTATTTTCCAAAGATGTCTTTTCCAAACAATGCCAATAAAAGTATATATATATATATATATATATATATATATATATATAATGATTTTCATAATGTAGGTAAGTGATTGAGATCGTATATTTGCCTGTTTATCAAATAAATCATTTACTACTAAACCTGTCATGATCTTTTATATTTATTTTAGGCATCCATAATATTCTGTTAATACAATGTTATTAAATTGGCATATTAACCTCGCACAAGTTATAATACACTCCATAAAACTATATTCATTAAATAATTAACGTAAAAAGGATTTTATAAAAATAAATACCAAGTTTTGCAAATGTATAATATCACTCTAAGCATGAAACAATTTTGTAATATATATAAATGCATTTTTTCAATATTTTATTAAATATATATTTCATGTAAAACCTGGTTTTGTTGTTGAATTATTATTTTCTAATTAGTATTTAGAACTATTTTCTTCAGCTAATAACTTAGCAGTAATAAATATAACTTTCATAAATGTAATTCCTGGGCTACTCTGATCTCAATCATCTTCATAAGTCTGATCTTATACTCTACCACTTTGATTCTGGGCCTGTAATTAAAATAATTGTACTGTATCATCAGGATTGTTGTTCATTGGGTCAGAGATTCGAAGAATAGGCAAATAGTTTAGAATTCAGAATTGCTCCAGACCTGTGTATCTTGAGCATGATCAGATTTGAGGTATTTTTGCTTAGGATTTAAATCTTGTTAAGTGAGGATACTATTGTGACCTGTACAGTATAATTTTTTCCCAGGCTTGGCACCCAATGTGGGGCCTCATTAATAATTCCAAACCCTGAAAAGATCATTGATGATATATATGTATATTTTCTTTCTACCCAAGTTTGTTTTCTGATTTTATATATATAAAATGTGAAAATATTGTATTAAAACCAATGTCCATGCGTTGCAACGATAAATGTAATTTTTTTTTTGCATCTGGTTTTGCAACTATAGAAAAATATTGTACTTCCATGTTTATAGCTACAAATGTAAAAATCTTGTTTTTTAAAAAGGAAAAGAATTTTGATACCCATGTGTTACAACCATAAGTGATTTTTTTTCTGTATCTGGTTTTATAAACATATAAAATGTGTTTCTTATGTTATATATGTGAAAATAAAAATGTTTTTAACTGAAACCCATGTATTTCACCCATAAGCGATTTTTTTCTGTATCTGGTTTTATAAACAGATAAAATGGGTTTCTTATGTTATATATGTGAAAATAAAAATGTTTTGCAAATAAAACCTATGCATTTCACCCATAAGTTATAAACCTTGAAATTGTAACAAGGTGCACTTCATGTTTAGCTATTTTCAGTACATTAAATTTATAATAGAGTCAATAATGTGTAACAAATACTTATTTATATTTACTAGTTGAGTAGCCCAGATGTAAGTGTTTGGAATTTTTTTATATACTGTTGGCTGGCACCTTTATATAAATGTGCCAATAGTTAATATAAAAAATATGGTATTAAAATGAGTTCAAACCAGGATGTTAGGGGTTGAGAGAGAGTTATATTTTTTCTCACTGTTTTGCCATGTATATTGTCATGAATAAACATACAGATGATATTGTTGAACCAAATCACAAATCAATTTTTTTTGTAAGAGTCTATTATAGGTGCAGAAAAACAACCAAAAGTCAAGCAGCAAGGCAGTTGAATTTCAATAGATCATACACATACACATTATGATCAAATATTTTTTTTCCTGTTATAAGCAGCAGTCAGCAACAACAAAAAATGGCAGAATGGAGACAGTTGAAGAGAGGAGGGAGAGAGGTGTATATCCTGCATAAAATAAAAAAAAGTTTAAATCATAATATTAAAATATATTTCACACATACATTTAAAATTGGCTACCTTTAAAAGGATGAAAAAAAGTAAATTGTGAAGAAAACATAGGAGCAATGATGCCAGAGGAAGAAAAGATCTTTCAACTCATACAACAAATGATGAAACAAAATACACACCGAGCAGAAAGAAATGCAGAATTTCAAAGATGGCATATAGAAATGTTGAAAGAGTTTAAAAGAAAGATTGATAAAATTTAAAAGAAGCCAAAATTTAAATATTGATAAGATTAGTACTACTTTGAACATTCAAACTAATGGTTTTGAAGATGTATCTGTTCTCAAGCTAAGGGAAATTATTGATGTGACCAAAGATAAAATAACCTATACAGAAATAATTTTTGAAAACATGGTAGTGGAGGGTTTGAAAGTTGTGAATGAGGTAGAAGATACTACAAAAAAATTTCAACAAGAGACTAACCAAATAGAGAATCTGATGAACCAAACTAGAGAATTGCAAAGATTTGAAGCTTGCCCCACTTTCAAATCAAAGGATATAGATGCTGAAACTAAAGATGAAACATTTTTCATGGAATAATATTTAAAAGACATTGGAAAAGAGGACACAAAACCTCAACCAACTAAAATAGGGTTGGAACCTTATAAGACTCTGTTGATGAAGACAAATGCCAACTCTATCCAACAAAAAAGTAAAGCATTAGCTTCTAATTTGACAGAAGTTGCTCACAGTCAAAGTTTTACTCTAGCAGATTTAGCTAACGATGAAGAAAGTACTGAGGAAATGGTGATTTCAAAACTACTTCAAGCCAGCCCATCTCAAAGTGATGATACCAGTTTAATACCTTCTAATGGAGTGGCTGTATTGATCATGAAAAATATCAATAGAACAATACATACTGTTTTGGATGAATCTTCTGAAATTATAATGGATAATTGTGTGTTACATTTTCATAAAAACTATAAAGATGTTCTGTGGAAAAGTGATGATAAAAAGTTAATGAAAACATCAAAGTTAAAGTTTAGAAATGATGCTCAATGGCCTCCTGATATGAAAATGAAAAAAGTGGACAGGTATTTAGGTGTGGCCAATACTGAACATTTTAATAAATCCCATAATTATATATTTATGACATATGATCAGAAAAAAATTGATGAGGAGCTGAACTCATTAGACAGAGAAAATAAAATCTGTTTCAGGGCATGGACATATTTTGAAAAAATAGTTTAATAAAAGATGGAAAAAATCTTCTCAACTCTCAAAATGAATATGTTATAATGGATGCCATTATATCACAGAAAGTTAGAGAAATTCTTTTAAAGCAAGGTACATTTAATAAAAAACAATATAATAATATACCAAAGCACAATATTGTGACCTTTTTTGATATTTTAGTAAGAGATCTAGAAAGACATATCTGTAACCCTTATATACCTCCAGATCCAAAAAAGTGTTATTGAAAAAAAGAGAGAAGCAGCAGCCATTGATAAACAAAGTTGAAGACAATGGAAATTAAAAATGGACATTCTTATATTATGAATGCCTAAGCAGCCATAGATAAACAAAGTTGAAGACAAAAAAAATGCAAATAGACATTCTACTTTTTGAATACCTACACCAAATTTTTCAGTTAATGAAAAAGTAATACGTTGCAACAATAAAAAAGAATATAAATGAATGAAAGATTTTTCTTTTCCATAGTAGAAACTTGATTCAAATAACGAAGCAGTTTTTTTTGACAACAAGGGGCAAAGTTTTCATGCTCATTTATTAAAGTTGTTTTTCTCACCAAAAATATATTAGACTCCAATGAAAGTAATCTTTTTTATTGATGTATTTTATGATCGCTTTAAGTGGGGAAGAATGAAGCAGTCAATGTTTAATTATCATTGAGCTTCATGCTTCATCATCTACACTAACCTCCTGTGGGGCCTGCAATTCAGACCTCACCATAAATATATGCCATTTACCCACACATTGTATGCATAATGATTAGAGAAATTAGTAAAATTAATTATATTTAGTAAAATGAAACAGTAGTTTGCATGATGCATATATATATATATATATATATATATATGCATCATGCATATATATATATATATATATATATATATATATGAATGAAGCAATAATTTTATTAATATTTGTTGCTGAGAAACATGACATTTATTAATCTGGCAGCAGAAGCTATCATGTCAGCTTACAGCTCAGATTTGTGTTATGCATTTTTGATGTACAATCAAATTTCACTTTTGGGTACAGTATTGTGTGATGGTGGCTGGAATTTCAAATGTCAAAACTATTTTAATATTCATTAAGACCTTCCCCCTCTATCTCCCATGTTTTATGAAAGTCTATTAACAATTATGAGCATTGTCTCATGCTTCTGTAGCCCACATTTCCTGCTCTAAAAATTGGGCAAGTGCTGCTGCGAGCGCAATTTCCATCAGATCATGCTCCAAGTCACATTTTTGCGAGAACAACTGTGAGCTTCGTAAAATGTCAAAACTAAAGTTTTCAAATATCAAATTTTGGAATTTGCTTTGCTCCCAAACTAATGCCATCACTTTTCTACAGCAAAAGTATAGAGTAGTGGCATCTGTGAAGAAGTGCACATGTGGAGAAAAGATGACATTATACCATTGTGGAAGCTACCACTTCAAATGCAAGGTCAGTCCATGTGGATGTCTGTGTTTGATTTGCTAAGGGATGTGGCTGGAGGGATCACATCTCGATTTTGTGATGATAGCATATCTTCTGTACTATTGGAGCCATGAGGAGCTGACAGTGTCGAGGGCCATCTCCAACTTAAACCTGTTTTCAGGCTTCCTTGTGCACTGGACCAACAGACTCCATGAGCTCTGTCATGAGAGCTTAATGTCTAAGCCATGCCATCAAATCGGTGGTCCAGGCTCAATTACTGAAGTTGATGAGACCTTGTTTAGCTGGCAAAAAACCACCAGGGCAGGGTTGTTCCACAGCAGTGGATCTATCAGTGGAGTGTGCCATGAGATCAGCAATTGCTTTATTGTGGCTGTTCCCTGTTGATCTGCAGCCACTCTTCTTCTATTGATTCGGGAAAATGTTAAACTGGGATCAACTATTTTCTCTGACTGCTGGAAGGGTTATCAGACCAAAGAGCTAGAAGCTGCAGATTTCAAACACCTGACAGTAGTACAACTATGTGGACCCCAGCACAGGCGCACACACATAGAACATCGAGCCCCTGAGGGGTCTGTTGAAATGGCACAACAAGAAACAGTGTGGCACAGCCAGATGCTCACTGGATACCTACTTGGCTGGGTTTATGTGGCAGCATGTGCACAAGAAGGAAGACATCTTCCATGCCCTATTATTAGAGCTTCAAGTTGTTCCTGAATAGCCAAATAAGTTTGTTTTAATTGTTATATATTTGACCGTTTAATGTGAATAGTTTTGTAATGTAAAAAAAGTTATTCAACCTTCATTAATTAACTTGTTAACAATTCAAAGCTCCCCCCCCCTAAAAGTTGTTAGAAATATATTGATTTCACTATTAACTCTTTGACCGCCTCTTACGAGGACTCTCGTAAGCAGTTGACGTCACTCTAATTCTGTTATTTTTAGTGGTAGGAGATTTGTTTGACAGTTATTGATTAGGTTTTTAAAAGTTCTGTAAGATGGTGCCCTCTTCCGAATTATTTTACTAAGTAAAAAGTCAAAAAAACCACGTTTAAAGCTAAACAAAGAAAGAAACTTATTGGTGATTGGCTCTCAGCTGGCTCTCAGCTGACAAAGACATTCTGATTGTCTGGAAAGAACAAAGAAACCACCTGATCAAAGAAAATAAAGAAAAACACTGAGATTTTCATTTCGAATATGGTTTAAAGTATTCCAAAGTATAATTTGAGTATTAAAATAATTTTTAAATACAAATATACTAAAAAAACAAAATTATTTTTGAAAAATATTGAAGATTTTAGTAAAAATATTTAAGATTTAGCAAAAAGAAATATTTAGTTTTCTATAACATAAAAAGCATTTACGTCATGAACTCTTTGTTTATATGTTGGCTTTTATTTTGCCGAAATTGAATATTTTATAATAAATAAATAGCAATTTATTTTTGAAAGAACTTTCATTCACTTTTATAACCTGAAAATGTATTAATATATTTTTTATAAACAAATATAAAGTGAATATGATATTAAAGGTGAAAATATTTTGACAATTGACTTGTCTTCAGTTTGTGAGCTGGCCAATTAAAAGCTTTGATTTTTAGCTGACACAACCAATAATATAATTAGAGGTTAAAAGGTTAAATGAAAATATTTATTAGTAATTTTTTTAAAAAAAATTAATTTGGTAGAATACCAAACCGAAAATAAGTAATAAAAAGAATAAAAACTAATTACTTTTTAAATTCATTTTGATTTACATTTTTTTTTTTTAAAGATTTATTTGATTTTTTTTTACTTTTAATGTCATAAACAAGCAAAAAAAAAACAACTCCAGCCCTGGCAACATTATATTTATCTTTGTTTACAAACAAACCACAGCCTCAGATGGTTTCAACATGCTATTATAAAACAACCAATCTTTTTATATATATGTATTTTAATTAAAGTGTTGGAATGTAAAAACAAGATAAAATGGGGAAGGCTCAAAATACTGAAATTATCTTCAACTAGATTCAGATCGTTTTCACTAATTAAAATTATAAATCTTAATTGAAATCACAAGCAATTCTTTTGTTAGTTGTTTTCAAATCTTTAAAAATATATCAAATGGTATTTCGGGCCTTATCTGTTTTAAAAAAAATTTACTAATTAAATGTTTTTTTTATTTAATCAAGAGATTACAGAGATAGCTGTGGGAAACTGAGATTGCATTCTTGGTGGGATTAAAATGTGTATAAAAAGGCCCATAGAACAAACCAAGTCAGTTTTTAGTAAGTTGAGTTTAGTTGAGTTGAGTTTTTAGTTACTTTTTAAAGTCTTTCAAGACATTAAAATTTTAAGAAGTCAACAGAAGTTCAGTGCTATGAACTGTAAGTAAAAAAGAAGCACTTTTCTCTGGACCTCTCAGAAGACTGTCTACATGATGCCATCAAGTTCCATCCATTTGACCAGCCATACAAGATAATTGCCAACCTGACTCCTGTCACTATCTAGGTTGAGTTTATATTTAAATCTGTTCTTTATGTTTTTTTTTTATCTAAAATATTTTATTGTGGATGCATATTTTACTTTTTTATTTAAATTTGTCTTTAAATTTTCATTTTAAAAGATCATGAACCTAAATATAATTATTTCACCTTTTCTTGTTGTTGCATGAAGAGCTAATTCTATCAGTTCATACATATATGGGAATAAAAATTAAATATAAAATTTTGTTAGTTTAATGTTTTAGTTATTTTCTAGTATAATTTTCTGAATGATTCTTTATTTAAATATGTCATTGCACAGGAGTCAAAGCATTTACAGGCTTTTGAATAAAGTATATTAAGTTTATTGTATATATACAACACTGCTGGCATACTTTTCCATTTTCTTACGGTATTTCCACATATATATTTCTCTATTGCTTTGTCATTTGGGGACTTCAGAAATGGGAATCTCCCCACCTACTAATTTTCAAAATTGTTCGTAATCAGGGACACTACTCCCTGTGGAATGTGTGGCTTATGAAGTTGATGTGCTGCAGGTGACCATGCATCTGGCTTTGGTTTTCAAACCCAGATTTCCATCAATATCGCTCTGGCAGAATGTGCGGGCATATCAAATCTAAGTTTGTTTCAAATATTCTTTTAAAAATGATCAAATATCCAAAACTGCAGTGAAGGCCAGATTTCTTTATTACATGCTAGCATCATTACTGTTTTAGTTAATGAATTTATGCCTGTTTGACCTTTCGTTAGGTGTTGGAAATAATGAATCATTTCTGAAATGTGCCAACATGCTAATTAGTCAGTATGTTGATTTTAAAACTGCTTTACATAAATCTAATTTGTATTAATGATTGTATAATTTATTCTCATAATAGCACATTGTTTGTTTCTTATATGTATTTTTCAAAGATGTCTTTTCCAAACAATGCCAACAAAGGTATATATATATAATGATTTTCATAATGTAGATAAGTGATTGAGATCATATATTTTGCCTGTTTATCAAATAAATCATTTACTACTAAACCTGTCACGATCTTTTATATTTATTTTAGGCATCCACAACATTCTGCTAAGACAATGTTATTAAATTGGCATATTAACCTCACACAAGTTATAATACACTCCCTAAAACTATATTCATTAATTAATTAATGTAAAGAGGATTTTATAAAAACAAATCCCAAGTTTTGCAAATGTAGAATATCACTCTAAGCATGAAACAATTTTGTAACATACATAAATGCATTTTCTCAATATTTTATTAAATATATATTTCATGTAAATCCTGGTTTTGTTGTTGAATTATTATTTTCTAATTAGTATTTAGAACTATTTTCTTTAGCTAATAACTTAGCATTAATAAATATAACTTTCATAAATGTAATCCCTGGGCTACTCTGATCTTGATGATCATCATCAGTCTGATCTTTTGCTCTACTGCTTTGATTCTGGGCCCAGAATTAAAATAATTGTATCATCAGAATTGTTGTTCATTGGAGCAGAGATTCGAAGAATAGGCAAATAGGTTAGAATTCAGGATTGCTCCAGACCTGTGTATCTCGAGCATGATTGGATTCAAGGTACTTTGCTTAGGCTTTGAATTTTGTTAAGTGAGCATACTATTGTGACCAGTACAATATATATATATATATATATATATATATATATATAGTATACTATATATATATACCATATATATATATATATATATATATATATATATATTATAATGGTCGGGGTGAATCTTGAAAGTTGAAGTCTTGGAAGTTGAAGTCTTACCATATCTACCATACAAGAGAGCCACCAGGCTATTGGAATCTGGAAAATGTATATAGTAGGCAGATACATACAGTTAAGATTCAAATTTTACATATATATATTTTATTTCAACCGTCAGCCCTTGCCACTAGCCCAAGGAACAGCCAAGATAATTTATAATATATAATTTTACCTGAAATATATCTTCAATATTAAAAAATAAAAGCCACTGCCAGTAATAATGCACAAAAACATTTATTAATGCATATATATATATATATATATATATATATATATATATCAATTTCAATATATATATATATATATATATATATATATTTGAAATTGAGGAATAAAATTTATTTTAGATTGTTTATTAATTTTTAACTTTATATTATTATTTTAAACAGTCCTCACAGGTGGACATTTTATAAAAGTTTCTTTTATAATGTTGAGTATAGATAGGCTACATATATTACTCAATTAAAAACATTTCAAAACAATCATTCAATCTCAGACTAAAAGTTCGTAACCAGACCAATACTTGCTTCCTGCTATATGAAATGCAACCAATGCAATATGAAGATGCTAGCATAAAACCAAGCAGTCCGGAATGTGTGTCTTCTATGTGATATTATTTGAAGGACATGATCTTCATCCAGCACAGGAATGTGCATCTGTGTGGTGAAGAAATCATATATATAAAATAATTAAAGGGAAATGGTACTTATTGGAGGAAAGCAGTCTTACTGCTGACTTATGGTCCCCATCCATACAGCTAAAAGAGGGTCAATGATGCAGGAAATATGTCTGCATTTATTGCAATGCACTGACTACATTTTTGGGTCATGCATTCAATTGGGCTTTGCCCTGTATGCTAAACACACTTCACATTACATTGATATAAACACCCATAATCCCTCCACCAGCATCGACATAATTATGAGACAAATAGCCTGAAATTAAAACCCACTCAAAATAAGCATAAACGATTAAAAGGTACTCATCTTTTAGCTAAAGGCTGCTTTATGTCGCGCTTTTCACGCCAAAACACATTATAATGCTGTTTCTGTGGCCAACACATTCAAACCCGCATTTTCAATAGTACAACTTTTTTGTTGCACTACAGAATGCAGGTCACTATGTCGCCTCGCAATACAGCATGTATGTTGCATGGAAGCAAATACATTTTCCAAATTCACACATTTTATAAAGTAATTACAGCTTGATGAGAGAGTTTGTATTTGAATTGTATTGAAATGTTGTTTGCATTGGATTTTTTTTTATTTTAAACTATTGAAATGTTCAGATTTTTTAAAACAATAATTATAGGACTTTTTACAATGTACTATATTGAACTTTTATTTGGGAAAATGTTAAATATCTTTTTTTTTGATTGAGTTGCAATTAGGTAACGTGTCAAGTAATGTACTGTTAGTAACATTGCACGAGACAAAGAAGATTCTACCATCTATATATTTTTGAAGTAAAAAAGAGTGGTACGAAAAAAATATCCAGTAAGAAAAGTTCAAATATACAGGTTTTTTTGTAAATTTAATAAAAAGCAAATATTATAAACATGCTTAATAAGTAAAGAAGACATTTGTATGTGTTTGTTGTTGTTTAAAAAAGTTTGAGTTTCTTTTTTCTGTCCGAGTCCGAATACGATTTTGAATTTTTTTATTTTAGCATTACAAACAAACAGAACACTAACTCTAAAACTAACCCTAACCCTAAAACTAACCCTAAACTAACCCTAAACCTAATCCTAAACTAACCCTAAAACTAACCCTAAACTAACCTTAAAACTAACCCTAAACTAACCCTAAAACTAACCCTAAACTAACCCTAAAACTAACCCTTAATCTAACCGTAACAACTTTTACTTTTATTACGATTATTATTTTTTAGTTAAACAACAACAAAAAAAGTCATAACACAAGTAAAAAAATATCCGATAGAAAATTGATAAAAAAAAAGTTGTAACACAAATAAAAAAATATCCGATAGAAAATTGATAAAAAAGAAGCCGTAACACAATTTAAAAAGTATACGATATAAAAACACGAATCAAATTGTAATTTGTTGATTTTATTTTACATTTATTATTATCATTTAAATTGTATACATTAATAAAAAATAATATTTAAAAAAGATGATTTTGTTTTGTTTTTATTTTCGCAATACAAAAAAAGCACAGAAAAATTATTAAAATCAACGGCCCATGAAAGTTCATATTTTATACTTTTAGTGTGAAAACAGTGCCATCCTATGGAAACTTTATCTATAATTCAAGCACCGATTAAAATATAAAGTTATTGATGTAATTGCCGAGGGAAATTTACAATAAACCCAATGGCATTCATCATAAGACACCAATAACTTCAAAGATATACAAATAAATACCTTTGGACACTTAGCATAAGGTATCATATTTACCGATATCTATATATTTTAATCAATATGAAAATAAAAAATAATTAAATGTTAATAAATCTATGCAGCCATTTACACTTAACCTGAATTTATTACATTTAAATAATTTAGTCAATAAATATTAAAAAAAAATGGAAATGATCAAATTAGCAAACTCAAATATATAAAATTAAACATTAATAATTGATTTTCAAAATTTAAAAAGTCAGATTATTTGAAATTTTAGAAAGTCAGATTAAAGTTCATTTTAAAAAATTAGGTTTAGTTGATTATAAAAGCTTGTCAAATCTTGACAAAAGTTCTTAAATACTTTTTTTTTTACAATTTACAGTTCATATCTTACAGTAAAGAAGATCCCAGTTCCTGCTGCCAATTCCTGTAAAGACTTTAGTGGTCATACTTTCATGGAAGACTGGTCTGTTTTTCCAGAGATGGCCTTAGCTAGTTCAGTCCAAGTACTATTTTATTGCAGTACCCATATGATTTGGGTTATGCAACAGTACCATTCATAATTTAATAGTCACTTCATTTGAAATAAGAGAGTGAAAAGTGTGCCTTATCACCCTTCTCAAAAAATCAAGCTGGAAGTGGCTCTCTATTTTAATATTTTTATTTTTATACAAATCGTCTGGATTCACTGAACAATCAATGATTTTTATTAGGGTCCGAGCATTGTTTGTGGCTTTTATTGAACATTCTAATTTTTTTATTCTCTTATCTGACTTTTTTAATTATAAGAGCTCCAAGGGCTAGTTTGCTTTTTTGTTTAATTTAGAAAAATAATCATTTCCATTTTGAGATTACATATTTTTATTTATGTTACTTTAAACAAATATTAATATTTGCTTTTTTTTTTTATAAAAAAGTACATTAAAAAAATACTTTTAAAGTTTTCCTTCCATCTGTGCGATATATTATATACATTAAACAATCATTTTTAAGTTTAGCTTTTAATAAATTTAATTTTATTTACAAACTTTTTATTTTAATTTTAAATTAATGTAATGGCACATTATATACCATACAATATATATATATATATATATATATATATATATATATATATATATATATATATATATATATATATATATATATATATATATATATATATATCAAATCAAAACTACCCCAAATCTAAAATTAAACCAGACCAGCATAAAAATAATATTAAAACACAACCTAAGGTTTCACTGCTACAAGCAGACTTCTCAAGTGTAAAGAACTACAAAAAAAAAACCACACATTATATATACTATTAAAAAGTACCCACAAATCCATTCACTTCCCATCCACCCTTAATATTAAAAGAACTCTTAAATAAGTTAATTGCTTCAGAATAATAAATTTTCAATAATAAAGACTTTTTAATTCTTCTTTTGATTTCATTTCTCTCAAAGAAGATAACCTTAGCTTCATCAAAATCAATAGTGTGGCCTGTATCCTTTTCATGGACATACAAAGCAGAACTAAGATATCTATTTTTAACTCTACTTTTATGAACCTTTATTCTTTCATTTAAACTCAAACTACTCTGACCTATGTAAACCTTCTTACAAAATAAACAAGGAATAAAATATACCACACCAGGAATAGTCTTTCTATCAAAAACTTCTTTTGTATTATTTAATAAATTATTCAATGTAACACCCCTTTTCCAAGCAATTTTCTTATTTCCAAACAATTTACTATTTCTACACACAATTTTATAAGAAGACAATTTAAATGGCAAAGAAATAAAATCATATTTTTCTTTATACTTTTAACAAATTTATCAGAGTATCCAACACTCAAATAATCTTTATAAAATTGATATTTCTGAAACAAAGCTACCCCACTAGAATTATTTCATTTAATATTCCTATGACAATAATTCCTTAAAGCAGCTACTTTATGAGATACAGACTGATAGCTATCAGGTTTAATTATAGATCTTAATTCTTTACTTTTAACTAAATGACTGCACAATAAACAATTAGTTTCTATATTTCTAATCACTAAAAGATCTAAAAATTTTAACTTACCAAAATCTAACCCCCCTCCTTCTAACACAAATTTTATAGAAGGATCAAAACAATTAAACTCATTTACAAATTCCTTCAATTTATCATTCTCAACTACAAATAAACAATCATCAACATATCTGACAAATAATTTTACATATAAACAATTCTTTTTAATAATAATTTCCTCTTCCATAAAACTAAAATAAACTGAACATACTAAAGGAGAAATAATATAACCTATTATCCACCCTTCCTTAATCTTATAAAAATTACCTCTATAAGTAAAATACATAGAATCTTCCAATAACAAAAGCAAATCTTTAATTACCTTAATTTTATTTTTTGATAAAGAACTTTTCTTAATCAATACAGACAAAAGAACATCAATACTGCTTAACCTATTAACAGACTGATACATATTTTCAATATCTAAACTTCCAAAATATGTATCAGTCTGTTAATAGGTTAAGCAGTATTGATGTTCTTTTGTCTGTATTGATTAAGAAAAGTTCTTTATCAAAAAATAAAATTAAGATAATTAAAGATTTGCTTTTGTTAGTGGATTAAGGAAGGGTGGATAATAGGTTATATTATTTCTCCTTTAGTATGTTCAGTTTATTTTAGTTTTATGGAAGAGGAAATTATTATTAAAAAGAATTGTTTATATGTAAAATTATTTGTCAGATATGTTGATGATTGTTTATTTGTAGTTGAGAATGATAAATTGAAGGAATTTGTAAATGAGTTTAATTGTTTTGATCCTTCTATAAAATTTGTGTTAGAAGGAGGGGGGTTAAATTTTGGTAAGTTAAAATTTTTAGATCTTTTGGTGATTAGAAATATAGAAACTAATTGTTTATTGTGCAGTCATTTAGTTAAAAGTAAAGAATTAAGATCTATGATTAAACCTGATAGCTATCAGTCTGTATCTCATAAAGTAGCTACTTTAAGGAATTATTGTCATAGGAATATTAAATGAAATAATTCTAGTGGGGTAGCTTTGTTTCAGAAATATCAATTTTATAAAGATTATTTGAGTGTTGGATACTCTGATAAATTTGTTAAAAGTATTTTATTTAATAGTAATATTTGTAAGGATGTAAAGGTTAAAGAAAAATATGATTTTATTTCTTTGCCATTTAAATTGTCTTCTTATAAAATTGTGTGTAGAAATAGTAAATTGTTTGGAAATAAGAAAATTGCTTGGAAAAGGGGTGTTACATTGAATAATTTATTAAATAATACAAAAGAAGTTTTTGATAGAAAGACTATTCCTGGTGTGGTATATTTTATTCCTTGTTTATTTTGTAAGAAGGTTTACATAGGTCAGAGTAGTTTGAGTTTAAATGAAAGAATAAAGGTTCATAAAAGTAGAGTTAAAAATAGATATCTTAGTTCTGCTTTGTATGTCCATGAAAAGGATACAGGCCACAATATTGATTTTGATGAAGCTAAGGTTGTCTTCTTTGAGAGAAATGAAATCAAAAGAAGAATTAAAGAGTCTTTATTATTGAAAATTTATTATTCTGAAGCAATTAACTTATTTAAGAGTTCTTTTAATATTAAGGGTGGATGGGAAGTGAATGGATTTGTGGGTAGTTTTTAATAGTATATATAATGTGTGGTTTTTTTTTTGTAGTTCTTTACACTTGAGAAGTCTGCTTGTAGCAGTGAAACCTTAGGTTGTGTTTTAATATTATTTTTATGCTGGTCTGGTTTAATTTTAGATTTGGGGTAGTTTTGATTTTATATTGACTAGTTTAGCTTTATGCTTGTAATGTTTATATATATATATATATATATATATATATATATATATATATATATATATATATATATATATATATATATATATATATATAAGTCATGTCCAACAACTCATGGTTTTGAAGCTGAAACCATTTAATTATGATCGTCCCTTGATCTTCATGGAAGGGCTTTACACATAATATGACAAGTCACTTATTAGATGATTTATTTAAGTTTTAGGAAGTGGTCCCATGATGATTAATGATTGAATGGGATGGGTTCACACTTGCACGACTTCCCTTACTTCACCTCTTTCGATTTTTGTTATGCCACAGAGGTCAAACTCATTTTGGGCAGGTACATATACCCTATTTCAAAAGATAATTACTTATATCTGATATATGCATTGTATATGTGTATGTATGATTGATTCGAAAATAGAAAAATTAAACAACAAACAACTAATTTGATTTAATATTTATTATTTAACAATTTTTTCTGATGATCATTATTCATAATTCTTTATAACAAAGTGGTGTATGTATTTACTGTTTAGTGAGGAAAAATCATCCTTCATTTGTATTCATTAACCATTTATTAACCCATAATCCCTATGAAAGATAGTCATTCCCATTCCAATTTAACAAACTCAAATTTACACCCAAGACAATTTCGAAACTATATTTTAATAATTAAATCTTGGATAATTAAATTGCCATGAAATTATTTGGTAATTAATTTCTACCCTGCTTGTCTATATTTTGAGATCTGTTGAGAATTGCTTATAGATCATGATCCCCATCCTATTCTGCTGTATATAGACCTATGATAGGATAGACCAATCATTTAAGAGTTAGTCATACATTCCAAATAACAAATCTAATAATAAATTTCATTAACCACAAACATTGAACACAAAAAAATATTGTAACTGTCAAAGGGAAAGCACTTAATATTGAATAAAATTAGTTTCATCTTTCAGGTCAGTAGACTGATGTACCAATTGATAATCAAGTCAGAAGTCTGCACCTAAATTTTATTATTAAATGAAAAGTAAAAAAGAAGAATTGATAGCTCCCCTCCCTCTAGAATAATTGATGGTTAGATGGATTGACTCTCTATTTCAAAAAAAGAAATCAAATTAACAAGCAAAATAAAAATGAAATATAAATATAATTTGGGAAGTTAATCCAACATAGTGTAGCTATAGTTTGAAGTTTTGTAATCAACATTGTAAAACATGTAGTATCCTTGATCTTAGGAAATCTCATTTGCATAAAATGAATTGTGGTCGATCAGATAGTCTTCAGCCACCATCTGGGTCTTCATGTTGGTGATTCACACTTTTTTATAAATTATCTTTCCTTTTCTAAGATCACTTTTTTGCTTGATTATAGCATGTTGTAGATCTTTTACTATTGTGGTCATCATGATGTTAATTTGAAATGACAATCATATCACAAACTCTGGGTTTTATGACAGGCAGTTCCATCTTCCATGACATTTTATTACTTCTTAGCCACACATTCTTTGTTTTTTCTAGCTTATAACTCATGTTAAAAATATAAGCTTTATAGAATTAAGATAGATCTTTTAATCAACTTCCTCAAATTGCAATCATAGTGGTTTAATGACTTCAATAGTAATGATAGTTAATATGAGAAATAAATTGGATTTTAAGAGATTATCAAATATCTTTTCTTGATGATGCAATTTATTCGCCTTCCTTTTGTTTTTCTTACAAAGAACTAAAAGTGTTCTATCTTGTCTTTCAGTTCTTATTTTTTTAGATCACGAGTTTCAAGCTCGAGCTTTACTTTCATTGTTAAAATCACTTTGATCTTTTTATAATTTTATGCTGGATTATAATAATAATAATAGTAATAGTAATAATATTGATAACAATAACAGCAACAATAACAATAATAATACCTATCTACCTACCTATCTACCTACTTACCACCTACTTATCTATCTATCTATCTATCTATCTATCTATCTATCTATCTATCTATCTATCTATCTATCTATCTATCTATCTATCTATCTATCTATCTATCTATCTATCTATCTATCTATCTATCTATCTATCTATCTATCTATCTATCTATCTATCTATCTATCTATCTATCTATCTATCCATTCGTCCACCCATCGATCGATCCATCTATCTATCTATCTATCTATCTATCTATCTATCTATCTATCTATCTATCTATCTATCTATCTATCTATCTATCTATCTATCTATCTATCTATCTATCTATCTATCTATCTATCTATCTATCTATCTATCTATCTATCTATCTGTTTGTTGGTCTTTCTGCCTGTTTGTCTGTCTGTCTATCAATCTATCTATCTATTGAAGCAGATGATCTGAAGAGAGAGCGAGAGAGAGAGAGAGATGCTTCACAGCCCATTTACAGTCTCCTACCACCAAACCATGTTTAAACTCATTCTTACACACATATACATATTTACTAACATATACTTTTCCTCTGCTTAAGCATTTAAACATAACTGATGTAATATTTATATATCTTAATGCAAAATAATTTAATAAATAAATATTTAATATTATTTTAATGTATATGCATGTCTAATGGATAAATATATATATATATATATATATATATATATATATATATATATATATATTCAGTGTGGGGAGACTGATAATAAATTGTATTAATAATTATATTATTCATATATTTTAAAAGTCATATATGAAATGTATTATTTTTTATATTTAATTTAGCAGTCAGAAAATGATGCAATTTTTTTAAGAAGTTTCTTGAAAACAATTACCCGGAAAAGCCCATTAGTTAAAAGTAAAAGATTACAATTTGTAATAGTAAAATAAAATCCACTAGTGAAAATTTTATCCATGCCAACTTGTTTAAAATCATAAGACTTATTTTAAAACAATCGTTCAAGAAACTTGTAACAGGATTGCATTGTTTCAAAAGACTTACAAAACAAAAGATATCTGGTCAGCAGATTTCAGCTTTGCTAAAGTCCTCAAATTGCCTCAAGTCCAGCAGTTAAGAGCTATACTACATCATACAAAAAGGGAGTATAAATACAGTCAGATTTGAATCCAAAGAGAAGGAGACAACCATAAATTAATGATGGTCCAACATAATCCATGCTAGTTTGAATCTTCATTCAATGTGCCATAAGTAGGGGAAACTTTACCTTCCCCTCTGTTCCAACATGCTCATTCCTGTAATAAAAGCTCCGGATCCCATGCCTATGAACTTTCAAATGTCTAATAATTAAATAAGTAAAATGCTATCTATGATGCCTTATTCCAAACCTGATGAACATTCCAAACACCAAGAAATGCTAACATTTATGAAAGGTAAAAGAACTTTAGCCACTCTATGATTCTATTAAATTCAGCCTTCTATAACAACAACAATCCTGAAGCTCTCCTCTAATATCTTATGTAAATGTTTATATTACATGTAATTTTATTTAGTATAACCCTATATAACTTAACCTGTTCTATCATTGAACCTCTATTCAATATGTTTTCTTCTTTTATTTCCATGTGGCAATCATATTTTATTTCATTATTATATTACATATTTTGTGTTTTAAAATGCCAGTAATATTTCAAACTCACTAGCATGTAATTCCTTTCTAGTTTTCCTACCCATTACTAATAGGGTAATTAAGAACTTATTTTAATTAAAAACAAGTCTTATTTGACTTATGCAAATGCTTGTGAGTTTGGAAAAACAAAGTAATTATCCTATAAATTGTTGTAGAAAAACAGATCAACATCTGTTTTTTTAAAAATGTTTTTTTTTTTATCTTTTTAAAATGCGCTAATCCCAACCATAAATGTATTTCATATATGTAAAATCTAATTATTATCCCAGTTATTTCCACCACCCCATTTGTTTCTATATAAAAGTATTTATTTCTAATAATAGCAATTATTAACCGAAGTCTGTATTTATTAAACAGTGTGGGAAGTTATAAATAATTTAAAGTAAAGGGGAGGGAGAGTCTTTATGTCTTAAAATTTATATAATTTAATTCATTTAAATCATCCATGCCTGTTTAGCAATTAGATCATACCATTATGCAGGATATTCTATAATTATGGGCATTAAATAATTAAAATAGTCTTTAAAGCTATATATCTCATTATCCCAAGCATTGCGTACATATAGACACATTCATTCCTATATTATATATTCATGCTTCTCTTTCCTATGGAGGTATCGCAAAGTCGAACCCCATCATCTTTCTCAAAGTCCAAGAACCAGGTTTTAACCCCCCCTGGGGACTTCTTTGATCATATGTACATGCTTTATATGGGGATTGCTCTGGAAAAACCAGCCCAATAAATGCATAGCCAATAGCTCTTCTTTCCTGAACCGATTCTGTTAACGTCGCAGACTTATATCGGTCTATTTCTCAAAATAAATTCCATGAAGCACATGTTTGGATCCATGACTGGATCACATCAAATATGCTACCATGCATGTACCACTTTCTGTTGTATTTCTAATAAACCCATGAACATCTATAAGCCATAATGATGTGATTTTTGCTAAACAGATATCTATGTCCACTATTTAAAATGCGCATCATTGCAACGACCTTATTATTATTAATATATATATATATTCATCAGCTATCCCTCACACGTCTGTCACTTTATTAACTGAATTAATAACTATATATTTGTACAAATGTAATGTTCCGTTATCAAATTATAATTATCTTTCAAGTCAGTTGAATGATATTTTGTTCTTTCTGGGGGTGTAGTGCCACTTCAATATTATATTTTTTAATAGTGCTAAACCTTATATTCATCATTATAGTATATATTATTGGCATTGCTGCAACTATCAATAAAATCATCTATTAAATTTGATTCTTAATTTATTAACCAAACGTAATATAATTTCTCTATGACATATTATTATGTAATATTTATAAGGACAATGATCAATCAATGATGATATGCATTTATTAATGTTTTGTTAAAATAATAAACCTTATATATATATATATATATATATATATATATATAATTTATAAATGTTGTATTATATATATATATATATATATATATATATATTACAACATTTCCAAATTATTGTGTTTTTTTTTTTTGTTTAAACTAGTATTTTAATTAATAAGTTATGCCCCTACTGACTAGATGATCTCTGCTAATATATAATTAATATGATAGGGCATAATCTTTAATTGCTTCTAAACTGTGTTCAATAAAATATCCCACCATTAAACTTTAGAGTCTTTTTGTGTCTCCGATGTGCAATGCTGGCGGAGAGAGATGAAATTAGATCTATATCATTGGGATTGTTGCTCATAAGTTGGTAGATCTGGAAAATAGGCAAATAGGGCAGAATTCATGACTTTTTCTGACTTATGCATCTTGCGCATGATTGTATTCAAGGTACTTTTGCCTGGATGCTAGATCTTGTTATGTGAACATACAAAACTGACCGGTACACTATCTATCTATCTATCTATCTATCTATCTATCTATCTATCTATCTATCTATCTATCTATCTATCTATCTATCTATCTATCTGTCTGTCTGTCTGTCTGTCTGTCTGTCTGTCTGTCTGTCTGTCTGTCTGTCTGTCTGTCTGTCTGTCTGTCTGTCTGTCTATCTATCTATCTATCTATCTATCTATCTATCTATCTATCTATCTATCTATCTATCTATCTATCTACCCATCTACCCAGATAGCATCTACCCATCTATCTATCTATCTATCTATCTATCTATCTATCTATCTATCTATCTATCTATCTATCTATCTATCTATCTATCTATCTATCTATCTATCTATCTATCTATCTATCTATCTGTCTGTCTGCCTGCCTGCCGGCCAACTGACCGACTGACCGACCGACATACCTACCTACCTACCTACCTACCTGCTTATCTATCTATCTATCTATCTATCTATCTATCTATCTATCTATCTATCTATCTATCTATCTATCTATCTATCTATCTATCTATCTATCTATCTATCTATCTATCTATCTATCTATCTATCTATCTATCTATCTATCTATCTATCTATCTATCTATCTATCTATCTATCTATCTATCTATCTATCTATCTATCTATCTATCTATCTATCTATCTATCTATCTATCTATCTATCTATCTATCTATCTATCTATCTATCTATCTATCTATCTATCTATCTATCTATCTATCTATCTATCTATCTATCTATCTATCTATCTATCTATCTATCTATCTATCTATCTATCTATCTATCTATCTATCTATCTATCTATCTATCTATCTATTGTAATATTAGGATAATAAACCATGTTTCCAAAATTCATACTACCATAAAGTAAACATTTTGTGTTTACTCTATCATCACTGGCTATAAAATGACAAGGGCTAAACCTATTCATAATGTTTTGCGTTTCAAATAACTTCCTATAATCCCATATACTCACATAAAAGTCTTTTGGATTTGTATCACAGAAATAAACATTAATTGCAACCTTCATATGAAAACTTATTTTATGTAATTGCCATGCATTTTTTCAGTCCTAAAATTTCTTCTATCATAACTAAACTAGCTATATTCTTGACAATCATCTAAATGAATTTTATCAGTATATCTTGAACTCATTATTGCACTCTCTTCAAAATAAAATCCATCTATATTTTCTCCATAAAACTTAATTTTATGTCATAATCTTGCATTTTCAACTATTTTAAACTTCTTTCATTTGTACAGATCCTAAAAAGAGCCTATCATTAAAGCTTTAAAATTTTAAAATTCTCCTCTTAAGATTTTATTATCATTGCCAAGTTGCTTTTCAAAACTTCTACTATATTCCTTTCTACTGATTTTTATTTAAACTTTCGATTTCTATTCAAACTTCTTGGGATTCTTCTACCCTTGCTTTTAGAGCCAAATATTCATTTTTTGTCTCCTGCCTCAACAATAAAGATTCAGTTCTAGCTTCATCAAATTTTAGCATCCAAACTATCATTCAATTCTTTTAAATGAATATCCAATCTAGTACTTAATGCTTGGTGATCAGTTTTAGCTTCATCAAATTTAGCATCCAACCTAGTATTGAATGTGGCTACTATATCCCGAAGCATTTTTTTTTTCATTTCTGCCTTATAAGTCATAATGGAAGGATTAGTATAACAAACTATAAGTAATAACCTGTAGATTTATACTTTACGTTAGTACGATTTAATATTATATAATAAACTATGTAAAAATGAAATGGGATTTAATTATTTTAAATAAATTTATCTACTGCAATAGGCAATTGATAATTTGGAGAACTATTATTCCATCCGCTGCTGTTTACAAAAGAAATTAAACAACAAAAACAAAACATCTATTTATCTAGAATGGGTAGTTAACTTACCATATTATACTTATACAAAATTGCAAGCACCATTTAGTGACATTCAAATATTTTATCTTACTACCAAATAAATATTAATGTAAGATTTTTAAATACTTGCTAGATCACAAAACAATAAACTATATTTTTTATACTGGTGCATAGAATTAGACATGCTCCATTTAGTATTTCACGCTACTAAATTGAAAACCAAATTATATAATGGCATATAGGTATTGAAAAGAATGCTCCATAAGTTCAATGCCAAATTATATAATGGAAAATATTTATTGGTGGCATTGGAAAACATGGCATGTATATAGCTTTACTCATAGATAAAATTATACAACAATATATGTAGTAAATATCCATCATATTTAATTATTTATTCTCATTGATAGAGTATCATGATATGTGTTTAGATAATGATGATAATATTGCTAATCATGTCACTTGAATCAGAGCTCAAGTTATACAGCAAACTATTAATATAAATCAAATATCTCATTGTCAATCAGAATTAAAAGCATGAATATTAGATGTACTGTCATGCTATGATGACATCACTTCTTGTGGATTTATTCTGGAGTCAAAGGAATGTTTTAGTGCTCTCTAAACAAATAAATATAGGAAACTCAAATATTTACACTCTTTATATCTCAGGGAATATTAAATGAATATAAGTAACTGATATTTAAGTGACTTAGCAAGTAAAATCTTATATTCAAAATACTAATTCTAATTTAAAAAATAAAATAATTTATTTTATTAAAATATTGAATAGACTTCACACAAAAACTTTATATTTTAATATAAATATTTCTTTTTTAATCATATATATCGGTTAATCTAAACCCTGTTAAGATGAGCATACGCACATATTAAACATTAAAAAAATATGGCGACATGCCAGGGTAAGAAGCACTTTTAAATCTTTTTACGATTGCCTTGATGCAGTCATAAGAGTTATTAAAGTATTGGCTCTTAAATACCTTTGAAGGATTACTTTAATTATAACCCCTCGCACCACTGCCAGAAAGAGAAAAAATATTTTCCCTTTTTGAAAAAGATATGCAAGGCCAAAAACAAACAATATTCTAATTGAAATAAATACCCTAATGACTAAAGATTTAAATCCCGATAAGGTGGTATCCCATATGCTAGCTCAGCGTTCTCTTTATCCCAGGTAAAAAAATGGGAATCACAAAACTAATGTAATTATCTAATTATTTTGTTATTAGAGAAAGAAATACGAATAGAGTATCAAAGCAGTAAGGTAACTCTAAGAGTTATGCATTAAATGTTTATTGAACCCAATATCCCTTCACCAATTACAAAGATAAATAAATAATAATAAACCCCAATGCAGAGAAACAAATATATAATAATATAATAGTTATTTTATAAAGAATTATAATGTCAAAACATCAAAAAAAAAAAATCAAATAGTGAGAGAGAGAGTGGTCTGAGAATCATAGCCTCGCACACTAATACATTATACAAATACTAAATAGTACATTAAATAAGATTGATATTTTACACAAAGAAATACATAAATGAAAGATAAATAACAATAATATATATAAAATTAATAAAATACAGTATAACATATAAAGATATTTTTCATACTTTTCTGTGCTCTGAGTAAGCTATTCATCAGTTCATCCAGGGTGGTGAGGACTTCTCTTGAATATGGCACTATTCAGCAGCTTTCATGATTATTGGATGGCTGGATATAGGAGACACTTCTCATGGCAGGAACAAATCTGGGTGGGTGTGCTGACTGAGGGTTCCTACTACATGACCATTTCACGTACAAGAGCATACTTGTATTTCAGGTTTAATCATAACTTAATTTCCTCTTTGGTTGATGATTAGCCACTAATAGAAGTGTTCTCTTTTTGGTTTCAACAGCACTTGTAATGGTTCTCTTTTACTTTGGGTTTTTAAATACCAGCACCTTTCCATAAACACAGTTCTGTACCATACTAATAATAATTGGCTAATTGGAACTCATCTTGAAGCTTACTCTACATCAGTGGGATGTAAAAGAAAGATTTAAAATTTGAATGGCTGATTGTCTGCTTCTGTATGTTCTGCTCCAACTCTCTAAGTTTAACCAGAGAGGTTAAGATAAATCCAATAAGTCAACAAACAAGTTAAAAAAAAGTTCAGTAAATTAACATGAGTGAATGAATAATTGACTGATTCAGTGAATGAGTGATTGATTCAGAGAGAGAGTTAGTGAGAGAGAGTTGTTGACTGAGGGACTGTCCAAGTCCCCAAACACAATGAATGAGTGATTGACTCAGTGAGAGAGAGAGAGTTAGCAAGAGAGAGTTGTTGACTGAGTGTCCAAGTCTCCCAAACACCTGTTGAATAGTTTATATAACCCACTCATTACAATCCTAATCTAGGTACCCCTCTGAAAAAACATTTAATTAGCTAATTTTGAATTTTGTTAATGGATTCATACAATGCACAAAGCATTCCTATGTAATCTCAAAATTTTTTATTTGTAATTAAATTTATTATCTAAGATATTTTGATAACCAAATTACACTTAAAATATTTTTTTAATTAAACTAGATAGCCTTTCTCCACCCACATTAACATAAATTTCAACAAATTCTTTTGACTAGTTGAAATACTCAAAAATTAAAAAAGAAACAAAATTACAGTCATAGATCACATGACCCTATTCTCTTAAGCTTGTAAGTTATAAACAATGAGGATTGCCAATTTCTCAACAAGGTTTGTGATAAATGCTTATCCAGAGCCAGCACTTAAAATATATCTGTCAGGAACCCCTCCTCCAAACTCCTGACCATGGTTTTGTGTTTTGGCACTTCTCAAAGAGGTGCTAGAATAGGGTCAGACACTAGATCTAAAAATACCAACCCAAAGCCAAGCGCTTATCTAAAAGTTATCTATTGAGTGGAAAATCTGAAATTTTCAGACACCTACATGTCTTCAAATCCAGCTATCCAACTCAAATAGCTATATGGGCCTGATAGATCTTCAACCATACCATATATTAGTAGTCTTAACAATATAAGAGTCATAGATCACATGACCATATTCTCCTAATCTTGTAAGTTATAAACAATGAGGATTGCTAATTCCTCAACAAGCTTTATGATAATTATTTATGTACTAAAAATATAAATGCCTTTAGGATTTTCTTAAATCTAGAACAATGTGTTTGTAGAGAAAAATAACTATTAAAACTTTTGATTTTACAAAATTACTTATTTGTTGGAACATTTAATCATTTTCATCTTTTTTCTTTTTACAAACTCTTCACAAAAAATATAAATTCACCTGGGTCTCATTTTACCGATAGATAGATTCCTCAAAAAACACACGCAAATGAAATCACGCAAGGGGGAATGTGGTCTACGATTTTTCAAAATTCGCATAAAAGCAAAGCACCAACGTAAAATTACTTTAAAATTCGTGCAAAAAAAAAAAAAATAAGGAAATAAAATATGACTAATAAAAAATTTCAAATTTGAAAAAAAATGATATAAGACAAACTTTTTTTAACTATAATATTTAATTTTATTCAAAATAATATATTTTTATGCATAATTTACAGTACAGTAATTTAAATTTTTTATACACGTTTTAATTATTATCACTATTTGCCCAAAAAGACCTTCGTTTGCAAACTAATAAAAAATCAGATTCTCATGTGATGTGATGTGATGTATTTGGCTTCTCCTTAAATGAAGTCAAGAATATATCAGCAATTATTCCCACAAGAGGAAATACAACTAGCGACAAGTTCACTCTCATGTTGTGTTAATGGTTTTCTGTTGACGACAATGATGATTTTATTAATTGTTTATGAACTTAGACTTATGATAATAAAAAGGCATTTATTCACCACTGCTGGGAAAAATTTAATTAAAACTAACAACTAAAAATTAAATTCTTATTTTTGTCTTTAATTTTCAATTCTGTTTAAAAATCAATTTTCATTTTACATCACATTAATTTCAAGTCACCCATAAGTAATTTTTAAATTGTTAATTACAATTAAAAATCAGATTTTAATTTTTAATTGTACCCACTGCTATTACTGACCTTTTAAAAATAAATTTATGGACACTAAATGATTAATAATTGATTATGTTCTTTTTTAAAAAGTAAAAACAGAATGTGATTTAAATGCAAAATTAACATGCACAATGTTTGAACAAATTTACATTATAATCTTGTAAAGTTTAATGTGTGTATACATAAAATGTGGAAATCATGATTTTAATTTCATTATTGCATAAAATCTTACTATTATAAAGCACTGAAAATATTGGAATTACTAAGATGAAAGTCGAATTCCAATAATGTGCTATTATTTTCAATATAACGTAAGTGCGCAAAATTTATTATTTAAAGTAATAGCGCATTATCGGACTTCCACTTCCAGTGAAAGACGAATCACATAACTTCAAAATCATGTTAAATAAGTCCACGTAAAAAGAGACCCAGGTGCACAATAAAAATTTATTATAAGCATATAGCTAATATGCTGACACATCGAATTATAAATTATAAGCCTTAACTATTGCCTTTTCTTGTGTGTGCAAGTATATGATATATCCAAAGACCCCTCTCACCTATTTTAGAACATGACTTAATTTTGTTTATATAGATGCTATACACCCCCCACTTTAATGGCTTTATTACATATTTTAGGCCATTTTCTTACTTAATACCATCTTATGCTTGGCCGTACAAAGTGTGCCTGTCATCATATATATATGAACCATTATACAATTACAAATAACCAGTAATGCCCTTTGTTTAAAAGTCTATATCTCAATATATGCATATTATTTCTAAATAATACATGAGCAATTTAAAAGTATTGCAGTTTGTAATGTTACAATTGACTATTTATCAGTCTGCATTACAGTGTCATGTTTATTTTATGTAAGAGGTTTATTTAAACTTCATTGTATCAATATTTCATACTCTGTAGTCAAGGTGCAATCTTTAAGAGTCCATATATATTCAATAGACCATTAGTAAGAATGGATTTCTTTCTTGCTATTAAAAGGTGAGAAGGTTGCCTTGACAGCAGTGAGAAATATTGATTACTATCTTTACTTCAAATGTTTAGGTGGTTACTGGTTGGTATCTATAATGAAGTGGGAAATCTGCCCTGCAGATTTGTGCTTCACCTAATGCCAATTATATAGTCACTAGAACGGATTAGAACCTGAATTATATATATATTTAATAGGCAATAATATATATAATGGATACACAGACATTTAGTTTGTTTGCCCATTCAACTTATACACATGTATGTGCATATGAAAAATAATATTTGAAAGTTATAAAATTTTATAATTTTATTTCAATAACTTTCTAACCAATTTATATTATATATAAAACAATTTATATTATATATATTTTGTAAATCTTAAATCTTGCAAGTAGTAATTTATATAAAAATAGAATGGTCAATCAAGAAACAAACCACGGTATTTTTGAAACTTTATTGCTTTTAATTTATGTAGAAATAAAACTGTCATTTAAAAGACAAACCGCTGGAGCTGGGAAATTTTATTGCTAGCAATTTGTGCAAGTTTAAGTAATATTTAATAATCAAGCAATGACATTTGCGGAACTTTGTATCATTTTTTAAATACACACAAGGTCGTAGATGCCAGAGGTTTTTAATTATTTTATCTGGTCATTTATTGCTCTGATCTTTTTCATTTCTGCAGCAGCTGATTCTTTAATGTGTACTTGTATAAATAGCTAAAATTTTATATTTTTTTGGTCTTCTTTTTGTTTCATGCTCCAGTCGGAGATATATTTCATGCAAGTTTGCATTGTGCAGCAAAATCATGGAGGAGTAAAAGAAATCATCCACCCCCTGCCTTTGGGAGGTTTATCTCACTCACTGTGACCAGTTAGAAACTTCTAAACCTAATATGCGAACTGTCCAAAAACTGTGTGCTTAAAAGACTCTCCAATCTCTACCAATGACTGTTTCAAACCCAAGCTAGCCCATGATCATGATCCACCAATTACCTACATCATCACATCTGCAAGCCCAAGGTAATATCTATCTTTCCACCAGTTATGAACTCTGAATTAATAAATTGTTCTAATTCTAAACTACATTATACATTGTTCCTTCTTTACTTAATGTTAAAGTTATCATATAAATACTAATAATGTCTGTGATTTATTATAATATTTTGTTTTGACTATATTGTATGCTTTCCTTCTTTCCTAATTTTAAAGCTGTCACATAAATGCTAATAATGTCTGTGCGATTTATTATAATGCTATATCAATTTTCTGTTTTGGTGTGGCAATTTAAAATTAATTGATTTTTTTTGTTTTATTATTCTAATTCATTTTGATATGCCAAGAAACTATACAATCTGGTGAGTGAACTTACCCCCATTAGTATTCTTCTGTCAAACTAAGGAGACATAAATTTCCTTAAAATTTGTTGTTATAAACACACTCGGTTTTATACAAATTATTTTCAATAATGTTATTCTTTAAATGACCAGAAGGTCTTGATATTTACATTGAATTATTACACCTAACTATAAAAATTTAACCCTCATCTTATTATTAAAAGTTGTTATCATTTTAATTAAGTACAGTCCACCAGCAGTGAATTTAATATGTAATTTCTAATTTTATTTTAATAATTGTAACATGAAAGGCTCTTATTTTGTGAGTAATCACAGTTATCTGTGCAATGACTGCTGGTAGAAATGTGGAGATATTTTTGAGGTGTGGGAGAGAGCAATTTATCTTTTTCAGTTTTAACTCTGACCCCTTTATGTGCGTTTATTGATCATTAGTTAACTTCCCAGGATGATTTGCATTTAAGCATTTCATTGCACAGGAAAGCATCTTATAGGAGTCAGGTGTTTATTAATTTATTGTGGTTGTTAGTGACATGAACTAGTTATATGTTTTGGGTGTTATAAGTGTATTATTGTAATCATTATTTGCAATTTTCCTGCTTTGTCCTTATTTTGGGATCTTCGGAATGACCAATTCCACTATTCATCATCCCTCTAAAAGTAGATGTATTTTGCTACTCGGGATCTTCTCCAGGCACCCTCAATGAATCAGTGTATGGGAAACATACAGATGAACTGTCCCAACACCCACTTGTGCCATTATTCTTCTGAGATATGATCTTGGCCATCATGCAGGAATACTTCTTTTCGTACCAATATGACAAAGCCACTCAAGAGCATCTTAAATGATCGCTCCTCTAGACATGAATACCGCCTTATTGTTATTAAGTTTTCTATTCACCTGCAATGCTCTTTATTAATCGTAATTTCCTGTCATTCACCATCCATTCATTTTAATTTCTAAGTTAGATTATGCATTATAGCTTCTCCCAAGTATCGCACATTTTTCAAATCACACAACCCAAATTTTTATTCATATATATGTAATGACCAATACAACTTATTAATGTGAATCTATAATATATTAAATGAGGGTTAAGTTACAAAGTATAATTGGTTCCCTAATTGATTTATTTGATTCTTGGCATATAAACTGCACCATTATATCTGAGCAACTGCACGAATGACCCTTGTTCTAGATATGTAATAATTTCACGAACTAACTGTATGTAGTAACACTTTATGTATTTATATAAATTCTATGATTTATTGACTCATCTCTAAAGTGTATGATTGCAAATCAAACCACAATCAAAGTTGTAACTACCATTGCCCAGACATTCTATATAGCTATTTTTGTTATTACCATATTTAATTGTTCAATAAATTTATATCACATTATTTTCTATATTCTCGCATCTGTTATTCATTGCCCGAATCTCTCTTATGACTGTTTAGGTTAAGTTAAATTATTTCAAATTCAATGAAAGATTTTATTGGTATTATTAATTAATTCCCTTTATTTAAAGTTCCCTTGAACGATATTAAGTATCTGATTATTAATCTATTAAAGAATAGCCTACCCCATTCTTTAAGTAGTATATTTTGTAATAATCATTGGCTAATTATTTAAAGATTATCGATTTCCAAGTTTTTTTGCTCACCCTGTTCTCATTGCTGGGCCTGGAGTAAATTAAAGCTTGCTAGTATCCTCAAAAGCATTGTCCATGTATTTAGAGGCCCTGGAGCACAAGCAAATAGTTTAGCATTTAGTACTGTTCCAGACCTGTGTATCTTGCACATTGCTAGATTGCTATAGATTGCTTGGATTCTAGGTCTTGTTGAATGAACACACGATTTTGACTGGTACAATATATATATACTGTGACCTTCCAGGTTGACACCAGGAGTGTTAACAATGGCTAAAGATAGTTATCTTAGAAAAATGAATTGTGATATAATTTAATATTTAAAATTGAGTTTTAGGAGAATTAAACTTAAATTGTGGTGAGATTTTCTATTGTAAATTAGATTTAAAATATTAAACTTTAGTTGGATGTACCAATTGATAGAATTTAAAGTTATATATTTAATAGTGAAGAGGAAGACAGAAAAACATCAGGGAATGTTGATATAAGAGTAGAATTAATAGGAAGGTTATAGCAGGTGTTGTTCATTGGTGTTCTAGATTATTGCCTACTCCAATCTAAGATTTAGCTTGTGTATGTGGATGTATGTTCATTTACATCATTTCATACTTTGTCCATTTTTTTTTCATACAATTACTAATAATATCTAGATTGTAATAGTAAAATTTATATGCTAAACAAAACAGATATACAGTACTCATATATAATTGATTAAAATGATTTCCTTATTTATATTTTTTATTTATTTACTGGTTATGTATTGTTTCTAATAATACATTTGGAATTGTAAAAAAGTATCTCTATATTTGTAAATTAATATTTAATATTAGATATTTTTGTTTTATTTTAATACTCTATTGTTGTCAGTTTATAAAGCAAACTAGTTTTGGAGTGTTGAAAGCAAGCTAGTTTTGGAGTGTTGCCAAGTGATCAATAATAATAAAAAAAGAGGGCATGAGTGTGTGTTGACAAGAAAAGTTTGTACAGACTACTTAGGAGAGAAAAAGGATGAATATAAAAAAATAAACCCTGTAGGGTTTCAGCTCTGACTTTGCCAGCTAGCGATTGGAGTTCGCTATTAAAATACCTAAATATCACAGAATATCCATTATAAAACATTTAACATTTTGTTGTAATTTGATAATACTTGAATTATGAAAAATATTAGAGATGAAAATATTTGTGAGAAAACATATTCAATACTATTGCAAAATGCTTGATATATTTTCAATTTCTAAAAGCCTATTCTTAATATTACATAAAGTGAAATTTAAAAAAAAAAGGAAGTTATTCAATATAATTTGTTTTCTTAGTAAAAGAATTATAAACTAAAGAATTTATTATTCACATATATATAACTGAAATAAATAATGAAATATATTATTGAACGCCAGTTAGTGATCATCTATAGTAACTGCATACTGCCATGGAGAAATTGTTAACAATGGGAATTAAAAAAATATATCAAATTTAAAATTAAAAGGATAAAACCTTAAAACTTTAATATAATTGTTTCACTTAATTGGAGATTTTATTTTTGGGTGATTAATAAGATAATTCCAGTGCATGCTAATATATTTATTACAAGATTTTCAATATTGTAAACTTTTGCAGTTATATCAAGTTATTTTTTTTTAACCCGTCAGGATTAACTTTTTATTTGTGATTCATTTATTATTAATAGAAGCAGCGTATTCATCGTATATATATCATTGACATTTCAAATAATAACTTTCAAATTAATAACAATTCATCGTCTAATGATTACATATCGATAAGTATTTTTTTTTTTTGTATACTAGAAATGTAATTTTTATATATATATATATTTTAAAACTAATGTAACTGGTTAAATATATTGTCTTACAGGATTTAAAAATCATTCTATACATAAATTTTATATTCGAATGTGTGTGTACTGTTATAAATATTATTATTATTGCTTCCAAAATTATACTTTTGTTTTATTTCAATTATTGCGTAAATAAATTATAAATATTATGAATGATAAATGTGTTATATTTATAACATTTATAAGCACCCATATTCGAAAATATAGGTAATAAGGAATAGTAAAAAAAAAAACTATTATTAAAGTTAATGTTTGTGAATGAATATCAAAATCTTTATAACATATCATATTAATATCATATTCATTTTATTTTTTTTTAACAATTCATTTCTTTCAGTATAAATGAGATGTTAGAGAGAAGTGTATTTTATCTAAGTAAGAAGGGAGGTGATAGAGTTAATAGCAAGATGTTTAGGATAATATATTTTGTTTTTGTTATTTTGTCTTTATTTTCAATAAATATTTTATTGAATTAATATCCATATGAATTATTTTATTATATGTTCGATTCTCCATTTCCACACATGCACATATGGTTAACATAACATAGTTATAGAATATCTAAATTTGCCAGTATAAGTCGAGTTTTATTTAATTTGTCTGGTGTTAATAAATATCAGTATTACAATGCCAATAATTTATTTTACTTTGCTTAGAATAGATGGTGATGTGGATATAAAAGATACCCAACTCTCATCATTATCTATCCTATACTGAATATGATAATTGATGATTGTGCAATAGTTTTAGTATTGAATAGATGCTTAGAACATATTTAAATTAACATTATAGAGTTATTGTTTATAGACATTTTTATCATTTTTATTTACCTCCTATATGAAGACCATATCCTATAACCTCAACTGAGCTAAGCCATAGAATAATTACAATATAAGAATCTTTTAAATAAGTTTAAAAGCAATTCACAATTATAAATTTTATTCTATCTTGTAGAATTGGCGCCTGGGCAATTATAAATCTAATAAAGTGAATAAGTGAAGAAGGCAGAGGTTACAATATATATATATATATATATATATATATATATATATATATATATGATGGAATTAAAATCCATTATGTTGCCTTCATAAAATACTTTAATATAAAAATATAAACAAATATTATAGACAACTACATTTGAATTAATAAATAATAAATTTATTTACATCAAATCGATTTTCGTTTGCAATGAACCTTCTCAAGATGTTAGAATAAATCACAAAGTCATAATTTTATGAAGCCTTTATTATTAAGATTAAAGGATGCTAAGTTTCTAGATTTTGCTACAAGAATCCATGAAGTTGAGTTGTAAGTTGTCAATTAAAAATTGAAAATTTTAATAATTTTTAAAATTTAATTTGAACAATAGGTGTATACTAAGTTAATATAAATTGGGTGACTTTCTGATTTATTCTAACATCTTGAGAAGGTTCATTTTGAATGAAAATTGATTTGATGTAAATAAATTTATTATTTATTAATTCAAATGTAGTTGTCTATAATATTTGTTTATATTTTTATATTATATATGTAATAATATTATGATTCGATGTCTGTATTTTTAAAGCAATATACATAATTATATAACTGAATATTTGTAAATACAGTAACTAAATAATTAAAAAATTTTATCCACTTAGAAGCGCTTTCAATTATCCCAGTAATCTGTGTCAACTAAAGCTTTGAATTGCTACCTTTCTCACAATTCCGTGATCTTAACATTTGCTTCTTGCCTGTTAATTAAGTCATGTTTATATTTGTATATTAGCATAGCTTCCTTTATTTTTCTTTTATTATTATTTTTTTCAATATGCAATATTTTTACACTGTTAAAATTGAAGTCAAAACCATAAATACATGATTTATTATGGTCGTAAAAAAAAAATGCTGAAATATTATTATCACTTAATATTATTAAAACCTGTTCAGAAATCAAAACAAAATTGCATAGTAGATAATAATATTTCAGCATCTGTTTTTTACAACCATAATAAATCATGTATTTATGGTTTTGACTTCAATTTTAACAGTGTAAAAATATTGCAAATTAAAAAAATAATAAAATAAATAAATAAAGGAAGCTATGCTAATATACAAATATAAACATGACTTAATTAACAGGCAAGCAGCAAACATTAAGATCACAGAATTGTGGGAAAGGTAGCAGTTCAAAGCTTTAGTTGACACAGATAACTGGGATAATCGAAAGTGCTCCTAAGTGAATAATTTTTTTAAATTATTTAGTTACTGTATTTACAAATATTCAGTTATATATATATATATATATATATATATATATATATATATATATATATATATATATATATATATATATATATTTTCTATTCATAAAATCCTAATACCTGTTGTAAATATTTTAGTTTCTATTAATAAGTCTGTTTAGTATAACAACCTTTCAATGATGATTTTTTAAATATCCTCCAAAACAATCACATATATTTCAAAAGTCAAGTGTTATTTATATCTCTTGTCTAATAAAAACAACCTGCCTATTCCTATGCTAAAAAAATACAATACAATATTCACCTGTGATCTAATATGTTTACAAGATAATATCTAAGTTACTGCTGCCTTGTTTAAATTATGTATCTTAACAATACTTATGTTTCAACATAAAAAAAATTAAATATGTTCAACCAATTTTGGAAACAGTTTACTAAAAATAATAAGTATCAATAATATAAATATAAAATTCATTTTTACTAATCCTTACAGTAATATATTAAATGTGTATATACAAATTAATTGGATTATTTAAAATTCTATATGTTTATCACAAAAAAATGTTAATTATAATAATAAAAATAATATATAAAATTTCAATTACCTCATGAGGATTGACTTCTTTTAACAATGTTATAAAGAAAGAAAATTATACATTAACTTATATCAGATTAGACAATTTTTTTAAAGACACATAAAATATATCATATTGTACCGGTCACATGTTACACACCATCAACCCAACCCACAGTCAGATTCAAACCCATTTAAAACAAAGAATTAAGCCCAATACCAAACTGAATTCGAACCCAACTCACAAGCTCAGATCAAGTCAATGGATAACATATGCAGATGGCACATGACTATGTGCCAAGGAACTAGCTGAATGGATGGATGATGATGATTTCTGAGATCCCTGATCTGACTCTACTAATGACTATGGATATTTATAAATCAATCAAATCATATATGTATGTTCGAGTTGCCAATACAGACAGTGAGCATTAACACTTAAAATAATTAATAACTAATAAAGAGAGTCAAAACCAAACATGTTGTATAAAGTATTTAATAATACGTAAATATTTTTGTTCAAATTGTTTATGATTAACATTATATATATTTACCTCTAGTCATTAAAAACAGGAGTTACAATTTACAATAAGTAATGGCAGTCATGCTCATATGCCAATAACTAACATGAAATTATAAAGGAAATATATGGCTATGCCGTGACAAGTAAACAAAGGTAAATAATTTTATTTTACTGGGAAAGAAATTCTAATTTATAGACCAAAGATGTGAGATTCATTTCCACACATCCATAAATCAATTCATGAAAATCATGATAAGTGTTTAGGGCATAACTTTAATGCCTAACAAAGAACATATTTAATGATAAATAAATATGAAGTTGTTTGACTTTAATCAAATCAATTCATTATGATTTATGAGCATAAGAATGGGGCTTTATTGGAACTGAGAAATAAAGAGTACTGATGTCTTACGAGCATTAAGAACAGATACAAAATATAATGGCTTGTCAGTGATTTAAAAAGTAGAAGAGTGGCTTGTATTTTACAAGTCTTTTCTGCCCTATAAAAAATCTGTAGAACACAGGGAAAGCCAGGCCAGGACATAGCCATGAATCTGTGATGTCCCAATATAATAACGAGTGAAGAAGGAAGTGATTTCTTCTTAGGTAATTAAAATAACACTAAGATCACCCACTGATGACAAGCCTATGAAGCAGGAGATGGCTTGCACCAGCAATGTATGGAAAGTGATGATTCAATGATCATCGTATTTAGTTAATAAAATCCAAATTATATAAGAAATGCTCTACATAATGACCTGATCATGTTAGATTAAAATCAAAAGGCTTAAAATAAAAATGCTGAATGCTGTTATATAATTATACTAATCACATCCTAAAAATCACGCCATCTCTAAATATTAATATAAAATAAGAATTCAAATCAGAATACATTCATTTTATTCCCTTCATCAACCTTTAGGTAAGCATTTTAATATTATTAATATGAATAAATAAATTTGTGAATGCAAATAAAATAGCCAGGCACATAGGTTAGAAAATGGGCTAATAATCATTATCAGCCATTGGTAAAAATAGCAAACATTTAATAAATTCTTCAACTCGATAATTAATAAAACCGTATTAAATTAGTTCTAATGGGTGATAATTAAACTATAAAATCTAATACAATATTATTTTCATGAGGTAAGTTTAATGACAGAGATTATTATCAAGTTGAAGTATTATTGGCACATAATCAAAAATAAATTACATTAATAATTATTCAATAAATATATAATAAAGTTAGTTAAATGAACTGCCATCATAAAAAAAGTAAAGTTAACAAGATATTAATTTTTAAGACTAGAGATAAAAATATAGAATTACTATACAAATTAAGATATTATAAAATGAGAAGGGCTTTTAACAGTAATTAACTTAAAAGGTGATTTAAAGTAAAGTTCAAAAACTGGCCAGAAAGTTGTGGTTCTGTAAAGAAAGATATTACCAGTCCTTCCATGGTTTGTTCCTTAGTTTACACAGCAGGGTCCAATTGGGTTAAAATGTAAGTGCACATTTTAACTTATACAAATAGCATTTTTGGATTGATCTCTTTAAGGTTTCAACAGCTCATGATTGGTGTGAAAAAGTTTTAATTTGCAGCTAGATTAAAGATTTTTTGGGAACTTTGGGGCCCAGCAATCAGATCCCGAAGTTAGCCACACAACATGCTGAAAATACTATAAAAATTCACAATTTAAATTCGATGCAGCTTGAAGTAGCAATTCTTCTGAAAAAAATATAACGTCTCTTTTCCTGGGCTATCTATACCTGTCCTCTGGTGCCCCACCCATTCTGACTCTTGATGCTTTCAGACTAAAGCTTTTTACATTATCAAAAATTAAAAAGTTTGTTAATTGATTTCAGATCTATTCCTTCAATAAGACTTTCAAATCCATTAATTTCAATTCATTTTCTAATTAGAAAATGAATTTGTAAGCTGAATAAACGATTTTAATAAAAAACCATTCTTACATTTTAAATTATTATTTTTACTAATTAATAAAAATTCCTCATTGTCTTTGGGAAAGGATGATCTGAAAGCTTATCAAAAGAATGTAATTTTTAATCACAGAAATTTCAACAAACTGGTAAAAGTAAAAATAAAACATTCCTATGTAATGAAACTTCATAATGAATATATATATATATATATTGTAACCTAATTTAAAGGAGTTCAAAAGGTCCATTGTAACATATTAAAGAGAAATTCAATTGTATATTAAAATATCATTGGATTTGCCAAAATCCAAATATTATTAAAATCTCAAATATTCAAATATTATATTCATTGTAACTTAATAAAGATGACCAAACGATCCAAATGTATTTAATAATTATGAAAAGATTCAAATATAAATAATAAACGAAAAGCATTGTAGCTTAAATTAAATTATGAGAAGAATACCTGAGTAGTGGCTGTTAAACAAAAGAGTCAGACTGAGTTATCAATCATATTAAAGGTCATTGGATTAAATGAAACATACTTCTATAATTATATTCCTCAAGATATCACAATATCAATAATTATAAACAAATTATTAATAACAACTATTATAACGCAGGTATATGGAAATCACGTGAGGTGAGTACACTAGTAACTGAATAAAATATCTGCTCAGGTATACAGACAGTAGATTTTATCCACTTTCATTTCTTGGTTTGATGTTAAGTGCATATCCAAACAAATACCAAGTGAATATGGTCTATCAGGGTGCCACTAGATTATTTGAATCTAGACACGGTTATATCTAATAATCTTTCACAGGTACCAGGTTTGAATCCCTTTTTGGTACTTTATTTCTAATAAACATGGAACATTTTGCTTATTAGAGCCATATCACTGTATTCACTAATATTTAAGTAAACACCTAGGTAACATAAAACATCTTTAAACTGAAGTGGAATTCAGAAAATTCATTAGACATAAATCATTTCTTAGACCTTAGCATAACAAATGTGTTTCAATATTTTTTTATAAGTTTTACTAGCTCAGATTACTATTAATTTAGGATGGCAATTCACTCATCCTTGCATGAAATAGATGATGGAATGGTGGTTATAATATTACTAAGAAATCACTAAATATTATAAAATCAATATTTATTTAAGGCCTTTGAACATTTAAACAGCTCCTTAATCAAAACATGATGATGACGATGATGATAATGATAACGATAATGACAATGGTTTCAATCACAGCTTTAGGACTAAGCCTAAACATAAAATTTAAATTCAGAAATTAATAATTATTGTTAATCTTAGCATATTTAATCATATCTTAAACAACTAATATTCAACCATTGATGATGAATGATCACACTTGATAAAGACTACTCTTAATGAAATATATACGCCTCGTTTAATAACATAAACTAATATTTATTACTGCATTTCTAACATATACATAAAAAATTCTATATTTACATGAAAATTTATATTAACAATAACAACAATAATCATAATCGACTGTTTTAAAATCATAACATTAAATTTTGAATTCTTCCCCCTTTCCCGTAAATGTATTTCAAAAGTATATTGTATTAAATGGGGTAACTGATTTGTTAAAATGTTCCATCCATGAGAAAAGTATTTCATATAAAAAAAAAAATTCACTCATTGGCACACATACCTTATAATCTAACATGTAAGCAGAATGTTAAAAAAAATGTTAGTGGAATTGAAAGAGCAAGTTTTAGAAACAAGTTTTAAATTATTTTCTCTCCCCCCCCCTCTTCTACCTCTGAAATGCTATACTTTAACTTGAAACAAAATAATCTAATATTTTAATACTACTTATTACTTCACATTCACTCGCAATTATACACATATAAAAATATTATTATGTATGTGCGTGTTTTATCCCATAATAACAAAATATTATTTAAAACCAAAATACTAATACAAAAAAATATTTTACACATTAATATTTCATAACTGTAAATTAATAAACAAATAATTTTGATACATTCAAGATCATTTATGGAGCTCAAGGCTATTATTAGTAAGAAATTATTGTTTTATCGATCTGAATTGTCTTTAAAAGTTCTTTAAATAAAATATACCACTTTATTGCTAAAATTTTATTAAGACTCTGCTATCATAAAGAAAATATATATAAAAAAAATTCATACTACCAGTTCTTTGTAGCGACTTCTAATGAGTCAAATTTCTCTTGTTTAATGTCTATCTTTGGCAGCAACAATTTCTGTGTTTCTTTGGAACAATCTCTTTCTTAAAGTGTATAATTATTTGATGATGATGATCCTATTGAGGTTATTTGCTTTAGTGTACAATTTGGAAATCTTTATATTAATTTTTCTTCTCTTCCTGTCAAGCATGATTCTTTTAGTGGATGAAATACATCAGTTGTTTTCATGTTTATAAATTTCCTGGGTTTTAAACTCAGTTGCTGGAACAATTAATTGGACTTGATGATTAATATTTATCAGTAGATTAATTCATCTTTCTGATCTTCGAATGCAGGTGAATGTTTTCTTCTTTCTATTTAAGAACATATTATTTCTCTGATCAGTTGAAAGGTGTAGAATATTATTTTCAAACAAGACATCTTTTCTTTCCTATATGATCTGCAGCTCCACGATAGTCAGGTCTTGACGGGACACATATATAATTTTTGTATCCCATCATTTCTTATATTTTCAACATTCAAAACTTCATAAAAAATGATTTTAAAAAATTATCTAGCAGAACTAAAATGTTTGTCTGCTTTAGTTTCAATAATTTGTAAAAAGTCTCTCTCACAATATATTATAATAACAATAATCTAATAGCTCAACTGATTTTCCAGACTGCTTTTATATCTGATTTTTGAGTCAACTCACCCAATTAGAGTGATAGTGTGTATTGCTATTTTGACCAACCCCAGAAAACTCACACACCTGGTTTTTAGACACTTTTGTCTTAAAACAAAAATAGACTTAATTCTTTTTCACGTATATCTGTAATATCTAAAATTGGAGTTTCTTTTTTCTAATCTTAAGATAAGACAATTTCAAAATTAGAGTTTCCACCCAGCTTAAGCTCCCAAAATGACAAACAATCATTTACAAAAACAAAATTGCTACAAAAATAGATATCTGATTCAACAGATTTCCTCTCTTAACATAAAATTGTAACAAAAAATAATTTGACAGATTTAACCCTTCTTTTTCTTTCAATATTTAATAAATGTAAATTTCTGTATGTAATGTACACACATACTTTATCATTTCACATCATTCATAAACTGACATTAAATAATATAATTGCTAGCTTAGTAATTATAACCCCAATATTTAAAATTAAATCCTTAGCTTTTAAATCCCAATTATAATTATAGAAAAGTAAAAATAGAAGTATAGAATAAGATATTAAAATTGATCAAGCATAGGTTAGTTTTAAAGAAAGTTAAATATTTGAAATAAAAAACAATTCAATAACTTACACATACACTGCCTATACATATGCATTATAACTTTGCTTTTTAAAGAAAAATTAAAAATTGAATAGTTTAAATGTGTGTATTACCTTTCTATCAACACACAAACAATATTAATTGTTGACCACTCTCTTTCTATCTAAAGCTTTTACAATTGGATCTTGTAGGGTTTAACCTTGGATGCCTACAGCTTTCTTTTATATAAAAATGTGATGATGATTTTTGTTTTACATTTTCCTACATGCACATTACTATAAATTTAGCTAGTGACTAAATTGTAATGGCACAATATATATACAATTTATAAATATATATGTACAATCCATGCAATTGCAATATATATGTTTTCATGAATAAATTTATTATGAAATTATTAATAAAATTAGTTAGTTTAAATATAAAATAATTGGTTTTAACAAATGTTTAAATAATCAGAATTAGTGTATATTGAATGTATAAAGCCCCATTACATTCTGAAATTCACTGTTAGTGATAGGGTTTGAAGTAGGCTAAAGGTGGGATATCATGAAGCTCGGATTAAACTTAGATACAACTGCTTCAATATATATGTATAATTTATGCTTTTAGCAAAAATATAAAATTCTTTATAAGATTTTTCTTTGTGTTTTTCCTTTTCCTGTGGATTTTTTATTGATGCCTGTGGACTTGGAAAAATTATGAATTTCTAGTTGATGAAATAGAATATGAAGATGATCTGACATTAAATTAGTAGGAAAATGATGATTTGTACTTGTTAATATCAGACTTTGTTTGGGCTTTTGTGATCCTTCCTTTTAAAATCCCTTGATGGAATGGCAACCAATAGCCAAGTTGGATTAGCTCCAGATCCAAATTATCTTTCTCCTTAGCTTCTCATTTTTTTATTTACCAGGAATTTAAATAATTTTTTTGTTCTTTCAATAAAGGGAAATAAAAAAAATTTCTGACTTTTTGTCTAGTTGTTATAGGAGTAATAATTCACTTAACAATAGTTTCTCTGACAGCACATGAAATGCACCCTATTGTTTTTGCTTAGAAATTCGGCATTAATAAATTTTTTATAACAATAATAATGAAGATAATTGACAGTAAATATTATGAAGTTTTATTTTGATATAATTTTATACCATACATTTAATAAATACTTTTTTATAAAAAAAATAACAAGATATAGTAAATCATTTATTTTCTTGTAAGTGTTGACTATTTTTTTTACATAACTGACTTCTGTTAATAGTCTCCAGATCTATAATTTTTATTACCTTGACATCTTATCATTTTAAATATTAATAATAATAAGACTTCACTTAGACAAATCATTTGTTTATTATTAAAAAAAATTGAGTTTAAATCCTATAATCAAACTTTCAATAACTTCATGCTATTTCAAATAGAATGATAAATGATTACTATCAATATATATATATATATATATATATATATATATATATATATATATATATATATATATATATATATATATATATATATATATATATATATATATTGTAACTGATGGAATTTGGTCAATGCTGGGTGATGGATAGAATGATTAATATGATCTGATGAAAAACCTAAAATCTAATTTAAATTAATCTAGTCTAGCTCAATCGAGTAGCCATTATATAATTAACCATCACAAAGCACAGATGATCTCTCTTAAAGTCTAATTTGTTTAAGCTATATGTAAACGAAAGAATAAAGAGATCATCTGCTCCAGACAGCAACAAATCCATCACATTACAAAGTAAACTGCACTGAGCAATGAACTCGCATATCATTGCCCTAAACAATAATATTTGATTATGCTAACTACTTGATTAGTAATCTATTGAAAATCAAATCCAATTAATAACTAAAGCAGATTCCAATATATATTTTAGTAACCTATTATTATTGTAGTAATTTAAATCTACTTCATTATTTAATGATGCTGCATTTTATCTTAACGGATAAGCTTCTAAATACCTATAATTGTATTATACAAAACATTTTTCAATATAGACACTATTTAAATATCAAAACAAAATAATACTTGACTCAAATATATATCTAGTTTAATAAACGTTAAATAGAAAGTATAAACATTCATGTCAATAAGCGATACACAATTCTTTCTACTCCAATCTTTAATTAATAATTTTCTATTGACATCAACTAGTTTTTATATCATTTTATAAGACACTTTGAAAATTTATGCACTCATTTAAATGTTTAAACAAATTAATCTACGTCTAGTTTACTAAGAAGCTATAAAATAATATGTAAATAATTTATTCATATCTTCCAATAAAGTGATACTTAATTATTGCTTCGTTTATGTGTTAAAATAGAATACTCCACGAAAACTTATTAGCTATTTTCTATCTTTATAATGTCCAATCATATTATATAAAAGATATGTTAAGTTTCCATTCGATGTCCATCGACGTATAATAATAAATATCATCTATTTAAACCTTCAAATAAATGAATTTAAAATTGGTTGGCAATAATTAAAATATATGATTATAATTTAGATTTATCCCAATTTAAAGAGAATATTCAAGTAAACTATTCAACAAAGTTTGTACTCTTTATTCTAGAGAAATATTAAAAATATCTGAGACTAGTTATTCTGAACCAATGATAAAGCACAATCTATTTAGATTTTTATGACGAAATCAGACAAACATAGAAATGATTGACTTTGTAATATTAACTAAGATAAATGATAATATATATAATATTCGAATGCAAATATAAATATAAAATTCATATGGGAATAAAATAAAATATTAATATGCAAAACATACCATATCTTATATTTAGCTCACTTATCAAGCTGAGTTTGAACTTTGTCATTCAAATAGCTAAGTCATCTTATTCAATCCAAATAAAAAACAATTAACAGAGTCTGATCATTTGAATCACTCAATTTATTTGATTATATAAAAGAAAATTGGCAAGATTAATAACAAAATACATCGAAAATTAATTTATATTTCAGATTGATTGAATAAATAAAAATGATAAAATTACTATGTGTATCTCTAAATGTGTTGCGAAACAATAATGACATAAAAAAAATGAATGAATGAATGGAGAGACTTTTTGATATCCTACTAAAAAAATTTATATATAACAGATACCAAAGACATGAAATAGGAAGGGATCGAAGTCTATTTGTTTATCAAAATAATAACCGATAAATGAATATAAAATAATATGATATATTTGAATCTCTTGTCTATTCGATGTTTTAACTAAATTTTATACATGCAAGCATCAAATCATATACTAAAAAACAACAACAACAACAACAACATCGAATTGTTTTAATATATATATATATATATATATATATATATATATTTAGACAAAAAGTTCAAATGATTAATAAGGAATCTCTCCAATCATTTTTATTCAATAAATTCTATTATTCTTAAAGGTAACTTAAATAAAATACAAATCATCCTTTTTAAATATATGTAAAAAAATTAATACCGCACATTTTTATATATATAAAAAAATGATACCATATATAAATAATTGAATGGGCAGATAATTTAAGCTTATTTTTTCATGTTTTATGGTTTAACAGTTAAAAAAAAAATTATTGAAAAACTTTTATTTGTAAGAACCTAAAAAATACGTCTGTCCATGGCAATCACAAAAAGATGATAGCTTCTCTTATAGTCTGTTGGCTGTTATATATGTGTTCTCTTTCTGACGTTCTGGTATCATAACAACCACTGAATACTATTCAAATAAACCTCAATGCCAAACAATTTCTTTACAACAGTTTTCGTGTCGTTTGTAATGTAGCTTTGGAAAAAAGATACATGGAAATTAAATCCAAATTCTATTAGATTTTTCTTATTATTTATAAGCCAAAATACAAAATTGACATTACAACCTTTATTCACTTTATAAACACAAATAATACACACACACACACACATATATATATATATATATTTAATAATAATATTTTTTTAAATTAATTTATAAACAAATATACATAACATAAAAACATTGAACTATATGTAATAATGTTACTATGGTGACTTCATTAACAGAAAAATAAAATATGTAAAATAATATCGATCCTATTTAAGTAAACTTATATTGTACTGAATTGTTTTCAAAATTTATTTATTTATCTATATGTTTTTCCTGAGTTTGATTATAGTGAATTTATTATTTTAAAGCTAGAATCAACAGTAAACAATTCTATTTAAAAGCTTTACATTGCCATGGTGATAAATTTAAATCTATATTTCCAAGATCTTCCATTATCTATCTATCAAGCAAAAGAAAAATCAACAAAATCAACAAACTTCTTTACTTTTTATTTTTTTAATACCTTGATCATTAATCTGAATATTCACAATATCTCCCCTCTACAGAGAAAAAAAAATAAAGACACTTTTTCCTTTCTCTAAAATCATTAAACATTTTAACTTCAACACAGATAAATGTTTATAATTTCTATCTGTCTTGATTTTAATATCATTTAAAATGTTAGTCAAAAATTTCAAATATCTTATTCTCATCGAATCAATATGGAATTCATTGATTCCTTTCATCCTTATCTTCTTAGTATACATACATGCATTTTTTTTTATATCTACCATTTATGTAGTATAATCACATCTCTAGGTTTTTTTTTTTTCAACAAAAATTTATATTGGATTTCTCAATTAAATTATTACATCTTTACATTTTTCTTTGCAACTTTCTTGACAACAGGGCTCTAATGTTAGAGTCAAACAAGAAAATCATTTAGTATTTGCTTCATACAAGCCAAATATATTACAGAACAAAATTCATTAATAAGCCAAATATTATTAGTTACTCTCTAAAAATCATATATTTTTATTGCATTGTTAATATATATATATATATATATATATATATATATTGTAACCTAGTGTTATTGACATTTGGTTTACTTGGCATTATTTCTGCAGGAAAACAATGCTATTCTTTAAAGAAATAAAAAGATAAAATAACAATAGTAATAATTGATTAATAAAGTATGCTATTCACTCACTTTGGCATGTTTTGGGTGAATAACTAATAGATTTAATAACTCAATGTCATTTTTAAAGAGAGAACATGAATAATTTAATTGAGATATTAATAATTAGAGCAAATTAATATGGTATAAAAGCTAAACAGTAATTGATTTTGGATGGGTAGAGGGGAGAGTGGATGAGTGTCTTATCATAAAGCACAATAACTTCTGGTAATTTCTTTTTGTAAAAAAGAAGAAAGAAAAAAATAAAAATAAAAAATATAATGTTTAAAGAATTATACATCACTGATTGTTAATTTAATGTATTTATTATTTTTTTTATATTGTCAAATTACTTTGTAATCCAGGTAAATAATACTAAAACTATATGATTGTAATAGGTTTTTCCTTTCTTTTGTTTATGTTATAATCAAATGATTATTTTTCTGGAAATGGTCGCTAAAGTAAAAAAAAAAAAAACAACAACAAAACGAAACAACCAATTTCATAATCAAGATCATTTTTTTTGAAAAATATAGTCTGCTTTTAGTTTTCAAGGAAGGAACAGTGCTGAAATTTGGTAACTCAATTTTTTCATTTTATTTTGCAGAAATAAATGTAATCAAAGTAAAATTTTAATAATATAATGTGTGGCTAAATTTTTTTGATAAGATATCCTGATTTTCTTTGCCATCTCTCTATTTAAAGACCTTTTATACTTAAAAGTTTATTGTCTCACGCTAAAGTTCAAAAATGACAGATGTAACTAAAAGAGTCACGAAAAATTCTATTATATCTAAATTAAGGAAAAGAAGCGATTTCCAAAAGAATATTAATTATTTATTAACTTTATGTCATTTATTGATATTTTCTTGGTATAGAAAGAAAAAAAAAATAATTGTAAGAAATATTTTGAAACCAAGGAAAATCAACTAGAAACATTTCGTGCTCTTTCTCAATATTGTCTGCCTTTACAAGTAATGTAGTTACATACATTAAAATATGTTTTATTCACCAAGAATTGTCTGGAAATAATAATAATGATAAATAAGATTAAATTATGCACCTGTATATTTTTTTTTTTTAAAAAAAATAAACTTTCTCAGAGTAAATATAGGAAAACCATATAGGGGCATTCTTACGGAGAAGTTACCGTTAAAAAAAAAATTTATAATTCCTAAAGTATGAACAAAACCAAATATCTTAGTGACTTAATGATAAAAATAAATGATATATTATATTATACATCAGTTGGAGTTATTAAAACTTCCTATACATGTAAATCAGCTGCAGTTATTATCAGAATAATCTCGGAAAAATTGCGCATTTTCGTCCATAAGTAAGCTAGCTAATAAGTATACGTATCATCAATAAAAAAAAATATTGTGTATGTTTATCGTCTATAGTCAAATATTCGTCTATGTTAGAAGTCTATTTTTTTTTCTATGGATCCCAAAATTGTAGCAGTTTAATTCAAGTAAGAATTAATCTTTAATTCTGCTATATGTTTCTTTACCTAATTTATTAAACGCACAAAATAAGAGAAAACTTTTATTTAAAGGAAATAATACCATGCGTTTATTGTTTTTAAACTTGCTTCGTGAAATACGACTGGATAAAGCTCTTCACCTGGACCAATTGCTCAACAGAAAAACATTTTCTAATGAGAGAGTATGCACTTGTTAATTAATGATTGTTTAAAACTAAGTTATAAATGATATGTATTTTTTTTTTATATCACATAGATTAAAGTCTGTATGGTCAAGTGATATTTAATAGCCTTGTAATGACAAAGGTATGTTTTAATATAATTATTATAGGTTAAGTTGATATTTAACACGAAAAAAAAAAATCTATAAAATATGTTTTAATTATTACATACAATTGTAGGTAGAAATTTTGTATGTCAGATACGTAAAAGAAAAATATTTAAATATTTAAGGGGTAAAATAAATATTGAAAATTATCAGAAGTAACTAAAAAAAAAATACTATAACAAAATATTTCTTGTTAAAGTTTTGAAACGAATTTCTACTGTATTAATTGAGGAATTTATTCCTAATTATTCTTAAATAACACATCCACTTTATATAGTTTAAGATAGTATGCTACCAACTATTTTGAATGTTCCTTTATTAAAATTAAAATTATTATACTTTTATTCTATGATGTCCATTGATTTCAGATGTTGATCAAAATATACCCGGTAACATAAGTTTATTATAATCAGTGTATTTACTTATCCTGCCCAGATATAGCATTAGTATAAACTTAATATTCGCATAGGTAATAATTATAATGTATTTATTTTGTGGGATGAAAAATGATCTCCCCAAAAGCTTTGTTTTCCATGAGAGGAAGATTTTAAATATAATGTTCGGGTATGTTTATAGCCCAAGTGATCGATTCTCATAGATAGGACAATCAAGAATTTATCTAGCATTTAGTTAGCTTCATTCGTTTAAATCACAGGAGAGGATTGTATTTGGTGTGTGTTCGTTGTATGCCCAAGTAAGAGGCAAGAAACCACCAAAATATTTTAATGTAGTAGATTACTTTACAGACCTTCGTGGTTATTCCATATTCCTCATGAGAAAATAAAGGTAGCTCCACCATGGAAGGTGTTGATTATTGTGCTTAATTTTGAAAGTTCGGGCAAGATAAACATTATATTGGAGGTGTTAGTTCCTCAAGATCCACTTTAGTATAAATAGTGTGTTAGTAACTAGGATCAATATCTGTATTGTGCTGATAAATATTGCTAGTATTTGACAAGTAAATCAATGGAGAAAGTAATTAAAATTGCATAATTTAAAATGCTTATTTACTGAAGGAATATTCAAATGCAATATTTAATTCTGGTTAGTAATTAAATAATACTCATATTTAAAATTATACGTATGAATAAAATTTGTATCGTAACTTAAGTTAGCATTAAGTTAAATGTAAGATGGTAAGTGTAACTTCTGATAGCTGGCCTATAATTAGAATAGGTTATCCCATTAAAGACCATAAATAAAGTAAATGTATTAGAAATAAATTTAATATTTTGCATATGGCATATGATTGGATTAATCATTTTTAAAAAAAAAAAAAAATGAAAAAAAAAAAGTTAGTCAATAATTTTGAATAAAAGCTTCTACAAGGTTATCAAAATTTAATAAACAATGTATTGGTAATGAAATGTATTTTTAGTTAATCAATCCATATGATTGCATACAGGAGAAGTAGTAACCTCTAGTCCATAACCAAAAGAGTATACAGATTAATGTCAGTTATATTTTATATTTTTGTATTACTATGGGATTATTGAATAAATGTTCATATATTTTTTTTTTGTGATAATAATAAATTATAGTCTTGTTAAAATTTGTTGTAGATTAATTTTTTTGTTTTTATATGCTAAATATAAGTGTTTGCACAATATTTGCAAAACCTTTTCTTGAGTCCGAAATCATTCCAAATTCTTAAAAACTTAATATACCAGATAAATAAAGTTAAGCAGATCGGAATATGTCATTATATTTTAGTTTAATGATAATTATTTATGGAGTTGAAAACTTAAGACTAAACATTCACCTTTGTATAAAAAAAAATAAATTTATTCCCAAACCATTAACTTTGGTTGCACATTATTCCATTCCCATTTAGTTAAATTGTCTAAGTAATAAATATTAGTTATATTATTGTGTTGTCATGGATGATGGAAGGACACAAAAAGCACCCTTGTCTTTTTATTATTCTGACTGAGATTCTGAAAAAAAAAGGGCTGTGTTATTCAAAATTATACGTCATTATTGAATAGAATTATCATCTCTTTAAATAATATAGCAGTTGATATGAGAGATGAAGACACATTGAATTTAAGTAAAATAAATGTTTCCTATAGCTGACCAGAATGCCAGTCATATGCGACAACACAATACTGCTGAGCATTTCCTTACATGAACCCTGAGATTAATATTATTATAATTATTCTTTAAATTAATAAGTGATCAATTATTGTTGTTATTACAATCGTGGCATGGCTTAAGAGAATTGAATGTACAATTGTATTATATGAAAAGTATTTTGGATCATATTGGAAAATTAATGGATATGTTGCTTTTATTTTGGTTGCCTTAACAACAACCAGAAAAATTAGTGTCACAAGTGCAAATAAACTAAACTAATAAAAATATTGGGTTAGAAATAAAATAAATAAACTAAATAAAATTAAACTAAATAAATAATAGTGGGTTAGAAATGGTCGCCCAACTATAGGGGCCATCGATGGCTATAGCTGGCCACGAGGAATTTACTAAACTTTTCTTGAAGTCAATATTAATATTGTTTGCACTTGAATGGATTAGTTATTCATTGATTAAAAATATTTGCCAATAATGAATTGTTTTAGCCATAAGATATTATCTTTTGCCACTGAAAAAAATAAATAATTAAGTTGTCAGTTTATGATGTTGTGGTCTGTAGGCAATTCCATAAAACACTGTAATGATTTTATCATTTATGATGATCTGTTTGTCTGGTCTTGTGATTAGCACTTATGCTATATTACATAATATCTAATGATATTTATATGGACCAAGAAGCATGTGAAAAAAAAAGCATATTTAGTAGTTAATGTTGGAGCTTTAGGGATATTAAATGTCAGAGCATAGTTTTTGGTGTAGATTGTTTTTGGTAGGAGAGGCATGGAGGCAGGATGTCTTGTCAATAATTTCTTATCGATAAATTTATTAATAGTTCATTGCTAATATTTCAGTACTGTTAAATACTAAAAGAGTTAGAATTTTAATATGAGTGAAAACAAAGATAATCAAAGTATTTCTGAGGATTTGGGAGGATCACAAGAGTTACAATCCCCTGATACACAGACTCCATATTTTAGTGTACAATTAAAAGAGGAAGGGGAAGATTTGGATATAGCTAACCCAGAAGAAGCCACAATAATAAAGGGAAAACATGAAAATGAGCCAGATCAATTAATGAGAAATACATTGGAGGAATTCTTGAAAAAATTAGAAAAATCAAATAGTGAATTAAAAAGTCAGATCCAAAACTCAAATAGTAAATTAGAACAATCAAATAGTGAATTAAAAAGTCAGATACAAAACTCAAATAGTGAATTAAAAAGTGAATTAAAAAAGTCAGATCCAAAACTCAAATAGTAAATTAGAACAATCAAATAGTGAATTAAAAAGTCAGATCCAAAATTTAAATATTAAATTAGAGAATCAAATGCAGGAGATCAAAGAGACATCTCAAAATCAAGTACAGGAGATAAAGGACTTAAGGGAAGATTTGAGAAATCATGTAGAAGAATCAAAATTGGCCTCTAAAAAGCTGGAAATAAGAATAAGGAAAGAGATTGAAACAAATTCTGAAAGGGCAGAAAATATGATTGAGGCTATCCAGCAGGACTTTAAAAGTCAATATATTGTATTAAACAATGAAGTACAGGAAATAAGAAATTATCAAAAGGAAACAGTAGTATTTCAAAGAGAAGTTCAGGATAGAGTTGAATCTATTAAGGGAGAATTGGACAGTGCTAGAAGTGAAGTTAGTAATTTGAAAGAGGAAATTAAAAATATAACTCTAGCACCTGACAATGCAGTGAAAGGATGTCAGAGCCAGATTACCAGATTAATAGCTAAACTAGAAACTCAAGAGTTGACCCAATGTGAGATTAATCAAAATCTAGAAAGTGAGCTAAGTCAAGTTATGGGAAGAGTAGAAAATTTTAATGATATAATAAAGAGTAATGCACAGCTATTACATAATAATCTCCAAGATGAAATAAGGGAATTAATGACTCAGTGTGAGAGTAAAGTCTATCAAAGGTTAGAAGATAAATTCGGGATAGATAAAGATGAAACTATTAACCAATTGGAACAACAGATTAAACACTTAAATGTAGGCCTAAAAGATAGTTCAAAGAGAATAGACTGTGAATGGCAGAACTATAAGTTAGAATTAGAGAGTTGAATGCAAGCTATAGACTATAATAGGGATAATTTTACAAAAAGTAAAAAAGTTGTTCAAAGTAAAGGTTTATCTGAAACTCAAGTAAGGGAAACAAATAATGGTCATAATAACCAAGTAATATCTGAGTTACATACGGTAATTAATTCAGTAGAATCAATATACGATCCATTAAATGAGGCTAGAAGTAAAGTCATGCTAGAGCCAGAAAGTAATAGCTCCATGGCCTTAAAATTCTTAAAAATAAAATTTTTTAGAGGTGAATATCTGGAGAATCCACACGAGTATTTCCAGAATCTGGAGGAGTTATTCACCTTATGTCATTTATCTGAGATAGAAAAGATTGCTATTGCCGCTAACCATTTGTGTGCAGCATCTAAAGACTGGTGGCAATCATTATTTGTTAAACCAGAAACATATGGAGACTTCAAATATCTTATGTTAGCCAGTTTTTGGGTGGAAGACCGCCAAGATAACCTGAAATATCAGATATCTCAGGAAAGATATCATGTAAATAAGGGTAGTTATACTCAGTTTTTCAGGAGTCAGGCCGTCAAATTGAAAACCTTGACAGCTTATCCTTTATCTGAGACACAAATTGTGCGAATAATTCGCCATAATCTGCTGAGGCATATAGAGCAGATCTTGATTGCTGCTGACAGACATACCATAGAAGAGGTAGTAGAAATTTTAGATTCGTTAGAGACCAGCAATAGGAATATTGATAATAGAATTAGGGTAAATAGAGACACCCATCCGATGGTGAGTAATATCAATTTCGCAGATAGGTCACATATGGGAAGGAGGAAGTTAGTTAGAGAAAAAGGATATTATAGGACGAATCCCTATGGTAGACAGAATAGCCACCTCAGTAGGCCAACAGTTAAGAGTAGAATTCTGAATGAGAATCAGCCTTCTACTAGTGGTATCCCAACAATACCAAAGAAAAATATAAAAGGTAGTAAAAGTAGCGGGGCATTAAATTAAAAAGGACCTCGCAGGAACGTTCCTCACTTCGGGGCCCTAATTTTTAAACATATGGGGAACAGCATAATGTAGAATATGACCAAGCACTGGCCAGAATTAACCTTAAAAAGATGGGTGATAAACGCACTCATTATTCCAAAACCAGTCCACATCCTTTTAAAGTCCATGATTTTGTTTTAATTAGAACTCCCCATGTGAGTAATCTCCGGAAACATATGTTTAGAAAATTCATGTATCTTTATGAAGGCCCCTATGAAATTGTGAAACAAGTGGGTGAGAATGCCTTTTTGGTCTCAACCCCTGATGGAACAAGAGGTACCTATAATGCCCGAAGCTTACTACCATATCCCAAGCAAAATTAAATCCTTTAAACTGTATTTATTGACATAAGAAAGAAGTAGGATATAAACTTAGTAATACCATAAGAAGTGTTAAAAAATGCATATATTATTTTATTTTTTATTTATTATAACGGTGGGAGAATTAATTGTAACCTAGTGTTATTGACACTTGGTTTACTTGGCATTATTTCTGCAGGAAAACAATGCTATTCTTTAAAGAAATAAAAAGATAAAATAACAATAGTAATAATTGATTAATAAAGTATGCTATTCACTCACTTGGCAGGTTTTGGGTGAATAACTAATAGATTTAATAACTCAATGTCATTTTTAAAGAGAGAACATGAATAATTTAATTGAGATATTAATAATTAGAGCAAATTAATATGGTATAAAAGCTAAACAGTAATTGATTTTGGATGGGTAGAGAGGAGAGTGGATGAGTGTCTTATCATAAAGCACAATAACTTCTGGTAATTTCTTTTTGTAAAAAAAATAAAATAAGAAATATAATGTTTAAAGAATTATACATCACTGATTGTTAATTTAATGTATTTATTATTTTTTTTATATTGTCAAATTACTTTGTAATCCAGGTAAATAATACTAAAACTATATGATTGTAATAGGTTTTTCCTTTCTTTTGTTTATGTTATAATCAAATGATTATTTTTCTGGAAGAGGTCGCTAAAGTAAAAAAAAAAAAAAACAACAACAAAATGAAACAACCAATTTCATAATCAAGATCATTTTTTTTGAAAAAAAAATATATATATATAGTCTGCTTTTAGTTTTCAAGGAAGGAACAGTGCTGAAATTTGGTAACTCAATTTTTTCATTTTATTTTGCAGAAATAAATGTAATCAAAGTAAAATTTTAATAATATAATGTGTGGCTAAATTTTTTTTATAAGATATCCTGATTTTCTTTGCCATCTACCTATTTAAAGACCTTTTATACTTAAAAATTTATTGTCTCGCGCTAAAGTTCAAAAATGACAGATGTAACTAAAAGAGTCACGAAAAGTGTTATTATGTCTAAATTAAGGAAGATAAATGATTTCCAAGAAAGAAATAATTATTTATTAACTTTATGTCATTTATTGATATTTTCTTGGTATAGAAAGAAAAAAAAAATAATTGAAAGAAATATTTTGAAACCAAGGAAAATCAACTAGAAACATTTCGCGCTCTTTCTCAATATTGTCTGCCTTTACAAGTAATGTAGTCACATACGTTAAAATATGTTTTATTCACCAAGAATTGTCTGGAAATAATAATAATGATAAATAAGATTAAATTATGCACCTGTATATTTTTTTTTAAAAAAATATAAAAAAAAAATATAAACTTTCTCAGAGTAAATATAGGAAAAGTTATATAGGGGCATTCTTACGGAGAAGTTACCGTTAAATTTTTTTTATAATTCCTAAAGTATGAACAAAAACAAATATCTTAGTGATTTAATGATAAAAATAAATGATATATTATATTATACATCAGTTGGAATTATTAAAACTTCATGTACAAGTAAATTGACTGCAGTTATTATCATAATAATCTCTTGGAAAATTGTGCATTTTCGTCCATAAGTAAGCTAGCTAATAAGTATACGTATCATCAATAAAAAAAAATATTGTGTATGTTTATTGTCTATAGTCAAATATTCATCTATGTTAGAAGTCTATTTTTTTTCTTGGATCCCAAAATTGTAGTAGTTTAATTCAAGTAAGAATTAATCTTCAATTCTGCTATATGTTTCTTTGCCTAATTTATTAAATGCACAAAATAAGAGAAAACTTTTATTTAAAGGAAATAATACCATGCGTTTATTGTTTTTAAACTTGCTTCGTGAAATACGACTGGATAAAGCTCTTCACCTGGACCAATTGCTCAACAGAAAAACATTTTCTAATGAGAGAGTATGCACTTGTTAATTAATGATTGTTTAAAACTAAGTTATAAATAATATGTATTTTTTTTTATATCACATAGATTAAAGTCTGTATGGTCAAGTGATATTTAATAGCCTTGTAATGACAAAGGTATGTTTTAATATAATTATTATAGGTTAAGTTGATATTTAACACGGAAAAAAAAAAAAAATCTATAAAATATGTTTTAATTATTACATACAATTGTAGGTAGAAATTTTGTATGTTAGATACATAAAAGAAAAATATTTAGATATTTAAGGGGTAAAATAAATATTGAAAATTATCAGAAGTAACTAAAAAAAAAAAAATGCTATAAAAAAATATTTCTTGTTAAAGTTTTGAAACGAATTTATACTGTATTAATTGAGGAATTTATTCCTAATTATTCTTAAATAACACATCCACTTTATTTAGTTTAAGATAGTATGCTACCAACTATTTTGAATGTTCCTTTATTAAAATTAAAATTATTATACTTTTATTCTATGATGTCCATTGATTTCAGATGTTGATCAAAGTATACCCGGTAACATAAGTTTATTATAATCAGTGTATTTACTTATCCTGCCCAGATATAGCATTGGTATATGCTTAATATTCGCATAGGTAATAATTATAATGTATTTATTTTGTGGGATGAAAAATGATCTCCCCAAAAGCTTTGTTTTCCATGAGAGGAAGATTTTAAATATAATGTTTGGGTATGTTTATAGCCCAAGTGATCGATTCTCATAGATAGGACGACCAAGAATTTATCTAGCATTTAGTATGCTTCATTCGTTTAAATCCCAGGAGAGGATTGTATTTGGTGTGTGTTCGTTGTATGCCCAAGTAAGAGACAAGAAACCACCAAAATATTTTAATGTAGTAGATTACTTTACAGACCTTCGTGGTTATTCCATACTCCTCATGTGAAAATAAAGATAACTCTACCATGGAAGGTGTTGATTATTGTGCTTAATTTTGAAAGTTCGGGCAAAATAAAGGTTATATTGGAGGTGTTAGTTCCTCAAGATCCACTTTAGTATAAATAGTGCATTAGTAACTAAGATCAATATCTGTATTGTGCTGCTAAATATTGCTAGTATTTGACAAGTAAATCAATGGAGAAAGTAATTAAAATTGTGTGGTTTTAAAATGCTTATTTACTGAAGAAATATTCAAATGCAATATTTAATTCTGGTTAGTAATTAAATAATACTCATATTTAAAATTATACGTATGAATAAAATTTGTATCATAACTTAAGTTAGCATTAAGTTAAATGTAAGATGGTAAGTGTAACTTCTGATAACTGGCCTATAATTAGAATAGGTTATCCCATTAAAGACCATAGATAAAGTAAATGTATTAGAAATAAATCTAATATTTTGCGTATTGCATATGATGGGATTAATCATTTAAAAAAAAAAAAATAGTTAGTCAATAATTTTGAATAAAAGCTTCTACAAGGTTACCAAAATGTAATAAACAATGTATTGGTAATGAAATGTACTTTTAGTTAATCAATCCATATGATTGCATACAGGAGAAGTAGTAACCTCTAGTCCATAACCAAAAGAGTATACAGATTACTGTCAGTCATATTTTATATTTTTGTATTACTATGGGATTATTGAATAAATGTTCACATATTTTTTTTTTTGTGATAATAATAAATTATAGTCTTGTCAATATTTGTTGTAGATTCATTTTTTTTGTATGCTAAATATAAGTGTATTTGCACAATATTTGCAAAACCTTTTCTTGAATCCGAAATCATTTCAAACTCTTAAAAACTTAATATACCAGATAGATAAATTTAAGCAGATCTGAAGATTTAATTTTATTTTATTTTAATGAGAATTATTTATGGAGTTGCAAACTTCAGACTAAACATTTTTTTTGTGTGTGTAAAAATGAATTTATTCCCAAACCATTAACTTTGACTGCACATTATTCCATTCACATTTAGTTAAATTGTCTAAGTAATAAATCTTAGTTAAATTATTGTGTTGCCATGGATGATGGAAGGACACAAAAATCACCCTTGTCTTTTTATTATTCTGACTAAGATTCTGGATAAAGGGGCTGTATTATTCAAAATTGTATGTCATTATTGAATATAATTATCATCTCTTTAGATAATATAGTAGTTGATATGAGAGATGAAGACACATTGAATTTAAGTAAAGTAAATGTTTCCTATAGCCGATCAGAATGCCAGTCATATGCGACAACACAATACAGTCGAGCATTTTCTTAAATTAAACAAAGAACCCTGAGATTAATATTATTATAATTATTCTTTAAATTAATAAGTGATCAATTATTGTTGTTATTACAATCATGGCATGGCTTAAGAGAATTGATTGTACAATTGTATTATATGAAAAGTATTTTAGATCATATTGGAAAATTAATGGATATGTTGCTTTATTTTGGTTGCCTTAACAACAACCATGAAAATTTAGTGTCATGGGTAAAAAATAAAATAAAATAAACTAAAAATATAGCGAGTTAGAAATAAAATAAATTTCTAATAATTACGAAATATTGGGTTAGAAATGGCCACCCAACTACAAGTTTTTAAGAATTTGGAATGATTTCGAACTCAAGAAAAGGTTTTGCAAATATTGTGCAAACACTTATATTTAGCATATAAAAACAAAAAAAATGAATTTATTCCCAAACCATTAACTTTGGTTGCACATTATTCCATTCCCATTTAGTTAAATTGTCTAAGTAATAAATCTTAGTTATATTATTGTGTTGTCATGGATGATGGAAGGACACAAAAAGCACCCTTGTCTTTTTATTATTCTGACTGAGATTCTGAAAAAAAAAAGGGCTGTGTTATTCAAAATTATACGTCATTATTGAATAGAATTATCATCTCTTTAAATAATATAGCAGTTGATATGAGAGATGAAGACACATTGAATTTAAGTAAAATAAATGTTTCCTATAGCCGACCAGAATGCCAGTCATATGCGACAACACAATACTGCCGAGCATTTCCTTACATGAAACAAAGAACCCTGAGATTAATATTATTATAATTATTCTTTAAATTAATAAGTGATCAATTATTGTTGTTATTACAATCGTGGCATGGCTTAAGAGAATTGAATGTACAATTGTATTATATGAAAAGTATTTTGGATCATATTGGAAAATTAATGGATATGTTGCTTTTATTTTGGTTGCCTTAACAACAACCAGAAAAAATAGTGTCACAAGTGCAAATAAACTAAACTAATAAAAATATTGGGTTAGAAATAAAATAAATAAACTAAATAAAATTAAACTAAATAAATAATAGTGGGTTAGAATATATATATATATATTCATATGTTTTATTTTCTTAAAACTTAACAATAGCTTTTATTATTATTATTATTATTATTATTATTATTATTATTATTATTATTATTATTATTATTATTATTATTATTATTATTATTATTATTATTATTATTATTATTATTATTATTATTATTATTATTATTATTATTATTATTATTATTATTATTATTATTATTATTATTATTATTATTATTATTATTATTATTATTATTATTATTATTATTATTATTATTATTATTATTATTTAGACATATCTGTAGTTTATTTCAGTGACACTATTGTGGGCCTAAACTTTAAACATTCAATATTGTCATAAAATGAGAATATAACTTTAATTAATGAATATCTTATATTTATTCAAGTCCTGTCTTGGTCATTGAAAATACTAGCTTTAAAGTTACTTTTCTTATAACATAAACTAAACAAAGGAAAATAAACTTATACAATGAGTTGGAGATTCAAAACAACAGAGATATCTCAATTTTACATCACTTCTAATACTAATATAAACTGATTTAATGTTAATCAAATCTAATTTTAATTTCTGGAGGATCTGGCCACCACCTTCCAAATTAAGCTGTGCTCTACATTGATGCTAATCAGGGACATTTATGTTTGAATAGCTTTTATTTTATGCAGGTTAGGGAAACTACTGAACACAATTTTTTTTTAAAAAAATTACAATTCATATCAAAAGATAAATCCTGCCATCAAGGATTTCTTCCTACCAGCCAATGAACAATAATAAGTCTGGGACATCCGTCGACTTCAGACTTCAATATAATTTCATATAGAGTTATGAGCCACAACACACATTTATAGTTCTGCCAACTTCCTCAAAGAAAAGACTTAACCATACAAATATTTACAATTTACAATTAGCATAGTCATTAAAATCCTACACTCTACATCTTCAATGCATTAAATCATCCACTCATCACCATTAGTCAATTTTACAAGGTCTAATATCAAATAGCATTTGTATGCTATATAATGAAAATCTTCAAAAGTACTTTGACTATAAATATTTTTCACTCTATTTTTTTTTGGTCTTTCATATGTATATCTACACTATTATTAATGACTTTTGGTCATAATGATAAATATCATGAGATGAAATAATAAAGTTACTTTAATGAATATTTTTTTTTGTTTTAATTGGATGGTGCTACTGGCTTTAAGCTTCAGACATTGAAGGTACCTTTTTCACCTTCAGAGGTTTCTATGAGAAATGCATTCTCCCCCACTTTTTTTTTATTTGGAATGGTCCGTCATATACATTCAAAAACTTTTTGAACTTATAATTCTGCAGGTCACTGATTTGGGGAGTTCTTACAAATACAAGACCTCCTACTTTAAATACACAAGGCTTATGAGAGGCTTGGGTAATTTTTTTCTGTTCCATCTCTCTCAAATTCTGGCCAGCCTTTGTTAAGTCATTATCATATTCTATCTTTTCTTCAGCTATAATAGGTAAGAGTGTTTTAATTAATATGGATTTTTTATATCCAAAGTGCAGATACATTGGGGTGTATTTAGTGGATTCATTCTGTGTTATATTTATATAGTGAATGACATCCTTTAATTTATTCACCCAAGCACGGTGGTTGCTTCCTAGGTATACCCTAAACAATCTACCCAGCTCACACATAACTCTTTCACATGGGTTAGATTGTGGGTTCCTAATTGAACACAGAATATGTTTTATACCCTGTCATTCAATCCAACCTTTCCACTCCTTAGATAGAAATAATGTAGCATGGTCTGTCAAAATAGCCTTGGGTTTTCCTATATTTACAAATTGTATTTCTTGCAAGCATTTAATTACATTCTTTGAATTTGCCCTGGTCATGGGATATGCCCCTACAAATTTGGAGAAGACATCATAAGTGACCAAAACAAACTTAAACCTTTTATAAGTTGGTAAAGGCCCATAGAAATCAATTGCCAAGAGATCATTGGGACAGGCAGGTATTATTGATTGCAATGCCCCAGCATATGACTTGTTAGCATATTTAGATCTCAAACAGATCTCACAATATTTGAGCCTGTTCATTATGGATGCATACAATCCAGGCCAGTAAAACAGTCTGCACACAACATATTCTACCTTTCTGGGTCTGTAATGCCCATAAAGACAATGCACATATTATATCAATCGATTTCTAATACATGATGGTATCACAACTCTCCATGATTGTTCATGGTCTGCCTTTACCTTATAATACAACAGACCTTCACTCATCTTATACCTCAAAATTACTTTACTCTTGATTATTCTTTTTATGGCTACTGATTCAATCCCCGCATCCAAATATTGAATAATAGCATTCAACTTTAGATCACATGATTGTAGAAATTTTAAATCATTTAAATCACTTTCTACTGATTCATCAACTACCAGAGAGATCACCGTGATAAAAGCATGATCTAGATTTAAGTGACAGGTGTCTATTTTGGCAGAATTCCTACTTAGAATATCTGCTACAATATTGTTCTTTCCCTTACAATACTAAACCTTATAATTAAATTGTTGAAGGAAGAGACTCCACCTAACTAGCCTTTCACTATTTAAATAGCTTCAATTTATAAATTCTAAACTCTTGTGATCTGTAATAACAACTATTTCAGATTCAAGCAAATACTGTCGAAGCTTTTGAAAAGCCCATACAACAGCCAAGGCTTCTTTCTCTGTGGTGGTATAATGTAATTCTGCACCCCTCAACAATCTACTCAAGAAATATAAAACACAGGGCTTCTTTTCATGGTCCAGTTGGAATAAAACTACTCCTAGATCATACCCACTACTGTCAGTCTGTACATAAAATATTTATTGGAAATCAGGGTAATATAATATTACAGTATTGAGAAAATTTGATTTTATTCTTTTAAATTCAATAGAGTGATTCTCAGTCCATTTCCATTTTACATTTTTCCTTAATAGATTTAATATATGAACAGTGTCATATGCAAAATTTTCATAAAATCTATGATAAAAATTGCAGACACCAAGGAAAGAATGTAATTGCTTTCTATTCTCTGGAATGGGAAAATTTTGAATAGATTTTATCTTATTAGGATGCAGTTTTATTCACTCATATTCTAAAATATGTCCCAAAAATTCTATCTCCTTTTCAGCTATTCTACTCTTTTTTTAGATTTATTTTAATATGTTTCTCTTCACACCCTTTCAGAAACATATTACGATGATGAAAATGCTCTGACATGTTTTCAGAAGTGATTACCACATCATCTACATACATAGTAATAATGCCCTTAACTTCATCAGACAATACATTGTCTAAACATCTGAGGAGTCCAGCTCGACTATTTATAAGCCCAAAAGGCATTCTTTTAAAAACATATGAATAGCCCTCATATTTAAATGCAGTATATTGCTGATCTTTATCATGCAAATATACCTGCCAATAACTAGCTGTTAAGTCAACTGTAGAAAAGACCTTTTTGTCCTTAAATTTAATGAGCAATTCCTGCACAGTAGGAGGGACATCACATTCTGGAACAACTGATTCACGAACCTCGAATCCAAGCAAATACGTATGGACCCGGTTTTTTTATGAACAACCACTAATGGACTGTTATAGGCTGAGGGATTTTTCTTAATAATTTTCCACTCAACCATTTGATCAATTTGCTTTCTTACTTCATCTTTATATTGGTGAGGGATAGGATAGCTTTTACATTGGAAGGGGCTATAGTCCCTCAAGCATATCCGATGCACATATCCTTTTATCACATCAGGTTTTTTAGAAAATACATCCTTATATCTACAGAGTACCTGAAAAAATCTTTGCTTATAGTTGTCATCTAACTCAGATGATTCATAAACCTTTGCATATAAATCTGATTCTGTAGAATGATCTTGGATGGTTAGTACATTTACACTCTTAATGGGTATTGACCTTTTAAAACTATGCTTTTCCCCTTTTATAATTATTTCTGATTTGCATAATCAATAATACATCCAAACCGATTCACAAAATCAGATCCTATTATGACCGCATGAATATGTCCAGACATAATCAAAAAGATTTGTTCTACTGTGATTGAATTAATTCTCACATTCAGCCATACTTGCTGAGTAAACAATTTTGCCTTATGACCATTTGCCATTATAACCTATGTCTGTCTCAATGGTAACATAGGGATTTCAGAATCAATTTCAGATAGCTTACTATAAAAATTTTCTGAGATAAGGGAAATTTGACTCCCTGAATCAAGTAAAGCTCTTACTGAGGTACCCTGAATAACTATGATAATTTCTGGACAATAATTAAGGATATAATTTTCCAATTCCCTATCATAATCATCATCTTCTGTTTCAAAATTTATTGATGCCAAATAACTAACAATATCATGGCTCCCCAAATTCACTATACTATGAGGCTCCCAACAATATCATGGCTCCCCAAATTCACTATACTATGAGGCTCCCAACAATATCATGGCTTCCCAAATTCACTATACTATGATGCTCCCACAGTGAGGAACATTCCAACAAGGCCATTTCTAATTTAAAGGACTAGTCTTAGGCCTAGCCTCTAGCATATTCACAGATGTATTCTATGATATGCTGACAGGATAACTTCCTGCTGCACACATACCCTTTTCTGCTCTGTCATAACCTTTGGGATTAGCCTTGTTTGTATTTACTGGTGCTAAGGACTTAGCATATTTAGTGCCTCTATAAGACCTATCATTTCTACTATTTGAAGTTCTTCTATTTCTATAATATTTAATGAGAGAAACATTGTAAGTAGGATTATTTCTGTGGTATTTATGACCACTTTCCACAGGTGCTTCACTTGCCTCGAGCGATCCGAGTATATCGGACACCTCTTAAACAGTATGCCTATCAGCAGCAATCAGAGTTTGCTCGATATGGCATGGCAAGTTTCTCCTAATAATGTGAATTATTTGGTTTTCTGACAAAGGATATGCAGTCAGCATTTTTAATTTTGCTGTCTGCATCCAGAAAAATTGAGTCAAGCTACCCTTACTAACACAATACTTATCTTGGCTAATTTGGTACCTAATGTTGTCCTGTTTGTCTTCCCCCAAAAAACTATTCAACAATACATATTTAAAATCCCCATATGTTTTGGGTTATTAAACAAGGACTTCCACCAATGTTTGGCAGATGCACTCAAATGATTACTAGTCACAGACAATTTCTCCATCTCACTTAACCTACTTAATGAGAATAACTCTTCCAGTGCACTTAAATACTCTATGGGGTTTTCATCATAGTCACCCTTGAAGACTTTGAGTTGGATAAACATGGCTATGTTTCCATCTATCCTTTCTTTCTTAATTTTTTCTGGACTATGTATTAACCTATTATTCTCATCACCATACATTGATGGTATATCATGATCTCTTCTACTTAACTTATTTTCTGGGGTCAAATATTGATATGGTTTATCCATGAGACTATCATTACCTTTTACAATAGTATTCTTTATTCTTACTATCTTATCTTTCAACATCATAGATATCTTATGACTGAGATTTATTTCCTGTTCCTCCAAATGCCTACCTATTTCTTGTTTCAGCATCTTACTATTATCTTTAATTTCATTATAAACCTCTTCTTGCTTTTTACTATATCCTTCCAATTGTTGCAAAGATAACTGATAACTATCTAGTCTATCCTTTAAATCATCTAATTCTCCTGCCTTCACTTGCTCAATGTTGTTTAATTTCTTCTTGGATGCCTTGTAGACTATTTTGGAATTCCTTACACACTTTCTGCAATTTCTTGATTTCATTATCAGCCTTATTATGTTTCTTACATACCTCTTTATATTCAACTTTCATCTGACTCTGAATATCTTTAACCTCTAGCTTAATATTGTTTACTTCTACTTTTGAAGCCTCTTGACCATCCTTGCAAGCTTTCTCAAATTTTGTGTACTTTTTCTCTAATTCTTTGTGCCCAACATTACAATTTTTAACTTCCTCACTCAAGTTTTCAAATCTACCTTCTAACCTTTCTTGTGATTTATTTTAATGGTCCCTTAACTCATTAAATCTGCTATCACATTTACTACCAGATTTTTTTAACTGAGCATCTAAGTCATATTTAAATTCCTCAAACTTGGCATTAGTAGCATTTCATTTAACTCGATTTTGCATAAGCCAATTTTAATATTTACCTCCTCTCTAAGTTTTTTATTCTCGCTAATAATATCACTCAATTTATTGTACATACTGTCAAATTTATTATTCATATTACTAAATTTGTTATTTATATCACCACTTATATCTTCTCTTAATTTATTATTATCTCTACTCATATCACTAAATTTATTACTTATATCACTATTCATGTCACTAAATTTATTATTTATTTCTCTATTCATATCACCCATCCGTTCCATCAATTCTTTCAGAATTGGATACAGATCTCCTTCAGGTTTGGATAATACTTCTGTCTTATTCCTTTCCATTTTTATTTATTATTTATGTCAAATATTCTGTATCTTTTTTTAAATAAATTGTGAAATACTTTACTTTTATTTATCCTTACATAAAACATATCTACCCATTCAATCCTACAGCTGTGAATAAAATCCACAAAGAATGACAACAAAAATAAAAATTCTAGTAACCTATTTAAACCTATGATATAATATAATCAGCTATATAATTCCACCAATGCATACAAACATAATACCATGTTTTAGCATCTATATGAGATTCAAACTTGGGTCTTTAATTGGTTAATTCGGCCTGAGTTGGTGCACCATTTTGTAACTGATGGATTTTGATCAATGCTGGGTGATGGGTAAAATGATTAATTTGATCTGATGAAAAATCTAAAATCAAATTTAAATTAATCTCATCTAGGTCAATTGGGTAGCCATTATATAATAAACCATCACAAAGCACAAATGATCTCTCTTAAAGTCTAATTTGTTTAAGCTATATGTAAATGAAAGAATAAAGAGATCATCTGCTGCAGACATCAACAAATCCATCACATTACAAAGTAAACTGCACTGAGCAATGAACTCACATATCATTGCCCTAAACAATAATATTTGATTAGGTTAACTACTTGATTAGCAATCTAATAAAAATCAAATCCAATTAATAACTAAAGCAGATTCCAATATATATTTTATTAATGTATTATTATTGTAGTAATTTAAATCTACTTCATTATTTAATGATGCTGCATTTTATCTTAACGGATAAGCTTCTAAATACCTATAATTGTATTATACAAAACATTTTTACATATAGACACTATTTAAATATCAAAACAAAATAATACTTGACTCAAATATATATCTAGTTTAATAAACGTTAAATAGAAAGTATAAACATTCGTGTCAATAAGCGATACACAATTCTTTCTACTCCAATCTTTAATTAATAATTTTCTATTGACATCAACTAGTTTTTATATCATTTTATAAGACACTTTGAAAATTTATGCACTCATTTAAATGTTTAAACAAATTAATCTACGTCTAGTTTACTAAGAAGCTATAAAATAATATGTAAATAATTTATTAATATCTTCCAATAAAGTGATACTTAATTATTGCTTCGTTTATGTGTTAAAATAGAATGCTCCACGAAAACTTCTTAGCTATTTTCTATCTTTATAATGTCCAATCATATTATATAAAAGATATGTTAAGTTTCCATTCGATGTCCATCGACGTATAATAATAAATATCATCTATTTAAACCTTCAAATAAATGAATTTAAAATTGGTTGGAAATAATTAAAATATATGATTATAATTTAGATTTATCCCAATTTAAAGAGAATATTCAAGAAAACTATTCAACAAAGTTTGTACTCTTTATTCTAGAGAAATTTTAATAATATCTGAGATTAGTTATTTTGAACCAATCCAATGATAATATATATAATATTGAAATGCAAATAATTAAAATATATGATTATAATTTAGATTTATCCCAATTTAAAGAGAATATTCAAGTAAACTATTCAACAAAGTTTGTACTCTTTATTCTAGAGAAATTTTAAAAATATCTGAGATTAGTTATTTTGAACCAATCCAATGATAATATATATAATATTGAAATGCAAATATAAATATAAAATTCATATGGGAATAAAATAAAATACTAATATGCAAAACATACTATATCTTATATTTAGCTCACTTACCAAGCTGAGTTTGAACCTTGTCATTCAAATAGCTAAGTCATCTTATTCAATCCAAATAAAAAAAAATTAACGGAGTCTGGTCATTTAAATCACTCAATTTATTTGATTATATAAAAAAAAATTGGCAAGATTAATAATAAAATACATCAAAAATTAATTTATATTTCAGATTGATTGAATAAATAAAAAATGATAAAATTACTATGTGTATCTCTAAATGTGTTGCGAAACAATAACGACATAAAAAAAATGAATGAATGAATGGAGAGACTTTTGGATATCTTACTAAAATTTTTTATATATAACAGATACCAAAGATATGAAATAGGAGGGGATCGAAGTCTATTTGTTTATCAAAATAATAACCAATAAATGAATATAAAATAATATGATACATTTGAATCTCTTGTCTATTCGATGTTTTAACTAAATTTTATACATGCAAGCATCAAATCATATACTAAAAAAAAAACAAAAAACAACAATATCGAATTGTGTTAATATATATATATATATATATATATATATATATATATATATATATATATATATATATATATATATATATATATATATATATATATATATATATATATATATATATATATATATTTAAACAAAAAGTTCAAATGATTAATAAAGAATCTCTCCAATCATTTTTATTCAATATATTCTACTATTTTTAAAGATAACTTAAATAAAATACCAATCATCCTTTTTCAATACATGTAAAAAAATTAATACCGCACATTTATATATATATACATATATATATATATATAATAATCATACCATATATAATAGTCTGTCCATTTTCACTATTTATTTGTCCATTGCAATTTACTTATCCTCAGTTTCTACGACGCCAGTTACGACGCCAATAGAAGTTTATCTCTCAGAAAAGATAAGTCGAAGTTTATAATGCTTCACTAACAGTCCTTTTTCTTTCCAAAGAGGAGAGTGCAATTTAATTAGCCTTTTTATGATGTGAATTAATCCAGTTGATCCTGTGTTCCTTTACTTGTGATCCAAATCCAACGATGGTTATACGCCAAACTTTAAAACAGAAATATCATTATTTTTAAAACTAAAATAGCCGATTTTTATATAAAGCATTTTTTTTTCATGTTGCCCTTCCCTTGGAAATCCTTTGCAACTGCCCTTCAAATAATTGAATGGGCAGATAATTTAAGCTTATTTTTTCATGTTTTATGGTTTAACAGTTTAAAAAAAATATTGAAAAACTTTTATTTGTAAGAACCTAAAATATAGTCCGTCCATAGCAATGACAAAAAGATGATAGCTTCTCTTATAGCCTGTTGGCTGATATATATATATGTTCTCTTTCTGACATTCTGGTATCATAACAACCACTGAATACTACTCAGATAAACCTCAATGCCAAACAATTTCTTTACAACAGTTTTTGCACGGTTTGTAATGTAAGTTTGGAAAAAAGATACATGGGAATTAAATCCAAATTCTATTAGGTTTTTCCTATTATTTATAAACCAAAATACAAAATTGACATTACAACCTTTATTCACTTTATAAAAACAAATAATTTACACATATATATTTTTTTAATAATAATATTTTTTTAAATTAATTTATAAACAAATATACATAACATAAAAACATTGAACTATATGTAATAATGTTACTATGGTGACTTCATTAACAGAAAAATAAAATATGTAAAATAATATCAATTCTATTTAAGTAAACTTATATTGTACTGAATTGTTTTCAAAATTTATTTATTTATCTATATGTTTTTCCTGAGTTTGATTATAGTGAATTTATTATTTTAAAGCTAGAATCAACAGTAAACATTTCTATTTAAAAGCTTTACATTGCCATGGTGATAAATTTAAATCTATATTTCCAAGATCTTCCATTATCTATCTATTAAGCAAAAGAAAAACCAACAAGATCAACAAACGTCTTTACTTTTTTTTTTAATACCTTGATCATTAATCTGAATATTCACAATATATATGAAAAACAAAAACAAGTTATTCACATAACTTGCTGACACTTGTTATTTATGATCAATAGATGACATTTTACCAAAACCATCGAAACAAGTGTAAAATTTGTTTACATAAATAACAAACAAGTCAGAATTAACTATCTCTTTCATTTTCTCACCCTCAGATCAGCTTATTTCAAGCTATTTGCTATCATCAGTGAAGGATAGCGTTAGAAACTAGATCTAAACACTGATGCAAAATGTTTCTATCAATTTGCAAGCATGAATTTGTCAGACCAGTAAAGTCTTCAAACTCAGCCTAACAAGCCAGATATCTATATGGGTCTGATCTCAATTCAGTTTCACCACATAGTCAAAGTCTCAGCAATATATATCATTGCAAGAAACCTTTAAAAATACATTTATGAAAAACAAAAACAAGTTATTCACGTAACTTGCTATCACTTATTATTTATGATCAATAGATGGCGTTTTACCAAAACCACCAAAACTAGTGTAAAAATTTGTTTCTAACTCTTTCATTCACTGATGATAGCAAATAGCTTGAAACCAGCTGATCTGAGGGTGAGCAAATGAAAGAGATAGTTAATTCTGACTTTTTTGTCATTTATGAAAACAAATTTTTACACTTGTTTCGGTGGTTTTTTGTAAAATGCCATCTATTGATCGTATATATATATTGAAACAAGCATGCTTGTTTCATTTGTGCATGTATTCAAAAACTACTTTACCCTCCCACCTTAAAAAAACAGTGAATGTATAAAAAAAGTCGATCATATATTTTTTAGAAAAATACAGCAAAAGTTTCATTTATGACTGTACAAAAAAATCACTATTTTCTAGAATTAGAAAAAAAAGAAAAGAATAAACATTTCTTCATTTCAAATTATGATCTAATTGCATTTTTGTTAAAAATATATTTTTAAATTTTGGAATGATGTTGTCGAAGAAAGTGTGAGAATAGATTGGGGCCAAGCTAAGTAATTTGAAAATGTGACTTAATTCACATGGTCTCTTATCTGTCCTGTGAAAAATATTATGCAATTATGAAGAAAAAAAGGCACATGCGCTTAAATGAAAGCTGCAACAAATAAAATATAGTAGGCTGAGCTGTTCAGTCAATCCAGAGATCAGGGCATAAAGAGTGGAGTGGAATTTAAGCGCGTTCGTTCTTTTGTTCAGTCATTCATTGTAAGAAAAGTGAATAGTGAAAAATTCAGTTTTTATTGGTTACTTCACTATTTAACTAACAGCTGATCATCATAACCTTAGAGAATAATATTTACAGTCACCATTAATGATGAAAAAGGAAAGAATTAATATGGAAATCATAACCATGGAATGATAATCCCTTGGCTTTCTCTCTTTCTCCGCATCGTGAACCTCCATTCTTGCCTAATTCAACATCATAAAAAATACCAATGCCGTTCAGCTTAAATACAACACCCTTTTTGTTTTGTGAAGGCATTAGCATGCTACTTGAAGTGAAGGAGGAAATGCATAAGATAAGGTAACAATTTCATAAATATTCGATATGTATATGTATTTCTAAAAAAAAAAATTCTTTGCAAAAGATTTTAACTTAGTCAAAAGTTGACGATTTTTTTTTGCTTTCCGTTAATTGAAAACACGCAAGAAACAAAAATTGTGTTATTTAATTAAAACACTCACATATATTTCATTAGTTAAATGCTAATTATTTTATAAATTATGTATATGTGTACTGCTTAAAATACTTCCAAAAACCCCAGAAGAAATTGTTATGATTCTATGAACTTAAAATTACTAGTCAATAAGCATGTGCATATAAATTATATATGTGCATTGCTTAAAATACTTCCAAAAACTCCAGAATAAATGGTTAAAACATATTGCTTATTAATGTCATGTGTATATCTATTTTCAATGATTCTATGGACTTAAAATTACTAGTCAATAAGTATGTGCATATAAATTATATATGTGTACTGCTTAAAATATTCCAAAAACGCCAGAATAAATGGTTAAAACATTTGCTTATTAATATCATACGTATATCTATTTTCAATGATTCTATGGACTTAAAATTATTAGTCAATAAGTATGTGCTTATAAATTATATATGTGTACTGTTTAAAATACTTCTCAAAACCCGGAATAAATGTTCAAGAATTTTTGCTTGGACAATCTATCAGAAATGTATCTGTAATCTTCTTCTCATCACCTGAACTGAAAAATGAGTTTTGCTTGGATAATTTATTTGAAATGTATTTGCAATCTTCTTCTCAGCATATGATCTGAAAAATGAATTTTTGCTTGGATAATATACTTGAAATGTATTCTTTTACTCTTCTTCTTATTATAGGAAATATATTAGAGGGACTTACATATTAATTGTTATTAAATAAAATTGTTACTTAAAATTAATTTTGGTTCCAGTTGTTCAATTCTATTTTGTTTTTATTGCACCACTCGTTATTCATCGCACTGATTCACAAGAATCTCATGCCTCCTGAGCTATGTCTGGCATAACTAGACCTAGGTAACTAAGGTTGTAGTGAGATGGAACTCTAATGGTGCCATTTGGGAAAACCAAACATATAAATGTCTAGATGCTTCCAGCCTCTATGGTGCTACATCTTCTTCTGATGAGCAGGAAATATTGTTGTGGGAGGTGGGATTAACATCTGCATTGGGAAATGCCAATTGATATTTCCTTCCTGCAACATGCTCATCAGGAAATAAATACAAATGAAGTAATAAAAGGGTTGTGTGCATGGTAGTCCGGTTAAATTTGTTGCCCTGCTGTGAGACCTTATCTAGCTAGCCTACCTATAGGCATAAGCAGATCACGATTCTGTGAAGTGAACAGTGCATATGATGCAGTGATGAGATTTATTCAAAAAGGGTGAAAAAATAAAAGTTTAAAAGAAAAAAAAAGTGAACGGCATAGAGAATAAAAAACAGGCATTTCAAAGAAGATGGAGTTAAATCGTGGTGAGGATGGAGAGAGAAGTGTATCAAAGTTGAAATAAAAAAATACAAATAAACTGTAGAATAAAATATTGATGATAACCAGATCAAAAACAAAAAAAATGATAAATACAGAAAGCATAGAGGATCTTCCTGAGAAAGAAGATAAACAAGAAGCCAAAGCGGATGAGCAAAAGCAATCAGAGAAAACAGGGGAGATGTCCATGTTAGCCCAGTTAATGGAAATTATAAAAGCAGACCACAAGAAAAGAGATGAACAAAGGGAAGATAATAAAAAAAAAGATAAACAAAGAGAAGATGATATCAAACAATGAGAAGAAGATAACCAAAAAGGAGATAAACAAAGAGAAGGGGGTAACAAACAATGAAAAGAAGATGACAAAAAAGATAAACAAAAAGAAGAGGATAACAAACAATGAGAAGATGGTGACAAAAAGAGATGAACAAAAAGAAGATAAGAAGCAAGCAATAGAAGCAAACCAAAGAATAGAAAAACAAATCACAGAAGCAATGGAAAATCAGAATGAAAAGTTTGAGCAAGTAATTAAGTAGATAAATGATCAAATATTGAAAATAAAGGAAGAGGTCATGGATGAAGTTAAAGGCTCATTAATAGAGCAAGAAGTTAAAATGACCCAGATATGTAAGGCCATGGATAGAAAAATAATAAGAATTCAAGAATCCATGCAGGAGAACGTGGATATATTGACCACCCAGATGAAAGAGATAGAAATAAAAAATAGCACTATATTGCCTAAACAAAAAGAAGCAGAATCAGTCCCAAAAGAAAGTCAAAAAGGAAATTTCCAAATTAGTCATTGAGTCCCTACAACCAACCAGATGTCTGGAATTGTAAACCAATTCTTAAAAAATTAGAACTTTTTCAGGGAGCTGTAATGAAGCACTGATAGAATATGTAAAAAGTTTGGAGAGATACTAAAGTATTAATGTATTGACAGAAGAGGCAAAACTGGCAATAGCATGTAGTCATCTCCAAGGTGCAGCGCAAGCATGGTGGTATTGACTGTTTACCCAACCTACAAATTTTGGTGAGTTTAAAAGAGCACTAATGAACTGTTACTGGAGCGATGATTATCAGGAGAGGATTAAATATAAGGTGTCCCAGGAGAAATGTCCAACTGGAGAGCCTTATACACCCTTCTTTAGAAGACAGGTGGCCAGGTTGAGAGCCTTGACATCTGACCCTCTATCTGAACTCTAGATTATTAGATTGATATGGAACAGCTTCCCAAGTTACATAGAAAAAATGCTGATTGGGACTGATTGTCCATCTATTGATCAGGTTGCTGTACTATTAACAGCCTATGATAGCTGTGGTGCATCAGCAGCCAAGGAAGGAGGAGCAAAGCAACCACAAAACAAACCTCCTTATAGAAGGATGTTGGGCCTAGAATAGGAGCCATCAGATACAAAAGGAAAATGCCTCCTCAGCAATATAGCAACTATGACCCACCACCATGGTATCAGCACCAAAGAAATCAGACACCACTGTGAAAAAGGTAAAGAAGATATTCAACAGGCAACATGCAGAGCCCTTACCAAACCCAGGTTATAAGAAGATCAAATAGTGATCATAACCTGCAAGAAAGTGTGGCTAGAAATGCAAGCCATCATAATGGTGAATGGCCTGAAAAATGCCCAAAAATAGAACAAAACAGAAGTGTATCACCTCATAATACAGAAGAGTATTATAGGAGAACTTATCATGATCCTCAGTCTCCTAAACCAAACTGTAGTTATAATTCAGAACAATAAAATAGAGAAAGCTGATAAAAAGTTTGTGAGTGTGATGTGGTGATGCATGAATTTGTGTTTTTTCTGTTGATGTGGGTGGATGATTGAGTAGAGCTCCTGGGATGCATTGTGTTATGATGCTCTGAAGTATATGCTCAGCACTATCCAGACCTGGATGTTGAGCTCCGAGAGTAGTCCAGCAGTATGTATTTATAGGCCTCATGTATAGGCTTTGTTCTCATGAATAGACCAAATGAATAAGTCCTTAAGACTCATAGAAGTTGAGCAGGGTTGGCTGAATGCCAAATAATTTTTTTTCTGGCTCCTACTCTTTGTTGGATGATCCTTCTAGAAACAAGAGAGGTAGTGCTTAAAAATGAGGTATTTTCTCATGATGTCATGGTGGAGTGTGTACAAGTGATTTATGCTTGACCATCTACTTATTCTGGCATTGGAGGCTACAGTTCATGTATTCACTTCTCCAGCTCATCTTACCCATTTCATCAGCACATCTAAAACCAATGCAGTAATGAGAAATGATGCGTATATTATGTAAAATAAAATCGTACTTCTAGGTGATTTCATCCCAAAATTTGGTGGGGGGTAATGAAACAAGCATGCTTGTTTCATTTATGCATGTATTCTAAACTACTTTACCCTCCCACCTTAAAAAGCAGCCAATGTATAAAAAAAGTCGATCGTATATTTTTTAGAAAAATACAGCAAAAGTTTCATTTATGACTGTACAAAAAAATCAATATTTTCTAGAATTAAAAAAAAAGAAAAGGATAAACCTACCTTCATTTCAAATTATGATCTAATGGCATCTTTTTAAAAATATATTTTTAAATTTTGGAATGATGTTGTCCAAGAAAGTGTGAGAATAGCCTGGGGCCAAGCTAACTAATTTGAAAACATGACAATTCATATGGTTTCTTATCTGCCCCATGAAAAATATCCAATCATGAAGAAAAAAATAGGCACATGGGCTTAAATGAAAGCTGCAACAAATAAAATATAGTGGGCTGAGCTGTTTAGTCAATCCAGAGATCAGGGCATAAATAGTGGAGTGGAAGCTAAGAGCGTTCGTTCTTTCGCTCAGTCATTCACTGTAAGAAAAGTGAATAGTGAAAAATTCAGTTTTTATCGGTTACTTCACTATTTAACTAACAGCTGATCATCAGAACCTTAGAAGATAATATTTACAGTCACCATTAATGATGAAAAAGGAAAGAATTAATATGGAAATCATAACCAGGGAAGGATAATCCCTTGGCTTTCTCTCTTTCTCCACACTGTGAACCTCCATTCTTGCCTGATTCAATATCATGAAAAATACCAACACCGTTCAGCTTAAATGCAATGCCCTTTTTGTTTTGTGAAGGCATTAGCATGCTACTTGAAGTGAAGAAAGAAATGGATAAGATAAGGTAACAATTTCATAAATATTCGATACGTATATGTATTTATAAAAAAAAAAAAAAAATTCTTTGCAAAAGATATTAACTTAGTCAAAAGTTGATGATGTTTTTTTTTTTGCTTTCCCTTAATTGAAAACACACAAGAAATGAAAATCATGTTATTTAATTAAAGCACTCACGTATATTTCATTAATTAAATGCTAATTATTTTATAAATTATGTATATGTGTACTGCTTAAATTACTTCCAAAAACCACGGAATAAATGGTTAAAACATGTTCTTATTAATATCATACATATATCTATTTTCAATGATTCTATGGACTTAAAATTACTAGTCAATAAATATGTGTGTATAAATTATATATGTGTACTGCTTAAAATACCTCCAAAAACCCCAGAATAAATGGTTAAAACATTTGCTTATTAATATCATACGTATATCTATTTTCAATGATTCTATGGACTTAAAATTACTAGTCAATAAGTATGTGCTTATAAATTATTTATGTACACTGCTTAAAATACTTCTAAAAACCCCAGAATAAATGTTCACTGCTTAAAATACTTCTAAAAACCCCAGAATAAATGTTCAAGAATTTTTGCTTGGACAGTCTATCGGAAATGTATCTGTAATCTTCTTCTCATCGCCTGAACTGAAAAATGAGTTTTGCTTGGACAATCAATCAGAAATGTACAATCTATCAGAAATGTATCTGTAATCTTCTTCTCATCAACTGAACTGAAAAATGAGTTTTGCTTGGATAATCTATTTGAAATGTATTTGCAATCTTCTCAGCATATGATCTGAAAAATGAATTTTTGCTTGGATAATATACTTGAAATGTATTCTTTTATTCTTCTTCTCATTATAGAAAATATATTAGAGGGACTTACATATTAATTGTTATTAAATAAAATTGTTACTTAAAATTAATTTTGGTTCCAGTTGTTCAATTCTATTTTGTTTTTATTGCATCACTCATTATTCATTGCACTGATTCACAAGAATCTCATGCCTCCTGAGCTACATCTGGCATAACTAGACCTAGGTAAGTAAGGTTGTAGTGAGATGGAACTGTAGTGGCACCGTTTAGAAAACAAAACATATAAATGTCTAGATTCTTCCAACCTCTATGGTGCTACATTCTCTGATGAGCAGGAAATATTATTGTGGGAGGTGGGAATAACATCTGCATTGGTTAATGCCAATTGATAGTTCCTTCCCGCAACATGCTCATCCGGAAATAAATACAAATGAAGTAATAAAAGGGTTGTGTGCATGGTGATCCGGTTACAATATATATATATATATAACTTGTTTTGTTTAATATATATATATATATATATTGTAAACAGTCGGGTTTAAACCCTAGTTACAAGGTAGAAAGGCACACATATGTTATATAGTTTAAAATTAGTTTCATATAATTTGATTTTTATTTCGTTTTAGTATTTATTTTGTAGTGGGAGAAAATGTTTAAAATTTTATTAAAGTAAGAAAAGAGGGAGTGGGGGTGGAATTTGCGTTTTATTTTTGTAAAAGTGGTATATGTATGTATTTGCGGTGTGGATAGACAATTTTAGAAACGAACGTATGAATACATTTTTGGATCCAAGATAAGAGATTATTGTAAGAAAAAAAATGAAAAAAGAGATATATTAAACATCGAAGGTCTTATCTGGGGAATTTGAATGAAAATAAAAAAAGAAGGTTGGAGAAAAAGGTTTCCGGAATGTTAATTGCCAAAATGTCCGAAGGTGCGAAAAGTTCTTTTTGCTTATTAGCTTAACTGGCCATCTATACCACGTGGTGGGACAGAAAGGGGACGGACTGTGTTTGCGAAAACAAAAGAAAAGGAAAAAGTGACAGGGAGAGTGGAGACGTAGTTTTTTTTTTTAAACTAGTGTCAGTTTTATTTTGGTTTTCAAAGAGGAAAGAAAAAAAAATATATTCAATTTTTTTTTTATATATATTTTAAGAAGAGTAACTAAGGCTACGGCCGAACATGAGTACGGTGGGGTAAAAGCTTAAGCGTGCTGGGTTTTCTGGACCTTACCCCGAAGAATCCATGCGGCAGTGACCGGAGAACATCTACCGGAGATCTATCAACTTTTCGCAAGGGAATCGATCCAACTCGGAATGAACTGAAGCGTGATGAACTGTCTCGTACGTTTTGCTTCGGATTTCATGTGTTTTTCTTCTTATTTTGATATCCCCGGGGATCACATCGGACAAAAATTGCAGGTAATATGAACTTAAGATATTTTATTTCCAAAATTTACCACGTTTTCTGAAACCCTCGAGGAGAACGAACGAAGGCAAGAACTTATATATTTTTTTATGATAAGGCCATTCAAATACAACTGATTAGATTTTTATCTATGTATACGTTCGTTTTCTTGTTCTGTTGTAAATCCACACAAAATATATATGTAGGTTTTATTGGGTTATGTAAACGTTAAAAGGGTATGGGCAATATATTTTCTTAAAATAAAAAAAAAAAATATTATAATAAAAGGTGCGTTATTTTAAGGCTTATATTACATGTGTATGTTTTATTATTTGACTCATAGAATATAGTTTAGGAATTTAACAATTGATCCGAGTTTCGCTGTTGGTTGCATAGAGTTCCCCCGTACATTTTCCTACGGTTTATTGGCCACCCGCCCTGAGTACTGAGCTAGTGGAGAGGCCCTATTACTATCGTATTTTTCTCTTCCAGCATAATACTTATGTAAAAGTAAGTTTGGCGCTTGGAGTCAATGATTGACGTCCATAAATATGCTGTGAGAGAAATACGAAATTTCTTATCACTATTTTTTTTGCTTAAAAGAAAAAAGGGAAAATAGATATTTTTTTTTATGATAAGAACAAATAAGTATACGGTAAACGAGTACACCCGTTACAATGGCATCCCAACTAAGGCTTTATGAAGAATGGAATGTATGGGGGCCCGAGTAGAAAGATTAAAAATTCGATAAGGGAAAGGAGGGGAAGTAAAATAGAAATATTAGAGAGACGTGAAGTTTGCTTCGATTAAAATAGTTTTATTGAAAGACAGAAAATAGTTTTCCGAGTGGTTGATAAAGAAATTAGACACGTAGCATGGCGCTTTGGGGGGGGGAAGAGAAAACCTACCACGTTGTGATTTGGAAGCAGTCAAAACAAATTACTACGATTTTTTTTTAAGATATCAAAATATATTTAGTAAAATATAGTGTGAATGAAAACAAGACTCCAAAAGAAAATGGACCAAGAAAAGAAGGAAGAATCGAAGATTTTGGAGGTCATTCTGGAAAGATTGGAACAAAGATTTCAAAAATTCGAAGATCGATTTGAGGAAAGGCTGCGAAAATTAGAGCAGCAAATGGAAAGAATAACAGGAGTTAATCAAGGAGAAGAGAACGAAGGAGAGTCAAAGAAGGAAGGAAGTATAGATAAAGACGAGAAGTCTAAGGGAAAGAAAGTAGATGAGAAACAGGTTGAGGGCGAAAAGACAAAAATAGCAGAAGAAAGGGAAGCCGTGACGAAGTACGTACCAGCACAGGCCCATGTAAACCAATTTTTAAAGGTTCGGCCATTTGCCGGCCAAATGGGAGAAGCTCCCGTGGAACACTTACAAAGTCTGGGAAGATATTTTAGCGTTAACCCGATGGCTGAGGAAAGCAAAATCGCTATTGCTTGCAGCAACCTAACTGGAAACGCGCTATCATGGTGGAATTCGTTGTTTCAACAACCTACGACATTTGAAGAATATCAACGAGAGATGAGAGATAGTTTTTGGTCAGAGGATCGTCAAGAGTTGGCTAGATATCGGATTATGCAGGAGAAATATAGGGAAGGAGAGCAAGAAAGTTTTTCACAATTTTTTCATCGACAAGTGGCAAAGCTGCGAACGTTAGACGCATGCAATTTAAAGGAAAACCACATCATTCGGATCGTGAGGCATAACATGCCGATGAAGGTGGAACAAATGATGTTAGGCATAAGGAAAGCGTCCATGGAGGAGGTAGCTGAGCTACTTAATGCGATTGATATGAGCACCTATGATTATAATTTACCGATAGAGCGAGGAAAAGAAACTCACGATACTCGAGTTGTGAAATTTGGGACGGAAGAAGGAGGGTCGGATTGGAACTTGCAGGATCCCGAACGAGGGGATGGTAATACTAGACCGGAATGGCAGTATGAACATGAAGAGCCACGACCGCCACGCAAGCCGAATTATGGACAGGGAAAGATTTCGAGTTCATCCGGGAAAAAGGATAGCCGATAGAGTTAAGATATATACACATAATTGGACATAGGCTGAAAGTTTTTTTTTGTGTGTTTGTTTAAATTATTTTATTAGGGTATGGGTTTAATATTTAACAATGATATTATTAAGTATAGGGGCCGTTATATAAGGCCACATTTGAAGATATATATGTGTCGAATTTTTTTTCTCCTTCATTGTTTTGTAGGCTAGAGAGTTAGATAAAGGTGGCTAGGGAGATTTGAGATGGGAGCGGTCTATCGAGTCTGACGGTGGATGGTGGGGTTGGTTGCTTGGATTGGGCATGTGGTGTGTCGCGTCCTGTATATAAATGTTGTTCCCGACATGGTTGACCGACCTATTTAAACTTAAGCCAATAAGTCTCCAAAGAGAGCACGGCACTCACATACCATCCCACCCACAAAACTCCAAATGCGAGCACGGTCTTGGATGACCCCTACTTAAAAGTCGGATTTTGTTCTAGTTACCCACGCTCATAAGACTCTGAAGTAGCAGAGTGCGGTTAGAAAGTCCTGACACGTAGAAAGAAAAAAAAAAAGGGAAATTTTTTTTTAGGTTTTTTTTTTGTGTTTCCGGTCACATAACCAAATAAGTCTGTGTGGAATTGATTGTATGCGGTGCGTTGCATATCACATGCGTGTGAGTTGGTGGTTGAACTTATAGCATATCGTTGGGATTGATGGTCGTTTATTTCTTTTGTTCTAGAGCCGCAGGGCAGAAAGTTATACAGGGAAAATATTTAAAAATGCATCGTTTTATTTGATAAGTTAGGAATGAGCCGTTCAAATACGTAGACCGTATTTAAAGGCTTCCGGGAGGAGGGTATTGTAAACAGTCGGGTTTAAACCCTAGTTACAAGGTAGAAAGGCACACATATGTTATATAGTTTAAAATTAGTTTCATATAATTTGATTTTTATTTCGTTTTAGTATTTATTTTGTAGTGGGAGAAAATGTTTAAAATTTTATTAAAGTAAGAAAAGAGGGAGTGGGGGTGGAATTTGCGTTTTATTTTTGTAAAAGTGGTATATGTATGTATTTGCGGTGTGGATAGACAATTTTAGAAACGAACGTATGAATACATTTTTGGATCCAAGATAAGAGATTATTGTAAGAAAAAAAAATGAAAAAAGAGATATATTAAACATCGAAGGTCTTATCTGGGGAATTTGAATGAAAATAAAAAAAGAAGGTTGGAGAAAAAGGTTTCCGGAATGTTAATTGCCAAAATGTCCGAAGGTGCGAAAAGTTCTTTTTGCTTATTAGCTTAACTGGCCATCTATACCACGTGGTGGGACAGAAAGGGGATGGACTGTGTTTGCGAAAACAAAAGAAAAGAAAAAGTGACAGGGAGAGTGGAGACGTAGTTTTTTTTTTTAAACTAGTGTCAGTTTTATTTTGGTTTTCAAAGAGGAAAGAAAAAAAAAAAAATATATTCAATTTTTTTTTTATATATATTTTTAAGAAGAGTAACTAAGGCTACGGCCGAACATGAGTACGGTGGGGTAAAAGCTTAAGCGTGCTGGGTTTTCTGGACCTTACCCCGAAGAGTCCATGCGGCAGTGACCGGAGAACATCTACAGGAGATCTATCAACTTTTCGCAAGGGAATCGATCCGACTCGGAATGAACTGAAGCGTGATGAACTGTCTCGTACGTTTTGCTTCGGATTTCATGTGTTTTTCTTCTTATTTTGATATCCCCGGGGATCACATCGGACAAAAATTGCAGGTAATATGAACTTAAGATATTTTATTTCCAAAATTTACCACGTTTTCTGAAACCCTCGAGGAGAACGAACGAAGGCAAGAACTTATATATTTTTTTATGATAAGGCCATTCAAATACAACTGATTAGATTTTTATCTATGTATACGTTCGTTTTCTTGTTCTGTTGTAAATCCACACAAAATATATATGTAGGTTTTATTGGGTTATGTAAACGTTAAAAGGGTATGGGCAATATATTTTCTTAAAATAAAAAAAAAAAAATATTATAATAAAAGGTGCGTTATTTTAAGGCTTATATTACATGTGTATGTTTTATTATTTGACTCATAGAATATAGTTTAGGAATTTAACAATTGATCCGAGTTTCGCTGTTGGTTGCATAGAGTTCCCCCATACATTTTCCTACGGTTTATTGGCCACCCGCCCTGAGTACTGAGCTAGTGGAGAGGCCCTATTACTATCGTATTTTTCTCTTCCAGCATAATACTTATGTAAAAGTAAGTTTGGCGCTTGGAGTCAATGATTGACGTCCATAAATATGCTGTGAGAGAAATACGAAATTTCTTATCACTATTTTTTTTGCTTAAAAGAAAAAAGGGAAAATAGATATTTTTTTTTATGATAAGAACAAATAAGTATACGGTAAACGAGTACACCCGTTACAATATATATATATATATATATATATAGTGGCCTTTTGATTAGTTCACTGTAATAAATTACTGTAATAAGATGTAATTAATCATTCAATATTTTAAATTTGATGATATAACTGGCACTAATAACTTGATAGATATTTTAATAAGGACTTTAAAAGAAATAGGTCTATATATAATTTTTATAATAATATATATATTTTTTAAAATAATTAGAATAATAAAAGATTGATAATTTGGATAGTTTATTCAATAAGTTGAATAAATATATTATGTGATGTTTAAATTAAAAGGTTGAATTTAACTAGTTTTGAAATATTATTTTTTATGTAAAAAATTATAATGCTCAGTAAATGAAACAACTTTCACATAATGTTGGTAGAAATTTTGAATAAAAAAAAAAGAGGAGGGAAAAAAAACAAATGAAGCCAGTATGTAAATTAAGTCATTGGAAATATTTGATAAAATTCAAATGAATATAAAGACAATTTTGTGTTATAACTGTAATTTAATTTATATTAGTAAAAATGAAGATAATGTGCGTTGGATAAATAATTATATTATGGAGTAAATAATTAGTTTCGTTGTCAGTCAAATCATAGTTTGGGAGATCAAATTACAATTCTAAAACAATGCTAATGCAGAAAAAGTTGCCAGTGGATCTTATTATTATGGTGAACAGTCAAATATATAAGCTTAATATTGATTCATTCCAAACAGTTAAAAGTTTGACAATCTTTCATGTAAGTGAAAAGAGTTTCAGTTATCTATACTTCATTATAAACTTAAAAGATAATTTTTCTTTATGATATAAAGAAAACTAAATTAAAGTCAGAAAAAAATCTTTAAATAATAACTTACAGAAATGTGTAAGACAAATAATAGGGATAATTTTTAAATTGATTTACATGATTAAAACTAATCCTACAATATTTTTTGTAAAAAGATACACCTATAGTAGTGTAAATAGAAATAATTTTATTTAACTGACATAAATATTTATTTGGAAGAGTCAATAATAATTGCAAAATAACTCATAGGAGTTAAAATTGTCCCATAGAAAAGAAAAGATATATATTATGAGACTTGATGTCAATAAACTGAAATATAAACATAGAAATAAAATGACGAACTTATGTTAAATGGTTTTGATTAACACTTTAAAAACACTTGAATAGTTACATTTGACATAATCCATTAATCTACTAATTCCAATAAATTTATAATAGTGGGATACAGAAATCTGTGATTATTAAATGATTTCAGAGAACATTTAAACTTTAATAATAATAATAATAATAATAATAATAATAATAATAATAATAATAATAATAATAATAATAATAATAATAATAATAATAATAATAATAATAATAATAATAATAATAATAATAATAATAATAATAATAATAATAATAATAATAATAATAATAATAATAATAATAATAATAATAATAATAATAATAATAATAATAAATCCTCATTTTATTATAATTGCATCCTTTTTCAAATATTGAAGAGGCAATCTATTAGATAATTGACAAATGTGTTCAAAGTCCTGATGTGGAAGAAAACCTGAACTATCAGCTTTACATACGTATAAAAAAAACCCAAAAAACTAAACAATAATTTTCTATTCTTTGGATACGAATTAGGATGGTTACTCTATATTTATTTTTGTTATGAAATTAATTTTCATTATGTTAAAAAGTTGCTTTATATGTTAATGTTTAAGTTATAATTTTAGATATATTCCAAATGAGAATGTTATAGATGTGAAGTAAATAAAAGAGTGAAATGGGTAAAATAATGTTCTAAGTTTTTATTATAAAATCATATCAAGGTAAGATTAATGTATGATATATTTTAAAATGTAAGTTGATTAGTATAAGGTAATGTTAAAGAACTTAATAATATAATAGTAAAAATAACCAAATGTATGATAATGAAGTCTGAAGAAAAGTAATCTGAAAGGATTAAAGATGGGTGGATGATAAACTCTATAATACAATAAATAAAATTGTGATCCCAAGTTAAAAATAAATAAATAACTAAATAAATATTGACTATTGTCAAATTATATTAACACTTTGTTTTGTAATATATCACCAGGAAATTAGGAAAATTATCAATGGAAAGATAATATTATTATATAGGTATGCTGAGTTATTGTATGATATATGCCTGTGATTTTTTTACATTTAGATAGGTTGTCATTCCATGGGATAGGCAATGTGGTAAATTGTAATTTCCTGAAGAACTGATAAGAACATAATGAGGTTAATCCAAGTGATACTCATAAATGTAGTTGGATGTTATAATGTGAGGAATTTTCATAAGATGAAGGTGATCAAATCCACAAGAGCTTGATGGAAAAGCTTGGATATTATGATAATATCATAAGGAATAAATGATTACTTGCCATGAGGACACACTTTATTTGGAAAGGTAAATAAAACTTCCATTGTATATTTGTAGCATTTGAGTCCAGTAGACATCAGTTTCTTATCTACACAGTGTTATTTATAAAGAAAATAAGGTAGGCATGGTATATAAATGGATTTATAAAAAGATTATAATGGTTTACCTAAGTGTAAAAAATTGTTTAAATGGAAACTAAAATTTAAATACAAAATAAAGGTAGCATTAAGTAATTAATCTTAGAGTGATGCTATATGAAAATAAAAACAAATGGGATCAATAATGAAAACAAACAAAGAAAAAAAAAGAATGGCATGAGTGATGATCAAATGGTATTGTATCTTTGGTTTTATTATGGGTATTAATTTCATAGATTTTAGGTGATAAAATAATCACATCCTGACAATATGTGTGGTTGTTTTGCATTCATAAGGATAATAATAATATGTATCTTAAATAAGAAATATACATAAAATATGTAACCTATAGTTAAAAAAAAAATAAAAAAATAATAATAATAATATTCGCAATGATTCTTGGAAATTGAAAAATAGGAAAAATAGATTCCTATAAGTTTAAAAATTTTATTGTTTAATAGGTAGGAGTCAGCAGTTCTCATTATTGTATATAATTGTACAAATGTTAAAAAAATTAGGTGTTATATTTTGTTGTTTTTATACATACTATTTAAAATTCTGTTAATAATTATTGTTATTCATGAAAATAAATTAATATTGTAAATACAGTGGTTGAGTGAAGTCTTTGATTCAATTTGGAATTATTTTCACCACTTTGTCATATCCAAATACACAAATTATTGGGAGTATTATATAGAACAAAATTGATAGATGTAATTGTTTATTAAATTCAATCACAATTACTTGAATGAGAACATTTAATAGCATTATAGTTTTAATTAAAAAATAGTTATATCTTTATAGTCACATGGGAATTTCTTATGAAAATATATTTGACTCATTTCAAATACATTCAGAAGAGTATATGAGTATCAGGTATTGATATGAGAATATTTTAGACAATCTAATTAAAGTTAACATGGAATATAAAACCAAGCAAGTTGATTATTTAGCTGACTAAAGTTAAAATGAAAGTTATTTGGAATAATGATTATATTTTAAGATGATAATAAAAGTAGTTCATTTTATAAGTAGTAGTTATATATAACTTGTAATTATATTAATTGTTAGAAAATCTGATGATGATTTATAATTGGGAATTTATTATTCTTGTTAAAAAGTTATACTAATTCTAATGAAATGAGTTAAAATATATTATAAGGTTAGATTTGGTTATGATTAAGGTAATTGGATCTTAGTAAAATCCCTCTTATTATTCAATTATCTTAAATAGAGGAATTATTATGTTATCATAAGGAAATAAGTAAGAACCTTGAGATGAGCATAAGGTAGTAGTAGTTGTTATAAAAGATATGAGATTATAATAGATTTTATTAATTTGATGTGATTAATTCAACATGTCATGGATGTATATATATATATATATATATATATATATATATATATATATATATATATATATATATATATATATATATATATATATATATATATATTGTGTGTGTAATTTAAAACCACTCTCTTGTAACTGTCTTTGTAAATCTACCTTAGGAATTATTTGATTGATAATTATAATCAATTGCTGAGTACCATGAAATAATATTTTATATGATTTATGGTTTAATGTTAGAGCTAGGTGGTAGATAGATTCAAAGTGTATAGTAAAAAAAACATGGTGACCCAGGGTGGACAGGTTATAGTAGAAAGATATGTTTTTGATGCTCAAGGGTCTAGCCATGTTATGGTGTAATCTTAAAACAAGAAAGATAAATTAGAAAGTATAATAATTAAATGTTTTTTTTTGTTGTATAAAATACATATTGGAAAAGGAAATGGTACAATATATATCAACTATAAGTGTCTAGTCAATTTAAAGTACAATATAGTTATTTTATTTATTGAGCCAAAACTAAAAAGTTAAAAATAATAGACATACCATTTTTTATTATTAAATTCTATTATTTACTATGTACTAAATAGGAAAAAAATTCTTTCTTTAACCACAATTGGATTTTTTAGATTTAACTTGAAATAAAAGCACAGGGAGCCCAGAAATTAATTAAATTAATCTGTTGTTATAAGGATTGATTTAATTAATTTCTCCCCCCCCCCCCCAGCCACCATTTATTTTAAGTTAAAAGGGACTGACTTAATTACTTTCTGGACTTTCTCCCCCATGCTTTTATTTCAAATTAAATCTAAAAACTCTAATTGTGGTTGAAGAAAGATTTTTTTTTTTTTAGTGCATAATAAAAAACAGCAGTTATTATTTTTTTATTTGTATTATTTCAAAATGCATGTTAAAAATGTTGATAAGATTAAAAATAAATTGTTATATATTTTATTTTTAACATACATATTTACTTTTGACTTTTATGTGCCTATAAAATAATAGATTTCAGTCCAACTAATGTATAATAGTTTAATTCCCTGAAAGTGATAATATTTTTAACAATTTAGATATAAAATATGAAAATACTTATGCATACAATTTGAATGTGTTATAAGGTATTTTCTCAAAATTAGTTTAATTAATTATGACCAATAAATTACTTCATTTATTAAATATTTGTTCTTGCTATTATTTGTGTTGCTTTTATTGTGATGAAATTAGTGAATTAGAGTTTATGACTTAGCCTTAAAAATTGAATAATATACCATTTTACCATTGTTTACTCTTCCCATAATGTGGTTCATTGTAACATCTTAATATTTATTGGCACTATGTATCGTTTAGTAGAGATGTGCAATTTAGAACTCAAAGCCCATGGATTATAGTTTTCTTGTGGACTTGCAGCTTTATATGAATTCCTAAGCAATAAATTATTGATTATTATTGTCAATACTTAGAAATGTCACAATCACTAATGTGTTGCCTGTATTATAACAATATTACTACCACTAGTGATATTCAATAAATGATTTAAAAATATAAAACTTTAGATTTAAATAAACATATTTATAAATAATTTTCATTCTGTTTAACTTTCATCTATTCTGATTTTTTGATTATTAGTTTTATGTATAAAAAAAATCTAAAATTTATTATTATTTTGAGATCTTTTAATAATATATAATTCATTTGATTATGAAACTAAATTATTTATTACATAAATCAAATAAACTTTCAGCTCAGTTTCATTTAGCTTTCAATAATAGTTTAATTTATTATTCAGAGAAATGTTATGGCAGTTTAAAAAAAGATTAAAAATTAATAAACTTGACAAAGACATGGAAATAAAATTATTAAAAAATAAAATGCAAAGGTTTCTTTCCGTAATTTATTAAAAAATAAATTATATTATTGTCATTATTATTTCATTATTATATAGTATTTAATATTAAAATAAATGTAAAATATTTTTTTAATTATTTGTAATATATTCTCTTTAACAGTTAAAAATATATAAAAACGATTTTATTTTGATTAAGTTTTAAAGTCTATCTGATTTTTTCTCATTTACTCAATTATAGTGTAATTAGTCATTTTGAAAAATTAATAACAAAATTGAGAATTTTGTTTTCATTTTTATTCTCTATAATTAAAATTCAATCCAGAAAATTTTAGCTATTGAATTTGTGATTCTTATCTAAGCACTAAACTGTTAAATGTAAGCACTTATTTATGGATGGATACTTTAGTATTTTTTAAACAGTATTAAACATTGTAGTTAACAGATAGACTTGCAAAACATATAACTTTGATTTGAATATGACGAAGTCAAGTCTTTGAAATTATTTTAGATTCCAAGTAGATTGGAACATTTTATTATTCAAATAAAAAAATACATTGCCATATAAGCTAGTTTTCTGGTTATTGATTGGTTAATGAAAGTATAACTCATTTTTTTAGCTAAAACGTAAACCAAAAAAATATCAAAATCATCATAAGTTAGCAATTAGTTAGTATAATAAATAAAAATATATTAAAAAGAGCTTTCTTGTAATAGATAACTACACACTAAACTTTATCTCATTCTCCTAATTATAATATATTGATTTATATAATATTCTTTGTTATGTAAAGTATAAGACAGAACATCTATAAGTAGTTCAATTCATGGTAAAACCTTTGTAGCATTTATCAAAAAATAAATAATGAATTCAATATGAAATGATAGTAAGAATCTTTATTGTTTTGTATTTTATTGTATTTTTTAATCACAACTATCTAGATATATAGTCAAGCACTGGTGGTGGAGAGTTCAGCACAGTTGCCTTACAAGCAGTTGTCCCAGATATATATGTAGATAATTAGCAGATCAGCTATAACACAAGTACACCTGGATATCTTTTTATGCGGACTTATTTAGCACGATTTTGAAGTTATGCGATTCGTGTTTCACCGAAAGTCGATTTCCGATAATGCGCTATTACTTTAAATAATAAATTTCACGCACTTACATTATATTGAAAGTAATAGCACATTATTGGAATTCAACTTTCATCTTAGTAATTTCAATATTTTCAGTGCTTTATAATAGTAAGATTTTATGCAATAATGAAATTAAAATTATGATTTCCACATTTTATGTATACACACATTAATTTTTATAAGATTATAATGTAAATTTCATCAAACATTGTGTGTGCTAATCTTGCATTTTAAATCACATTCTGTTTTTGCTTTTTAAAAAAGAATGTAATCAATTATTATTTTCTTATTAATGACACTAATCATTAACGTGCTCTTAAATTCCAATGAGAGCTAAATGGTTGTATGTCAGGATATCACGAGCTTCATAAAAAATTAATAAAATCATCATCTCAAAGATTAATTACTAATTACATTGTTGCCAGAAAACCATTGATACAACATGAGTGTGAAGTTGCTGTTAGTTGTATTTTCTCTTGTGAAAAATTTGATTTTTTACCAGTTTACAAACGAACATGTTTTTTGGCAAATAGCAATAATAATTAAAATGTGTATAAAAATATAAATTACTGTACTGTAAATTATGCATAAAAATATATTATTTTGAATAAAATTAAATATTATAGTTAAAAAAAGTTTGTCTTGTATCAATTTTTTTCAAAGTTGAAATTTTTTATTAGTCATATTTTATTTCCTTATTTTTTTTGCGCAAATTTTAAAGTAATTTTACATTGGTGCTTTGCTTTTACACAAATTTTGAAAAATCACAGACCGCGCCCCCCCTTTTTCAATATAAGTTATGTTTATTTTTGCACAATTTCGTTTGCACATGTTTTCTGAGGAACCTATCTATCGCGTAAAATGAGACCCAGGTGTACTAAAAAAAAAACTTGTTTAAAAATTCTCAGACTATCTCCTAATATCTTTTTCTTTATATTTAATATATAAAAAAAGCATAAAAACTTATACTCAAATAAAAATTTTTAAGATTATTTTTATTATTATTTTTAAAAATCTTTCATTTGCAATATTTTTTGTTTGTAGATTTCCTTCATTTTAAAGTGTTCTAAACATATTTTTAGCTAGTTTATACATTTACAAATAAAAGTTATTTACAATATGTTTTACATTGTTAAAAAAATTACATTGTAATATTTCTTTTTAACATTTTAGTAATATAAAAATAATGTTTTCAAAATTGTAATAAGCATTTTTAATAAAAATTTTGTTTTTATTCGTTTTATTTATAAAAATTAATAAAAACTTTATTATCCATTTCTAATTATATTTCTCTTTTTTGAATGATATCATTTCTGCTTTATTATATTGTTGTTATTTTATCCAAATCACCCCCAAATGTTTTCATGAAAAAAAAAATAAAGTTATTAATTTCAAAATTTGAGTCAACAGTGTTACAACCTTGCATATATGTTTTATGCAAATATCTATCACTGTTAATCATCAAAAAAGTATATTAACTGTTTTAAAAATATATGTACTTGATGTTATTTATCAAAAGTAATTATTTACTAAAAACATTGCATTATATTTACTTAGTCAAACAATGTTCAGTTCAACAAATGATGTAAGATGATAAACTTTATTCACACAAATATGTATGTTTGATTGAAAGTAAGTATAAGTTATATATTTGGAGTTATTTTATTATATAAAAGATTTGAACACAGACTTTCAAGCAGCCTTCAGCTATCCAATCTATTGCTTGGCATGAACATTTGTTAATTTGGAAGAAATAGTGATATGATTAAAAAATACATTTTTAATTATTATTAATTACATGTATGATTTTAATAAAAATGTTTGAACAATATATTTTACAAAAAATTCCACAATAAAAAAGATTTCAGAAACATATATTATATAAGCTTTAGTATATATTTAATTGCTTTTAAATTTAAAGTAAAAGTTTTTATGGTAAAGCAAGAAAATGCAAACAACATGCAAATATTTTAAAAATTATCATTAATTGACAATTTAAACAATAAAATTTCATTTAGTTTAAATTTATTAATAAAATAATCTTTTTTTTTGTAATATTATTTATTGCCATTGTGTAATTTTATTTCTTAAATTAATAATAGTTTATTTTATTAAATTTCATTTTAGTTTTGAAATCCAATTAATTAATTTAAAAATAGATTTTGTTTAAAATATTTTTATAATACAATAAGAATAAAAACAGGATTAGGAAATTACATTATCATTCCTGCTTTTTTATTTTATAAAATCTGATGAAGTCATATTTTTCTATGAAATAAAATATACAATTTTTATAAATTAAACGTTCTACTTAAAAGTAATAAAATGTATTTTTATTTCTTTATAATGCAACTACTATCAGTTTGATTTGAAACTTAATTTTAATCACAAATGTCAAAAAATATTTTGTGTCTCTATTTAAACCTAATTAAATGAAAAATTTTAAATAAGTGAATTTTAAATTTACCTTATCTCAAATAATAAATGCACGATATCTTCTCAACTGAACTACAATAACACCTTTTTAAATAAGTACCTTTTCAGTTTACTTCCTAATAAATATGGAATATAAAAGTTTAAATTCTCTTAAAAAATTACAGTAGAATAAACACTATTAATTTTGGCCTTGCCTATATATATGCATTTATATCTGTAAAATACTTATATGTATCTGACTAACTGGTAGACCTACCACCCATTTCTATCTATGTATCTACCTACCTACTTATCGAAATTTCTACCTGTCTATCTGTCTATCTATCTATCTATCTATCTATCTATCTATCTATCTATCTATCTATCTATCTATCTATCTATCTATCTATCTATCTATCTATCTATCTATCTATCTATCTATCTATCTATCTATCTATCTATCTATCTATCTATCTATCTATCTATCTATCTATCTATCTATCTATCTATCTATCTATCTATCTATCTATCTATCTATCTATCTATCTATCTATCTATCTATCTATCTATCTATCTATCTATCTATCTATCTATCTATCTATCTGCCTGCCTGCCTGTCTGTCTGTCTGTCTGCCTGTCTGTCTGTCTGTTTGCCTGCCTGCCTGACTGCCTGCCTGCTTGCCTACCTACCTACCTATCTATCTATCTATCTATCTATCTATCTATCTATCTATCTATCTATCTATCTATCTATCTATCTATCTATCTATCTATCTATCTATCTATCTATCTATCTATCTATCTATCTATCTATCTATCTATCTATCTATCTATCTATCTATCTATCTATCTATCTATCTATCTATCTATCTATCTATCTATCTATCTATCTATCTATCTATCTATCTATCTATCTATCTATCTATCTATCTATCTATCTATCTATCTATCTATCTATCTATCTATCTATCTATCTATCTATCTATCTATCTATCTATCTATCTATCTATTTCTGTCCATATTATCCATCCATCCATCCATCCATTCTCTCCATCTATCTCTCTATCTACCTACCTAAATATAGGATTTATTTATCTATTTATCTTTTATCTATCTATCTATCCCCCCTATTATATATTCTAATACATAACTTAACTAGTGATTCACAAGATAATGAGCAAGTAATGAGACTGAGACAAATTTATATTTCATAAATTTAATATAACATTTAACAAATACTAAAGTGTAGTAAATTGTGTATAGCTGGCTTACATGCAGGTGAATGAATACTCGGGTTATAAAATAATATCACAAAGCAATGAGTTGATTCTCAGGGTTATAAAATAATATTACAAAGCAATGAATGGATTCTCAGGGTTATAAAATAATATTACAAAGCAATGAGTGGATTCTCAGGGTTATAAAATAATATTACAAAGCAGATGACTTTTTAATAAGCTTATGTCATCTTTCATGTCCTAATTCATCCCATGTTTTATATTGGAAATCGGTTATAGTTAGCTAGAGTGATCGATTAATTGGCAAATGATAGAGATTATATTATTATTAAGTTTAAGATTATATCATTATTATTAAGTTTAAGATTATATTATTATTACTAAGTTTATGATATTATAAATATATTTGCGTGATATAATAATTACTATACAGATAAATGCAGTAACTCAGATTCTAGATTGGATCAAAGCTGAAGATACTTTCTAGGGAAGCTGAACCAAGATGTGACAGTTGAATGTCAGATTCTAGTGCGTTAGAAACTAGTATCAGATAAGTGTGCCTCGAATGTATTCTTAATTGAGGTTTATTACCTAGTAAACAGTTCCCCTAACTGATCTGCTTGCTATAATGGAAGAGGCCTTTTTATTAAATGAACAGAAGATTGGCTGATGAGCTCTTTGAAAATGCTTTGGTTCCATTAAATATAAATATCTGTCACATTTGCCTAAACTTTCGATGCGTGACTTGATAAAATACGAAAAAATGTCACAGTTGCCAAAACTTTCAAGGCATGACTGGATGTGGTAACAATCTTGGAGTAGGCCATTATAGATGTAGCAAGAAGATATGCATATTTATGCTAATTAGCAATACATTTGCAATGTTAAATTAATATTTTATAAATTAATTACGCCAAAATCTTAGCTTCTTCAGTGCCACTACCACCGGTCAGTTCATAAATGAGATTATTAAATTGTATGATAAAGGCGATAATGAGAATATGACTTAAGGTTTTCTGCATAGCTGCTTATTATCTAATTTGACAAAGTTATAGCAAAAACTTAAGATTTATTAGTCTTGGAACACTAATTATATGTAGTATAATCTACATCTAATATCAAACTGATTTTTAGCTAATCTAAATTATAGATTATAAAATAGCTCATGCAAATTACTGATTGTTAGATAAATTACTCATCTTAAATAACACATCAAAATAGACCTTACTAGTAATGCAAAATGTGTTTTAAATAACGTATGCAAATCTACATTTTAAATAGCTTGCGTAAGATATACATTTTAAATAACTGGCAAAATACATATTTTAAATCACTTACACAAATATAATTCTTAAATAACCTGGGCAAAATCTGTGTTTTAAATAATATACACAAAATATACATTTTATTTAACTTTAGCAAAACATTTTCATTTTAAATGACTTGAGAAAAAGATGTGTTTTAAATTCTGTATGCAAATATACATTTTAAATAACTTTAGCAAAATATTTCCATTTTAAAGAACTTTAGCAAAATAATTTCATTTTAAATAACTTTAGCAAAACATTTTCATTTTAAATAACTTGAGAAAAGATGTGTTTTAAATACTTGTTTGGGCATTATAAATACTGATTCACTCTAGCACAAATATATTTCAGAAAGGAGTTTTGACTATATTCTTTATAATGCAATAATCAGATATAATAAAAGTGATTACTCACTCCCCTCCCCCCGATAATTTATTAACACACAATATTCCATTCTGATAAAACACAGCATAAATCAATAAATATGAAATTAAAACTAAAGATAGATGGCATAAGAATAAATTGCATAAAACAAACAATAAGATGATAATTTAGAATAAGAATTTGTTGTATGGTTTTATAGAAACTAGATGTGTATGATTATTATTAATGATCAAGCAAGAATTTTGAGAGTGCTCTAAGATTTAAATAAAATTAAGATAAACATTTTAGTTTAACATTTAGCAAATATAATTAATTATGGGATTTATTAGTTAGCTAGCTTTCTTTTAGAATAAGTTTAGTTATGAAATTTAATATTTGGCAGAAAGGATTTCCTGGTAAAGTCTTTAAGGCACTGTTCAATGTGCTTCTCTCTATCCAGTCAGGATGGGATACTCTGGGTTTTAGTCTGGATGTAGCTTTGCAAATTTATTTCTGTGGCAGCTTTTCCCATTACTCTGGTCAGGAACTCTCTGGTCTCTCAGGTACAGTTTTTTTCTTACTCTACTGGGCATGGTTGAGGTTGTCTCTCACCGGTAGCCACTCGTTGAAGAGCAAATGGCTGTCTCTTTGTCTTTAGCCCATGGTCATCTTTGGAGCAGCTTGGATGGTGTTTTTCTAAGATTCAGCTTTCTTAAATGGCAGGAACAGTTTTCTTATTTAACTTTCAGCTCTGGTCTTCAGAAATAATTTCGGCAGCAATAACACAATTTTCACAGCAACAGGAAAAATTAAGACAGATGATGATGATGGATGAAAGAGGACCTTGATGGCTATTTAGACCCTTTTTTATACTATCTAGTTCTCTCCTACTTTGAATCATGCCACATTACCTGATGACTGGTTCGAACTAGCCTTTAACCAAATATCCAGTTAGTAAAATATTTAGTATAGCTAAATCTGGACTTGGAAAGGCTCTATTGTTTTAATTGACATCATAATTATATCTGGGGATAAAAGATATATTTCCCATGGGAATAGCGATATCACTTAGTATAGATTTATGCCGGACTGAATATTATAATTGTTCTTAGTTATAATTTTTAAATAGGTCAAATTTTAGCCAAAGATTTATTTTTAGAAATGTTAAAACCGATTAAACAACTTTCTGCTTGAGTAATTTTAAACAAACAAAAAAACTGAAAATTATTTAACTTGGAAATTATTTAAAATGAATAGTGACTTAAATAAATAATTATTAGAAGAATATTGAAAAATAAGTAATATTATAAATTTAAAATTATGCTGCTATATAGATAAATTTTAATTACAAAGTTATGTTTATTTTTGTTTTAACAAATCTAACTGAATATGCTCGCATATAAATATTTGAGACTGTATTTTTATATTTATAATTAATAGGACGATTATATACGCACATACCTTGCTATATTATAAGCACAAAATTTTTTTAAAAATTTTAAGAAATACACGCCATCTGAGTGCAACAAAATATACTATTATTGAAGATAATAGGTGAAACAGATGTAACTGTTTCATAGCAATTTATTCCCGGACAAAAAAAAAGTAAAAAAAAGGACATTTCTTCCCCCTCTATTCCTTTTTGTAGCTCATGTTTTTACTAGTCTTGCCTACTTTCCTCAATTTCCCTTTTCCTTTTCGGGTCCTGTGAGCAGCTAATATGCCAACCTCCCTGCTCTAGCATAGTTGAATATAATTAAGTAACACAATTATTAAATATATAAAAATTTGATTAGCTAAGATAATAAAAGTTCTGTTTATTCTCATGCTATATAATTTTTAGTAATAAGATTAAATATGACTAAATGATTAAATAAGATAAATTCTAATTACTCTCACTCTATATAAATGAATAAATAAGCGAATACTAATTCTACTTACTAACTTTCTATTACTATAGGTTATAAAATATGATCAAATAGGATAAATTCTAATTATTTTCACTCTACAAATGAATAAATAAATGACTAAATGATTAAATAAGATAAATTCTAATTACTCTCACTCTATGTAAATGAATAAATAAGTGAATTCTAATTCTATTTACTAACTTTCTATTACCATAGATTATAAATATGAGTCATAAATAAATAAATACAGTTTAATAGGTAGTTAAACTAATTCTAATTTTCGATAAAACTAAAAAACTTAAATTTAATTTCCCTACACCTTTCTCTACGAGAACTTCTAATCCAGTACATTTAATGAGCATGGTTTCAAGCTCCTTGCAATAGACTTTATGTAATCTAAAAGTAATTTTCTCCAGCTTTCCTTTATCTGGTTTAGCCATTTGTAGAGTGAGCAGAATTTTTGTATTTGGATAAAGGTCCATTACTGGACGGTTTATCTCTCAACCAAACCCAATCTCCTACATTATAAATCAATTTTAGTTTCCATGCCTTATACTCTGCTTTCTTATTTCACCTTGACTTTACCAGCTAAACCTATGCTTTTCTGTGGTAGCTCTTTCTCTTCTATCCCTATCTCTTTCTGCTCCTTTCCTACTCTATCCACTCTCTTCTGCAACCCCTGTATTTCTTGTACTACCTCTATGCTTTCTTCCGTGGTCCCTTTGTTCACTATCTCTAATTCATTCTCTAAAACTTCTACTTTCTCAATTTCTGGTCATCTCTCTATCTTTATATATGGGGGCTCTCCCTGTTGTTCTAATATTTGATCTATATAGTGAAGCAACTTTTCTTTTTCTGTTCTTCCTTTTCCTCTTTCTTTCTTTTCTTTTCCCCTCTTTTTAGCCTTATCTTTTTCCCTTTCTTCTCTCTCTTTTCTTTTTCTTCCCTTTCTTTTCTATCTTTCCTCTCTTTCTCTTCACTTTCAGCCTTATCTCTTTCTTCTCTAGCTCCCCTTTCTTTTTTTCCATTCCTCCTCTATTCCTCCTTTCTTTTTCTTCTCTTTCAGCTTTATCTCTTTCTTCTCTTTTCCTTTTCTTCTTTTTTGTCTATCTCACCTTTCTTTTTTCCCTATCAGCCTTATCTTTTTCTTCACTATCTCTCTTTTCTTTTTCTTCTCTTTCTCCTCTATCTCTTCTTTCTATTTCTTCCCTTTCAGCCTTATCTCTTTCTTCTCTACCTCTCTTTTCTTCTCTTTCTTTTCTATCTCGCCTTTCTTTTTCTTCCCTATCAGTTTTATCTTTTTCTTCTTTATCTCACTTTTCTTTTTCTTCTCTTTTTTCTATCTCTTCTTTCTTTTTCTTCCCTTTCAGCCTTATCTCTTTCATCTCTATTTCCCTTTTCCTTTTCTTTCCTTTCTTCTCTATCTCTTCTTTCATTTTCTTCCCTGTCAGCCTTATCTCTTTCTTTTCTATCTGCCTTTTCCTTTTCTTCCCATTCTTCTCTACATCTTCTTTCCTTTTTTTCTTCCCCTTCTTCTATATCTCTTCTTTCCTTTTCTTCTCTTTCAGCCTTATCTCTTTCTTTTTTATCTCTCCTTTCTTTTCCTTTCCTTTCACCCCTATCTTTTTCCCATTCTGTTGTGCTCTCTATGGTCACTTCTCCTTTAAGACCCTCTTCCCTTCTGGTTATCACATGGCTTTGAACCATTTCTTTGTCCCTTACACAGGCTATTTTATCTTGTTGGGCATAATCTTATGTTTCCATCTCTGGGGCTCCTCTAACCTCTCTTCTGGTTTCTTTTCTTTATATGATCTGATCCTCAGCTTCTACCTTCCCCTTGCTTTCACTGGCTAACTTTATTCTTTTTGGTGCTAATTCTCTATCTCCTATCCATACTGTCTCTTTCTGCCCCTTTTTGACACTATCCACTCTCTCCTGCAGCCCTTGTATCCCTGATAATATATATATATATATATATATATATATATATATATATATATATATTCTCTCTTCTGTAGTCCCTTTATTCATTTTCTCTAACTCTCTTTCTATGTCCTCCACTTTTTTTCTGTTCTTTCCTTATACCTATTATCTCTTGATGCAAGTTCTCTCCCTGTCATTCTAGCTTGCTCCTTACTGTGAGGATCTCCCTATTTACTGTCCTCAAACTAGTTTCCATTTTTTTCTTGTGCCTCCAGGATCCCCTTGCACTCTTTGTGTGTTTCCCCATTTCGTTTTTTATATTCAAATGACTAATCTACCCATTGTATCCTCTAAAGTTTGAAACCTCTGTTTTATCTTGCTGTCAAACATGTGCCCTATATATTGACACATCTCTTCCTTTTCTCTCTTCTTTTCTTCCCTATCTTTTTTTCTTTTTTTTCCCTTTCAGCCTTATCTTTTTCTTTTTCCTCCATATCTCTTTTTTCTTTTTCTACCCTTTCAGCCTTCTCATCCATTTCATCATTGTCATCATGTTTAATTTCTCATCTACCACTTCTTGCTTTTTCCTATGTCCCTTTTACTTGTGTTGGCTTTGGCCCAATTTCCTCTTCTATATTCTCATTTATGCTGGCTGCTACTTCTTCTTCCATATTGTTAATACTCTCTTTTACTAATCTTCTTCCTGATCTCAAAGTATTACTTTCACTTCCTATTTCCTTTCCTATCTGCTCCTTCTGTTTTTCTTTTCCCTCTTCTTTTCTTTCTCCTTCCATTTTATTTTTATTTTATACTTTTTTAGCACCAATTTTATCTTGGGTCTGCTTCTTTTTTTATTTTTATCTGACAGTTGACTTGCCATCTACTTCTCCAGAACTAACTATGTATAACTACCTCAATCACCCTTATTTTTTGCCCATATTTCCTTTTTGTTATTTGCCACCTGATACATTTAAATATATATATATATATATATATATATATATTTATAGATGTATCAGGTATATATTATATATATATATATATATATAATAAGAACATCTAAATAATGAAAAAATTTCAAACTCAACCAGCTTCAGTCTTGCCACCTGAGGTTTCTCCCTTAAAATAAAACTTTTATCTCTTTCCTTTTTTTTTTCAGTTTGCGTGTATTTATTTTTTTTTGCTTGATAATTTGTGTATTTCTTTTTCTTGCTTGATTATTTTCTTGCTCATCCCTCTCTGAATCACAAATTTATTTAAATCATTTACAAACTCAATTATTTATCAATTTTAATACTAGATTATGAGTTGTTTTGTTTAATTTATACATATTTTTGTCCTACTGCAATGATATTCTACTGCAATGATATTTGGAACGAAAAAATATAATACTCTACTCAGGGTTGTGTACTTAGTCTAAGCCCCACCTTAAGTTGCTATATTGGGGAAAAATATAGCTATGAAATGGTCAGGTTTGTACATTTGCTCAACAGACTGAGAGTCCAAGCCAGAGAACCAAAAGCTGACCAAGTCAGGATAGTAATACCCTATGTCTGATCATACTTTAACTCTCTCACACGTGCTTCCAAGTCAACCCATTGTGCATGACATGCCTGAGGTTACACTCCATATCTCTTTAATCACATTCCAGCAATAGTAAAGCTGTAAAACACGAGACATCCCCCCTATTACATATTCTATTACATAACTTAACTAGTGATTCACAAGTTAATGAGCAAGTAATGAGACAGAGACAAATTTATATTTCATAAATTTAATATGACATTTAATAAATACTAAAGTATAGTAAATTGGGTATAGCTGGCTCACACGCAGGTGAGTGAATACTCAGATTATAAAATAATATCACAAAGCAATGAGTGGATTCTCAGGGTTATAAAATAAATTATAAAGCAATGAGTGGATTCTCAGGGTTATAAAATAATATTACAAAGCATATGATTTTTTAATAAGCTAATGTCATCTTTCATGTCCTAATTAGAGTGATCGATTTGTTGGCAAATAATAGAGATTATATTATTATTAAGTTTAAGATTATATCATTATTATTAAGTTTAAGATAATATTATTATTGGTGTGATATAATAATTACAATACAGAAAAATGCAGTAACTCAAATTCTAGATCAGATCAAAGCCGAAGTTACTTTTTAAAGAAGCTGAACCGAGATGTGGCAGTTGAACATCAGATTCTAGTGTGTTAGAAACTATTATCACAATGTGCACCTTGAATATATTTTCAATTGAGATTTATTACCTAGAAAATGGTTCCCCTAACCGATCTGCTTCCTATAATGGAAGAGGCCTTTTTATTAAATGAATAGAAGATAGGCTGATGAGCCCTTTGGAAATGCTTTGGTTCCATTACATATGAATATCTGTCACATTTGCCTAAACTTTTGAGGCATGACTTGATGAAATACAAAGAAATGTCACAGTTGCCTAAACTTTTGAAGCATGACCAGATGTGGGAACAATTTTGGAGTAGGCCATTATAGACGTAGCAAGAAAATATGCATATTTATGCTAATTAGCAATACATTCGCAATGCTAAAGTAATATTTTATAAATTAATTATGCCAAAACAGTGCCACAATCACCGGTCTGTTCATAAATGAGATTATTAAATTATATGATAAAGGCAATAATGAGAATATGATTTAAGATTTTCTGCATAGCTGCTTATTATCTAATTTAACAACATTATAGCAAAAACCCAAGATTTATTAGACTGGGAACACTAATTATATGTACTATAATCTACATCTATTATCAAACTGATTTTTAGATAATCTAAAATCATCATCACCATCATCATCATCAACCATTATCAAACCACTGCAGGATGAAGGTCTCTCCAAGTTTAATCCATCTTCTCCGATCTTTAGCTTCTCTTCTCCACAACACCCCTGCACATTTTCTTATTTCATCCATCCATCTCACATGTGGTCTCCTTCTGGGTCTTTTACAATCTCTTGGAATCCAGTTTAAAATTTCAATTGTCCATCTATTATCATATCTTCTAGCAATATGTCCAGCCCAACTCCATTTCAATCTTTTAATTTTTTCAATAAGGTCTGTAACACCTGTTTGTTGTCTTACCCATACATTGCGTTTTCAATCTCTTCTTGTTACTCCCAACATACATCTCTCCATACTCCTTTGAGTAGTCTGAAGTCTCTGTATTGCTCTTCTATTAAGTGTCCAAGTCTCAGATCCATAAGTAAGAACAGGTAAAACACATTTGTTAAAAACCATCCTTTTCAAACACATAGGCATATTTTTTTTAGTATCAAGTTATTTCTACCAAAAGCACTCCAACCAAGTTTAATTCTATGATTAATTTCCTTCATTATGTTTTCATCTGTATTAATAATTTGACCAAGGTATTTGTAACTGTTAACTTCTTCTAATTCTTCATAATCAATCTTTATTTTCATATTTTGAGAAAATCGATTAAACATTACTTTAGTCTTTTTAACATTTATCTTTAGTCCTACTTTTCTACTTTCATCTGATAACTCCTGCAACATTTCCTGTAGCTCTAAAGCATTATTTGCAAAAACAACTACATCATCTGCAAAATATAAATGACTTAAATAATCTCCATTTACTTTCACTCCTTTAGCTTCCCATTTTAATCCACAAAATACTTCTTGCAGCACTGCTGTAAAGAGTTTTGGAGATATGAAATCACCTTGTCTTACACCTTTCTCAATGTTGATTTTTCCAGTATCATTATGTAATGTAATTGTTGCTGTTGCATTTTTATAAATATTCTTTAAAATATGACAATATCCTGGATCTATACCTTGATGATCCAATACTTTAATCACTGAAGAAATGTGTATAGAATCGAATGCTTTTTCATAATCTACAAATCCAAAACATAATGACAACTCATATTCGTTTGTCCTTTCTATGAATTCTCTCAATACCTGGATATGATCTATTGTACTAAAACCACTTTTAAATCCAGCTTGTTCTCTTGGTTGGTGGAAATCCAAAGTTCTCTGTAGAAGAGTTGTAATTATCTTGGTAAAAATTTTATATAAAACTGATAAAAGGCTGATAGGTCTGTAATTTCTAATATCTTCTTTATCACCTTTTTAAAATATTAATATTATTACTGCATTCTTCCAATCTTCCGGTACATCTTTATCATTTAGACATTTGGTATATAACTTTGCTAAAATTGTTTTTATTTCTTCACCTCCTTCTTTTAATATATCAATTATAATTCCATCATTTCCTGGAGCCTTTCCTTTCTTCATACACTTAATTGAATGTCTCACTTCTTCATTTAAAATTCTGGGCAATTCGGAAGATGTAATAGATATAGGAGGTACTAGTTCTTTATTACTATACAATTCTTGATAAAAATCTTCTACCAATTTCATGATGTCATCTCTCTTTTTAGTAATAATTCCATCTTTTTTTCTTATTGCAGATATAAATTTCCTACCAATACCAAAATGTTGTTTAACATTTTTCAGACTTTTATTTTCTTCTACGGCTTTCCTTGCTATTTCACAGTTATACTTTCTTATAACATTTTCAACTCTTTTCCATACCATTTTACAAAATTCGAGATATTCAATTCTTTTTAATACATCATTTTTGAATATCTTCATATTCCTTCTTTTCTTCATAAATTCTCTAGTCTCAGTAGAAATTTTATTAGTCAATTGCTGCTTTTTTCTACCATCTATGTTTGTTGCAGTTTTTAAAAGTGTATCAGTTATTTTCATATTAATTTCATTCAAATCTGAATCATGTTCAAAATCTCTGAACACTTGAAACCTATTTGTAAGTTCTAATTTAAATTCATTAGAATGTTTCTGAAGATTAGGAATATCAACTGTAAATATTGTTTTTCTTAATAATTTTTGTCTCTCTAGTTTTACATTAACACATAACTTACACCTTACTAATCAATGATCACTTCCTGTGTTAAATTTATTAAGAACATTACAATCTTGAAATATGTATTTTCTGTTAGTCAAAATATAATCCAATTCTGCTGTACCTTCATTTGGATGCTTCCATGTCCATTTCCTTTTAACATTTTTCTCAAAAAATGAATTCATAATATAATGTTTTTCTTTTTCTGAAAACTCCACAAGTCTATGTCCTCTCTCATTTCTATTACCATAACCAAAATTACCTACAGCAATTTCATCTTTCATTTGTCTACCAATTCTAGCATTAAATTCTCCCATAACAATTTTAAAATGTCGTTTACTCTGATCAAAAGCCTTTTGTACATCCATATAAAAATCTTTTACTACTTCATCACTATGAGAACTTGTTGGGGCATAAACCTGAATTATCTGCATTTGGTATCTAAAATATAGATTATAAAATAGCTCTTGCAAATTATTGATTTTTAGATAAATTACTTATCTTAAATAACGCATCAAAATAGACCTTACTAGTAATGCAAAATGTGTTTTAAATAACGTATGCAAATCTACATTTTAAATAGCTTGCATACGATATACTTTTTAAATAACTGGCAAAATACATATTTTAAATCACTTACGCAAATATAATTTTTAAATAACCTGGGAAAAATCTGTGTTTTAAATAATACACGCAAAATATACATTTTAAATAACTTTAGCAAAACATTTTCATTTTAAATAACTTGAGAAAAAGATGCGTTTTAATTCACTGTATGCAAATATACATTTTAAATAACTTTAGCAAAATATTTTCATTTTAAATAACTTGAGAAAATATGTGTTTTAAATACTTGTTTGGGCATTATAAATACTGATTCACTCTAACACAAATATATTTCAGAAAGGAGTTTTGACTATATTCTTTATATTGCAATAATCGGATATAATAAAAGTGATTACTCACTCCCCTTTTCCTGATAATTTATTAACACACAAGACTCCATTATGATAAAACACAGCATAAATCAATAAACATGAACTTAAAACTAAAGATAGATGGCATAATAATAAATTGCATAAAACGAACAATAAGATGATAATTTAGAATAAGAATTTGTTGTATGGTTTTATAGAAACTAGATGTGTATGATTATTCTTTATGATCAAGCAAGAATTTTGAGAGTGCTCTAAGATTTAAATAAATTTAAGATAAACATTTTAGTTGAACATTTAGCAAATATAATTAATTATGGGATTTATTAGTTAGCTAGCTTTCATTTAAAATATGTTTAGCTATGAAATTTAATATTTGGCAGAAAGGATTTACCGGTAAAGTCTTTAAGGCATTGTTCAATGTGCTTCTCTCTATCCAGACAGGCTGGGATTCTCTGGGTTTTAGTCTGGATGTAGCTTTGCAAATTTATTTCTGTGGCAGCTTTTCCCATTACTCTGGTCAGAAACTCTCTGGTCTCTCAGGTACAGCTTCTTTCTTACTGTGCTGGGCATGATGGAGGTTTTCTCTCACCGGTAGCTGCTCGTGGAAGAACAAACGGCTGTTTCTTTGTCTCTAGCCAATGGTCATCTTTGGAACAGCTTCAATGGTGGTTTTTTAAGATTCAGCTTTCTTAAAATAGCAGGAACAGTTTTTTTATTTAACTTTCAGCTCTGGTCTTCAGAAATAATTTCGGCAGCAATAACACAATTTTCACAGCAACAGCAACAGCAAAAATTAAGACGGATGTTGATGGATGGATGGAAGAGGACCTAGATGGCTATTTAGGCCCTTTTTTAGACAATATTTTTGACAGTAGTTCCCTCCTAAAGTCATGCCACATCACCAGATGACTGGTTTGAACTAGCCTTTAACCAATATCCAGTTAGTAAAATATTTAGTATAGCTAAATCTGGACTTGAAAAGGCTCTATTGTTTTGATTGACATCATAGTTATATCTGGGGATAAAAGATATATTTCCCAAGAGAATGGTCATAGCACTTAGTATAGATTTATGCCTGACTGAATATTATAATTGGTTTTAGTTATAATTTTTAAATAGGTCAAATTTTGGCCTAAAATTTATATTTAGAAATGTTAAAACTGATTAAACAACTTTCTGCTTGTGTAATTTTAAACAAACAAAAAGACTGAAAATGATCTAACTTGGGAATTATTTAAAATGAATAGTGACTTAAATAAATACTTATTTAGAAGAATATTTAAATAAATCATTTTTTATAAGCGCGATGTTTGTAAACTGTAATATTTAACACAGCGTTACACTGTTGCACATGCGCTTTGAAGATTTTAACTATAAATGAATGAATACTAACACTCAACCACATGATAAAGTCTTTGGAAAAGATAGACATTCTATCTTTTCCAAAGACTTTATCATGTGGTTGAGTGTTAGTATTCATTCATTTATAGTTAAAATCTTCAAAGCGCATGTGCAACATCTATCTTTTCCAAAGACTTTATCATGTGGTTGAGTGTTAGTATTCATTCATTTATAATTAAAATCTTCAAAGTGCATGTGCAACAGCATAATGCTGTGTTAAATATTAGAAGAATATTGAAAAATAAGTAATATTATAAATTTAAAATTATGCTGCTCTATAGATAAATTTTAATTACACAGTTATGTTTATTTCTGTTTTAACAAATCTAACTGAATATCCTCGCATATAAATATTTGAGACTGTATTTTTATATTTATAATTAATAGGACAATTATATATGCACATACCTTGCTATATTATAAGCACAAAATTTTTTTAAAAATTTAAAAAATACATGCCTTCTGAGTGCAACAAAATATACTATTATCGAAGATAATAGGTGAAACAGATGTAACTGTTTCAATACATATATATTGTGCTTTTTTCTATAGGTCGGTAATAGTTCATAACAGTCAATTACTAAAAATTTTAAATTTTAGAATATGTTCTTTTAATACATTAATTATAGTTTGTCGATTATATTTTTAAAGTACAATTTAAAGCTATAGAAAATACGTGGTATATAAAATTATAGCGAATTACTTAAAAAGTAGTTAAGTAAAGTTTAACATATTGTTTCATATGGTTGTAAAAGCTGGCCATATTAAATAACACAGCTATAAAAATTAAAAGTATATTTAATAAATTCGATTTTAATAGTTTAAAACTGATAAGTTAATAAATACAGTGTTTAAATTTATAATCATATTTAATAGTCAAAATTAATATAGTATATTTTAAAAATAAACTTTATGATCATGAAAATTATATCTAGTTCTATATTTTTAAAATTATTCTTCTAAATTTTTTATAATTATTTTATATAATATAATAAATGTATCAATTTTATAAATCTGGGCAGAGAAATAGATTAAAAATCGTCTGTCAAAGTTATTGATCATGTGACTTGTATATTACATAGTTCACACACACACTTGTTTGAAATAATAACAAAGTTTACAATATTTTAAAAGTTATATTATAGAATTGGATAGAATTATTGCCTATCATAAAAGCAAATAATAATAAATATTAAGTTAACTATCGTATAACATGCTTAAATGATGTAATAAAGATGAATACAGTTAATAAAAAAAAATTAAATATTTTGTTTAAATAAAAATAGATAAATGGAATAAGTTATTAAAATTGTTTTAAAAGTTCTTTTAAATGTTTAAATAGTTTTAATAAAATAATAATTTATTCAAAAGTAATATTTTAAATAATATTTTAAGTTCATTACGTCATAATTTTCTGTTTTCAAATATAATTCTGCTATAAACTGAAAATATGTAAATTTGTTCTCAAGTTAAAGTAAGAATCAACCAATCAAATGAAGTATTATTACAGACTATAAATATGAATTGCACGAGGGTATAAGGGGAGATTAATAATGTATTGAAACCAAAGAAAGGTATATTAGCAGCTCTCAAAGAGATAGTATTTTGTAAATTTTTTATTTTAGTCAATTTTTTTTAGTACTTTCTTATCGTTTTATTTGCAAAAAACTAATTGATAATTTTTAAAAGTATTTTTGCAAAAGAGACTTCATGGAAATGGTTTTCTAATTTTTAAAGTACTTAACAGTCGTATTTTATCTAAAAGTTTAACCTAAACTTCACAATAAAAATGGATATACTACAAAATAAAATGGATATAAGTTGTAATGCTGAAAAAATGTTTGGAATATTTATTGATACAGCTTTATTAATCTTTCACCAAAGAACTGTTCTGGTACATAAAAAACCACAGCTCAGATATTATATGGAGTCTAAAAAAAAATGTATTGAAACGTATTATTTATAAGCTTATCCAAGATTTATTTTTTTAAATAGTAATAAGACAATTGTATATTGCATGAACTATTTTATATAATATTATATCAAAAGGAGTAAAATGTTGTATCCTTTCTGAAAGTAACATTTTTTAAAAAAAATATTTTCAAGAATTAAAGAAAGAACCCAGGGGAATATGTTACAGAAGTGTTTTTGATAATAAAACATCCAGTCTTAGAATTGTTTAAAAATGTATTTAGAAAAGATTTGTTTAAAAGTACTTGAATTTTTTTTTATTTTTAAAAAAGATTTATAAAAATACCAAATGAAAGTTTAAATGTATCAAGAAGGAAACATATATAAAAAAGTGAACACATAGTTGAATAAAAGATGGATCCATGGAAATACAAATAGTACTTAAAAGTTTATCAAATATTTTTAAAGTTAAATTAAATGGATTGATGCATCGGATACGTAGAGAATATTGGCAGAGAAAATACTTAAAAAAACTTCACGGGATTAATTAATATTATGATTTAATAATTATCATCCTAAATACTAAAACTAAGGATTATTTTCTATAAATTTTACTAAATGGATTAATAATTATTTTTATTTTAAACTTTAACGTGCTTGGAGGAGAACATTTTTAAAAACTCTAGAGAAAATAAACATTTTGGCCTTATCAGAACTATCCTCAAGAAAATATGTAATTATAGTTTTGATTCCTTTTATTTTGTTAACCTAGTTTAAATCTAAATTTTTATATAAGATTAGGAAAAACATAAAAACATTAATTTATTAATATTAAAATTTTATAATATAACAATCTAATAATTTAGCTAAAAATATTTTAAGATAAAGTGTATGGGTGTGGATTTTTTATATCTGCAATGCTCAAGTAGATAAAGGAAGCCTACTGAACACGATGACTAGATAAAGATTATTGGTAATAATAATAACTATTGATAATTTATAATGTATATTTTTTTTGTTTTCTTTAGATTATCCATAAATTGGAAGAATGAAGTGTAAAAGTTTTTTTTACTTATATGTACCGCATTTCATACAACATTTTACAAACATTATGAGATAGGATTGATTTGAAAATATGCATACGACGATTTTTTTTTTATTAGTGATATAATCCAACATAACAAATAATTATGTGATTCTTTTAAAATTTTCATGTTATTGGATATTCAAATAATGTCTAAGTAGATTGTATATGATTAGACATATAGAATAATGAAGTAAGCAGACTTTTCTTGTGAAACAGCTAGATTATTTAACTATTAATGAATTTTATTTATTGTTTTGTAAATGCAGATAGTTATTTATCGATGTAAGATGTGGAAAATCTTGAGAAATAATGTTGAGATAGTTGGAAATACTTAGTGAACAGGAAACCAAGATGATGTTTTTAAGAAATAGGATGTTATAAGGAATGGAAATAATATTTGGTCTTTATGTGAATATCAGCATAGTTAACAAAGCCCTATGACTGATACACATTTTATTTGGACAGTGTTTATCTTTCTTTAAATATTTGATGTTCTAATAAAGCTGAAAAAATAGCTTTAACATCGTCCCTGTACTAGAGGATATTAGGCAGGTGAATGTCATACCTCTTCGCACTGTGCCATGATTTTGAGATATGTTAAGAGTAATACTCTAGCTTTCTTCCTTAATCCTATGCATCTGTTTTCACTATCTTTATTTCATGTAACTGCATAGTTCAGTAAGATATGTTTAAGAGAAATGATAAATAATTTAAAACTGAGGTTATGTTATCGTTTTGCATAAAATTGGTTTATTTGCTTAGAAGGAATAGGACGTTATAACTTAAAATTGAAGATCCAAAGTATCCTAAGGAAAGAAAAGAATCATAGAATATATTTTGAATTTTATTTCGGAAATGAAATATAAACTTTTTTAAAATAAAGTATCTAAACAAAGATATTTTCTTTAAAGTGATAATAATTTTAAATGCTTTAGTATTATTTTTTTAAAGAGAAAAATAAGTATTGCATATTTTTAAAATACAATAGTACAAAGTAAATTATGTAAACAATATGCATAGTATATTTTTTGTTTATTGATTAATAGAAATATATTGATGATTACACTTATATCATACTAAAGTAAGGCTTAAAGAAGAATATATTATGATTAGTAAACATTGTGTGATAAATACTAAAATCTAGTACTGAATTTTTGGATAATATTTTGTGTAACATCTTTGACTTTGCAAGATGAAATTTTTTTTAATATTTTGAGAAATCCATACTCATTATAAAATTTTGTTTTCTATAGAATGTTTTCTAAGTATGAATTTTTAAAATAAGATAGTATAATAATATTAAGGATAAAATGCTGTTGCTAATAAAGTAGATAAATATATTTGTAATAAGTTAACTATAATGAGAAACCAAATAGTAACATTTTTTTAAAATTTGTCCTAAATCTAAATAAAGATATAATTGAAATATAATTTTTTTTTTTTATAACCCGGTAGATCAGACTGTAAAGTAAAAAAGTTAAGGATATCCACTGTAAATAGTGTAAATAAATTGTTTATTTATTTATTGTTAGTAATAAACTTTGTTAAATTTTGTTATTTCAAAAATTTTGTATCCGAGTTATTTATTTCTCCACATCGCTGCATGAAATCATGATATATGCATAATAATCGAAACAAATATATAATTTTGCACAAAAAGATAAATAGAGAATTATTTAAGAATTTAAATATTTTATTGGTATTCATTTAATTAAATAATTATAATTTTACATTGTTTTATTGGTCATAAATCAGTTATCACAATAGTATACTGAATTATATGCTATCAGTTGCCACACATCCTTTGTTATTAGATTATCATATGCTACCATGTATTTATTATATTATTACATGAAGGTAAAAGATTATATAAAATTATTTTATTATTTTATTATGGTAATAAAAATATAATGAAAAGAAAAGATATCCAGTAGTAATTAAACAATGAAGAATATTATTACTGTTATTTATTATTATTAGTTTCAGTGTAATAGATTATGACATAAAATCCCTTATCATATTTTACTACCATATTTTTATTAACATAGAATAAACTTTATGTACCTGAGATTATTTTATTGAGCTAGATTATTAAATAGAAGATTAAGATTTAATTATTAGTTTAATATTAGTGAGTAGAAGTTATTAAAGTCGTAAGAATACTATGAGTTTGTTATTTGAAATAGTAATAAAGGGGGGATAGTGTTCTTATGCCATTGAAGTAGTATGCTGTGGGATATTGGCTCAATGTAATATATCTTGTCACCCGTATTTTCACTTCAAGTCTCATGAAAATATTAAATATTTATTTAATTTATTTTTATAAACTGAACCTTATTCGTATTTTAAATTTGAGCTAGTGAAACATTTTAATTTTAATGCTGAATATTTTATTTATTAATTATTAAGTGAGCTAGAACCCATTTTATTTCATATCATATACTATTCTGAAGTGAGGATGCACGAGATTACAGGTTAGATTAAATATACATATATATGTCAATAGATGGCGCTCTACCAAAAACACCGTCAAGCGTAAGTTTGTTTACATAAACGTCAGAGCAAGCATTCACTATCTCTAACCTTAATTCCACTTTCAGATCATGATTTCAAGCTATTTGCTATCGTCAGTGAAAGACAGAAATAATAAACTAGATCTAAACACAAACTCTGAGCATTTATGAAACAGTTTCTATTCAGCTTGCAAGTATGAATCTTTTAGACACGTAATATCTTCAAACTCAGTATAGCAAGCCAGATAGCTATATGGGTCTGATATCAGTTTATCATCACGACATAGTAGAAACCTCTGCAATATATATATGATTGCAAGAAAGACCTCAAAGGTACCTTTATGAAAAACAAGAAAACAAGTTAAAAACTTGCTAATGCTTGTATTTATGTTAATAGATGATGTTCTACCAAAAACACTGTCAAGCATAAGTTTGTTTACATAAACATCAGAGCAAGCATTCACCATCTCTAACCTTAATTCCACTTTCAGATCATAATTTCAAGCTATTTGCTATCGTCAGTGAAAAACAGGAATAAGAAAGATCTAAACACAAACTCTGAGCATTTATTAAACAGTTTCTATTCAGCTTGCAAGTGTGAATCTTTTAGACACGTAATATCTTCAAACTCAGTATAGCAAGCCAGATAGCTATATGGGTTTGATATCAGTTCAGCATCACCACATAGTAGAAACCTCTGCAATATATATATATATATATATATATATATATATATATATGATTGCAAGAAAGACCTCAAAGGTACCTTTATGAAAAACAAGAAAACAAGTTAAAAATTTGCTAACGCTTGTATTTATGTCAATAGATGATGTTCTACCAAAAACACCATCAAGTGTAAGTTTGTTTACATAAACATCAGAGCAAGCATTCACCATCTCTAACCTTAATTACACTTTCAGATCATGATTTCAAGCTATTTGCTATCGTCAGTGAAAAACAGGAATAAAAAAGATCTAAACACAAACTCTGAGCATTTATTAAACAGTTTCTATTCAGCTTGCAAGTGTGAATCTTTTAGACCCATAATGTCTTCAAACACAGCATAGCAAGCCAGATAGCTATATGGGTCTGACGTTTATGTAAACAAACTTATGTTTGATGGTGTTTTTGAAAGAATGCCATCTATTGACATAAATACAAGCATTAGCAAGTTTTTAACTTGTTTTTTTGTTTTTCATAATTGTACCCTTGACGTCTTTCTTGCAATGATATATATTGCAGAGGCTTCTACTATGTGGTGATGCTGAACTGATATCAGACCCATATAGCTATCTGGCTTGCTATGCTGAGTTTGAAGACATTATGTGTCTAAAACATTCATGCTTGCCAGCTGAATAGAAACTGTTTCATAAATGCTCAGAGTTTGTGTTTAGATATAGTTTCTTATTCCTGTCTTTCACTGACAATAGAAAATAGCTTGAAATCATTATCTGAAAGTGGAATTAAGGTTAGAGATAGTGAATGCTTGCTCTGGTGTTTATGTAAACAAACTTACGCTTGACGGTGTTTTTGGTAGAACACCATCTATTGACATAAATACAAGCATTAGCAAGTTTTTAACTTGTTTTTTTGTTTTTCATAAATGTACTTTTGAGGTCTTTCTTGCAATGATATATATTGCAGAGGTTTCTACTATGTGGTGATGCTGAACCAATATCAGACCCATATAGCATTCTGGCTTCCTATGCTGAGTTTGAAGACATTACGTGTCTAAAAGATTCACGCTTGCAAGCTGAATAGAAACTGTTTCATAAATGCTCAGAGTTTGTGTTTAGATCTAGTTTCTTATTCCTGTCTTTCACTGATGATAGCAAATAGCTTGAAATCATGATCTGAAAGTGGAATTAAGGTTAGAGATAGTGAATGCTTGCTCTGACGTTTATGTAAACAAACTTACGCTTGATGGTGTTTTTGGTTAAACGCCATCTATTGACATAAATACTAAGTGTTAGCAAGTTTTAACTTGTTTTTTTGTTTTTTATATATATATATTGTGAGAGTATGTAAAACTATCACATAAGTATATATGATTAGTATATACATTATATTTTTTATAGTTGTCTTAATAAAATTAAGGTAATTGAAAATAATTATTTTTCATTCATTTATATAAAACTATTGTTTATATAGAGTTTGCAAAATAAGCTCTTAACAAGTTTTGAGAATAAGCTTTGAGAATAAGCTTTGAGCTTTCTCTATATATAACATTTGTAAATACAAGCTTTATTAAATTTTGTCATGTGACATCTGACTTGATTTTTTTATCATTTTATTTTTAAAACTTTTGTTTAAACTAGTAAAATTAATTAACCAAGATGTTGACATAGATATAATCTCAAGGTTAAGTTGCATCCTAGCAACTAAAACAAAGGAAATGAAATTCAATTCAATTATTGATTATTAATATAATTAACAATTATAAAATGTAAAAATCATAAAAACCAAATGATATATGCAATACATGCTACCAGAAGTTGATTCCACTATAAATACTGAATTAGAAAATTTATTAAAGAATTCGACATTTTACAGATGTACTAGCCACTATATACAATAATTTTACTGTGTTTTAATAGTGAATACTTTTAAAAGATAGATTGATAATTGGAATGGTTTGCCTATTGATAAAAGTTTTATTCGAAAACAAATTCTAACCACTCAAATAGTAGAATAAATAAATTTCTCATTATTAATATTATTAATATTTTCAAAACAAAATTATATATTTTATTAATCAGAGAAACTTATAAAATCATTCTAATGTGGAATTCTGAAACAGATAAATTTCTTCAGAAAACATTTATTTACTCAAACCAAAATTAATTTAAGAAGATTATATCTATAGAAAAAATGCATTGTGAATAAACACCATTTGTCACAGGATATATAATGCTATAGTTTTAACTGAAAATAAATGTAATTACTTATTCCTACTGAAATGCCTAAAATTTACCTATACAATTCAAATAAAACTCCAATTGGTAATGAAATCATTTGTGGAAGAAACTGTCAACATCATGCAAGAAGAATGTTTTGGATCAACTGAATATCTTGATTGCCTCTGCAATGATGAATGACAAAGGAATAAAAAACTTTATTCTTAATGAATGTTACTTTGCAAATATGAAAATGAATAGGACAATAATATGAACTTTTATTAGAACTGTATCTTCGTGTATCATCTTTTAAAAATATTTAATTTTATTTCCCTTATTACTAAAATCTGTTTTCCATTGAAATAATTAATATAAGAAAAACCAAATGAAGAGGAATATAATATTATGAAGTCAAATATTTTGTTTTAATATTTAATAAAAGTTGGGTATTTTATAAAAATGACTTGACTGTGGTACGAACTGAGATATTAACTGTGGTATAAAAGTAAACTTAATATGAAGGTAAGATTTTACCATTCTTCATATTGGATTTATTTAGCCATGACACAATTTTGTTGTTAATAATTTAATTAATATGATAATGTTTGTTTGTTATTAGTTGTGTATCTTGTATGAGATATTTTATATTATTATTTCATACCAGTTGCATAATATAATATTACTATTTATTTGTATATGAATTAAATTAATATTAGTTAGTTTAATATATATATATATATATATATATATATATATATATATATATATATATATAAACTATATATATATTGTAAATTATAAAAAAAAATTATTACATTATAAATTATCTGAATCTCTTTGTGTTATGAGATACATATTTACTACACGAATATGAAAGAATAATAATTATTTAATATTATAAAATAGTAGTGATGTAAGAAAACACTTATGATAATTTTTCTTTTGTTATATTAAATAGATTTGCATTGTTATTCATTAATAAACATTGTTAAAGTTTATCTTAAATTTAAAGAAGTTTCTAATTTATTTATTCACTTTAAGAAACAAAATAAAGTTATATATATATATATATATATATATATATATCCACATATTATATTTATTTAATATCTTAATAACTTGATTGAAAGAATTTTAAAAATATACTGAGATTATATTATTGATGGAAACCTCAGAAGAGAGTTAATTGTTAATACCTACATTGAGTTTGAATTCTGAGCATAATGGAACGATTAATAAAGATGAAGATTTGTCAAGAATTGGTAGCCAAGAGTTCAGCTCAGCAGCCTTGCAAGCAAGCAGTTGCTTGCAGACAGTTGTCACGGGTTCGCTACCCAGCTGATGCTTTGACATATAGAAAAAAGGTGAAGATTTAATGATTTAGTATATATTGTGTTTATATTAAATATCTAATATTAAATTATCTCATTTGAACTAAATTCAATTTTAGATTATAATTACATCATTTCATCCATGGCATCCTATACCAAGACCATAATCTGTTTATAATGAGTTTCGAACACCTTGTTCCTTCCTTAGGGAAATATCCATACTGTTACAACTTATATAATCATATAAACTTATAAACAATATTTCTATATTATTATTTTTTAAAAATAAGGTTTTTTAAAATCTTTTTTATAAAATCTTTGGTTGTTTTCTCATCCTTAGTGTTCGCCTTAAGATGTCGTTACTTTTTGGTAAATTCCTAGAAATATACCATTTCACCGGCCTTCACCCAACAAAACAGAAATTTTTCTACGTTATAAATGCAGAAAAGTCCTCACGTTATGTTGGACAGAGGAGGCAGTGACAGAAGCCAGCACAAAGAGACTTCTTTCTATGATAAAACACAGAAAGAGTTCCTGACGGCTGCCAGTTATGGTTTTTTTTCTATGCTAAAAGCAAATAGAAAGAAATGCCTTGATTGGCTGCCATTGTAGTTGATTTTGTTCATCATTTTCTCATAATAGTAGAATATCTATTTTCTCTGTAGTTTCATGTGAGAGTGTGTGTATTTGAAGCAGTTGTAATTTTTTTAAGTTTGATAAGATGTCTATTTTTTTAATGTGTTATAACTTATTTTACTGTTGTAAGTTTAGTAATAATGTCCTGAAGATTCCATTACGAAGGGGTAACCCTCAAAAATTGCTTTTAAGGGTGCAAAAGGGAAAAAAATTAAAGGATCATGTGAAAAGTACCATTTTCACGAGAATTCATCCGTGACCAGTTACTTTTGCTATATATATATGCACAAACAAAAACAACCCACTGTCTAATTATTAGGAATGACTTGTCCGAAAAATAAAATTAGTCGGGTATTATTTTTTTTTGTTTTGTTACATTTATTATTTCAAAATAAGATTAGTTTTTATATCTACACAATAACAAAAACAACCCAGTTCCTGATTAATTACTGTCTTTAAAAAAAAAGCAAATTCAATGGAGTTTGATTTTTTTCAATGGAGTCTTTGAATTACGGTTTGTTTGTTTTTATATATACACAAGATTTACCAAAAAAAAGAAACCCACTTTCTGATTAATTACTGTCAAAAGAAATGCAAATTAGTCGGCTATCATTTTTAAATTTAGTATTTCAATAATGGTACCCTTTTTATATAGACAGACTTAACAAAAACAACCGACTTTCTGATTCATTACTGCCCCCCCCCCCCCAAAAAAAAAAAAGAAAACGGAAATTAGTCGGGTATCATTTTTCAATCGAGTCTTTTAATGATGGTCCTTACTAATAGTAGTCGGGTATCAATTCTAAATTGTAGTATATAAATTACGTTACTTTTGATAGATTTAGAATTAGGTCTTGCTTTTTTAATAAAATGATTGATTTACTCTTGACCAAAAATACCGTAACTTTAAAATAAGACACACATAAAGTCCAAAAAAAAAAAAGAAAAAGCCCCGTAACTTTAAAGACACACACACACACAAACTCAAAAACAATCTAAGATTAATAAACATTGACTTATTATGTCTTGCTTTGGAATCAAATTATTGATTAACTCTTGCAAAAATAATACCGTAACTTTAAAAAGACACACCTAAAGTCCAAAAAAAAAAAAATTTGAAAAAGTCCTGTAACTTTAAAGACACACACACAAACTAAAAAACAAGATAAGATTAATAAACATTTACTTATTACGTCTTGCTTTTGAATAAAATTATTGATTTACTCTTGCAAAAAAAAAAGACCGTAACTTTAAAAAGACACACGTAAAGTCAAAAAAAATTAGAAAAACACCGTAACTTTAAAGACACACACACACAAACTCAAAAACAAGATAAGATTAATAAACATTTACAAAAATGAAAAAAACTAACATCATATAATAGTATTAGTTAGTAGAATATTTTATTACAAATCTAAGAAATCAGATCTTTTTAGATCAAATCAATCATTTAGGTCCAGCCCGGAATTATTATATGTATATCTGTATTTTTATATTGGACTATTTCCATCATCTAATATGTGTGTTGAATGTCTTTAGAAAAGTTTAATTTTTTAGTTAAATATTCCAAATGCATTCAACTGTTAGTAATATCACAGCAAACAGGTTAGTATATGCACCAACTGTTAGTAATATCACAGCAAACAAATGTTAATAATATCACAGCAAACAGGTTAGTATATGCACTAACTGTTAGTAATATCACAGCAAACAGGTTAGTATATGCACATATTACTAACAGTTAGTGCATATACTAACCTGTTTGCTGTGATATTATTAACATTTGTTTGCTGTGATATTACTAACAGTTGGTGCATATACTAACCTGTTTGCTGTGATATTACTAACAGTTGAATGCATTTGGAATATTTAACTAAAAAATTAAACTTTTCTAAAGACATTCAACACACATATTAGATGATGGAAATAGTCCAATATAAAAATACAGCTAGAACACCATCATCACAAACCTTCAGAAAAACATTATATGTATATGTTTTTGATTAGCATCAACACCATCTTAAGGTGAACACCAAAGATGAGAATACAACCAAATCTTTTTATAAATACTAGAAATAATATATATATATATATATATATGAAAAACAAAACAAGTTTTATATACGTAAAAACCTGCTATCGCTGTATTAATTAATATATATATAAAACCAAAACTGTCTAACACTATACTAGCAAAAAAGAAAAATGCAAAACCATAAAACAATACAGTACTAGATTAAATTCAAAATTTTACCAAAATCCTTACACAACCATGGTTTCATCTACTACAAATAGACCTTCTCAAGTGAAAATCAACCTAAAGGAAAACATATATATATACAAACAAACAAACCTTCCCATAATTCATTTCAAACTCCACCTTCCCTTAATATCAAAAGAAGTCTTCATAAGATTGATATAGTCATGATTTTATTAAAAAAGTGGTATTTAATAATAATGTTTATAGTCGTGATTTGGATGATAAGAATTTTGTTGGTAAGGATGATGATTATATGTCTTTACCATTTAAAGCATCAATTTATAATTTGGTTTATAGGAATAGTCATTTGTTAGGTGGAAAGAAGGTTGCATGGAGGAAAGGTTCTGATTTGAATTCATTACTTAATGGTTCAAAGCAGTCTATTGATAGTAGGTCTATCCCTGGTATTGTTTATAAATTCCATGTAGTTGTGGTAAATTTTATGTAGGCCAGAGTAAATTTAGCCTTAAGGAAAGGGTTAAGGTTCATATAAGTAGAGTTAAACATAGGTATCTTAACTCAGCTTTATATATTCATGAATTGAATACAGGTCATAGAATATTGTTTGACAATGCTTTGGTTATTTTTAATGAAAAGAATGAGTTAAAAAGAAGAATAAAGGAGACTTTGATGATAAAACTCCTTGATTCTGAGGCTATCAATCTTATGAAGACTTCTTTTGATATTAAGGGAAGGTGGAGTTTGAAATGAATTATGGGAAGGTTTGTTTGTTTGTGTATATATATATATATATATATATATATATATATATATATATATATATATATATATATGTTTTCCTTTAGGTTGATTTTCACTTGAGAAAGTCTATTTGTAGTAGATGAAACCATGGTTGTGTAAGGATTTTGGTAAAATTTTGAATTTAATCTAGTACTATATTGTTTTATGGTTTTGCATTTTTCTTTTTTGCTAGTATAGTGTTAGACAGTTTTGGTTTTCTATTTAGGTATACTATTTAATATTTTGAATAGTGATATATGGTTTTGTGAATTTCATATTTTATTTGTTTTGTTTTGTGTATTTGTAATATTATTTTTTATTATTATTATTATTAATTTTTTTGTTTTTGTTTATTACTTATTATTATTTGTTTGTATTTGTATAGGTATTAATTTTCTTTTAGTATGTGGCAGTTTTATTAGATAATTATAGTGTTAGGCAGTTTTTGTTTTCTAATTAGGTGTACTGTTTAATATTTTGAATAGTGTTTTATAGTTTAGTGAATTTTATATTTTATTTGCTTTGTTTTGTGTATTTGTATTATTAATTTGTATTATTTTGTATTATTTGTTTGTTATTATTTGTATTATTTTGTTTGGTATAGTTATTAATTTTCTTTCAGTATGTGGCAGATTTTGTATGATAATTTTTCTTGTGTAGAAATTTTAGAAATAAAAAAGTTAATTAATATGTCTAATAGAATTGAATCTTTAAAGACTCAGGTTAATTTTCTTAAGTCTTGTAGGTTTTGCAATGTGTTTCCTAATTCATGTAATATTAAATTGGATAGGAAATTGGTTTTATTTTCTAATTGTGATTTTATTCTAAATTTTAAAAGATTTATTCTTAAACAATTTCTTATACAGATTATGAGTAGTTTATCTAATTTAATTGATAGTTATAGAATGTTTAGAAGAAAGTTGGATTTTAGAAGGAATTTTAATTATTCTGTTTTAAATTCTTTTTTAAAGTGGTTTAGGAGTAAGTGTGAAATCACTTATAATAATAAATATTTCAAGAAATTTAAATGGTTGATTGGAAAGGCTGGAAATAAAAGTTTTGTGAAAGAAAAAGAGTTTAGATTTGGGTCTTATAAAAATAGGCCTGATGCTTCATCTGTTTTAAATTTGTCAAATTATATTTTGACTGCATCTGATTTGGCTATTTTAGCTAAGGGTCCTGGCTTTGTTCCGTTTGCTAATAGAAGTTTAATTTTTGATTTTGTTTCTTCAATTGAAAGTAGTAGTAATATTTCTGATGAAAATAAAATGTCTTTACAGGTTATTTTGAATAGTCAATTACTTAAAAGAGAAAAATTTGTTTTTGCCCCTAAGGAAATTAGTTTTGTTAAAAAAAGATTGAAAGCCAATGATGTTATATTATTAAAAGAAGATAAAGGTGGCCGGTTTGTATTGTTAAATAATATTGATTTTAAAAGTAAAGTTTCTTTAGAATTAAATAATGGAAAATATGCTATTTTAGATTCTGATCCTGGTAAAAAAATAAAATCTAAATTAATTAAGATTATGAAAGTTATGGAAAATAAAAAGATTTTTGATAGAGCTACTTATTTAAATTGTTACCCTAGTGATTTTGTGGCTCCAAAGGTTTTCTTTAATTTGAAGTCTCATAAAGATAATTTTCCTTTGAGATGTATTTTTGATTTTACAGGAGGAATTGTTGATAAAATATCAAAATTTATTATAAGATATTTTAAGGATTACATAAAACTGGGTCAATTTTGTGTTTCTTCTTCCTTTGAAGCTTTTAAGAAAATAAATGGTTTTGTTTTGGATGATGATTGTGTTTTTGGTAGTTTAGACATTGAAAATATGTACCAATCGGTTAATAGATTAAAAAGTATTGATGTTTTTCTTTCAATTTTAAAAAAATTAGAATGTTTTTCTGCAGATAAGATTTAGGTTTTTCATGATTTGCTTTTGCTGTTAGAGGATTCAATGTATTTTATGTCTAATGATGTGTTTTATAAGATTAGAGAAGGTTGGGTTATTGGTTATGTCATTTCTCCATTGATGTGTGCTGTCTATATTGATTATTTGGAGTGTAGTATTATTAATATGTTTTCAGGTTCTATTAAATTATTTGTTAGGTATGTTGATGATTGTTTGTTTGTTATTCAGAAAGAGAAATTAGAAGAGTTTTTATGTGGATTGAATGGTTTTGATTCTAATATTAAGTTTACAATTGAGGGGGGTGGTTTTGATTTTGTAAAATTAAAGTTTTTAGATTTAAATGTTGAGAAGGTTAATGATGTTTTGTTTTGTAGTCATTTTATAAAACCTAAAAATTTGAGAAATATGATTAGGCCTGATAGTTATCAGCCTTTTATACATAAAAAAATGTCTTTGTTGAATTTTTGTTGTCGGAATAGAAGGCATAATAATTTTAATAATGATGCTGATATTCAAAAAAGTCAATTTGCTGCTGAATATGTAGAATTGGGTTATAGTCATGATTTTATTAAAAAAGTGGTATTTAATAATAATGTTTATAGTCGTGATTTGGATGATAAGAATTTTGTTGGTAAGGATGATGATTATATGTCTTTACCATTTAAAGCATCAATTTATAATTTGGTTTATAGGAATAGTTATTTGTTAGGTGGAAAGAAGGTTGCATGGAGGAAAGGTTCTGATTTGAAATTCATTACTTAATGGTTCAAAGCAGTCTATTGATAGTAGGTCTATTCCTGGTATTGTTTATAAAATTCCATGTAGTTGTGGTAAATTTTATGTAGGCCAGAGTAAATTTAGCCTTAAGGAAAGGGTTAAGGTTCATATAAGTAGAGTTAAACATAGGTATCTTAACTCAGCTTTATATATTCATGAATTGAATACAGGTCATAGAATATTGTTTGACAATGCTTCGGTTATTTTTTATGAAAAGAATGAGTTAAAAAGAAGAATAAAGGAGACTTTGATGATAAAACTCCTTGATTCTGAGGCTATCAATCTTATGAAGACTTTTTTTGATATTAAGGGAAGGTGGAGTTTGAAATGAATTATGGGAAGGTTTGTTTGTTTGTATATATATATATATATGTTTTCCTTTAGGTTGATTTTCACTTGAGAAGGTCTATTTGTAGTAGATGAAACCATGGTTGTGTAAGGATTTTGGTAAAATTTTGAATTTAATCTAGTACTGTATTGTTTTATGGTTTTATATATATATATACATAATTTTAAAAAAAACTTTCATTTTTTATTTTTGGTTAAAAATTTAATTTTAAAATTGAATTCAACAGATTTGTAGAATAACTGCAGAAATAAATTCATGTATAATTTCAAGAAAAGTCATTTATCTTTATCATCAGTCAATATCATTCGACAGTCCCATATTTTATTTTAGGTCACTTCTTTTAAACTTCTACGATTTTTTTTTTTCCAAAATTTGAACTTTCCTTTATGATCTTTCTGAATATTAACTGCGTTTGATTTAATCTAAATTTTATGTAAATGCTACTATTGTTTTTAATAATAAAATTTTAATCATAAGCATTTACAAAACAAAAAGTTTAAATGAAAATTGAATTTAGATATCCCCAATATTATAATAAAAAACATATAATTAATAGATTTTGTCTTAAATCTCTGTGCATAAACAGTTCATGAAAAATAATACAGCTACAAATGAATGTTGTTCAGCTCTTCTTTTTATTGGTATCTTAGAAGCCTCATCATCAAAAATACGATAGGAAAAATTAATTTCAATATTATATATTTATTTTCTGTTTTATTAAATGCACAAAAATTATTTCATATTAATTAAAAGTTGTCCTAAATTTTTGCCAATCTAAGGGAGATTTGTCAATAAATATAATTATTATTCTTTTATTGTTACTTTACAATTTGAGGGTTAAAATTTTACATTAATTAATGTCATGAGTTCAAAAGTTATATATTTTATTTTAAAAACTATTTTACTTCATTGCATTTAAATAGATTTTATTATTGAAGATTACTACATAAAGTATTTAATCTTTAATAGTTTAATCTTGTTATATTATTAATGAATGTATAAATCATTATTGTGATATTGGAAACTATAGATAATGAATATGTATGGCATGAAATTAATGGGGTATTTTTTTTTACCTTATTATTGTAATTAATTTTGATATGCCATAAAGGTATCCAGTCTTGTGAGTAAATTTAAACCCACCATCAATAGTTTTGTCATATTAAATGATGGAGATGTAAATTTCCTTTAAAGTTAATTGTTATAAACTCACTCGGTGTTATATTAATTATTTTTCAATAATTTTATTCTTTAAATGACTGGAAGGTCTTGATATTTATGTTTAATTGTTATCCCTAACTGCAAAAATTAACCCTCATCTAATCATTGAAGTTGTTTTATCATTTTAACTAATTAAATCTCACCAGAAGTGGATTTAATATGTAATCTATGATTTTATTTTGTAAATAATATCAGGTATCTGTGTAATTATTGCTCATAAAAATGTGAGGAGATATTTCCGAGGTGTGGGAGAGAGCAATTTATTCCATTTTAGTTTTAACTCTGACCCTTTATATGCATTTGATTAATCATTAATTAACTGCCCAGGATAGTTTGTGTTTAAGCATTCCCTTATGCAGGAGAATATTGCATAATAATCAGGTGTTTATTAATTTACCATGGTCATTAGTGACACAAACTATTTATCTGTTTTAGGTATTATAAGTGTATCATTACAATCATTATTTATGATATTCTTGATTTGTCATGTATTTTGGGATCTTCAGAATGACCATTCCCACTCTTCACTATTCCTCTCAAAGTAGATGTATTTCCTACTCAGGATTTTCTTCAGGCACCTCCAATAAATAAGTGTATGGAAAACATATAGATGAACCGTCACAACACACAATGAGTGCCATTGTTCTTCAGAAATATGACCTTGGCCATCATGCAGGCATATTCCTTTCATACAAACACGACCAAGCCACTCAAAAGAATCTTAAGTGACCACCTCTTTATATGAGATTGTGAGTGATAACATGATATCACCTTTATTATTATTAGTGAGTTGTCTATCTACCTGCAATATTCTCTGTCAGTCATAATTGCATACTATTTGCCATCCATTCAATTTAATATTCTAAGTCAGGTTATAAATTACAGCTTCATTTAATTTGAGTTATTTCACTTCCACACATCTGAGTGATCTCCCAAATATTACACACTTTCAAATCACACATTCTAAACTCTTATTCATATCTGTAATGACTAATAAAACTTACTAGTGTCAATCTATAATATATTAAATGAGTGTTCAGCTACAAAAAATTATTGATTACCTAATTAAGTTGATTCTTGACATATTAGCTGCACCACCATATATAATTAAGCTCACATGGCAATAGTATACCTTGCAACCACCAATCAAATAATCAAGTCACATGTTGCAAGGCACCAATATATAATGGAACCTCCAGTTGCCCCAATGACTGACAGCAACAAATGTAATAAAAGCTTCAATTGGGATAGCGAATGTAATACAACATGCTATATGTACAAAAAGAAATGAAATCACTCCAATAATTGGGGATTAATTAAAATGGCAATCTATTTCCACCATTATGTATCTGAGGTTTTGATCAATTTTTATTCAAGAATAAATATAATAAAATATAACCAATTCCAATCAATGAATATAAAATATAATGAATTAGATTATGATGTTTAACTTTATTTGAACAAATTACTAATTTATAAAGTAATGGTTACTAAATTATCTACACTACAGAAAATATATTACACATGAGTGAATATACTTTAACTTTAATCACTACTTATATTGTTACTTCACCTAGTCATATACAAAATAAACCTAGTACTAGAGACCATTGACTAAGGCTTGTTAACTGGTTAATTCTCAGGGTAACTTAACTAACAATTTGATTACTTTTTAAATATAGATTGGAACAAATGGAATTTTGTTGAATCTAACATATATATATATATATATATATATATATATATATATATATATATATGTTCATAAACGATATATATGAGTTAATATTTAAATTAATGACGGCTCATATAAATAATTAAATAATACTCAATATTACCATTTAGTTGATGGATGAATTTGTCAAATTAACTAATAACTGTGCTTTACTAAAAAGAAAAAAGACAGATATTAATAAATTTTAAATAAAAACTCAAAGTCATTTTTTATATAAAACAAATGTAATAAGCTTTATTCCAAGATTGTGATTTGATATTCTGAAATAGTATAAATATATGTGTGAAAAACACAAAAACTGATTTGCTTTTCAAAAGTTCCATTTTTTTAATATAAATCAAATAAAAGATTTACTGATAGTAAACATAAATTGAAACTTATATTTTATATAGGAATTGTATAAAACTGTTGTAAAAATCAATCAATCAATAAATAAATAAATTATTTAGTAGTAGCTTGTTAAATTAATAATTTAGATTATAGATGTATTTCTTTAAATCTGGATTGACCTACAAGATGATACAAAAGAACAATGTAAAAAGCTTCTTCCTACTATGCTATAAGGATTTATTTATTTTACTTTAGTTTAAACCCCATCGTTTATTATGAACATCAACTACTTGGGCTTCTTATTAATATAAGGCTTATATCCTAGCCTACAAAGTTCAACATTTACTTCATAACATTATCAACTCAAGGCTTTATTAAATGCCTAGCACACACACACGCACATATATATATATATATATATATATATATATATTGTACCGGTAAAAATCACCATGCTTAATCACACACAGTAATCCGAATTCAAACCCAGTCCACGTCTAGGAATAAATTCCAAAATGCAAACTAAATTCAAACCCAAAACCCTGGCATGACCCACCGATGACAATATTACCGGTACGGGGTTTCCCCTTTACTAGCTCATCGAAAAACACAGACTAAATTACCTACAATCAGCTATTTCATAGATCCCTTATAGTCGGGATATTGGTACGGCTAATAATTTAATGTATATATTTAAGTTGTCGATACAGACAGCAGGTGATTGACTAGATGTCGAGAGTAATAATGCAAGAGAGACAAAATTAGGTTAGATAAATTTTTAATAAATTATTGAAGCATTGAATAATATTATTTACAGGTACGGTAAAACTCTCATATGTATTTTATAATAAATTGCTGCTAGTCATCAATAATCGGTTTGTACTGATTAACAAACTCATGCCAATATTTATGTGTTTAAATGGTTGTACAGGTTGATATGAGAATCAGAGTAATTGGAGCACTTAAAATATTTAACTACTAGCTTATATTAATTTGTTTTATTTAATAGATTCAAACCATTGCGTATACGGATAAAATGGGAGGCGGTTTTATATAAAAATATAATATATAATACTGATGTACTGATGGTTGCAAGGATTAAGGTACACTACAATAATAACTTGCGGTGCATGAACGGAATACCGGGCGGCTTGTACTTTGACAAGTCTTAATGCCCCCAAGTAGATCCGAGACACTACAACCAGCCGGGATCATTTTCGAACCCCGGTGATCCAAGAGATTACCTGGAGAAGAATTTCTTTCTCTCCATATGGTAGTAAAACGAGATGCCAACTTAGGCGAAGGTAAAGGCATTGCCACCGTAACATCGAGGAAGAGTGATCGGAAGTGGATTTTAAAACGAAATTATATAAACCATTTTATCTATCCGTAACATGTTCTACGCAACAGTCTGATATAACTATTCAATAATAACAGGGCAAAATCAAACGATCGCAAAAGTAACAATTAATTAATTTCACTCTGAAACCCATAACTCCCCAGATTGTTCGGAAGGTAATAATAGCAATAAAATATTCACTTATTATTATTACTCCGTAATAATATATAAAAAAATATAATAAAATTTTAGACTATTTTAAGTATTTGAGATTTGGAGTGTAGATTAAAATATCATGACAAAGTAAAGGAAACAATAAAAATACTTGAATATTTCTCAACTCAACATAAATGAAACAATTTTTAGTTCGATAAAAGAAAATTACTTTTAAAATGAATATAATAAATATTATGAGATAAACTTTACTGACTTTAATTAGAGTTGAGAAATATTATTATTGGCATCGTTTTGTTTGTAAAATAAGTAATAGTAAAAATATAAATGTATTCACAAATGGATTATTAGTAGGCACAAATATTAATAATTATCATCTAAAGACTAGAGCACAGAAATATTAGAGAAGAAATTTACTGACAGGTTTTTGTGTAACATTTTCAAATGGAAAACAAGAAATTTACATGCAATTAATTAGGTTAACAGATTAAATTTAAAATTATTACTGAGAGGAAAGTTAAAAAGTTCATGTAACAAAAGTTACCATTCTTTCTTCATCCGGCTTTTCTTCTTGCGGTGATATGTATGAAGAACGTAGGCGCGCATTTTGAATTTCTTAGAACGGCATGGTTAATTTAAATGTTGGAATTTGGAAGACTGGAAGCACGGAAAACATTACAGATCAGCGGTACGAAAGATTTAAATTGGCAGAACAGGAATCAGCTTCTTGGACTTAGCCCATCATTATTGCAGTTTACCGGGCAACTTCTTAATAACGGTTGAAGTGATTTCTCTGGAACAACTACTTTGCTGTAGCTTGAGACGATCTAAGCACAGCCAAGTCAAAAGTTAGAGTGTCTATCTTATATCTAAGATGGCTACGGTTGACCTTTCTGCCTAGTTTTTGTTCATGACTCCGCCTCCTTTGATTTTCCGGCCTCCAGCAATATCTAATTTTTGACTATACAATAGCATTTGCCTTTCTTGATAAGAGTTCTACGTTTCTCATTTCCATTGTTCGGTTTTCATTTATTTTTAAATTTAATACATGATTCTAAATTGACAAAACAATTACATCGGAATTTGTGAATACAAAAATATAAATTCATTATCTTAATTTATCAAAGTACAAACTAATTATTCTATACATTTTGTACAAGTAAGATTTTGATTAAAAATACTGATCAAAGGAATGTGACTTTTGATCAGCATTTTTAAATGACTTTGTATAATTTGCAAAATTAAAATTTAAAGAAAATATACACGCAATTGAAACTTTTAAATTGAGCTAATATAAATCCACAAACCACACACACACGAATATTATTCATCATGATTTGTGACATTTATACTCATACTCTTTACATTAAATTCTTTTTAAACAAACACAAAATAAATAACTTAAAATTTATGTGGCTTGGAATAGAAAAAGTCTCATTGCGGGTAAATAGTGGTTTAGAATTACCGTTCTTAAATGACAACCATGAAACTAAGATCGATTCTTCGATCTGTCTGTTTCATTTCTTCCTACTTAAAAAAAAATAACAAAAAAAAATGTTTATACATATTTTACTGACTTACATTTCATTACAAAGTTGATCGACTTTGGAGAACAGTCTGGGTGAGAGTTTGAACCTAAACATGGGTGTGGAGTGATAAATGTTATCAATCATTTGTATATTAATGTCCATTGGTCTTTACTCATCATCTGAAACATTTATAACATAGTGGTCGTTTACCGGGTTATCCCAAAATTACTGTTTGTTTTCTATGTTCTCCCTGGGTCAGGAGGTATATAAGGCTTTAATTGTCTCGCGTTGTAATGACTCTGCTCCCATTCCCTTTTTGTTGGAGACAAATCCCCATAATCAATCTGGTTTAAAAGCTCAATAGTTTTTTCAAACGACATGGGGCAGCTTCCCAGCATCATTCTTTGTACCCACGGTGGTAAATTATGCACAATAATCCGGGTAATGTGCTGATCAGTGTACTTAAAAGCAGTAAGAGATTTAAGTATTGTCACTTGGTGAATGAAGAATGCTGCATAACCCTGTCTGTTGTTCTCATTATATTTTTGACTGGAGAGCTTGTGTAAAAGTCCCTCCTGCTTCTCTTCACTCCAATACCTTTTTAAAAGGGCATTTTCATAACCTTGAATTGTAATCGGTGGGTTTTTCAATAATTTCCACCAAGCCTTCGCGGATTCCTTTAGATAATGGCTGGCTACTGTTATTTTCTCCTTCTCGGTCATTTGGTGTAAGCATAAAAATTCCTTGACACTATCCAAATGTACATCTGGATTTTCTCCGGGGTCGCCTTTAAATATTTGGATATGAATGGATGACCCAAAGTATGGTATATTACTCATCCTTATTTGGGGATTTATTGTCTGTTCTACTTTTATTTCTTTTCCTTTGATAGCAGTTTCCCTTGCCACTATTGGTTTTTCAATTTGACCCTGCCTCTCAGTTTGCATCTCCAACTCATCATTACTAACTTCTATCTTCTGGCTTGTTTTCTCTTCACTGACTTCCTCGCTCTGAATTTCCAACTCCTTCGGTATGGTTTGGTCATCTTCTTCCTTCTTTGTATTGCTATTGGATTTCTCTTCCCGATCTGGTTTACCATCAATCCCCATACGTCCTTCTTCAATTCTCAACATCCGCTCCATCATAGCCATCATAAGTTTTCTATCCTCTCTCATCTCCTCGAGAATCGCGTAAAACTTCCCATCATCATCGTGCTCCCTCTGCTTGGCATTCTTCTCTAATCGTCTACAACTTTTTCTTTTATCAGGATATTTTTTAAAAACAATCTCATGATCACTGGATGTGTCTGATGTTTCTGCACCATTTTCAGATGATTTACTGAACCCTTCTATTTCTGCCATTTGGTATTTTTTTTTTTTTATTAATTATATGTGTGTTTTTTTTTTTTTTTTAGCAGGTGAATTAGTTATTTGCGAAATATTTTTATTTATGTATATATTCATAAAAGATACTGATCCCTGATCCTATATGCCAAATCCTTCCCCGCTGCTGATACTGTTCCCGCCTTTCTCATCCAGTTTGTGTGTCTTCCTTCCTTTCTTTTTTTTTCGCCTACGTTCCGTTTGATTTCTGTTATATAAAACCCCTTTTCACTTTTTTTTTTTATTACATGTATATATATGATATGATAACGTGTATCTAAATTATTAATAAGGGAAGAGAAAAAACTTTATTTCACCCAGTTCGAACTATTCTCCTCAGTCCTATAAAACAACATATTAACAATTAGTATATAATACAATAATATTCTTATAATACTGTCAGTAACTCTCTCTCTATATATATATCACCATTTCTCTCTTTTATAGACCAAACAAAACACCACTGCTGTATGGACAAACATATTTGCTGACAAATTTATTTGAAAGGCGCCAGCCAGCAACATGTGACCAATAGATAATTTAGTCCACTGATCCCCAAATATATACTTTTTACGTGACTTAATAAAATCATTTGATTCAAGAACATAATGTTTTATGTAGAACGTTTAATATTAACGCTACTTCTGCGGGGTTATCATACAATTTCAAGTTTCTATAACGTAAGTGTATATACCGTTAACACTTTGACGACTGTATTTGGCTGATTGGTTTTATACAAAAAACTTAACCTAAACGGTTACTCTACTTAATATCGGATAGCACATATTCCGGCCAAACTTTATTCAACTGATATTTATATTATGCAGTGGCTTTGATAAGACTTCTATATTAAACAATATATATACACACATACACGCGTTTATTTGTAAGACATGAAAAGTAATCCTACTTTCTTTGCTTTATTTTTTTTTTTTTTCAACACAACAAAATTGACTTGCAAAAAGATTTATGAAATAACATTCGTTTATTTTGAATTAAATAAACGCACAAAATCGATACAGGTTTTCACTTGCTTTGAAACTATTCTCAATATTTTTGTCGTTAAAACAAAACTTCAAAATCGCTTTCACACTTTTTTTTTCAAAAAAAAAAATCTCACTATATTATCTTAACAATATTAGAAGGCAATCTATTCAACTGAAACTACTTGCAAGCAAGGGTGAAAAAAAAATTAGTATATTTGACTTACTCAAAACATCGTTTTAAAACTGCGCATTTTAATAACGCAAAGTATATATATCTCAACGGTATGAAAAAAAAAATCGAATATTTCTATAATTTAATATTTACTCTTGTTCACTCTGCAGGGTGTGGGAGATTTCTTCATCCGAGCACCACGGAGGGCGTCCAAAATTTTGAACACTGTACCGGTAAAAATCACCATGCTTAATCACACACAGTAATCCGAATTCAAACCCAGTCCACGTCTAGGAATAAATTCCAAAATGCAAACTAAATTCAAACCCAAAACCCTGGCATGACCCACCGATGACAATATTACAACGGTACGGGGTTTCCCCTTTACTAGCTCATCGAAAAACACAGACTAAATTACCTACAATCAGCTATTTCATAGATCCCTTATAGTCGGGATATTGGTACGGCTAATAATTTAATGTATATATTTAAGTTGTCGATACAGACAGCAGGTGATTGACTAGATGTCGAGAGTAATAATGCAAGAGAGACAAAATTAGGTTAGATAAATTTTTAATAAATTATTGAAAGCATTGAATAATATTATTTACAGGTACGGTAAAACTCTCATATGTATTTTATAATAAATTGCTGCTAGTCATCAATAATCGGTTTGTACTGATTAACAAACTCATGCCAATATTTATGTGTTTAAATGGTTGTACAGGTTGATATGAGAATCAGAGTAATTGGAGCACTTAAAATATTTAACTACTAGCTTATATTAATTTGTTTTATTTAATAGATTCAAACCATTGCGTATACGGATAAATGGGAGGCGGTTTTATATAAAAATATAATATATAATACTGATGTACTGATGGTTGCAAGGATTAAGGTACACTACAATAATAACTTGCGGTGCATGAACGGAATACCGGGCGGCTTGTACTTTGACAAGTCTTAATGCCCCCAAGTAGATCCGAGACACTACAACCAGCCGGGATCATTTTCGAACCCCGGTGATCCAAGAGATTACCTGGAGAAGAATTTCTTTCTCTCCATATGGTAGTAAAACGAGACGCCAACTTAGGCGAAGGTAAAGGCATTGCCACCGTAACATCGAGGAAGAGTGATCGGAAGTGGATTTTAAAACGAAATTATATAAACCATTTTATCTATCCGTAACATGTTCTACGCAACAGTCTGATATAACTATTCAATAATAACAGGGCGAAATCAAACGATCGCAAAAGTAACAATTAATTAATTTCACTCTGAAACCCATAACTCCCCAGATTGTTCGGAAGGTAATAATAGCAATAAAATATTCACTTATTATTATTACTCCGTAATAATATATAAAAAATATAATAAAATTTTAGACTATTTTAAGTATTTGAGATTTGGAGTGTAGATTAAAATATCATGACAAAGTAAAGGAAACAATAAAAATACTTGAATATTTCTCAACTCAACATAAATGAAACAATTTTTAGTTCGATAAAAGAAAATTACTTTTAAAATGAATATAATAAATATTATGAGATAAACTTTACTGACTTTAATTAGAGTTGAGAAATATTATTATTGGCATCGTTTTGTTTGTAAAATAAGTAATAGTAAAAATATAAATGTATTCACAAATGGATTATTAGTAGGCACAAATATTAATAATTATCATCTAAAGACTAGAGCACAGAAATATTAGAGAAGAAATTTACTGACAGGTTTTTGTGTAACATTTTCAAATGGAAAACAAGAAATTTACATGCAATTAATTAGGTTAACAGATTAAATTTAAAATTATTACTGAGAGGAAAGTTAAAAAGTTCATGTAACAAAAGTTACCATTCTTTCTTCGTCCGGCTTTTCTTCTTGCGGTGATATGTATGAAGAACGTAGGCGCGCATTTTGAATTTCTTAGAACGGCATGGTTAATTTAAATGTTGGAATTTGGAAGACTGGAAGCACGGAAAACATTACAGATCAGCGGTACGAAAGATTTAAATTGGCAGAACAGGAATCAGCTTCTTGGACTTAGCCCATCATTATTGCAGTTTACCGGGCAACTTCTTAATAACGGTTGAAGTGATTTCTCTGGAACAACTACTTTGCTGTAGCTTGAGACGATCTAAGCACAGCCAAGTCAAAAGTTAGAGTGTCTATCTTATATCTAAGATGGCTACGGTTGACCTTTCTGCCTAGTTTTTGTTCATGACTCCGCCTCCTTTGATTTTCCGGCCTCCAGCAATATCTAATTTTTGACTATACAATAGCATTTGCCTTTCTTGATAAGAGTTCTACGTTTCTCATTTCCATTGTTCGGTTTTCATTTATTTTTAAATTTAATACATGATTCTAAATTGACAAAACAATTACATCGGAATTCGTGAATACAAAAATATAAATTCATTATCTTAATTTATCAAAGTACAAATTAATTATTCTATACATTTTGTACAAGTAAGATTTTGATTAAAAATACTGATCAAAGGAATGTGACTTTTGATCAGCATTTTTAAATGACTTTGTATAATTTGCAAAATTAAAATTTAAAGAAAATATACACGCAATTGAAACTTTTAAATTGAGCTAATATAAATCCACAAACCACACACACACGAATATTATTCATCATGATTTGTGACATTTATACTCATACTCTTTACATTAAATTCTTTTTAAACAAACACAAAATAAATAACTTAAAATTTATGTGGCTTGGAATAGAAAAAGTCTCATTGTGGGTAAATAGTGGTTTAGAATTACCGTTCTTAAATGACAACCATGAAACTAAGATCGATTCTTCGATCTGTCTGTTTCAATATAAGCAGTCGATCTGATGCTCAGATTGAGTTTCACAGCCCACTTACAATTTCCTATCACCAAACCATGTTTAAACCTTTAGCTTTACGTGCATATACATATTTACTAATACATATTTTTCCTCTTGCTTAACCATCTAAAATCACTGATGTAGATATATAGATATCTTAATGCAAATAAGTTTAATAAACAAATATTTAATGTTACTTTAATTCGTATACATGTGTAATGGATGTGTATATATTTTCAGTGAGGGGAAATTGCTAATAAATCTTATAAATTCAAGTAAAAATATATTATTAATGTATATTGAAATTTATATATGTAATTTATTATTTATATATTTAATCTTAGCAGTCAGAATATGATGCAATTCTTTTAAGAAGTTTCTTGAATGCAATTAAAACAATTAACCGGAAAACCTATTAGTCAGAATTAAAATGTTACAATTTGTAACAGTAAAGTAAAAATCCATTAGTGGAAATTCAATCCACTTTAGATTGTTTTAAAATCATAAGACTTATTTTAAAACAATCATTCGAGAAACTTGTAACAGGATTGCTTTGTTTCCAAAAACTTACTAAACAAAAGGTATATCCGGTCAGCAGATGTCAGCTCTGCTAAGTGCTTAAATTGCCTCAAGTCCAGCAGCTAAGTGCTTAACTACATAATCAGAAAAAGGATATAAATACTGCTGGATTTGAATCCAAAAGGATGATACAACCATAAAAGAACCATGGTAGACCTAATCCACACTGGTTTAAATTTTAATTCAACATGCAGTGAGTAGGGGAAATTTCACCTTCCCTCCATTCAAACATGCTCATTCCCATGATAAAAACTCTGGATCCCATACTTATGAACTTTCCAATGACTATAGATTAAATAAATAAAATGCTACCTGTTTTGCATGATTCCAAAACCTAGATCTGGTATGTTAACTCCGATGGACATTAAACGCATCAAGGACTGACACTATCTATGACAAGATAAAAGAACTCTAGCAGCTATATGACACTCTTAACCTCAGCCTTCTATAATAATAATGATCCTGATGCTCTACTATGTAATCTCATGTAAAATATTTATGATTTATGTATTTCTAATTAATTGTAACTCTATATAACTTGAGCCTCTATTCAATATGTTATTCTTATTGTTTCATACAGCAATAATATTTTATTCTATTATTATATATTTGTGTTTTAAATATGCCAATAATCTCTCAAACTTGCTAGCATGTAATAGATTTCTTTTTATTTTCTTCCCACCACTTACAGGATGATCAAAACTTAGCTTAATTAAAAACAAGTCTTATATGACTTATGCAGATGCTCATGAGTTTGGGAAAACAAAGTCATTATCTTATAAGGTTGTTGTAGAGAAACAGATCAACATCTGTTTCTCTAAAAATGTTTTTTTTCTCTTTTTAAATAATAATGCACTAATCCTAAATGTACATGTATTCTATATAAGTAAAATCTATTTATTATCCCAGTCATCACCACCATTCCATTTGTTTCTGTGTAAACATATTTATTTTAATAATGGCATTTATTAACTGAAATTTGTATTTATTAAATGGTGTGGAAAGTTATAAATAATGTAAAGTAAAGGGAAAGGGGAATCTTTATATCTTAAGAATTATGTAATTTAACTAATTTAAATAATCCATGTCTGTTTAGCAATTAGATCATACAATTATGCAGGTGTCCATAATGTATGGGAATTAATTAATCAAATAGTTTTTAAAAGTTATATTTTGTTGTTCCAAGCATTGTGTGCATATAGGCCTCCTTGTTCTTATATTATATATATATTTGTGCTTCTTTAATCCAGGAGTATCAGAAAGTCGAACCCCATTATTTATCTCAAAGTCCAAGAACCAGGCTCTTAACCCTCCCTGGGGACTTACTTGGTTGTATGTGCATGCTTTATATGAGGATTGCTCTGGAAAATCCAGCCCAATAAATGCATAGCCAAACGCTATTCATTCATGAACCGATCCTGACAATGTCTGCAGAGTTATATCGATCTTTTCTTCAAATGAATTCTATGAAGCATCTGCTAGGATCTGTGACTGGATCATGTAAATGTGCCACTATGCACAAACCTTCCCATTTATTTTTTCTAATAAACCCAGGAAGATCCATAAGTCATAATGTTGTAATTTTGCTAAACAAATCTATTTCCACTATTTAAAATGTGCATCTTTATGATGACATTATTATAAATATATTCATAACCTATTCCACACACGTTTGTCACTCCATAAACCGAACATTAATAAATATATCTTGTATAAATGTAATGCTTTGTCTTAAAGTGATAATTATCCTCTAACTCAGTTAAATGCTTATTTTGTTCCAACTGGGGTGGTGTGGTACCTTACAAGAATATTTCCTAAATAGCGCTAAGTCAAGTATTCATTGTTATAGTTATTCATCATTGGCATAACCGCAACCATAAACCAATGTAATTTGTAATATCTAATTCCATAATTTATAAATAAAATGTAATGTGATTTCTCTATGACCAACTATCATATAATATTTATGAGGCCAATGATTAATAAATAATGACACACATTTATTTATGTTTTGCTAAATTAATAAATCTTAAATATATATGTTATACATTTGGAAATCATTGTATTTTCTTTTATTTAAATTAATATCTGAAATAATGATTTATGCTTGTAGCTGACTAGATGATTCCCCACTAATGAATAATTAATATGAAAGGTCACAATCTTTAATTGTTTCAAATTATAGTTCATGCTAAGTTATTCCATAATTAAACTTAAATTAGAGTCTTTTTGTGCCTTTGATGTGCGATGCCGGTGGAGAAAGATAAAATTAGATCGATATCATTGGGAATGTTGCTCATAAGTTGGAAGATCTGGAAAATAGGAAAATAGGGCAGAGTTCATGAGTGTTCCTGACTTATGTATTTTGTGCATGATTTTGCCTTGATGCTAGATCTTGTTACATGAACAGACAAAAGCTTTGGATTTGCATATCCTGAGCACGAGGGCGCCACTAGTCTAAAAATTGAAACTAGACATTTATTTTAAGGGTGGACAGGACATGCTAATTGAATGCGCTGGACTAGCTCAATCAAGCAAATGAGAACTTATGTTTTGTTCAGAAAATTGGAAAGGTAGCAACAGAAAACAAAATCAACTAAGTAAATGAATAAATAAATAATTTTATTATGAGTATGATTAAATAAACATAAATCTAAATAATAATCTTTAAAGCACACTTGCGTACATTCATCAAAATTAAACTAAAATATTTTATATGGCTTTGAGAGCGATTTTCTGTGCCTGAAAGAGTGCAAAGTCCTGACAGTAGCAGAAGTATTAGTAAGTATATAGTGATCTCACATAAGAAAAGAGAGGTTAGCTTCCTGCTTATAACCCATAGTTAGGAAAAGGCTGGATCTCTGTATCTGAGATTTATGCAAGCTTATGTTGAAACAGAAGAAATGTGAAGGTAGCTTTCAAAACATTAATAATAATAAAAAGAGTGTTGAAAGTTATTACTTTCAATCGATTGACCTCCCTCTGAGTGAGACAGGCTAGGAGCTCATGATCTACCTATTGAGAGGGTTAAAACAATCATATGTGCCCCTAATAAAGAAATTGGAAGTTTGAAATAATAAAACTAACGATAATAGTCTATTATAAATAATTAAAGTTTCACGACATAAGTAGAACTAATAATAAAATGGGTCATGAGCCAGAAGTCAATTAAAATTGTCTGTAATATCCAGACTGCTTTCTATAATAAAAGGAATGTGAGATTATAAATAAAACTATACTATTTGACTTACTAAGACTTAAATAGGATGGACAGTAATAGGTTTGCAACTAGCACTCTTTAAAAAGAAAAAAAAATCAAGCACACAGAAACTGAATTACATAAGATACAATTTGAAAAACATTTATATTTAAAAAAGAAAACAAATCTAAGACAAAAAAATATTTAAATTGTGGAACATAAGGTACCTTAATAATTTAGTTAAACACTAGTGCACTAAACTTCTTAAATATGGTCTGTTAATCTGGATTCCTTGATGGTAGGCTTGGGCGAGACAGTTAGTGGTTTCTTTGTAGCCGGTTCTTATGGCATTATAGGCAGTTAATAGAGACACAGGAAGCATGAATCTGTCCTGGCAAAAAGCTTAGCACATCATGGTTGAAGAAAATATCACTACCATTGATTTAATGTTCATTCTAGGTAGAAAAATTTCCAGATCTTCTCTCTGAATATGCAGGAATTGTTCTTTCCAAGTATTTTTGGCAGGAATAGTTTGTGCAAGTCTCTCAGAGTTGGTGGAAATAGCTCAGAGTTAGTGAAAAGATAATATAATGGCCTGATTATGCCAGTTATAGTTGAATCATATCTAATATCTGAACCAATTATAAAACTTTTTCTTTTTAATTAAAATTTAAAAATTCTCCATCTAGCTAACAATAGTTATCTAATTAATGAAAATAAATTGCCCTTTACAGATCTAGGAATCAACTAATGAAAAATTCTTTTCTTTTTGTTTTCTTTCTTTTTAATTATTCTTATCAATCTAAATCCCAAATCTGAAAAGCAATTTATTTATACAATTTATTTCTACATAAATTTTTTTTAAAAAAAGTAATCTTAGTTTTCTTTTTTTTTTTTCAAAATTAAAAACCAAATATAGCCATGGTATTAAAATATAATTCCCACGTACGTACATATATATTTGTACCAACAAAAAAAAAAAAAAAAACGGCAAAACTTTTAATCAAGTTTTATAAATAAAATCGAACATTTATATATTTATTTTTAGCCCTGCAATACTTCAACTTTGTAATGGTGTTTTAACATCCATTACAATATATATATATATATATATTTCATATCATATGAGTCTTTATGTATAGGCAATATATAAAAGACAACTTCTAAATAACAGATATGTGGAGATAGTAATCTATAACTCTAATATTTATTACTATAACTTGATCCATATTTTTCAAAATACATCTAACAATACAATTAAAATAGTTGAAGAGTTAAGACAATTATTAAATAATGATAGAATTTGTAAGTATGATTCTATTATATTTTGTATATTTATATATAACTCCTATGCAAATAAGTGTATTTTATTTGTTTTCCAATTTAATTTATACATGACATTTATCATTTAATAAATGTATATATATATATGTAAAACATGAATCAAATTCAACCATTTGATGATACTAAAGTATAATATCACAATCGTTATTTTAACTTGGCATTTAATAATCTATTTGACAATTTAATATAAAAAAATTTCTGACAAAACATTATATATATATGAAAAATTGACTTTCATTATTATTATTAAGTCTAAACATTCAAAAAGAAAATTATAAGTTAGTCTTAGACATCACACACACACACACACATATATATATATATATTTGTAAAGATAAATTTTAAAGTTTTATAAAAAATAAATAAATAAATAAATAAAAGTCAACAAATGAATGAATATTGAATAATTTTAATTACCACCATAACTGCAAATTCTTCCAATATTTCCAGTATAATTCCTGATATTCTCTTTAAATTCAGCTGTAGAAATAAATCGATTTGGATATTAAGTTTAAGATCATTAAAATAAACTTAAAAGTTAAAAATAATAATATAGTTATTTTTATTTTTTTTTGAGATTTGTTTACAAATGCAGGTTTCGTGTTAAGCTGCATATTTTACTGGACTCCAATAATGAAATAAGATATGCCAAAAGGGCAGAAATTGCCCCAAAATAGTAAAATTCACTTAGCCAATCATTTTGATGTTATATCTTGGTCAAGTAGTTATTATATTCAAAAGAAGAATTTGTGGAATAGACAAAATAAAGTTATGGCTTTTTTTCTATTTTATAATATTTGTTTAAATCTATTTTATAGTGATTATTATCCGGGTTTCTATAGTAATCTTTTTCCTATCGTTACAACTCATGCGCTGACATAAAAAATCTTTAATACTGCTAATTATTGATTTTAAGATATTAAGATGAAAAAAATAAAATGATAATAATAATAACACACAAAAAAATATTACATAAAATTTATTTTTGCAGTTGACAAAATATATAAATAAATAACAAACAATAACATTGTATTCCAAATAATTACCAAAACAAAATATAATCTAATTATAGCTAGCAATTTAGATGCTATTGCTTACAATTATTTATATATACATACATAAATTTATATATGTCACCATTGTCATCAAAATCACACCATCACAAAACAAAGCATATACCAACAATAAATAAACAAAAATGGACCAAATAACAATAACAACAATTAACAACAATAACAATCTATATACAAATCCTTATATAAAAACCAAATCAAAGATTTTTTAAACCTAAATGGCAATTTAATGGAAGGGTGGATCATTTCCATCCTTTACAACAGTTCCCTGCTAATATTAAAAAAAAATGTTTTTGTATACGAACAACTATACATATGAGGATATAAGCAACTCCTCAATTATTCATACACAATTCCCTCAATTATCTAGGAGAAGCATATTCCATTTAAGTAATTTCGTTTAATAACAACCACATAAATAAATAAATTTTGGAACATCTATATACAAAAAAATAAAAATTAAATTTTTGTACCCATCCTATAATAACATTTAACTATAAAGAAATGTATATTTTTCCAAAGTAATAAATGTCATATTTTTTATTTACTGTCATTATAATAATTCAAATTAAATATATGACAAAATAACAAACGATAAAACATTTATCTAATAAGATTTAAAAAGAAATGTATTTACATTTTCATAGAGCTCATAACAAGATATTGTCAGTAAAAGATTTGCATTGAAACATTCATTAAAATGAATTTTTTTTAAAAAAATAAATATATACATAGAATAATTCAAGGCCAATATATTATTGATTAGTTACAAGGTACTGGCCAAAGACTCTTGGCATTATAAGTTTCCTTCAAGCCATCAGACATATGAATAACATAAGCATTAACTACTACTTCCTTCTCAATTTAATGTGGCCCTTCATAAAGATTGAAAAATGTTTTTAAATTTATGTTCTTGTGGATGACTAACATGGGGATAAATAAACAAAACTTTGGAAACATATATCTGTACAAAAGTTATATTATTATAAAAATGTTTATTATATCTGGACATCACTTTTCAATAACATAGAATATGGGATGGAAAAAAATCTCTGGAAAAGAACAAAAATATAAAAGTAAGGCATATGACTCCAAATTTTATCCGAAATGGATATTTGTAAATTGAGTTGATAATATTATGCTCTCTAAATAAGTTATAAATATAAGAGCTCACTTTGGAGAGATTCAAAAATACAAACTCCAAGTAATAACAAAACTATCATAAACAGGTATCCCTACCTCCCTGTTTCTCTCAAACTTCAATGCTATATTTCTTACCATCTTTGTCCTACAAGGATACTTATAAAACAAGTCATTTTTATTACAACAATGATACAAATTCTCATTCGAACATTTAGTCTCTAATCTACCTAAGAATATACTTTCTTGGTACTGCACAGAATTACTATGACACTATTCCTTATGACATAAAGTCTCATAATTAATATGATTTGTCATATTCAGACAAATTTCTTGACTTCAACACTCATGTTACTATATACCAAACACTTTGTGTGAGCACTACTATCATTGGCTCTAAAATGATAAGAATTACATTTATATACTAAGTTTTGCCTCTCAAGTGATTTGTTACAATGACAAAAATCCCTTGCATCCATGTTATATGCATACACATGATTTGTAATCCTTTTATAAAGATTCATATTAAATAACTACTTTTTAAAATTCAGATTATTACTTTTAAAACTGTTGTACAAAAACAACTTCTCAAAATATTTTTGATTTAACATGGTATACTCTTCGAAAAATATTTTCCCCATACTTTTTATATAAAACTTATTTTCAAGAAATAATCTTGTGTTTTCATTAATTTAAAACCTTTCTCTGTCATTATAGTTCTTACATTGATGGCCATGCATTTCATAATAATAACACTGTTCAATTTCTAAACTTATTTTTGGATAAAAGTTATCAATTTTACAAGTCTTACAAAAATAATGTTGATCTTCAACTAAAGAAAACATATTAATATCCTTTTTATCCTGATTCTCCTCAAATTCAAAATTATCATTTATTACTGTTGTCAATTTTGGACTTATTTTATCACATATTTTATTTTAATAATCATTTCATCAATGTTAGTTTTTACTGCAGCTTTTAACTCATTGAAGCCAGACTCCAAATTATATGAATTGGCTTTTAACTCAGCTTTTAACCTAGCCGACCTTTCACCAGAGTCAGCTTTTAAGTCAGCTTTTAATTCAGTCTTTAATTCTTGGGTATTAGTTTTTATTTCTTCAGAATTAGCTTTTAAATGAGCTCATAACCTAGTTTCCATTTCATCAGAGATAGCTCTTAATCTAGCCTTCAACCTAGTTTTCCTTTCATCAGCATCAGCTTCCATTTCATTCATTATCTTTCTGAGGTCCTGCAAACTAATACCAGCACCATTTGGTCATCATTCATCATTATCCATATTTATGTATAAGCAATATTATATTTTCAAAAAAAATATAATGTATGTTCTTATATGATAGTTATTACCATCCAAGGCTTGCCACCCTTGCTACTATCCTAAAACACAATTAACCATCCAAACAAAATATAAACACCCTGATCTTAATTATGATTATAGCTATTTAATGATCTGAATTTTAATTCCATGGAATCATGACCTTTTTGGTTTATGGGAAATGCTGACTGATACTATGGCTTTGATAAGCCATATATATATCCCACTTAACACCGATCCTATACATTATATGAGCAAATGCCCAGGGTGCCAATTCTATTAGTGAATAGAATAAGTTACCAACTTTATATTGCTTTGAATTAGTATTGAGACTCTTATACTTGTGCCTGACTTATAGCTTAGCTCAGTGGAGGGTTATAGAAAGTTAAGAATATATAGAATATAAATAAATGAAGAAAAAAAATACTATTGATAATTAAAATAAGATATATGCCTCACTTGTCAATCAACCAAACATTGGAAATCAATAAAGTTTTATTTATTCAAGCTAATAAATTATAATTTACATTTGATCTCTTCCATCATCTAAATATACTCATATATTAATTACAATATAACTTCAACAGAAAAACATGATATTGAATAACTCCACTATCTAGCACGTCTTAATCTAAATAGCTAGATTGATATTAATTTGGAACTATGAAAATCAGATTTCAGGGAACCATTAATACAATTTGATTAAAGAAATTCTATTGTACACTAATTTATAACTATTATAAGAAAAAAAATAATGGAATGAACTGAATGATGTTCCACTGGACATGCAATTAGATAATGAAGGACATAGAGTTTAATTTCACATCATTGTCTAAATTGTAAATTGAATATACGCCCTTCTTCATAAATTTACCAAATGGTAAAGTATTTCATATAATGTTTGGATCAAGAAAACAATATTATCAGATTTAAGTATGTTCATTACCAAATTTATAAAGTAGTTCATTTATGTTGTAATAGATACGTGGAATGTGGAAACTAGAATACGAATGCATATAAAAATAACTCGAGACAGGTATTAAATAAATAAATAAATAAATAAAGCATTTATTTACATTTTGCAATCAAAATAAATATAGTTAGTTCACATTGGGACTGTTTGTCCTTATTCCTAAATTTACAAATACATTTACTAATCTGAATTTGATATCTCTATTGTTACACACTTTATCATTTATTGATTAGACATTTACAAGACATGAATTAACAAATAAAATAATGACCTCATATTCTAACTTCAAATATATTTAGGCTATTAATTAACTCTAACATCTTTTATTAACAAACAACATTGGATAAATAAATATCTTATTATTGGCTCCAATATACAAGTTGGAGCGATCACACTATCAATTATTGGGATAAAACAAATTAATAACTTTGGCTGTTAAGAGAGTATCTTTAAATATCTCAATCAAATAATCCCATTAAATATCTATAGTTTTCACACATTAAAAACAAATCATTCTGATGATTTAAAACTTGTGGTAAATTAACATGGTATAATTCAAAATATTTAATTCCTGATGTATAAATTTAATAATATTATACTCTCATGTTCCCAAGATTATTTGCATTACGTGTGTGTCACATCTTATGCTATAATTAAGACAAAATCAATATATTTACATCTTGTCAGTTTACTTATGAATTACTAAATAAATGTCATAATACAAATAACACCATAGACCAATCAACAAATATAACACTATTTATGTTTTAATATTCCATAAAGAATTTAATTTTACCATTTATTTAACCACCAACTACATTACATATAATTCTATGATAACACAAAAAATAAACATTCAAAAAAAATTTAAGCACATGAGTATTAAACAAGCTTCTTGGCTAATAAATCTAACAACGAATAATGAATCCCCACCTAACCTTGAGGTATACTGTTGGTGTGGAACTCAGTCTCACCACCAGAATAAAGGGAACATATACTACTCAACTTCATAAAATATTGTTATAATGCATACATATGCAATCTGGAAATATACTTCACTCATGGCAAATATTTAGATATACTAAGGGAGAGAGTTCTCAATCCCAATCAACATAGAACATATCATTGATAACTTTCTTTCTCACAGCTACTTTATACAATTCGTTCTACACATTAAAAAATACATACACATACACAGAGAGATCACTAATTATTTCAATTCTTTTAGCATATGGCATTATCTGAAATTAACAGAGAAAGAAGCAGTCATAAAACTGAATATTTACCAATTATATGAAATAACTGCATAAGACAAACACACATACATATGGATAAGAGTGTAAAAATAACTTCAAATTATATAATACTTAAATGTTACAGTAAAGTAAATGATAAACTGAAAATAAAACTTTTATTTTGTGACAAATTATTAGCTGTTTTAAAAATTTAAATAACAGTAGTTATTGTCAACGAATTTCACCATTTCTGATAACAATATTTATCTTTCATGCACTTATTACTCTCTAAGCCAATTCCTTATTTCAAGACATTAAATAAATAAAAAAAAATCTCTCTTCAATAAAGCACACAAAAATGTACATATAACCTACATAAGAAATTCTATTTAAATAACAATCATTTACTGGCATATTGTAACTTGCAAAATGCTATCTGAGATGTTCTTGAAGTCAAGGAAATAGCATGAATTAAATAAGCAAATACATAAATAATAAACCTGATTATCTGCCTATGGTATACCAATAGCAAAACAAACACACACAAAATAGTCACTCTTCTTCAACTAAAAAATATCACTTGCAATGTTTTTAACATAAAGTTTCCTGAATGATGTGAAGACAGGGATGATGATTCCAATGAGTACATGTTAGTAAAGATAAAGACAAATTCCTATAAAATAAACATTCACAGTTCAGATTTAACTCAGCAATCTCAAATGTTCTTAGAAATAGCTAATTGAGCTCACTAATATGACATGTGGGTAATCAATATCTTTATAATGATGGAGATATAGATAGATAGTTTCAGCTACCTATTTGTTTGGTGTTGACTTTGAATTAATTCTGGAAATTTTCAATTTAGCAGTTACTTTAGCAGTTTTTCAAAAGAACTGTAGCTTCACATAATTTCATAAGTTAGCATGCATATAATTATTTTGGTCCATTGCTAATTGATTGTTCTTATAAAATCTGCAATTCCTTAAGCAATAATATTTTTCTTTTATAATTAGTCACATACCAAGGAGAAATAGAAATATATAAGATTAATGTTCTTCTACTTGACTTAAATCAGGTACAGTTAAATACATACTAGTAATTAGTTAATTATTTGTAAGCCATGCATTCACTTCTTCAATAAAATATTTTGTAAGCATGAATAATAAGCATAGTTATTATCATGTAGTAGTTCAAATTATAGCACAATAAATTATTCTCACATTCTTCCATTTTAACTTAACTTTTATACAATTAGAAGACAATTTAAATTTAGTGTCTATGGTAGGTTTTGTTAAGCAGTTCTGCATAAATTTCCTTAAACGATTATGAATTTCACACAATTTCATTTTTTTCTTAATAATAATAGAAGATGTAGGCAAGTAAAGTAGATTTAAGTTATAAGCATATAAATACATTTCAAATGATAGTGTTAATTTAAAGTTTAATTGAGTGGAAAGTGAAAAAAATATACCTTATGAATAAATTAGCCTGGCATCCTTTCTTAAAGCTGTCCAGTAGCTAGAATTCCCATACTGAATTTTATAAAATAATAATGTTTAAAAAATTACACTTTGGAGTTTAACTGACTTGATTTCTGGAAGAGATTGGAAAAAAACCATGTACATAAAAGAAATGGCAGAAAAAAATGAATAATATAGAATAATAATGAATAACTTCTACTACTGACTATCACTTAAATACATCTCCTTTACATCAATCAAGAGGTCACCTTATCTTTCAATGGTTGGCTCCACCCTTTGCGCTCAGTTAATTAAGCAATAACTATTCAAGAAATCTTTTCTTGAGAAAAAAAATCATTTTGATTTTTTAAATGAAATCAAATGGAATAAAACAAATTAAAAAAAATAACTTTTTAAACTTATAAAATAAATAAATATTAATTAGGCATTAAATAAAGTAGTTGATAACACAATTTAGTTTGTCAAATAATTTACTAATCCAGAAATCCATTAATCATTCAAAATATATTTACACCTGTTATCAGAGATATTTGCTATAATTTTATGTGTTTTATTGTGAAATTTAAAATCCTATACTGTAATTAAATATGAAAGTGAAATTTGAAGTTGATATAGATATACATGCATACACATATGCTGCTATATTAATACTAAATTATCCTGATTATAATATAACTGACATGGCTATGGGTTAAACATATTTCACTGATTATATTACTTATACATGGATGGGCATACCAATGAATAAACAGGTCAGAAAAAAATCTACATAAATACCAAACACTATTCTACAAATAAATAAACAAATTTACATCAACTTAACTTGCATATCAACAATTCCTGTAATAATGCATCCACTTTCTTGCATTAAATACTTCATCAAATATCATAATACAACCAAATGCTTATAAAACTCACAACTAACACTCACAAGCAACTCTCACATAAAGTTTTAGACCATTATCATAATTTTTTAAAATTTTAGTGCTAATTCACTTTTTTTTAATTAAATGTATTTACTCACCCACTGGCACAGTACGATTTAATTAAAGTTTGTTTCTTGTACACATTCAGAAGGTTACAATATATATATATATTGTAACGTTTTCATATTACTTGGCCCTTATACGCCTCAAATTTATATTTGAGCGTGAGTTGATCAAACTGTATCAACATAAAAAAAATTGTATTTTAATTCTTAACACAGCTATTTTTCCTGATCAACTTCGGACTAGAATAATTACCGGGTACAATCGTGAGCAGAACCAGTTTTTAATTTCTACTTGAGGGCGCCAGGGTCGTTAGACCCACTGAGACTGCGTCAAATATTGTAGCCGTAAGGTAATAATTATACGATCTAATTTAAATAACTAAAGGTAAAAAAAAATTACATAGAATAGTATTAATTTTTGACACGTACAATGAAAGTGAAGTTAATAATAAAGATTTATTATAACTCGTCAAACATTCAATAATTATGATTAAGACAGACATTACAACGTTGGAAAGGATTGTGCATATGAATTCATTAATCTACGTCGAATATTGGAGTATTAATTATTTAGTCTGATTTTCTGTAGCAACATTTTGGTTCATTTCTCAGTTCGTAAATCTTCTGATCCAAGAAAATTTTATGGGATAATATTTCAATTCAATTCATTATTCATAAAGCTTTATGTAAAAAAAAAATATGTACATTTACTTACCGGTAAGTCAACATTAAGTAGGTCATCGATCTTCCCGACGTACAATTCAGTTAGTGAGTAGTCCGCAGTAGCTGTTTTTTTTCTTTTAGTTTTATTTCCGAATCTCCGATCTAATTTAGGTAGCATGAGGATGATCTAGGTGACTTTTTCCGAGAGAAAGTGTCGGCAAACGATATCGTTCTACTCACTCATGGCGAGCGATTTCAGCTGGTATCTAAGTGAACACATTTTATTAAAAGAAATATGAAACACTTCCAAATGCTCAGCACTATTGGAACACCCAGGTAAAAAAGACCCCTTTTCAAATCTGTCCACTCCTTTTATACTCTTCGATTCTTTTTAGAAGCTCTGCGCACGTTCTTTCTTTTTCTTTGTTCCACTTTATAAACTTCTACATTCTTCTCCTTTTCTTTTTTACAAAGTCTGTTTTCCGCTAAGAATTTTGGCCATTTTTAATTACCATCAGAAAATTGTTTCTGATAACAATCTTTCGCCTTTTGAAATTTCCTTTCGCTATTTTAATCAATGATTCAATATGTACTTTCCAACATTGAATTTATTTTAGTTAACTTATTTCTAAAAAAAAAACTAAACTCTCACTGTATGCTTTTTTTTTCTCTTTTCAAAACATTATGCTAAAACAAATAAAGATCGTGTTCGCTTTCTTTCTTTCCTCTCTCTCTCTTTTTTTTTTTATAATACCTAATATCAAAAAGTAATTTGTACTTTATATATAAATAAATGGTACAATACCACCGGGGCAGGGGAATGAGAATAAAATGTAGGTTTAAACTAATTTTATTCTTAAGAAGTCTTCATGCCCATATTCATGTGTTTTGTTTTATTATCGTGCTGATATATTGTGTGAACCCATTCCACAAGCGACGTTCGGCGGGAATGTAAAATATTTCCACATTCATCTGTGTCCTCTCCGCTTAATCGTAATAGTAACGCTAAAGACCCCAAGTTATAAGCACAAACGAGCGTTGCTCATCGTTTTGAGTCTTACAGGCTCGTGGCAACCTGGTCTGTCCTCCCCAATATCGGGATCTCTGCTAGAAATAGACTGATGAGCGTTTAAAGACGGTCTTATGTTACATACTGCATACTAGGACTTGGGGTTATGCTTTTTTCCCTCTTTAGTGACCGCCTACCCGGTCAAATACTTGTGACCTACGTTCACACCAGCCATATCATTATTTCTTTTCGTTTTTTCCGAGGCACATCCGAGATCTGCAGGGTGTTATCCGGCCCACTCTATCTCTCAATGTTATCTATCACTATAACTGGTTGATGGCGGAGGTGACAAGGATCGAACCCCCTCTCTGTATTGCTCGCACCAGTCTCTCCATTTTATATCAAGGTCTTCTCTCTTGTATTTATTTTCACTCCTAACTTTTTCGTCTATTTCTGGAGGTCTTGCACGGATTCCCTTCCCTTTATTCTTAGTTGGGGACCCCTTATTTTTCCTTTGATTTCCAGCACTATTAGTCAACACTATAGTGTTCAGTTGTATCCGACCCTTCTGGTTCGGTAATTTGTCAAAGTGTTTAGGACTCGTCTCTTCTCCAGTGTTGTCATTCTCGAAAGCACTAAGCAATTCTGCCATTCTCTCTACTGTCTCACATCCGGTACTTAACAACAGATGCCCTACTGGATCGGGAAAATTTTTCCGCGTAATCTTGATAATCTGTTTTTCTGTTAATTTGCACTCCGTCAGCGCTCGTAGTTGCGCCACTTGTTTCCAAAAAAATGGTACATAACGCTCTTCTGTTCTGCATTTCTCTTGCGCCACTTTATTCTTAATTCGTTCTTGGTGGTCCTCGTTCCAATAGCATTTGATTAATATTTGACCATACTGTGTAAAGTTATTCGGTTTCTTAAACAAGGATTCCCACCAAGCTTGCGCCATCCCTTGTAAATGATTAACTGCCAGCGTTAGTTTAACTTCTTCCGACATGGGGTTTATCGCAAAGTACCCCTGCAGGCTGTTTAAGTGTTCCATCGGTGATTCTCCATCTTGTCCATGGAAAATTTTTAATTTCAAAAAGGGGTTTACTGCACTCGGAACGTTTTCTCTATTTTCTATGAATTTTATCTCTTTGCTTTCTTGTTTATCGGATCTCAATTCTACCACTTCTGTGCTCTGTGACCCTTTAGCTATTTTCTCATCTACTACCTTTATTAACTCTTCTTTCATTTCTTTAATCTCTACCCTTATTTCTTCTTTCAATTCTCTGACCATCTCTGCCATTTCTTTTTTTATCTCTTCTTTGAATTCTGTCATGCATTCGTATAATAGTTTTTTTATTAAGGGTTCCAAACCCTCTTTTAATTCTTCCGCGCCTTCTGCCATATTTTGTGTATTTTTATTATTTCTCAATTTCATATATGGCCGTATTGCTTATTTTTGCTACAGTAAACAAAATCTTAACGCTATCAATTTTTTTTACGATATAAATCTAATATTTTATTTTGCTTTGCTAATAAATTCGTTCACCGACACCCCTCTCTTTTATCACCCTATAATCTCCCGTCCCCCTCTACCTTTACCGTCATTTCTTACCTTTGATCGGTTTTATTTATTATTTAATAATTTATAAGCTATTATTTTCTTTCAATATAGTCCTTATTTAAAATCCTACTCTAAAAAAAAACTTTTGTAATCGTACGCAATAACTTTTTAGACTTGCGCACTATTTGTGGTCATATTTATTTTCCGGCTATGGACATTAAATTCTCAATTTTATGCCATTTTTAAATTTTCTCAGGTCGTGGTTTTTTTTTTCTTTTCGTAAGCCCCACGTTGGGCGCCATTGTAACGTTTTCGTATTACTAGGCCCTTATACGCCTCAAATTTATATTTGAGCGTGAGTTGATCAAACTGTATCAACATAAAAAAAATTGTATTTTAATTCTTAACACAGCTATTTTTCCTGATCAACTTCGGACTAGAATGATTACCGGGTACAATCGTGAGCAGAACCAGTTTTTAATTTCTACTTGAGGGCGCCAGGGTCGTTAGACCCACTGAGACTGCGTCAAATATTGTAGCCCGTAAGGTAATAATTATACGATCTAATTTAAATAACTAAAGGTAAAAAAAAATTACATAGAATAGTATTAATTTTTGACACGTACAATGAAAGTGAAGTTAATAATAAAGATTTATTATAACTCGTCAAACATTCAATAATTATGATTAAGACAGACATTACAACGTTGGAAAGGATTGTGCATATGAATTCATTAATCTACGTCGAATATTGGAGTATTAATTATTTAGTCTGATTTTCTGTAGCAACATTTTGGTTCATTTCTCAGTTCGTAAATCTTCTGATCCAAGAAAATTTTATGGGATAATATTTCAATTCAATTCATTATTCATAAAGCTTTATGTAAAAAAAAATTTATGTACATTTACTTACCGGTAAGTCAACATTAAGTAGGTCATCGATCTTCCCGACGTACAATTCAGTTAGTGAGTAGTCCGCAGTAGCTGTTTTTTTCTTTTAGTTTTATTTCCGAATCTCCGATCTAATTTAGGTAGCACGAGGACGATCTAGGTGACTTTTTCCGAGAGAAAGTGTCGGCAAACGATATCGTTCTACTCACTCATGGCGAGCGATTTCAGCTGGTATCTAAGTGAACACATTTTATTAAAAGAAATATGAAACACTTCCAAATGCTCAGCACTATTGGAACACCCAGGTAAAAAGACCCCTTTTCAAATCTGTCCGCTCCTTTTATACTCTTCGATTCTTTTTAGAAGCTCTGCGCACGTTCTTTCTTTTTCTTTGTTCCACTTTATAAACTTCTACATTCTTCTCCTTTTCTTTTTTACAAAGTCTGTTTTCCGCTAAGAATTTCGGCCATTTTTAATTACCATCAGAAAATTGTTTCTGATAACAATCTTTCACCTTTTGAAATTTCCTTTCGCTATTTTAATCAATGATTCAATATGCACTTTCCAACATTGAATTTATTTTAGTTAACTTATTTCTAAAAAAAAACTAAACTTTCACTGTACGCTTTTTTTTTCTCTTTTCAAAACATTATGCTAAAACAAATAAAGATCGTGTTCGCTTTCTTTCTTTCCTCTCTCTCTTTTTTTTTTTATAATACCTAATATCAAAAAGTAATTTGTACTTTATATATAAATAAATGGTACAATATATATATATATATATATATATATATATATATATATATATATATATATATAGAGAGAGAGAGAGAGAGAGAGAGAGAGAGATTACAACTCTATCCTTTTTATACTATATGAGTTCAGCCTCATTAATTGTTTACTTTCAGGCCCTAAGTTGTTTGTGCCAAAATATAATAGAATGTATTATCTACATTTGATGAGATGCAATTATCTCAATCATTGGATGCAAAATATCATAGAATACTTGTTGCCAACAATCATCAACTAACCAAGCCTCATCTTATGTCACCAAATGTAATAGAATGTGGTATCTAAAGAAAGAAAGATGAGTGGGAAAAAAATTATCAATAAAAGAAAGAAAAGAAAGGAACTGATAAAAAAATTAACAGTGTTTTCATATAATAAATATGATGTGAGTAGAATTGTATAGAAGGAAGTAACAGTGGGAGGGTCAACATATGGTAATGATGCATTATGTATAAGTATAGGGCTGTTGGATTACTTAAAAAGTACAAAGAGAAGAAAGAAGACTTGCATTGAATGCAGATATGTGGATGGAAAAGGGGGCAATTCATGGAGAAAGTTTTTACATGAGTGATGCAACAAGCAAAATGAAAATGTTTGGTAGATTGCAGTTTATGGATACTAATAGTATAGCCACAATAGTATTTAAATATGCTATGAGTAAAGGGAAGGCAACAAGATAGGTAGGAAATATAGTATGGTATGCAGAAGATTTAGATAAAGAATTTATGTCAGTATATTTATATGAAAAGGGGGGGGGGTGATTGTGTTAGGAGAATTGTTGAGGATAATAGTGGCAAAGAATGGAATAGAAGAATAGATCCATTAATAAAAAAGAGGGAGTTAGGGAGATGGAGAACTAGTATGGAGAGTAAAAAGAGTTTAAATATATATAAAAGTAAACAGAATATTGGGGGGAAGTTAATTTATAATAATAGCAAGGAAAGTTGTTTATTGTTTAAGGCTTGAACAGTAATTTTAGCAACAAGGAAATATATACTTAAATGGAAAAATATGGGTGAGTTAGTCTGCAAGTTATGTAAGGAAGACATTGAAAATATTAGGCATCTGTTATTTGAATGTAAATGCCTGCAAGAAGAAAGGGTACAAATAATGAAATTGTGTGAGAATAAATATAAACAAAGTGATTATACAGAAAGTAGGTTATTGGTATTTATTCTGAGTTTGGGAAAAGATAAGGAGGATTTAGATATAAGGGCCATGGTGTTGATAAAGATTATGTTGTGGAAATGGGATGGAGCAGGATAGGGAACAATAGGAAAAACTTTGGGTGGGGAAGGGAAAAGGAGGATAAGATCACTAGCAGATTTCTCTTGGAATTGTGACTGAGAGATTCCTGATAAGCCACACTGCATCATGTCACATCACCTACATATTAGAAATAGCTGATTTAAATATACCTGTAATGTTCAGATATTTTTCAATAAGAGAAAACACTGATAAGATGAAATATTAATGTGCAGATTAAAACAAAGAAAGAGAGAGAGAGAGAGAGAGAGAGAGAGAGAGAGAGAGAGAGAGAGAGAGAGAGAGAGAGAGATTAGCTTAGATTTTTCTTAGAAATTCCACTTTTTATAATAATTTTTTATTCCAAGCTATGGTCAAATAAAATTCAGAGCTATAGATACAATCCTAGTAGTTTTAAAAAATTGTTATCCATAATACCATTTGTCTTAACAGATCTACCCAAATTATTTAAGATTGAAATAATAGAATATAGAAAAGTCAGATCTATATTCACCAAAGCTGGATATCATCATTTAGCTAAGCTAAAAAGCAACACATATTTCAAATAAAAAGGGTGCAGATATAAACTGGATATGAAAACATTTTTATATTGAAATAAAAACTATTCAAAATATCAAGTTGTAATAATTATATTTATAAAGTGCATACTCGTTACATAAAGTAATATTTATTAAGGCTATAACCTTAAGACTATGCGCCTGAAAAAACGATAGTAGGGACCTCTGCAAATCTTGTCTTTTAAATAAATCTTGTGTTAAAGATTTGCAGAAATCCCTACTGTCGTTTTTTCAGGCGCATAGTCTTAAGATTATAGCCTTAATAAATATTATTTTAAATATCGTTTTTGTTAAGGTATATACATATATAATTAAAAATAAAGATCTTGGATTGTAAAAAAGACTACTTCAATAATCAGGTAAATTTTTCAATCATTTTCTTTAATAATAATTATAGGAAAGTAAAAGTAAATATTTGCTTTTTCTATTTCATTTTTTTTACAGGAAATAAATAATTTTCTAATGTTATTTTATAAGTAAGAGCTTAAAGGTTTTTACACTTTTAAAATAGTTAAATTTAGATAATTATATATATATGAAGTCATAATTTACAATAATTTTTGTGCTATAAGATATAACTGCATTTAAACAAGAGAACAAAAGTTTTAATAATTTAAAGTGAATTTAATTCAATATGCTAAAATTTGTTTACATTAAGAGAACAAAAAAAAAAAAGAAACAGTGAAACTGTTAGGACATTACTTATAATTAAATTACAAGGTAGGCAACAGTCGTTTTCTTAGGCCTTAAGCAATCTTTCAAAAAAATCAGACGTTAATATTTTAACAAGTATAACATGCCTCTAAGTTTAAAAATTCAACACAGTATTTTAAACAATAATAACTCCTAATCATTTTGAAGTTATAATGTTAATATTAAGAAAAAGCTAAAATATATTCATAATAAGTAAGTTTTGCATTTTTTTAAAAACTTACATATATATATAATTCAAGTTAATAAACATCTATATAAAACATATTTGCTATAAAATATTAGGATAAATATTTATATAAAGTAAAAAAAAATCAAATATGAACAATAAACCTGACTAAAATTTTACCTTTAAAATATATATACATACACATGTATTAATTCATATCCATTGACTCTCATAACAGCTGAAATATATCTCATATATATATATACTTACAGGTGCACATAATGAAAAGAACTCAATAGCAATGTTAGAGTAAAAAATAAATAAAAAGGAAAAATATGTGTTCTCTTCAATGAGTTATATATGTATGTTTTTATACTAGTTTTGCACTAAACATCTACGCTAATAATTTTTATATTTAAAGTTGTAGTATATTCCTAATAAATGCTGGTTGTGTTATCCTTATTTGCATTAGCAGATGAATATCCGTTCTTTTTATTCTTTATATTAAGCAGTTGACGAATTATACTAACCACTAACTACTTTTCTTAAAATATAACTTGGTAACATAACTCAATGATAGCAAAGATTAGTATAATTTAAATATGTAGTATTTATGAGAAATATTAACTAACAATAGTAATTTGAAATAGATGAAATATGATTATTAAATAGATATTAAGGATAATACATGAAACAATTATAATTAATTTTAGCAAAATAAATTGCGCTTAAAACTCTTTTTTTACTGTATATTTTCATTTTATTTTAATTATTTTAAATATATTTCGTAGCACAGTATTTTGATTAATTTTGTTAAAAATAATTATAAGCATATATTTATGAGATCAAGTAAGATGTAGGCATCTAACTATAAAGTAATGAAATAAATTTCTCATTATAAAATTTCTATTGACTCTTGTCTGTTCTATAGTTAAATTCGCGTTTATAATATTCAATTATTTTCCAAAATTTATACTACATTAATAGTGATTATATCATTTACTATAATTAATAAAAAATAAGTATTTCATTATTTAAATGTAAAATTGCAAACGAATATTTTTATAATGATTTTATTAGGACCAAAAATTGGACATAAAACTGTATCAATTATTATTTTTAAAATGTCTAATACTTAAATAAGTAAATCTTTTAGTTTCATCATTTATTAATATATGTTAATTCTGTTTTATGAACATAGACATTAGATATTTACAACTATGTAATTATTGGAGTGACAATATTAGTTATTCAACTTAATGATAGATAACAAATGCTTTATAATTTAGGTTTATGCTCTAACAAATTCTTATTGTGATAAAGGAGTAGAAGATTTTTATATGGATGTACAAAAGGCTTTTGATCAGATCAAACAACATTTTAAATTTGTTTTTGGAGACTTTAGTGCTAGAATTGATAAACAATTGAAAAATAAAAGGATGTCATTAAATTTGAGTATGATAGAAATGAGAGATGATATAGACTTGTGGAGTTTGAAGAAAAAGATAATCTTTATATGATGAATTGTTTTTTGTTTTTTTTTGGAAAAAAAAAGTTAAATGGAACTGGACATGGAAAGACCCAAATGAAGATAAAGCAGAATTGGATTATATTTTGACTAATAGAAAATATATATTTCAAGATTGCAAGGCTTTTAATAAATTCAATATAGGAAGTGATTATCAATTAGTGAGAAATAAGACAAGACATTAAAGAAATGCAATATAGGGAGCATACCAAAATAAAATAAAAAATAAAAATTATCAATAAAAACACTATTCACATATTCTTAATTTTCAGGAAACATTCCAATGTTTTAAATTTCCACTGGCAAACAGTTTTCAATTATAATAACAGATTTCAACCATGATTCAGAATTGAATGAAATCAATAGGAAGATAACTGATGCATTAAAAAAACAGCATCAAGAATAGCTGGTATAAAAATGCAACAATTGATCAGTAAAATTTATACTGAGACAAAACAATTTATGAAAAAAAAAGAAATATGAAAATACATAAAAATGTTGCATTAATACGGATTGAATATCTAGAATTTTGTAAAATAGTGCAAAATAGAGTTGATAATGATATAATAAAATATAATTGTGAATTAGCAAGTGAATTTGTAGAAGAAAATAAGTCATAAAAGTGTTAAAGAACATCTTGGTATTGACTGAAAATCTATTTTTGCAATGAGAAAAAAAGATGAAACTATTAATAAAGAGAGCAATGTCATCATGAATTGCATAGAAGAGTTTTATCAAATATTATATAGTAATAAAAACAAGAAAAAAGTATCTTCTACAACTACTATACTTCTGAATACCCCAGGATTTAAAATGAAGTGAGACATGCAATTAAATTGATAAAGAATTGAAAATCATCAAAGTAATGATGGAATATTAATGAATATTAAAAAAAAAACAATTCAAGAAATAGAAAAACTTTGGGCAAAATTATATACCAAATGTCTAAATAATAAATATGTACCAGATGATTGGAAGAATACAGTATTAATATTTACAAAAATGTAATAAAGAAGGTACTAAAAATTATAGACCTATCAGTCTTTTATCAGATCTATACAAAATTTTTATCAAGATAATTACAACTTATCTACAGTGAACTTTGAATTTCATCTAATCAAAATTACAAGTTGTATTAAAAATGGTTTTAGTATAGAGAATTATATCTAAGTAATGAAAGAAATTATAGGAAAAAACCAATGAATATGAATTAGTGTTATGCTTTGGATTTGTAGATAATGGAGACATTTTGGATCATCAAGGTATAGGCCTAGGGTATTGTCATTTACTAAAGAATATTTATAATATTTTAAACAGCATTAAACTGTTGCACATGCACTTTGGATTTTAACTATAAAATAAATGAATACAAACACTTCAAACACATGATAAAGTCTTTGGAAAAGATAAAATATTTATAAAAATGCAATAGTAACAATTAGATTACATAATGGTACTAGAAAGATTAACATTGAGAAGAATACATGGCAGGGTGACTCTGAATCTCCAAAACTTTTTATAACAGTTTTAAGACATTTATCTTATATAGTGTGATGTTTTATAAACTGTAATATTAATAAGACAATAAGTTAATGCACATGCACTTTGTAGATTTAACTATATAAATGAATACTCACTTTTTCCAAACACAAGATAAAATCTTTGTGAAAAAAAGAATGAATCATCTATCTTTTTGACCCAAATGTTTATGTATGGAAAAATCTTAAGTATTTGGAAATGAGAGCGTGAAGGTGTTAATTGATCACTTTAAATTACTTTTTTTTTTACTATGTGAATGAATAACACTTGCGAAATTTCTAGAATTTACGATACATCATTCTTATTAAATTAAACATATGTAAATAAGACATTTATCTTATATAGCACATTTTTTTATAAACTGTAATATTAATAATCCAATAAGCTAATGCACATGCACTTTGTAGATTTAACTATACAAATGAATACTCACACTTTCCAAACACAAGATAAAGTCTTTATGAAAAGATAGAATAAATCATCTATCTTTTTGACCCAAACATTTATGTATGGTAAAATATTAATTACAGTTTATAAAGCATTGTGCTATATAAGATAAATGTTTTATTTACATATGTTTAATTTAATAAAAATGTCATATCATAAATTCTAAAAATTTCACAAGTGTCATTCATTCACATAGTAAAAAAGTAATTTAAAGTGATCAATTAACATCTTCATGCTCTCATTTCCAAATACTTAAGATTTGCTCATACATAAACGTTTGGGTCAAAAAGATAGATGATTAATTCTATCTTTTCACAAAGACTTTATTTTGTGTTTGGAAAGTGGGAGTATTCATTTATATAGTTAAATCTACAAAGCACATGTACATCAGCTTATTGGCTTATAACTGTTTTGTAAGAGTACTTTTTGGATTAAAATGAGAAGATAAAATAATAAAAGTAAATGGAGTAATTTAAGTAATCTAGATTTCGCAGATGATGTAATTCTTATAATTTCATTACAATCGAGTATTACAAAAAGATAAAAGTTGAAATTCAAGACTTTGGTCAGATAATTCATAAAGATAAAAACATAATGAATGAAATTAATCATAGAATTAAATTTGGTTGAAATGCTTTTAGTAGAAATAACTTAATATTGAAAGAAATAAATGCCTTTTTATTTGAAAAGTAACATTTTTAATAAATGTGTTTTACCAGTTATTTGTGGATCTGTGACTTTGACACTTAATAGAAGAGCAGTATAGAAACTTCAGAACACTCAATGAATTATGAAAAGTTGTATATTACGAGCAGTAATAAAAAATCAAAAATGAAATACATAGATGAGAGAACATCCAGATGTTATTGACATCATTGAAACTATTAAGATACTTAAGTGAAGTTAATCTGGATATATTGCTAGAAGAAATGATTATGGTCAATAAAAATCTTAAACTGAATTTCAAAAGATTGTAAAAGTTCTAGAAAGACATTATATGCCAGATAGATGGTGAAATAAAGCAATGTTATAAAGTGATGTGGAAAAAAGAGGCTAGAGATCAGAGAAAATGGAATGAATTTGGAGATATATTCATCCTGGAGTAGATAAGTAATAGTTGAAAATGCTGTTGCTAATGAATTCTTGAAGAAATTCAAGATGGATATTCTTATTTTTTCACTATTTTTTTCTGTTAGAATAATTTAGTGATTAGCAAAACCGATTTTTTTTTTTTAAAACTTACAAAGTTAAATATAACTTCCATTGAAGTGATAGGGTAATATACTAAATCATAATTTACTTCTGTTATAATAAGTTAAAATACTTTTTGGTCACACTTTTATTATGATGATTTTTGATTTTTTATTGCTTGTATGTATTGCTTTTTGACTGACATACCTTGAAATATTTATTTATTTTAGTTCACTTTAATCCATTCATTTTATAATTTTTCTAATTTTATAGGTTATCAATTTTAAATTATTGTTGAAATTAAGTTGGTGCTTCAAGCTGGCGAATATTAAAACTTTAAATATAAAGAATAATGCTATTCTCATTATATATGATTGCAAACACTCCACATTGTTATAACTTACATTACTTTTTGTATATATACTTTACATCCACTACAAAAAAAAATTCTCCAAGGTTAATCCAATTGTCTTTGAAACAAAGCTCCACATCACTTCAATAACTTTATCATTTCATTAATCCATATCAAGGTTTTTTTTCTAAATCTTTTATAATCTCTAGAAATCCAGTTTAAAACTTTTATGGTTAATCTATTGTCATGTCTTCTAGTGACATATCCAATCCACTTTCATACCAGTCTCTAATTTTTTTTAGTGTCAGTGATATCTGTTGGTTATGTGGCATAATAATTTATACTTGTGGTAACTATGGATATGACTTGGAAATCAAATTTGAATAAAAGTAAAAAAAAATAAAAAAAATAAAAGTTTCAAGAAAGCTTAAATTGAATTGTAGTTTTTCTATTTAAAGTTGCTGATTTCAATTTAATTTAAGAAATTTTAAAAGCTTTAAAAATATATGCCACGTGAGGTGGATGGATAAGAATTACTGATATTTGATTTATATATACTATTAATTAGAGAAACTGATAGTAAACTTATTCATTATGGACAATAAGAAAAGGTTTATCTTAAAAATAATATAAAAATTCGATCACATTCTTTTAATAAATAAATAAATAACTATTGATCATTTTTTATCAGGAAAAATATTATTATGTAAGACCAGTTTAGATGAAAGGCATTTTTGGTAATTTGTAGTTTATCGTTTTTTCAGTTGCGTATAATCTATGTTTGAAAGTGTGAGAATGATAAATTGTAATTATATATATATATATATATAATATGAGTATGCATATATATATATATATATATATATATATAATATGCATACTCATATTAGATTTACAATGAGACAGAGTCTGATGGAAAACTCCCTTTTCTTGATGTTTTAGTCACCAGAACACCAAATAGTTTATCTTTTTCAATTTATAGAAAGAATACACGCACGGACAGATATTTACATTTCCAAACTCTTTTAAATAGAGCATTTAACCTTTCAGAAAAGTCACATCTCAAAGATGAAATAAGTCATATTAATAGTGTTTTATTAGCAAATAGTTATAATTATAAATTTATTAAAAAAGCCTTATTTCAAGCCCAAAATGGACAAAATATAAAACAAAAAGATGATAAATCAGCTATTAGGATTTGTGTTCCATAGGTAAAAGGAACTATAGACGGTATTGGACGTATATTAAAACGTTATAATATAAATACAGCGTTTTCTACTCATCAAAAGATGAGCAATATAATAACCAAGCCTAAGGATTCAATCCCTCTTGAATCTCATGGTGTTTATCAAATCTCATGTTAAAATTGTAAGGCTTCTTACATAGCTATGAGTAATCGTCAGATCAGTGTTAGGAGAGATGAGCATGCTAATGCAGTTAAAGAACACTCATCATCATCAGCACTCTCACTCCATACTATGGTTCAGGTCATAAAATTAATGTTTCTAGTACCAGGATCATATCCAGATGTGATAATCTATACCAGTGCAAAATTAGAGAAGCCATTGAGATACTTAAAAGGCCAGATTGTATCAATAAGCGAGATGATACAAGCAAACTTCCTCCTATTTGGAAAGATTTTTTTAAAAAACATTCTTAATTTAACATTTTTGCTATTGGTGGAACTTTAACAATTTTTTCAAATCAGTGATTGTAGCGCCTCTACAACCGTCTTTCTACGTTTTATCACTCTGTGGATGACTTGGATGACTTGTGTTACCAAGTCGATATTTTAACATGAATGAACCCGCAATATATACATATATATATATATATTGTAATGGTCAGCTACTGGTGTATAATAAGCCAACATGTTCATGAACTGATTTTATAACAGTTGGTTCAACTGCTAATTTTATAACAATCTACCTACACCAGGTATGTCAAGCCAATGCAATTTTGAATTGGTCAATAAATAAGATAAACATAATTGAGAACTCTCAAGAGTTTTAATAATATGACTAAGTAAATAAACAAATCCAACCATCAATAACTAAATGTTCATATAGCATTAAGGTATGGATTTAAATAACTATACTAAATAAATAACTAAATTATATAAATAAACATCTTCATCAAATAATTAATTTAAAAACTATCATAATGTTTTTCAAAAATTAGATTACAAGTCTTACAGATTTCTTTTAAATGAATATAAAAATATATATTATGGTGTGACAATAAAAAAATTAAAGTGTAATGATTAATTAAATAAATATAAAAATGAAGTTAATTTTAATAAAAATAAATTATAATTTACTTACATTAAAATAATAATAATATAAAAAGTAAATAAAATGAATGAATAAATAATGGAATAATTTCTGGGATACTATTTCAAATGCAAAAACAAAATCTAAAATTATTATGGGCATCTTTATATCCTATGTGTATATTGGTGGTTTGTTGCACAATATTAACTTCATTAAAGGTTTTTTAAAAGAAGCATAAAAATATGCCTTAATAAAGTTTAATTACGATTATATTACTTAGAATGTTTTTTTAGTCTTTAATAACTATTTCTTCATACATCAGTTTTTAATTATAGCTGTCTTCTGTAAACATGATTATTATATTATTCTTAGTCGCTATTCTTATTTATTATTTTATTATTTCATCATATAATGTTTAACATAAATATCTTGTAACATTAAACTCCTCTAATATTTTTATTACAACTGCATGGTTTTCAGACTGAGATGCATTCATATGCAAATATAAAATTATAGAGGTTTTGATCTATTCTCTCTTAAAGGTAACAAGTAATATATTCTTAGAAAAACGTATAGCCACAAAGACTAGAAAATATTTTAAAGATAAGTATAACATACTATTTTCAAATAAATTTATCCTAAATATTATTTATAAACTTATAACACTTTACTGCAAAGTAAAAATTTATACAATTAATACATATTAAAATATGCATGTAAATCTACTTTATAAAGTTACTTGTTTTTCTAAGATCATTTCCTGTTAAAATGCTATAAACTATATATATATAATCTATTGTACCGGTAAAAATCACCATGCTTAATCACACACAGTAATCCGAATTCAAACCCAGTCCACGTCTAGGAATAAATTCCAAAATGCAAACTAAATTCAAACCCAAAATCCTGGCATGACCCACCGATGACAACATTACAACGGTATGGGGTTTTCCCTTTACTAGCTCATCGAAAAACACAGACTAAATTACCTACAATCAGCTATTTCATAGATATCTTATAGTCGGGATATTGGTACGGCTGATAATTTAATGTATATATTTAAGTTGTCGATACAGACAGCAAGTGATTGACTAGATTTCGAGAGTAATAATGCAAGAGAGACAAAATTAGGTTAGATAAATTTTTAATAAATTATTGAAAGCATTGAATAATATTATTTACAGGTACGGTAAAACTCTCATATGTATTTTATAATAAATTGCTGCTAGTCATCAATAATCGGTTTGTACTGATTAACAAACTCATGCCAATATTTATGTGTTTAAATGGTTGTACAGGTTGATATGAGAATCAGAGTAATTGGAGCACTTAAAATATTTAACTACTAGTTTATTAAATTGTTTTATTTTAATCGATTCAAACCATTGCGTATACGGATAAATGGGAAGCGGTTTTATATAAAAATATAATATATAATACTGATGTACTGATGGTTGCCGGGATTAAGGTATACTACAATAATAACTTGCGGTGCATTGACGGAATACCGGGCGGCTTGTACTTTGACAAGTCTTAATGCCCCCAAGTAGATCCGGGACACTACAACCAGCCAGGCTCATTTTCGAACCCCGGTGATCCAAGAGATTACCTGGAGAAGAATTTCTTTCTCTCCATGTGGTAGAAAACGAGACGCCAACTTAGGCAAAGGTAAAGGCATTGCCACAGTAACATCAAGGAAGAGTGATCGGAAGTGGATTTTAAAACGAAATTATATAAAACCTTTTCTCTCCGTAACATTTTCTACGCAACAGTCCGATATAACTATTCAATAAAAACATGGTGAAATCAAACGATCGCAAAAGTAACAATTAATTAATTTCACTCTGAATCCCATAACTCCCCAGATTATTCAGCAGGTAATCATAGCAATAAAATATTCACTTGTTATCATTACTCCGTATTAATATATAAAAAAAAAATATAAAATTTTAGACTATTTTAAATATTTGAGATTTGGAGTATAGATTAAAATATCAGGACAAAGTGAAAGAAACAATAAAAATATTTGAATATCTCTCAACTCAACATAAATGAAACAATTTTTAGTTCGATACAAGAAAATTACTTTTAAAATGAATATAATAAATATTATGAGATAAACTTTACTGACCTTAATTAGAGTTGAGAAATATTATTATTGGCATCGTTTTGTTTGTAAAATAAGTAATAGTAAAAATATAAATGTATTCACAAATGGATTATTAGAAGGCACAAATATTAATACTTATCATCTAAAGACTAGAGCACAGAAATATTAGAGAAGAAATTTACTGACAGGTTTTAGTGTAACATTTTCAAATAGAAAACAAGAAATTTACATGCAATTAATTAGGTTTACAGATTAAATATAAAATTATTACTGAGAGGAAAGTTAAAAAGTTCCTGTAACAAAAGTTACCATTCTTTCTTCGTCCGGCTTTTCTTCTTGCGGTGATATGTATGAAGAACGTAGGCGCGCATTTTGAATTTCTTAGAATGGCATGGTTAATTTAAATGTTGGAATTTGGAAGACTGGAGGCTGGAAAATCAATGGAGGCGGAGCTATGAACAAAAACTAGGCAGAAAGGTCAACCGTAGCCATCTTAAATATAATATAGACACTCTAACTTTTGACTTGGCTGTGCTTAGATCATCTCAAGCTACAGCAAAGTAGTTGTTCCAGAGAAATCACTTCAACCATTATTAAGAAGTTGCCCGGTAAACTGCAATAATGATGGGCTAAGTCCAAGAAGCTGATTCCTGTTCTGCCAAGTTAAGTCTTTCGTACCGCTGATTTTTAAATTTAATACATGATTCTAAATTGACAAAACAACTACATCGGAATTCGTGAATACAAAAATATAAATTCATTATCTTAATTTATCGAAGTACAAATTAATTATTCTATACATTTGTACAAGTAAGATTTTGATTAAAAATACTGATCAAAGGAATGTGACTTTTGATCAGCATTTTTAAATGACTTTGTATAATTTGCAAAATTAAAATTTAAAGAAAATATACACGCAATTGAAACTTTTAAATTGAGCTAATATAAATCCACAAACCACACACACACGAATATTATTCATCATGATTTGTGACATTTATACTCATACTCTTTACATTAAATTCTTTTTAAACAAACACAAAATAAATAACTTAAAATTTATGTGGCTTGGAATAGAAAAAGTCTCATTGCGGGTAAATAGTGGTTTAGAATCACCGTTCTTAAATGACAACCATGAAACTAAGACGATTCTTCGATCTGTCTGTTTCACTATGAACATTGAATTCTTTCTTTTTTAAAAAAAATCATCAATTACATAAAAAAAGAGGATTAGATGAAAATAAAACAGTCTATAATTTTTTGTTTAATTCCCTCAGTGATTTTAAGAATTTGGCAACGAGTCAATGTTTTCCAAGGAAGTTCATTAGCACATATGCAACTAAATAAGTTATTTATTCTATAAGAGTCTTGTTTTTATCCTCTCATAATGTTTTAATTATAAGTATTGTAATTTGTCAGAGTTTTTTTTATAAATTTTGAAATAAATAAATTTGTTAACATTCCTCAGTTCCAAAACTTAATGTTTCCTTCAATATTCATAGATGACAGAATCACCATCACTATCATATTCATCCATTATTGATTTACTGCAGGATGGTCTCTCCATGTTTAATCCATCTCAAATTTCTAGCCTCTCTTCTCCACATCATCTCAGTACACTTCTTTACTTCATCCATCCACCTCACATGTGATTTTTTTTAGATCTATTACAATCTCTGGGGATCCAGTTTAAGCTTTTCTAGCAATATGTCCATCCCAATTCCACTTCAGTCTTTTAATTTTTTTAATGATGTCAAAAACATTTTTTTTGTTCTCTCACCCATGTATTTTATTTTCAATTTCTTCTTGTTACTCCTAAAATACATCTTTTCATACTTATAATTTAGAAGGCTATTGCATTGTAGCCAAATGTTTCTAATTTCTTTAAACTAATGTCTTTGAAATTGCTTTCTCTCTCTCTCTCTCTCTCTCTCTCTCTCTATATATATATATATATATATATTAAAATAAAGCATAAAAATGAACAACATAGGAATAATGGATGAATAAATGAATGCTTGTATATAAAAAGTTTAGTCATATTTATAGATTTTTTTTCCAACATCATATTTATTACCTTTTCTGATTTGTCTTCGAAGTAAATTCTCATTATTTTAAATTTATACAACCACCAATTTGCATGTTAGAATGCCCTTTTAAATATACGTTATCTTTTATAATTAAAAATATGTTAAATTACCTAATCATTTACAATTTATAATATTAGGTCAATATTTTTAAAATAACACTCTACAGTTTTTATACATTTAAACACAGAAATCACATATATAATAAAATAAAGCATTTTCTTTTATTTATTTAGCATTAGAGCTGCTCAACACATTTATACTTACAGAAGAGCAAAAAAAAAACAACGATAACTTCTCAATATTCTTGGAACATGAGAAGCAGGCTGGCCATGTGTTTGAACCAGGCAACCCCAAGATAGTATGCTCTGAAGCCAACGACTGCAAAAGAAAAGTCAAGGAGGCGTATTTTATTATCAGTGATAACAATTCCATCAATAGACGCGACACGTGCTTTTCTATCTCGAAAAAATGGACAAACTAATTTGCATTCACATTTGCATATTTTATTAGTTAACAATACTACATAAATGATTTATAACTTATGTTGGCCATGAATATGAGGGTAAACCTCGAAAGCGCTCGGCCCATTTAATTGTTTTTGGTTTTTGCAGCTTCTTCGTCAGCGGGTAAATCGTTTTTATAAGCCATTATATTTTAAATAATCTCTTCAGTAAATAAATATTAAACGATAATGACATAATAAAGTTTTTCCAAATAATGTTTTAAATTTAAAATAAAAAATAACTAATATACATACACACATATACATGTGAAATAATAAAGTAAAGCTATATTAATTACTTTAACACTGTTTTAAAGTATATATGATTTAATTACAAATATTGATTTATTATTTCTGTTACGCATTCATTCTCAAACTCACAAAATGTTATGACTTCTAAAGTGTTACATTTTATTAACTTCTACAATAATGCATGGACTTAAATAAAATATTAACTCTTAATATCGTTTTTGCCATAAATTTAAACATTTTGTTACTAATAATTTCAGAAATGCAAAAAATTACTACATACAACTATTATGTGTGTGATCAGGTGGGTCAGCAATATGAGATGGCATGAAGAGTTGAGCGTCGTGTGAAAGTCTCATTTCGAATCTTGCATACATTATATATATATAATGTATGCAGATTTAAGCCTGTATAGTGTATTAATTTATATATACAACTATTATTTAAATAAGGCTATAACCTTAGTACATGCACCTTGAGTGCTTAATTTATTACAAGAGAGACTTCTACAAATGTAAACGCAAAATTCGACTTTATAAAGATAAGAGCGGCCCACTCTTATCTTCAACCTTTTTTTTTTACAACTACTATAAATTTTAATGTCTGATTCATAAGTATCCAATTTTATTAATATTATACTTGATATATATGCTAATAAAATGTTTTAAATTACACATATTATTAAGCTTAGATCATACCCTACACATTACAATATATTTACACACATATATAATTATGATATGTAAAATACAATTTAATATACTTCAGCTTGATTCCACCAGCCATTAGAGGAGTAGAAATAATTTTAAAATGTTGTAGAGATGTATGAAAGTTAGAATACTGCTTGTTTTAATTTAAAAATATCTTAAATTTGTAAGTTAAAATTATTTGACACGTAATTGAGATACTTTGTCCATTAAAATCTAGAATAAAAAGTTTATTGGAGTTAACAAAAAAAAAACAAAACAAATTTTAATCTAATGGCTGTTTTTTTGTTTGTAATTTGTTGTCCAATAAAAGCCAGCAAAGTCTAGAAAAAGAAACAAGAGGCAATAGTGAATATTAATGGCTAATTATCTTTTGCTGTAACAACTTACATATGAAAAAAATTATGAGTTGGGAACTTCTATATTATGGTCAATATCTAAATTATGCAATATGAGTGAGTGCTAAAGATGTTGACTATTGTTTAGTTAAATTATCAATTTTAACTTTTCTAATACTAATGTAATGACTGCTCATAATTATGTAAGAAACTTTTAAAAAATTTAAATTAGATTTTATAAATTCATTAGATCTCACAATAGACTTAATACTTAAATTTAGTACATTTTATTAGCAATTTTTGATTGTTGATGAATAGAGTATTAACATTATAGTCTATTATTAGTCTTCAGATGTTCAATATTTTGAACTGATTTATGTAACCAATTTAGTACCCATTTTAAGCTTGGATAGTCATATACATCTACAAACAGTTCAGTTTTTATATAGAATTGTGTCCTTAGCTTTTAAAAATTATAGGCATTTCTGTTGTGAGGCCAGATTTTGATATACAACAATAAAATATTAGTCAAGAATTGTTAGCCGAGAGGTCACCGCAATTACCTTGCAAGCAAGTAGTTGGCTGCAGATGGTTGTGGGTTCGCATCCTGGCCGATGCTATGACATATATTGAAACAGACAGATCGAAGAATCGATCTTAGTTTCATGGTTGTCATTTAAGAACGGTAATTCTAAACCACTATTTACCCGCAATGAGACTTTTTCTATTCCAAGCCACATAAATTTTAGGTTATTTATTTTGTGTTTGTTTAAAAAGAATTTAATGTAAAGAGTATGAGTATCAATGTTACAAATCATGATAAATAATATTCGTGTGTGTGTGGTTTGTGGATTTATATTAGCTCAATTTAAAAGTTTCAATTGCGTGTATATTTTCTTTAAATTTTAATTTTGCAAATTATACAAAGTCATTTAAAAATGCTGATCAAAAGTCACATTCCTTTGATCAGTATTTTTAATCAAAATCTTACTTGTACAAATGTATAGAATAATTAATTTGTACTTCGATAAATTAAGATAATGAATTTATATTTTTGTATTCACGAATTCCGATGTAATTGTTTTGTCAATTTAGAATCATGTATTAAATTTAAAAATAAATGAAAACCGAACGTAGAACTCTTATCAAGAAAGGCAAAGGCTATTGTATAGTCAAAAATTAGATATTGCTGGAGGCCAGAAAATCAAAGGAGGCGGAGCTATGAACAAAAACTAGGCAGAAAGGTCAACCGTAGCCATCTTAGATATAATATAGACACTTTAACTTTTGACTTGGCTGTGCTTAGATCGTCTAAAGCTACAGCAAAGTAGTTGTTCCAGAAAAATCACTTCAACCGTTATTAAGAAGTTGCCCGGTAAACTGCAATCATGATGGGCTGAGTCCAAGAAGCTGATTCCTGTTCTGCCAATTTAAATCTTTCATACCGCTGATCTGTAATGTTTTCCGTGCTTCCAGTCTTCCAAATTCCAACATTTAAATTAACCATGCCGTTCTAAGAAATTCAAAATGCGCGCCTACGTTCTTCATACATATCACCGCAAGAAGAAAAGCCGGACGAAGAAAGAATGATAACTTTTGTTACATGAACTTTTTAACTTTCCTCTCAGTAATAATTTTATATTTAATCTGTAAACCTAATTAATTGCATGTAAATTTCTTGTTTTCCATTTGAAAATGTTACACTAAAACCTGTCAGTAAATCTTTTCTCTAATATTTCTGTGCTCTAAACTTTAGATGATAATTCTTAATATTTGTGTCTACTAATAACCCATTTGTGAATACATTTATATTTTACTATTACTTATTTTACAAACAAAACGATGCCAATAATAATATTTCTCAACTCTAATTAAAGTCAGTAAAGTTTATCCCATAATATTTATTATATTCATTTTAAAAGTAATTTCCTTTTATCGAACTAAAAATTGTTTCATTTATGTTGAGTTGAGAAATATTCAAATATTTTTGTTGTTTCTTTTACTTCGTTATAATATTTTAATCTATACTCCAAATCTCAATACTTAAAATAGTCTAAAATTTTATTATAATTTTTTATATATTATTACGGAGTAAGAATAATAAGTGAATATTTTTGCTATTATTACCTTCCGAACAATCTGGGGAGTTATGGGTTTCAGAGTGAAATTAATTGATTATTACTTTTGCGATCGTTTGATTTCGCTAGTTTTATTGAATAGTTATATCGGACTGTTGCGTAGAAAATGTTTCGGAGAGAAAAGGTTTTATATAATTTCGTTTTAAAATCCACTTCCGATCACTCTTCCTCGATGTTACTGTGGCAATGCCTTTACCTTCGCTTAAGTTGGCGTCTCGTTTTACTACCACATGGAGAGAAAGAAATTCTTCTCCAGGTAATCTCTTGGGTCACCGGGGTTCGAAAATGAGCCCGGCTGGTTGTAGTGTCCTGGATCTACTTGGGGGCATTAAGACTTGTCAAAGTACAAGCCGCCCGGTATTCCGTTAATCACCGCAAGTTATTATTGTAGTATACCTTAATCCCTGCAACCATCAGTACATCAGTATTATATATTATATTTTTATATAAAACCGCCTCCCATTTATCCGTATATGCAATGGTTTGAATCTATTAAAATAAAACAACTTAATATAAACTAGTAGTTAAATATTTTAAGTGCTCCAATTACTCTGATTCCCATGTCAACCTGTACAACCATTTAAACACATAAATATTGGCATGAGTTTGTTAATCAGTACCAACCGATTATTGATGACTAGCAGCAATTCATTATAAAATACATATGAGCGTTTTACCGTACCTGTAAATAATATTATTCAATGCTTTCAATAATTTATTAAAAAATTATCTAACCTAATTTTGTCTCTCTTGCATTATTACTCTCGAAATCTAGTTAATCACCTGCTGTCTGTATTGACAACTTAAATATATACATTAAATTATTAGCCGTACCAATATCCCGACTATAAGATATCTATGAACTAGCTGATTGTAGGTAATTTAGTCTGTGTTTTTCGATGAGCTAGTAAAGGGAAAACCCCGTACCGTTGTAATGTTGTCATCGGTTAGTCATGCCAGGGTTTTGGGTTTGAATTTAGTTTGCATTTTGGAATTTATTCCTAGACGTGGACTGGGTTTGAATTCGGATTACTGTGTGTGACTAAGCATGGTGGTTTTTACCGGTACAATATGAAATAGTAAAATATTATATGAGTTAACATGATGTTAACTTACTTATTCTTTATTCCTTTTAAATTTTAGTAACTAATATATATATATATATATATATATAGATGATGGTGATTAATAAATCTCTATTTTTTATTGTCTTATTCAATATCCCCATTGTAGCTTGAGATTTTTGGTTCTCATTAGTGAGGAGCATTGGGTGCAGGAACACATTCCTTCTAGAAACCATCACCTCTCTATTATACTAGCAAGCTATCATCCCAAACTGAAAAACATATGAATGCTATCAACCTTAGCGAAGTTACTTGGATAGTCATACAAATTGGAAACACTTTAGTTTATATATGTTATGGTATACTTAGTCATTGTTGTTTTAGCAGCATGCATTTTTCATTAATCACCTCTATTCCATCTATCATCTACCACCTATTAACTACTAAAGATTACAATAAATGGCATAAATATAATAAAATGAACATGCATGTTGCTGGAACAACAATATGTAAGCTGGAGTCATATGATAAAACATGTGGTAGTTTGTTGGGTTATATCAAATCCTGTCTATAGGATAAGAATATGATAATATATAGAAACTAAAGTGTTTTCCAGATCTATTTGATTAAGATTAAAAATATTTATATGTTCTTCAGTTTGGGCTAATAACTTAATAGTATAATAGAGAGGGAAATGATAAATTGTTAGAAGAAAAGTGCATTAGATTCTAAAAATCCAAGTGCTTTGTTCTAAGATCAAAAGCTGTCACTGATAGAAACCATAAACTTAAAACTAGTCTGTGGATATTGGATAAACAGACCAAAATAGAGATATATTAAAGTACTGCCATCTGGCATTTATTAGTTATTGAAGCTTAACAGTAGGGGGAGTAGAAGTAATGGAGTATGCTGTGAATGCAGCAATATGTATATTGAAGTATTGATATTTTGTTAATTAATATTATGATCCTTTAACTTCTCTTATATATTCCTGAAATATTTTTTTAATTTGAAATAAAATAATTGCTAATATCATTATTTAAATGTAATATTCACTTACTGAGTGATTAATTATATGTTTAGTAACAAATTCGTGTTTATTAATTATTATTGTTAGTCGTAAAATATTTTTGTTTTAATTATTAATTTATTAGACTGTGTAATCTATTTTAGAGTCAGAAACTTTCTATTTCTTTTCCAAGTTATTTCTGAGCATACATCTATGAAAGGAAACAAATAATGTTAAGGGGCCTAGTGACATAGACATTCTTAATTTAATTAAGGAGTGACGGATCTTATATTTATATTTTTGACCTTATAATATTGTAAAAATAAGAATGTTGCAGATATATATCGCAAAGCAATAATATATCATGTAAATGAATATTTACCATTTAATTATAGTAATCTACTAGATAACTAAAAAAATCTCTTATTTGATTTTATCCATATAATTGAAATCTAAACTATTATTTGAATGATCACTAACCATCATCATCACAAATGGAACCACTACTCTCCTCCAGATAAATGCAGTTATATAGCTATTGTTCCGTGATCAAACAATATTTTTGATTACATATAAAATAATGTCGAACGTTATGATTATTTATGCACTTTATGATCATTTTATTTCCATCAGAAAGTGATTCTATTTCCCAACACTTGACTACCCAACTCTGGGCTCAAATACAATCTTATGCCCTAAAAATTATATAGGATAAGATATATTCATGTGATTAAAGAAATATAATAGCTTTAAATATTCAAAGTGAAACACATCTGAGGATAATAATGATAATACACACATAAAAATCAAAAGCTGAACAATAGAGTTATAAATTAAGATAATCATTGACGAAAAACAAATTCCAAAAAATTATTAAATTCATATGACAATATAGAACAAAGAAGCAGAAAAAAGTGATATGAATAAAAAAAAATGTTTTAAAAAAAACTGAATATTGGGTGATATTCATACATGATTCATTATGGTTGGTTCAAAGTCTGCATATCATAAAAAACATAAATTTACATTTTTGAAAATCTAGAAATATTGGTAGTAATAAAAAGAAAATGAGTCAAAAAAGAAGGGACTATTAAGATACAAAGTACTAAGGCAGTATGGTAAACAATTTGCTGTATTTATAAGAGTTATGAATGAAATATATAAAAAAATAGTTGACTGAAATATTTAAGAAAAAAACAACAACAGAAAAATAAATGATATATGAAAATGACTACAAGAAAAAGTGTAGTAAAAAGGCAATAAAAAAAAAGCAGAGAAAAGTAATAAATACAAAAAGGAATAAAAATATACAAATATTGAAAAATAAGAGTATAGAGAAAAAAATCAAGACAGAACAAAATAGATGAGGGAAAAAACAAGAAAAGCAGCAATTGAAAGAAATTCTAGAATAATAACTAATTCAGGAAATAAAAAGATTGGAAAAAGATGTTTTGCTAGATTAATAGTGGAAATATTGATGATCATATGTCCAGAAAAGTTAAAATATATAAAAATTGTAGTGAAATGGCTTTAGCAAAAATTTAAGATTATAAACAACTCAAGTGAATGTATATGGGCATTATAGATCAATCTAAAATATATACTGATGGAAGTATGGAGAAGTGAAAAAAATCAATATAGATAGTGCTAAAGATTCTAGGACTGATGGTTGCACTATTGATAAAAAATGAAAGGCAAAATGTCTTGGTGGATGCTAAAAATTTTGCAGAGAACAATGCAAAATATAATTACAGTACTATAGTGTGATCATATTATTAGAACAGTACTACATAGAACCTGAATTTAGATGAAAAACACAAATTAGATGCAGTGGAAGAGAGAAAATATATACTATTGCAATGAATAATTTGCAAGTTTATCTACTTATGAAACTATGTTCAGTTCTTTAAGTAAAAAATGAAAGTTAATTTGATTTAATATTGAATACTTTAGATACTAAAAGTAAATCCAACATAGATAAAAGAAATAATACTGAAAATAATTTCCAAAATATATTATTTAAAGAATTTCATTACATTTTTTTTAGTTGTTACATCTATTAACGATATGCAAAAAATATTAATGTAGGATAATAATTGATGTAGTACAATTAATATTTTAAATGATGTTGATGCTACAAATTGGTTTGACATAGATTAATGAACCAGGCATACAAATAATAAAGAAGTCATAAATAAAAGAAAATTGAGAAAAAATCTGTGTAATATGTCAAAAATGGAAAACACTCAAGAAGCTTTTCAAATTAATTCAATGATTGGAAATTTTGCAGTAATATCAAAGATTTCAGAAGTTAAGACAAATCTGAATCATGAATGTTATTTAAATTAATTTATTGATAATGAATAAATGTAAAAGGACTAAAATGACTGTGAGAAAAAAAGAAGATAATGTACATTTTTTGCAAAAAAGTTGAAAATAAAACAGAATCAGTAATTATATCTAATAAATATGTAATTAGATATAAAAAAAAATACATAATACAGTATCTATAATTTTATTATTTAAGACTGTTGGTAGTATTGAAGATTCATGCAATGTATTAAATGCATGTCATAATATAAAATTTTATAAGTATTGCAAAGAATCAAAAAATATCTTCAGTATCAACTGGGAAATGAAGGATTACTGATTCAAAATTGAGAGGAATGTTATAATAATTTTTATAATGCCCTCAGAATTTGTTATAAAATTCAACACAAAACATATTATCTGGTCTTAAATATATAAAGTATATGAATGAAAATTAAAATTATTATTATTTTTAACTGGGAAAGATGAGATGTGTGGTGCATCTGTTATATATATATATATATATATATATATATATATATATATATATATATATATTAATTCCAATATTTTCATGGATAAATGATGATTTCATATTGTTATTATTTTTGGGATATTCTGTGTTGTAAAATGATATTGTACTGAAATGTTATTTTGCTACACAGAATATCCCGAAAATAATAATAATATATATAATATTCAAATATAAGTATATTTTCTATACTCAATTTAATGTAATTAAAAGGGATGTGAACTCAAACTTTCAAGCTCCCTATGGCTATGCACTCTCTCTTATACAACTGATACAAATACAAGTGAAAACATAAATGATCTCCAATATATTCATTTCATGTGAACCAGCACTCAACAGTTAGTCAGATAATCCATCTTCCCACATATACATCATCAGTTCTCTGTTTGTATTAAAATATCAACTTTTCAAACTTTAATGGACAAGCTTCAATCTTCTCCATCTTCCTATTCTCCAGTCATTGGTGGAACACTCAAAGCCCTTGTTGATGCCAATATTATTGTCATACCCATGTTGACTTTATATCATCTGACCCCTCATATATAGGACCTTAATATATCAATTTAAATACACAGAAGAAGGATAGTTTGATACAAACTGAATAAGTAATATTAAAATATAAATTTATTTTCTGTACTAAATACTTAATGTAATGATAAGAGACTTGAACTCAGATTTCAAGCTTCCTAATCTATAGACTTAAAATTACACAACTCATGAACATGATCACATACATGTATCTCCAATATACATATTTTATGCTGAACCAACACACATCAGTTGGTCCAGGTCACCATTTCCCACACATATATACAATCACTGTGCAATTTATATTAATAGAGAAAATTGCAAACTTTAATGCACAAACTTCAATCTTCTCCACCTTCCAATTTATTATCCATGTCATTCAGAATCCAATGATGGAATAGTCAACATCAACATGAGTATCAAAATAATATTGGCATCAATTAAAACTTATTTATTGGATTTGATCATCAACTCACAATATTGGGATGGACAAATAAATCTATTTCTGACACTGAGAATACATTTAACTAAAGCCTCAGTCAACTATGAGTCTTATAGATTACTAAACATATATTATCAATATTATGACTTGGTCACTTTGAAATCTAGAGGAAAATAAACAATACAATATCTGAAATTATATCTGGCTCACTTTTGAAACTTAGAGGATGACAAATATAAAATTATGCCTGGATCACTGGTGAGATTTAAAGGCTGAAAAATTTAATATAAACTCATTGAGAACAGTGCTAAGATAAAGACTATCTGGAATATCATGAAAACATTGTAGCCTCAAAACAGTGAAAAATCATCCATATATCACCAGTACAGAAAGCAACATGATCAACTTTCAACAAACTCATGAAATTATTTTTAATTTAAATTTTATGGTAGTATCTCTATTTATTTACCTTTATAATTTATATTACATAATTATTTTTCTATTTTCTTATAATATTTGCCCAATTAACTAATCCAAAGTCACCAACGTAAGAACCAATCTTATTCATATCAGGTTTAAAACTTATCTCTTTCTAAATATTTTTATTAATATTCAGGCCCTCACTCAGGATGACTTGAAGAATCTTTTATTTATCATATCATAACTTTCACTTATTTCTAAAAAAATGACTTTTTTATTTTGTGCTTTTTGGATTTACATTTTGTGTTTGGTTTCACATAATAAGTTTTTAAATGTAATAATTTATAAGTTATTATGTCTAGCATATTTATTTGTATTAACTCTGGGTTTTGTTCTATAATTCTTGAAGTTTTAACACCAAGTAAATCACGTCTATACTTTAAGCTATTAAACTGATTTTCTTAATCAGTCATTTCTTTAATAATTTAATTTATTTTCTAAACTAATCTTTTCTTCATTTTTACTCTTATTTATATTATGTGGACTTTCAAATACGTGATCAATTATAACATAGACATCAGCATCCAAAACTTCTGTGTCAAAATGGAACTTATTTATACTATCAATATCATGATTATCTTTAATTTAAGCACTCTGACATTTATCATTAATTTTATCTGTTTCATTCTAAAATTATATCACAATTGGCTTTATCTATTTGATGATCTACTAAAACATTTTATTTTCTTTAATTTTCTTCATCAACTGGGTTCTATCCTTTATCATCTGGGCTCTATCATCTTTATTCAATTGGACTTCAATACCCAATCCACTAATTTTTCTTTCTAACCCTACAACTTGACTTTCTAACCTACTTATTATATATTCACTTAGTTGTTCTACTTATTTTTATTCTGTCTGGTCAATTCTCAATTTGACTTCTAAGCCCTATGTTCTGTTCTTCCATTTGATATTTTATTTCTTTATTTTATGATTTATGATTTTCCATTTGTCCCTTTATTTCTTTTTTAATATCTGCAAACATGTTCATTATCATGCTTATAAACTCATTACTATAAGATTCAGTTTCACTTCCTTGTACTTTCATTTTTGTATTAGCTCTTGTAACTGTAGACTTCATCACTAGACATAAAAAACTATAATAACAATTGTTAAACTTTCCAACACAAATTAGAAACACACATATATATATATATATATTGATATGGATATGTGTCTCATGGCATACAACAATATAGTAGTGTGTGTGCATATATATATATAAAGTTGAAAGAAAAAAAGAAATAAACACAAACAAAAATTTTTGTAGATAATTTCTATATTACACTGGAATAACAATTGAGAAATAAATAATTTTAAATTAAAAAAAATATATAAATTAAACATTTTAATTAATATTTTATTAATTAACATGCTTTTATGTTAATATATATATATATATATTGTAATGATCCAGAGAAAGCGACTTAACGTCAACTGCCCTACAGGGCGCCATCTTGGCATTTGAACCTAGAAAAATTTATAAAGTAGGCAGATACGTAAGTCAAAAAAAAAAATTTTTTTTTAAATATTTTGGTTCCGGTCGTTAGCCCATGTCACTAGCTCAGGGAGTAGCAGAGATTTAATAATATCATATGGTATCTAATTATATTTCAATATTAAAAAAATAAATAAAATAAGCCACTTCCAGTAATTAACATACAAACATTTATTTATTTCACATATATATAAGATTTAAAATTATTTTAGTATTAGTTTTACAGTTCAAAATTTAACCTACATTTTTAACTTTGATTTTTGACTTTAATTTACATTTACTTACTATTATATTCTAATTTTATATTTTTAATTAAGTTCGCACAGATAAATTTATGAAAGCTTGTTTTATAATGTTGAATATAGATCGGTTACATAGATTCCATGGTCAAAAACATTTCAAAATAAACATAAACGATCAAAATACAAAATTATTGATTACTGACAATTGCGGAGGGAAATTTATATGTAACCCATTAGTATTCACCATAAGATACTTGCATTGTCACCAATAATTTAAAAGACATCCGAATAAATACATTTTAGATACTCACCATAAGGTATCATTATTTATCGAATGTCTATATATTTTGATCAAATATGGAAACGCAAAACATAGTTAACCAATAAACAATCCATGCAAGCGTCTATAAACAACTTAAATTTAATGCATTTTTATTTAGGGTCGAGTATGAATAGACCAGATAAATTTGCTTTTGAAAATAAACATTCTATCCCTATTTAACCTTAGACTAAAATTCGTAGTCAAACTGGCATCAATTTATCTGATATATCGATGTATTCAATGTAATAAAATACGGCAGCACAAAAGGTTAAGAGAAGAAATTGCCTCTTATGAGATAGGAATATTACATCTATCTGCAAAGAAGAGCAATAAAACAAAAAACTCCATAGAAAGGAACTGCGGTATCTGACTTATAATTCCTTCCATAGGCAAACGGAAGTGCATGGCGTATGAAGCGATTCTGCCCGTAGCGAATCAATATTACATCTACTAATCACACCAATATATCCAATCCATTGACCCAATTTAACCACGAAACAAATAACCTAAGATTACCCTCCCCTAATATAACTTTACAAATCTATACAGCCATTCACGCCCGACTTAAGTTTAACATTGATATATTTTAATTCATCGGAAAACAGAAATCATAAATAAACTTAAAGAACAAAGTTAAATAAATGGAAATGATTTTACACAAATAAATAAAAAAATACATCAAATAACATTTTAACTACTTTAGTCAGATAGGAAACTAATGCAATTATTTTAAATACGAAAAGTTTTTAAATTTAATGTTCATTAATTGTAAAGTTCTTACGGTTTTAAACAGTTCATCTTTATCTGTCATTTGTAAGTTTGAACGGGAATTCCCACGCCATCCTCAAAAGATTGGTATCTATTTAGCCATTGTTTTATTTATTCATTCGGAGGTTTTTTAGTTCAATTGGTCCTCAATGTAGGAAACGATAGTTCATTTCTCTTTTCTTTAACAGCTGAAAGAATTGACCGTGCGTCTGTCAATTCCTTCACCTCAACTCCGTACTAATACATATAGTCACATCGTAATAATCAATAATCAATCACTAATAATTTTCAACCTTGTCCTTTTATATTCATTTGAAGGATTGCATTTACATTACATCATCAATGCGATGATCCTTTTCGTTGAGGTCCGATTTCCCAATGGATTTATTTCACTTGCTAAAAGTTTCTATTGTTTTCCTATCTGACTGATGTTTTTACATTTAAATGCCCAAGGCTGGTTTACATTTAACTAATTAACAATCATTTCCATTTCTGATTAATTAATCTGTTTTCCAAATCAAATATATATTTTTATCTCTAAATCTTTTTAAGTTTTTGTTTTTAAAATACCTTTTCTATTTTTAATACAGTTTTATTTTAATAATTTTTTTTTATCTGTGCGATTTAATATATACGAGTTTAAGATGATATTTAATTTCAATTTTTAATTCTAAAAGAAAATTTTTAAATGCGAACTTTTTAATTTACTTTCATGTTTAATAAATAAAAAACAACAACAATGTAACGAACTTCTGTGCTCATTACAATATATATATATATATATATATATATTGTAACGTTTATTTATATACGTTGCAAATATATTGGCATTTGGTAAAAGCTAAAAAATAAAAGTAAATTTAGATTTTTTTTTGAATAATTTTTTTTTTAAAAAAATAACGTACAATGAAAGTTAAATTATTCTTTCGTTTTTTTTTATGTAATTAGAAATAAAAGTTAGAATTGGAGAGAACAAAAGACAAAAATTACCAATCTAGATAAGAGAAAGTAAAAATATTTCAACTAATTAAAGATGGCAAAATTATGCTGAAAAAAATAGAGACTTTGTAACATAAATTTTGTAAAGAATATATAAGATTATCAACGGATATTTTGACAAACAAAAGTATGCACAGAAGTCGGAAAACTGGGCCTCTAGAGAGTATAAAAGGCAGAGATCAGTTTGAAGAACGTCTTGGTTTAGCTGATATTCTTTTGGTTGGTTTTGGATTAGAGAATCCAGACCACTCTACGATGAAAAAGTTATTCATATGAGAGTAGACCGGAGCTTTAGCTGACATCATTACCGATGGACACCAGAGAAGCTTACGCGACTAGCCTATGGAACCAGCACCAAGATCAACTAATAATCAAAGGCAGTGAGCTCAATTCAACCCTGAAAAACTATGCATAGTTATCTACTACTGAATTCACAAAACTTACCGGTAAGTTAAGATTACTTATTCCTGATTGTGACAAAATTAAGTGTTTGCAAACAAGTCTTAAAATAATCCCGATAGAGACTTTCATTTTTTCTGTACAAGAGACTTTTGTTTATACCAGAACTTTTTAATTAATTATTTTATTTTATTGATTGTGTCATATTTGAATTAATATGTGTTCTTCGTGATTTACTTGATTAGGAATTCTCATTTTAACTTAAACAGATTTTTAATCTGTTATAATAATAAAAATATTTCTAATATCAATTTTCATTTGTCCATTATTAATAATAGTTATTATTTTTTTATTATTAAATCTATTAGTAGTTTAATAAGATTTAAAAATGTAATTTACCTTTGCCAATATGTTTGAATAAGCCCAGGAATAATAATCTTAAAAAAAATAATTCTCGTTACGGTATGATGCAATACCGATTAGTTTAAAAGTATTTTTTTTTAGTTGTGAAATGTTAAATGGCGATTTCAGCGAATTCTTAGGAATTCTGGTGCCCAGATTAAATAAATTAAAAGCTGATTTCATCAATAGCACAATTCTCAACAATTAATAGGCCGAGTTGATCAGGAAATATAGCTATGTTTTTAGAATAGAAATATAACTCTTCTTTTTTTGACATAGCTTGATCAACTCACGCGCAGTTTATATTAGCATGTAGAGGCCCAGCAAACCGGAAAACGTTATAATATATATATATTGAAACCCTCCCTACAACCTCCATCTTTTCACTTATTTATAATTGCCCAGGCGCCAATTCTATGCAAAATAGAATAAATTTATAATTATAAATTATATTTAAACTTAATTAAAAGATTTTTATATTGAAATTACCCTATGGCTTAGCTCAGTTGAGGTTATAGGGTATGGTCTTTATATGTCAAGCCAACAAGGATGATAAAAACATCTATAAACAATAATATTATAAGATTAATTGAAATATAGAGCATCTGTTCAATACTAAACTATTGCACAATCATCAAGTATCATATTTAATATAGAATAGATAATTATTAGGACCGGGTACTTTTCTATCCATATCACTATCTATTCTAAACAAAGTAAAATGTATTACTGGCATTGTAATACTGAGACTTATTACCACTAAACAAATTTAACTAAAACTTGAATTATTTGACAAACTTATATCTTCTATAACTATGCTATGATAATTAGATGTGTGTGTGTGTGTGTGTGTGTGGAAATGAAGAATCGAACGTATATAATCAAGGAATTCCTATAAGCTGTTGATTCAATAAAATATTTATTAAAAAAAAATAAAATCAAAAATAAATCATAAATAAAAAAAAATATTATTGATACACCTTTATCACCAATTATATTTCTTCTGTGGTAAAATGAAAATTCACTACTTTTAATATGTTAATCATATATCTTCGAACATGTGCGTTTGTTTATATAATAAATATCATGAATTTCTAAACTATATTCTATTGGATTATTTATAAAACTTTGATGATGACAGAAATTAATCATCTTTTATACATAATATAGAATTTTATATAACACTTGTCTGTTATAACCAATTTATATTCCATCTAACATTAACTATACAAAAATTAAAGACAAGCATGGGACAATAATAATAAAACACTTATATACGTGAGAGTTAATAATATCTTCCAAACTCCATTTAAATAATCTAATCATTCCTGATCATTTCTATCATCAAGTTATATTCACTCTACTTCCTATATAACCAATTTATAACTGATAAGGTTTTTATTCTTTATTTTTTTAAATAAAATCATTAACGAAATTCAGCATAATAAATACAATTAAAAAAAAAAATATATAACATCACGCACATATCCGAACATCTATAACCACCGATAATATAACTTCTAGATTATATAAAATAATACATAATCATATTATAAATGATATGAAGTTACATTGTATTTGTTGTTTTTTTTTAAAAAAAAATAAATAAATAAAATAAATAAATAAAAATTGATTATACATCTGCTGTATTCAGTAATGAAAATATTTATCAGTATCTTGTCATTACAGGTTAAATTTTTTTAAAAAAAATTGAAAGTTAAAAGAAACACATATATTAATTTCAATGACACAGTAGATTATAACATAAAAAAAAAAGTCTATCCATTGTTAAAGCATATTTTTGTTAAGAATGGCAATAGACTTTTCCTTTTAGAATTCTGTGATAAGCCTTATAATTACATTTGCATGCATTGAAAATTATTTTGTTATAGACACGCGTATAGTGAAGTTATACAATATAAATTATCTTCTTGATATCAGATTAGATATATAAATTTTTTTATTTTAAATTTTATTTTATAGAATATTGATAGCAGATTCTTTAAGTTAAAAATCAGGTGTTTAATTTTAGCGTCTAAGAAAAGAATTTGAGGTAGCTCTATTTTACAAAATGTTGCCATTTTAATATTATTCATGTTTTAATAGTATTTTAAAATAAATTATAATAACTTATCTTATGTAACATCCAGGTATTCCAAAGGTAGTGAACATAAATCATGACTTTAGCAGAACTTTGAAGCTGGTTTCCTTTTGGGTCTATCTCTTCATTGTTTTATTTATTCCAGTAGTACAATATGAATTTTCCATAAATATATTATTAGAATCCTTGTGATTTTTTTTATGTTTGTTATAATACTATTAGAGAGTTTTTTTGATTCATTTAAGTTTTTTTAACTTCTTCCTTGGAGCTTTGTTTTTTTATTACTTTTTAGTTATAAACCCTGTCTTTCTCTCTTCATGCCCTCTATGTTTCCATGACAACTTTGGAAGCTTGCCAGAAATAATATTTATAAAATTTTAAACAATATAATATTTGAATATACTATACATAGTAATTAAAAAAAATATTAAACATTAATTATTAATTTTAAAATGTCATTTACTATTACAAATAATCTTTATCATTTTTAAAATATAAGATTCTAAAAAAATATATAATCAATAAATTATAAATAAAATATAAAAAAGAAAATTCTACTTAATAATACACATATGCATCTGCCTATGATGACATGCAAATCTTCTATTGTACACAAACATCTACCACTAAACATATAGCCCCAAAATTCCATCAATCAATCTACCTATTTAAGATTTTAATTTTGTTAAATCCCAATTTTAATTAGCTAATCACATCACAGTTTAGGCCTAATTTTACCAAAAATTCAATTCCAAATATTATATTATATCACAATTCATTTTTCTCAACTAATTATCTTTATCCCTTATTAGTACAAATGTGACCTTTCCCATATTTCTTTCTGGTGCCAACGTGGAAGGTTACAATATATATATATAATATATATATATATATATATATATATATATATATATATTGTAATTATAAAATTCCACTATCTATTTTGATTAGCAATTTTTTTAAATTAAAGCTTGCATAACAAATTTTGATAAAATTGCTACAAAGTTGTAAATGAATTGAAAAGAATCAAAATAAAGAACAGATATTTTTAATTACTGTATTTTTACACCCTGACTATAGAAATGTTGGAAAAAAGATTAGAAGGGAGACTATGAAAATATAACTGAATGTAAGACAGTGCAAGTTCAACTGCTGCTTCTAGTAATATAATGGAGGAGTTTTGATTCACATGGTGGTCAGGGTCAGCTATTATGTGGTTCATTAGCCCATATATATTGTATACTAACTGGCATGTCTGAAGTCTATCAAAGTCTAAACAAAATGGTACTGACTGTATGTATTCCAACAGTTACCAGATTATATCTTTCTGAAAGATAAAAATAAATCAATATGCTGTTTAGAAAGAACCATATTATTCAGAAAGTCTGTCAGCTTACTGAAAAATTAGTTTATACATATACTGCTTTATCTATATGTAGAGAGACACAGATAAAAGTACTGCATCATATATAGCTATCTAGTTTGAAGACATTTAGGTGTCTAAAAAATTCATGCTTGCAAACTGATAGAAACGTTTTGCATAAATGCTTGGAGTTAATATTTAGGTTTAGTTTCTAACTCCTATCCCTTCACTGATGAGAGCAAATCATCTTGAAATCAGCTGATCTGAGGGTGGAGCAAAATGAAAGAAACAATGAATATTGACTCTGATGTTTATGTAAACAAATACACTTGTTTGGAGGTCTTGGTTAAGCTCCATCTATTGATCAATAATACAAGTGATAGCAGGTTTTTACGTATATAAAACTTGTTTTGTTTTTCGTAAATGTACCTTTAAAGGTTTCTTGCAATGATATAGATTGCAGAAGCTTTGATTATGTGGAGAAACTGAACTTTTATCAGACCCACATAGCTATCTAGTTTGATAGGCTGAGTTTGAAGACATTTAGGTGTCTAAAAAATTCATGCTTGCAAACTGATAGAAACGTTTTGCATAAATGCTTGGAGTTAATATTTAGGTTTAGTTTCTAACTCCTATCCCCTCACTGATGAGAGAAAATCAGCTTGAAATCAGCTGATCTGAGAGTGGAGCAAAATGAAAGAAACAGTGAATATTGACTCTGATGTTTATGTAAATAAATACGCTTGTTTGGAGGTCTTGGTAAAGCTCCATCTATTGATCATTAATACAAGCGATAGCAGGTTTTTACGTATATAAAACTTGTTTTGTTTTTCATATATATATATAAATAAAGTATAGCTGGTGAGTAGTGTTACATATATTGAAAACAATAGCATTTTCAAGAATTCCATGAAAATGACATTCAAAATCTATAATTTACAAGTAAAACAAGTAAATAATATTTGTTTGAATTAAGAGTCTAAAAAACAAAGCATTGATTCATACACAATTTTAATTTTGAAAATACAGTAATCTTTAAAAATATATTTCTAGATTAGGGAACAAAAATAACTTGCTGGGGTGTTTTTAAAGATGTTTACAATTAATATGGAGTAACCTGAAAAAAAGAAGAAAAATTTGATGAAGAATGTCAAAGAGTAAAGAAAACTTTTACTTACCATAAAAAATAAGAGGTTAATTAATTCTTATAATTTATTTTTATATATATGCACATCATATAAGTGCATTTATGTATTAATAAAAAATAAATTGATTTTTTTTGTTTTATGTCTATAAAAATATGAACATGTTAATTTTTAAACTATTATAGAGCACATCTGATATATATATATATATATATATATATATATATATATATATATATATATATATATATATATATATATATATATATATATATTCTAATCAAATAAAAATGGTGAAAATGAAATAATACATGCCCATAAAGATGAGCATCATTTCTAATGAAATTAGTAATTTTGAAGTTATTTCTAATCTATGAAAAAAAATATAATAAAAGAATGATGAAACTGATGAAGAGACTAAAAATGAAAAATGAATAATCTGTTTGGGCTAAGATCAGTAGTCAGTTCGTTCACTATCCCTTTTACTACAGAGACATCTATTAAAATTAAATGAAATGTCTAAGCAATAATAATATGCATAATTATAGAACAAATGAATAACTGGAAGTGGAAAAACTTCACTCTTGCCTATATAACACTTTTAGAATATAAATTCCCCCCATCAAAATATATTCTCTGAGCAATAAATAATTTGAACTTAAAGTAACATCTGAAAATCTTTATGTCTATTTAAAATATCCTAAATAGCAAATATTAATCATGAAAGAAATTATAGCATGATTTAATCTACTCTACCCTTATGGAGTATAAATGCAATGTGCTTTTCTAATAGTACAATAAATAATAATGAATTTCATTTGCCACCATCATAATTATAATATAAATAAATTGGTTAATGATTAATAATATAATGAGTAATGATCTCAGGGTTCTTCTTGTTTAATTTTTAGAAAGCATATGGTTGCATTGTGTTGCCAAACAAATGACTAACATCCTGGTAGATTCTAGGAGATGTACACTTCTCTTATAAGCTCATGTATTCTAATATACTATAATAATCAGAATTATTACATAAAAAGTGTTTAATCTGCTTGACAAGTGCATAAACAAATTATATAAAATTAGAAAATTATAGCCCTTTACCCAGGAAATCATTCAAAATAATAGCAAGAATGGATACCTTTTATATGTTTCTACTACCCCATCAACAGCACAATAAAATAATTAATATTGATTTCTATACTTTTATTAATAAATAAATAAATAATGTGCAGTCTAATAAATGGATCAAATAATCCAAAGCAAGAATAAATAAATATTTATTTCCTTTGACTACAATTCCATCTTGGAATTGAAGCATTTATGGAATATTTGTATTTTAGTAACATTGAGATATTGGATCTGCATAAAAATACATCATCTAATTTACCAAGGTTTCTGTTATAAATAAGAATTGTGAACACAAGACAAATTGCATATAGAAAAACAGATACTAGATTTACATAGTAACAAATACATTTATTAATGTTTTAAATATAACATAGGCAAAATTTATTTACAGTATTATTGAAAGCTATTTTCCAAACATAGGCACTTTAAAATATATGATAGGATGTTACCATAGGTGGTACATCATGACCACACTAACAAACAATCTATACATTTTGGAAAATATTTGGATGAGTTATTAAACAAAATAATTAGTGGAGATATTTGTTTAAACATTTATATAACTTATTTTATAGGTAATATGGCTAAATCATCCAATTTTAACAAATGTTTGGTCTAAAGAGATAAAATAGCAATAGCTTAAATCATAAGCTGAGCAATACAATTCATTTAAAATATTCTCTGATGAGGTAACAACTCACAATACCCATTTCATACAGATTAGACTATCATTAACCCAAATTATTCTATGACTGGGTTTGAATAAATAAACTTGTATGGTGATAATAGCTATCATATCCAGACAAATAAAATAATATTGTCTAGCACTATTTTATTTTTTAAAGTAAAATTTAAATAAATGTATGGATCATTCTTCAGAGGTCATGTGCACATATTATACTATAGTTATGTCCACATAATACTAAAATATTTAAGATTAAATAAGTTACTAACCTATTGGCAAAGTGCTCCTCATGGTGAAAAAAACAACATTGAGTATATGCATTTTTTATATGCTATGTGCTGAGAATAAGCATTTAAAATTATTAATACCTTGGTGGTTTACTTGTGGACTGCTAAAAAGGCACAGTAGCTCAATACATATAATGTTTCTTTAAACAAAAGCACTACAAATAACAAAGTGCACATTGAAGAACTAAGTATTTCAATAACTAACTTATCATTGCAATATCATTTATAAAACACAAATAATTTTACCTACAAAGATGGAAAAATATTTAATATCACCATGAGGGGTAGGCTAATAAAGATAGGCTCCACAGAGCAAACAACATGTATGTGTGGATTCAGTCTTATCACATAAGGAAAAATAGAATATGAACCAAGAATATGATTTTTTCATGGAACATAGGTACCTTAGCAACATTTGAAAGCAATACTAAAATATAAACACTATTCCATCATCAAATACAAAATGTGAACAATAGGGAGAGTGTCTCCATCTCACAAAGCACAATAAGCAAACTAACATCAAATAAAGTCTAATGCTTGAAGGCATATAACTTAGACTAAATGATTGCAAGATAAAATTATCACTAATAAAACTAGGTAGATTAATATTCACATTAAAATTTGCAAACATTAAGCAATATCTGAAACCAATGAATTGACAGTCAGTCAAATGACTGTAAAATATTCAAAATAGCACACTAAAAATTCTGCATTAAATAGGGAATACACATATATGCCATGAACAGCATAAAAATTTATAAAATAAAGTGGCCATAATAGCAAAGTAAATGTAAGTAATATGAGACTAATAAATGCTTAGTTATATTAAAGTTTAACTGCAAATAATTATATCATAGCAATTATGAAACATTGAACTTCTGATAAACACATATTGGCTGTTTACCTATAAGTGAATGAAACACTCATAAACAATATAGAGAAAATGTAAGAGATAAATATCTCTATGTGAATAAAAGGCATTATAAAATTCACATAAACCAGCAAATATCCAATTATATAAATTTTCACCTTAGAATATGCAGGGATGCATATGCATTTTGTTATAAACCCATTAAAGAACAATATCATAATAATAAAAATAATACTACCTTGACATAAAAATATCTTAATAAAAATAATAAAAAATATTGTATATATATATATATATATATATATATAATATTTTTTATTATTTTTACTATATATATATATATATATATTAGTTCATTAGCAGAACTTTCTATAGTGATCAGTCTGTTGAGGGTGTGAAGTCTTTCTTCAACGGGTTATCTGCAGAATGAAGCATCCATATCAATCAATATTTTTTTTAATAAAGCAAATATGACTTCCAAATATAAGCATACATGACAAAACATTAACAAAGTTCTTAACTCTAAATTAAATAATAAGTTTGAATCCATTTGAATAAATTGGCCAATGCAAACTAGCTAGCTAAAAAATATTTATTCAGCATCATATAAACAAAAAACAAGTGGTCTGTCAAATCAGGGAATCTATGGTTCCATACAAAATAATAAATACATTCTTATTTCTTTTTTCTGGAAAGACAAAACATTTTAAAAGCAAGTTTAAATTTAAGACAAAGAAAGTCATTTTACGATATTGTTTTCAGTAATTTTTTATATTTAAAATCACTATTAACTTAATAGTTCACATTTTAATACAATGCATTATTTAATGTCCATTGTAATTATTTTTGCAAACTATATCTTTTTATTAATTTTTCAAAACTGATTTCTTTGGTTCAAGTTTATTTGAATTTTTTTTTTTTAAAAAGCAATACTGAGAAAATAAAGCATATAACAGTTCTCCAGTTTTTTTTAAATAAAATTTCCTTAAGTTCATCTTTCTCACAAATATTCATCTTTATAGTAAAATTTGGAGAAAGCAAATGGATTTTAAAAAATTCCTCTCATGCCAAAAATGATAGTTATTAATAAATATAAAGTTCATACTGAAGAAGCATTTTATTATATTCATTACAATTAACACAAATTTTTATTTTTAGCATTTAATAACAGATAGAATAATCAATATAGCTGCTTATTTTTAATTCAACATTTTAAACAGTCTATATTTTTAAACTTTAATTTGTTTCTTCTAAAGATAAGATATAATAATGTAAAGTAAATTAGTACAATCTCCAGTATTATTTTATAAATTTCTATCACTGGATATATCATCTGGTTTCTAGTAAAATATAATTTAAAGCATAACTGATAAAATTGCCTTATTATAAACATTATTCTTAAAAAAGCATGATATTAGTAGCAAGGATATTTCACATTGAATTATGGCAATAAAATAGCAAGATTATTTTAAGAGCTGGATACACTGCATTGTAAGTTAATAAATAACAAAACTTTTAATAACTTTACACTTTAGATAATAAATAAATAAAATAATTATAACAAATTATTACTGTTTTGAAATGCAGTGACAACAGCAGTCAGTCAGGAGACAATGGGAATGAAGGAGCCAACCTTACAAACTGACAATATTTAGTTTTTATACTTTTCTTGACCAGTGTCAAGAACTAATAACCTCCTCCTGAAATTGTGACCTCTGTGAAAAAATATGTTAATTACAACAAGGATTGAATTAGTAAAATTATATAAGTTTGATCTAGATTTTTCAAATCTACATGATCTTAATGGTATGTTGAAGAAAAGTTCAAATTTAACTATATTTTATTAATTAACAAAATTAAATAAATAAAGTAAGATAATAAATTATATTTTATTATTTTAAAATAAAATATCTTTTCTTCATTAAAGTTTATCAGACATTCTTATTTAGAATTTTTTAACCCTTCATTTATTAAGTCTAACAAAATATTTTTTTTTAATTTTTATTAAGTAAAAGAAAATATCTTGGCAATTTAAACCAAGAAACCAAAAATTCATATGTGCACATAAAGCCACACACACACATGCATAGAGGAAATTATGTTTTTCTTTTAAATAAAATATATCTTAATAATTAACTTATGTTTCTTTAGATGATTAAATATTATTTAACTAACTCAAGAAGCTTTATTAAGATATATTTTTAAAACATATTAAACAAGAATTTAATTTAGATGATTAACTACTTGCAATCAGAAAAATTAATTGCATTTAAATATTAATAAATTATATGTTAATATTTCTAAACTTTACTATAATATTAGCCTTGTTTTAGCTTTCTTTCTAAAGTAGATGTAAATTAAATAACTTTAACCTGAAGCATACATTTTCTTAATACAAAAATTATATCTTTATTAGTTTTTCAATTTATCAAATATTAGGTATATTATGCTCATAATGAACTAAATAAATAAAACTTGGTGTATAAGAGTTAAGTAACATGATTTATAGAAGATGACATTATTATCTTCTTTCTCTCTTAATTTATTATTTTTATTTTTTATTTTAGAATAAAATAGCTTAATTCTTAAGTCAAAGCATTTAATAAAGACAATGTGCAAAAGCACAGATTCACACTATATATGTGCATTTTATGTTTTTGACATTGAATTAATTATCTATTGAGAAAATATATGATTTATTAGGGTTATTTTTTATATAAATGCCAGTGTGTACACACACTTCCATGTGCACACCCATATATGTTAAATTGGTCATTAATTATGTATAGTAAAATTAATTTCATTTATAGGTTTATGATAATTCAAATATGTTCATAAATTATTATACCTCACATCTGTATATATATATATATATATATATATATACAGATGTGAGGTATATATATATATATATATATATAACTTTTTGGGCTACACCATATATTATTTTTCATTAAATACTGATATTTTGATGGACTAGCCATCATTATCAAGGTTAACTTTTGAAAAGTTAACCTTGATAATGGCAGATGATAGTTTGTCAAAATATTGGTGTTTAATGAAAAATAATACATGGCACAGCCCAAAAAGTTATAATGTATCTACATCATACAACTGTGAAAACAGTAAATAATATATATATATATATATATATGTGTGTGTGTGTGTGTGTGTGTTTTATGTAAACATACTAAAACATATTTGGAAATTACAATGTAATAATCAATTTCTTTTTTCATTAATCAAAATTAGAAAACTTTATTTATATGTACAGCTGCATTCTTAAAACCTTAATTTCATTTTTATTGTTATTAATAAATTGATATTCTATTGTTAAAGTTATTTCAAAAATTTATTTAATCTTAAAATATAAATTATTATATGTTGTCTTATATCTCTTGTTCACAGTAATAATTATAGAGCTTTTGTTCCTAAGCTAGATTTATGCATAACAGTCTGTTATATAAAAGACGATTATATTTAGTGTTTACAGACATCCAGATGATGATGATGATCTTGGGTGGTATAAAGAGGATATTTTTTAAAATCCATTCACTACATTTCATTTTAATTATTTAGAAATTAAGTTTATAATTGTCTAAGTGTAAAGAGCATTCATGATGAGCTGGATATTTTGGTATCCCAGCATTATTTTTTATTTATAATCTTATGGCTTAGCACTTAAGTTTGTGCATCCAAATTATTGTTTAAATAATCTGATTCAAGCTGGCAAATGGTAATTTAGCCTTGCTCTATATGATAGTCCTATTTCAAATTAAGTCACATGATTGACTGTTGATTTATTTTTATTGTTTATCATTCATGATGATGAATGATTATTACTTTTGAATAATTCTTGTGAATTTATTGTTAATTATAGTTAGTCAAGTTTTTACTTCTGATTCCTCATTATCTTATTTGTATATTTAAATTATGTATTGACTTGAAGTTGATGATGATGAGAATCATCACCCCAGGTTCACCCCTGAAATTATCTGTCCCATTATAATATATATATATATATATATATATATATATATAATTCACTTTTCTTGATATTCTTGTTTCTAAAACAAACAATAATACCATATTGTCCTCTCTATATAGAAAATTTACACATACTGATAAATACCTAATAACATCATCACATCACCATTTAGCTCAATTTTTTTTCTATAACTAAATCACATTTTGCAAGATGTTTCTACTTTCAAATACAGTTGCATTAATAAAAGAGATCAAACATATATGTGAAGTCTGGATGCACTACTATCATTATAAATAAAGAAATGCACAAAGTAATTGGGGGGGGGCCCCCCCCCCCAAAAAAAAAAAAGAAAAGAAAAAAAGATGAAAATATTTACTTTTATTATTAGTAAACTGATTTAAAGATCTGGAAATTTATAAAATCACACTCTAATAATAGCACTGTTGACAAACATTGGATTATTTAAAATAAACACATATATACACCATTTTCTTAAAATATTGATTGATGGAGAAGACTTAGAATTCATAGCATATATGTGAAAAATAGCTTGCCTCCATATAAATTAAATTCATAAAATAAAATGTTATAAATACAGAAAATAAGAAATAAGTGACGTAGAAAAAAGTTAATAAAAATATAATAAAATAACTGCCCAATCACAAAAAAAATTATAGAAAAACTTTCAATTAATATCTTAATAATTAAAAAAAATTTAATGTAAAGTAAAAAATATATTTCATAAAATGTGACAAAAAATCAACAAAAGCTATATAATATTAAAAAGACAAAAATAATGTTCCAGTATAATAGCAACATCTAGTTAAATATATCAGTAAAAATATTCAATTGAATATATAAAAAATATAAAGTATCAGAAATAATTTTAAAAAAGTAGGTCAAAAACTAGTAAATTTTTTGTGATGTTAAGCATAAAGTGTGTAAATGAGATAGATAACCCATATGATTGATATAATTCAATGTTAAACATTAATATTTAAGAAAAAAATACAACTGTCAATTGTATATAATGTATTCACAAAGATTAGTACAAATACATTAATCTTTCTGCCAGTGTCTCTGATTATAATCAAATCAGCTATAAAACTGGTAATTTTTACATTATCATTGTGAATTTATCCTCATTTTAAAAGTTAAAATGTACCATAGTAAGCTGCCCTCTCTATAATTATTTTCCAAGTAAAAAGTCAATAATATTTAAATTTTAAACTATAACAATGGGAGAAGGCAGATATTGGTTGTTTTGCATTTTGAACAAAAGGGAGCACTTATCAACAATTTTGACCACTTCAAGTTTTTTGTTTGATTTTCAAAATGAAAATGAATGTCTTAGAGTATTTTTTATACATATTATAAATTATTTTGATAAAATATGCTGAAAATATAATTATTTTAGAAGAATAATTAAGAGCTTAGTAAATTTTTTTTTACTTCTACATGAATGTAAATCGGAAAAAAAATTAATGATGTAGGTCACATATTGTTATAGGTTAGGAAATGTTTTTTTAGGTTTTTCACTATAGATTATTTTTATAATTATAAATAAAAATGTATTTTTGAAAAAAACTTTTATTCACTTTAATAATATGACAAATTATTAATTTTCTTTTTAGAAAGTAAACTAAAATGAATAAAATATTAAAAGACAATTATATTTTTACGGCTGATTTTGTAATTGACCAAACAAAAGTTTAGAGCTTAACTCACTCAGCCAGTAGAAATTTGTACCTGTGGAAAGATTAAAGAACACTTTGAATTTGTATCAACCAAAATAATAACACTGATTTAAGTCATTATTGTACATTATACATATTCAAGATACTGCTAAATAGATTAACATTGGTAATCTATTTTTAATGATAAAAACATATTTTGTAGGTTAAACTAAAATGAATAAAAGTAAATAGAAATTACCTTAATCTTCTGGAGTTAGAGTCACAAATTATAAGAACTAATAGATGAAGCAAAATAAGAAAAAATATAATTTTTAAAATATCTAAAATAATATTCAGTAGGATTTTAATCAGCAACAAATAAAACATTTATAGCAAGAAATTAAAAAAATATAATAGTTTAAATTTATTTTATAATAAAAGAACAATTGAATACTAATAGTAACTAAAATTGAAATTAAAGTTAACTGTTTTATTTTAAACATTAATCCTTTTAGTATTTTGTTTTGCAACAATCTCATAAAAAATTCTATTCATTTTTTTACCCATTAGTTACATGTTTTAATGAAAAAAATACTTTTTCTATATCAAATATTTATCTTTGAAATAAATTTGATAAAAAGCATAAATTTAAAAATGAATGTAATCTTAAAAATAAAATACTAATTTTGCAAAACAAAAACAAATTATAATAAAGTGAGAAAAATAAATAATTTCATTTCACATTTCTCAGTGTAAAAATTTCCATAGCAAAAAAGATTTATACTCAAGAAAATTAACTTTTGATTAAATTTATTAAAAGCTTGATTTTTATTAATTCCAAGATTAATTTTATTCATTTCTCAATAAAAACAATAACAAAGTTATTAATATTGTCATTTGACTGTTGACATAATGTATATATATCTGGCTAATTTTTTTCTAAAAATTAAAATATTCAATAATAGATGCAAATATCACCCACCTATTTAGAAATAAATATTTAATAATTTTACAAAAATATGAATTCACAAACAAATAAAAAATAAATCTACTTGTCTGATAGCATTGGGAAAAAGTTCTGGCTGCACAAAAGTTCTTTTTTATAGGAAAGTGTATTCTCCCCTAGAAATAAAATTCTTTCTTCTCCTTTTTGCTGATTATCATTTAAGCATAATAGTTACAACTGATCTCTTAAGCAATACATAATTTTTAATTATGAGACCACAAAAATATTAAGTATTATTGTTAATATTTTAAATGGATTTTGGCCACTGAAATCATGTAACACAGATTGCAGTGCTATAGATCGTCTGTTGTGATTTTATACCTTATGATTAAAAATATTGATGCTGAGTTAAAGTATAAATTAATTTCAGTTAGGACAAGTACTTGTAAATAGGGAGCCATGATTTATTTCAAAATAAAACAATGATTATATACAAGATTAATATTTGTGATCTTATTTTAAGATACAAACAAGACATTGAACAAATCTGATTATACAACCATTATACATAAACAATTAGTCTTAATTAATATTTATCAGAATTAATGAAATGTTTTATTTTTTAAAAGAATCCTATCTAAATAATATTTTTTAAGGATTAATGTATAATAAAAAACTTATGGATAAAATATATGTGATCACTCAACCAGCTACCAAACAAGCCCAATAGCAACATAGTGACTACATTTGGAAATAAAGTTATAATATTCATTTTTAGATAAAATTAACTTTAATTGATGCATAAGAAATAGCCCATTTTCTAAAGCAACTGTTTTCAGAAAGATTAAGTTTTGTTAGTTAATAGCTTTGCACTGACAGTCATTATAATGATGTATTGTTTAACACATACTGGATTGACCTTTATCATATTATGTTATGGTGTGGAACACATGATCAGTACCAATAATTTACATAAATAATCCAAGAAAAAAATATTAATTTCAGTTTGTAAAATTTTTTCTGGAAATGTTATCCAAAAATGACAACTAATCTATTAAGTTTATTCTATATTTCATATTATTACTATATATTTTCACAATACTTTTTCTATGCCTCTATAATGAAGTAAATGCTAGATTCCAGGATTAATGCTCAAACTGCTACTTTCAGTGCTTAGCTCATCTCACATTATTTCCTGAGTTACCAATTATTACAATTAATGATACTGATCCAGCTTTCAGAAATACACTACCACAATCATAGTGCTGGGATTTACAATCATTCTATTTAAAGTGAAAGGCTGAAACCTTCATTCTATTTATAACATACATGTTAAATTTATTTAAAGTGAACTTTTCTCAAGTGTACAAATGTCTTAATTTTATAAAGTTTAATCAAATTACTTGAGACTTTAATTTTTGATTTAAAATTTTGTAAACACTTTTTATCAATATTTGATAAAAAATTCATATTGCTAACGTTACTTACTAAGACCTTTGATGGATGTAGGAGGGAGATTATTGCAAATTTGCATCCTATACAATTTTCATATTACAAAAAGTCAAAATTAGCCAGATCTTTAAAATATTGTTTAGTACTTAGAGTGGAATAAATTATTTTATTTTTCACTTATTAGATTTTATCCAAAACTGAGTGATTAATGAGTGAATGAATGATTCACTTTTATTAGTATATATATATATATATATTGCTATCCTATCACCTTTTTATAATTATTTTGCCACTTTTTTATTTTTTCAAAGATAATATAATATTTTCAGCTCTTCTGAATTGTCTTAATTAATTTGAAACATTTTTTTCAAAAAAAATATTTTTAAAACATTCATTTTTTATCATGATTCTTCTCTGTTTATATTCAACATAATTGTGTCCTTTTAAGTTCATAAAATTTATTCCTAGCATTTATTACTATTTTTATTTCAGTAGTTCTTTACCTTTAAAGTCGATTACTTATTTGATTTACTTTTTCTAATTATCTCTATATTAATCATCATATTATAAATCATTATTAATTAATTTTATTATAATTCTTTTATGCCCATTAGTATTTTCTCTTCTTTTTTAAAATATTCAGACTTTTAAAATTAGCACTAAAACGTGTGATCTATTTGCTAAATAGATAGAGAATTTAGTTATATATTTTGACATTCATTATTTTTTAAATAGTAGCTTCATGATTTTGTAATTCTAATAAAAAAAAATCATTAACTATGATTTCATGTAATAGCAATTACTAAATATATTTAATTTATAGTAAAACCTTCTTAACTGCTAATATGATATTATTATTAAAAAAGTAAAAAAAATATTTTTAAAATCATATAACTCATCAATTAAATATGTTCATAATATTAAAATAAATTATGTGCGCTACATGTTAAATTTATAGCTTAATGTAATAATCTTTTTTTTAAAAAAAAATGTACATCCAATTAAATAAATCACTTAAAATTCATGAATTGTGCTGCACAGTTTATATATAGGTTCATTAAATTTTAAAGTAAACATAACATTCTAAAAATATTCTCAACATTTCGTTTCTCCTCAGAAGTCTGTCAAAATTCACTTTATGTTGAAATAGTGTTTTAATGATAATCCTGACACATATAAAGATGCATACAGAAAGAAAAAGGGCAATATTCATAGAAAATTGAAAAAGACATGGTTGATGACATATTTCAAAAAGAATAACTTTAGAATGAGTTAATTAAAATTAAAATTGAAAAATAGAAAAAAGTTAAGAAATATTTTCAAATACTAATATTTAATGGTTTTATTTATAAACTATATTATAATTGTTTATTAACTTTGTCGTTTTTATATATTTTTTCGTGAATGCTATATCTTAATTTTTTTTTTTAAAAGTTGCTTCACAATTATCTATCTTTCTATCTATCTATCTATCTATCTATCTATCTATCTATCTATCTATCTATCTATCTATCTATCTATCTATCTATCTATCTATCTATCTATCTATCTATCTGTCTATCTGTCTCTCTGTCTCTCTGTCTGTCTGTCTGTCTGTCTGTCTGTCTGTCTGTCTGTCTGTCTGTCTGTCTGTCTGTCTGTCTGTCTGTCTGTCTGTCTGTCTGTCTGTCTGTCTGTCTGTCTGTCTGTCTGTCTGTCTGTCTGTCTGTCTGTCTGTCTGTCTGTCTGTCTATCTATCTATCTATCTATCTATCTATCTATCTATCTATCTATCTATCTATCTATCTATCTATCTATCTATCTATCTATCTATCTATCTATCTATCTATCTATCTATCTATCTATCTATCTATCTATCTATCTATCTATCTATCTATCTATCTATCTATCTATCTATCTATCTATCTATCTATCTATCTATCTATCTATCTATCTATCTATCTATCTATCTATCTATCTATCTATCTATCTATCTATCTATCTATCTATCTATCTATCTATCTATCTATCTATCTATCTATCTATCTATCTATCTATCTATCTATCTATCTATCTATCTATCTATCTATCTATCTATCTATCTATCTATCTATCTATCTATCTATCTATCTATCTATCTATCTATCTATCTATCTATCTATCTATCTATCTATCTATCTATCTATCTATCTATATGTAAAATGAAGTTGATACTTCATTGACAATAATAACGAAGGCAGAAGAAAAATATGTACATAATATAAACTTAATCAGAAAAAGGAGAGTTATAGTAAATTTTTTTCCTAAGTACAGTTTTAATTTACCTTAATAATAATGATTTAAAACTTAATTTATTTATTATATACACATCTACCCAGACTTATTAAATTATTTGAGAATGCATGTTTAAATTCCCAACATTTGGTTTAAATAATGGAAAAGTCAAATTTCAATTTTAAATAAATTCTAAATAGTTTTTTTTTAAAGTAATTAGGTCTGTTTTTTCAACAGATTTAATTAAGATTCATTATCAAAGATTCCAGATTAAAGTTTTAAGTTAGTAATTTTGGTAAATATATTAATGTAATTACTTAATTATGTTTAACATCTAGTTGTAATGTGGATTTAGTAAATAACTCAGACTTAATGATCAATCCCATACTAGTTGATAAAAATAGAATAATTATCATAAAATTACATAAAGTTCAAATTAACTTGTTTTATTCATTCATCCTGATTCCCATTCTAGGAGGTAGACTGACTGTTATTTTTATCTATTTCACTCTATAACAGAGGTAAATTGGAAAAAAATCCACTGTGAATCACTAGCAAAACTTCACTCCTAAAGCCACAAATGAGTAAATACAAATTCCTATGATCTCTTTCTCAGATCGTGTATTTTAGCCAAAATGGTATTCTGAATATTACCTTCCATGCTTAGCTACATTTAGCATTCCTAAACTAATTACAAAAATGAGTCAACCTAGGGAAATTTACAAAACTGCAATGCTTATTAAACATGATACTTTGAGCAAAAATATATAATTGTTTACAATATTTAAAATACTGAGGAAATTATAGATAATTTCAAAGAGCTCTCAAAGATTGCCTAAAAATCTAGACTACATAGCCAAACTGTAAGATATTTGTGATAAGTATAGGTCTTTTTAAACATACTTATTTCTGATACATTAAGCAAAAATTAATCATTTAAACATTTATCATTAGATTACAGACATAATCCATTTTTCTCTTATTTTTAATTTAATTGAAAATCTTTGATTTACTTATTCGAAGCAATAATCTTTTTAATTATATATTTCTTTCTATCAAAACACATTTCAATAGATTAAAGAAAACTTTGTAAGGAAGGAGGAATTACAAAGCAATTACATCATTAATAATATTAGATCTATATTTAAATGCAGTTGGAGAAAAGAAAGATTTTGAAATGTATTTTTTTATAGTTAACACATTTTATATATTATATGTTCCTTTATAAATGAAAAATTATTTTATTAATGGGTATAAAGAAGATATGTATATATAAAATATATAGAAAGAGTAAAAATGAGATTGTCGAATAGTTAACACATAAAAGATTTATCTTTATAAGCACACTAAATATTAATTGGAATCATATAACTGTCTTAATTGTTAAAAAAGAAATAATTTAATGTCCATACATGAGAAATGTGTGTAAACGTACACTTATAATTTCAATTTAAATACTTTGTCTGAATTTTTAGGTAAATTGAGTTATTAATTTTAAAAATTTATATCAATATTGAAAATATGTGAAAATATTTATAAGGTAGTTGTCGATTATTCGCCCTACACTGCCTGATGACATTCTACCTAGCTAAAAGCACATTAAAATGCCATTTACTAGGCATACCTATTAGTAGGCCTACATATATATGCTGTCAATAATATTATACCATAACATATATACATTTTTTGAGTTATTTTTTCACGACCATTATCTTGTGCAAAAAAGTTATTAGACACCTTCAGTGTGCTTAGCAGTTGTTATGAAACTATCACAATTAACATTTTCAGTATTTGTTTTTTTTTTTTTTTGGAATCTAAAATTGTAGTGTAAGTACTTGTGAAAATGTTTATTTTTAAATTTTTTGACTCATTTCAATGTATGTGGTATTAGTTGTTTTAAATTTTAACATTGCAAACAGCAATCACTACAGATGTGGTCAATCATCAAAATTTGGGGAAGGGTGTTTTTAACAAGCTCTCTGGTGAAGTAACATCACTCGCGAGATTTTTCAGTCAAGAATTCAAAAATGGATGTGAGTAAAATCAAACTCTTGACATTTTCAGAATTGTCTGTCATGGAAGCCTAAGCTGTGGTGTTTTTACAACTTCATAATATACTCCCCTCTGTGAGGCAGTGTGTGTGTGTGTATGGTGTTAAAAAGCTGAAAAAGATAAACATTTAAGTGCAAGTCACCTGCCTGTCAATGTAGGTTTTCTCTTTGAAATGGTAGCTTTTTTGAGGGGTCGATAATTGATTTGGTCAAAGCATCAGGTTGTATGCAATAATTATATTTTGTATTTGTTTATTAAAACATTTTCCAGTCCAAAAAAATCTGATAATATTATTTCTTGAAATATTGATGAGTGAAATGGTTTTTGTTTGTCAACTAAATAAATGTTTCAGCTAAGTTATAACAAATGTAAAATCATTTTCTGCTTTATAGTTAATTCAAAATTGATCGACATAGTTAAAAAAAAAAAGGAGAGGGGAATCCAATTACAAACCTTTTTTTTTTTTTTAAAATGTTACTTTTATTTCAAACAAGTAAAATTAAAAACAGATTTCCAGAAAAATATTATTTTTATTTTTAAAATATCAAATTAAAAACACATTAAAAAAAAAAAACCTTTATTTTTAGTTAAAAGAAATGAAATTAAAAACAGATTTTTTGTAAAAAAAAGGTTACTTTTATTTTAAAAAAATATTTGTATTGAATTGCATGCCATAATAATAAAAATTAGGTGAATCGCTACTTTTATTGTAATTAAAAAAAGGTTATATACAATTATTCTAAAATATGTTAGATTGAAATGCACACCAGGGATTGTTGTATTGAATCATTTTTGTTTAGCAACAACCCCATCAAGCAGGATATGGTGGCTAAACGACCATTACCATTTATAATCTCAGGTTACAAAAATGCAACAGAATTAAAAGATAGAGAAAATATTGAATATTCAGAATTTAGTGTTAAAACTATAAATATTTTCAATTTATTACTAATATTGTATATGATTAGGTTTAATCATAGGGAAATGCTAGCAGAGAGTTATATAAAAAACAAAGTGCATGTTGTATATGCATTTACATTATAGAATAATATTGATTAAATGTATACATTTATTATTTGTTTTTAGTAAACATTTATTCTTGGTCATGTCAATTTACAAGAATTAGGAGACGTGTTCACCAAAATTTTTTTATTATTTATTTTTTATGGACAGTTAAAATAGCCCTGTAACATAAGTCCAATGAAGATGTTTGAATAATAAATATTGTCTTGGTTGTAAATAATTTATATTTTGCCATATGCCCTTTAGATAACTCTCATTATAAGCCATTATAAAGATATTTATTTTACATGGCATGCATTTTTAATTATATTATAGATTTAGTTACACTGGTGAATAATATTTGGTAATGTGAGCCTATGTATTTCTTAATAATTCTATTGTTTAATTATCTTTATAAAGTATTTCGATTCTGATATTTTTTAATTGAGATATGCAATATACATACTATTGTGAAGAGGTGACTTAAAATTATTAAGAAAATTTAGAGCTATGATCAAGAAATTAATCCAATAATTAGACCTTTTATTAAATTTTGCAGATAAAATTCATTTCTAAAACAATATACCTCTAAATCATAAACACACACACTAGTTAAATTTATAGCAAATGTTCCCACAGATTTCATTTTTCTGTAACACTTGGGGTTTAGTATCTTTCTAATAATCTTCACTCCTATATTAATTTAGATCAGATAGCTTGAACTTTTAAAAATTATTGATTTTTCTGAATAATAAGATTGTTATTTTTTGTAAATGGCTATAAGATATTGTAAGTTTAGTATCTTCCTTTATAAAATTTAAGCTATCTACCCAAACTGTGTAGATGTTCTACAAAAATCTGTCTAGTAGAGCCTAAAATACCTTTATTTTAAAAAATTGTTTGACTGTGCTAGGCAAATAGCTATTCAAGTTAAATGTTGTATTTATACTTTCTTATTCTTTCATAATCTTCACATAATTTGGTTATATAATAGGGAGGAGTCATCTTTTTTTTTCTTGCAAGTCTAACATATTTAATCTAGTCATCATTTTTTTTTCTTATACCTTTTCTATATTTTTATTAATAGCTTCCTGATATTTTTTCCTATTTTGACTTCAATGTAGCAGTCTTGGATAAATGCAATTTATTTTGTTTTTAATTTGCGATCTCTGTAAGACTTTATACTAAATCATTCACTTTTTCATATCTTGGTTGTTGTTTTTGATGACCACATTCTGAATAGTCAGCCCAATTTCCTAATTTTTTTCTTTCGTATTGACCATCATGTTTTTTGGTCTTAAACCCAGAAGTAAAGGCCAGTAAAAATAAGGAACTGGATGACATACAAGATAATAATAACCAAAGTAAGCTAAACATTGCACATCAGGCAGCACCAGCTCAGCTCTATGAGCAAGAGAGATTAAACAATGAAAAAGAGGATAAGAGAATTGCAGCAAAGGTAAGGTACATGAAATGTGACCAACAAAATCAGTCAGAGAGTGCAAATAAAAATCATACACAAATAATGGCATTTGAGACTGAAACTGAACTCATTATTGATGAACATAAAAGATGCAGAATTGCAAACAAAGTTCTACTATGGCCAACAATTATGAATAGAACATTGACTGAAGTGATGGAAGCTATCCCTTTGGATCTGCCTACCCAAATGGAAATACACACTGAATATAGGTACAAACCAGGGTGACCAGCAAATAAGATAAAAGATTTAAAACTGTGAGAATTGAACAAGAGAACCTTCACAGTGAACAGAATATATATCATTGGGCTATAGCAGTGGATGAAGAAAATGGCCTGGTGTTTCACCACAATGTCATGGAAATCGAGAAAGAAAAAAAAGCAAGACATGAGTGCCTAAACTCAAACAAGATTATTAATGAAACTAAAAATTGCTGTAAATGTCAGAGAACTTAATTTAATCAATAAAAATTTAAAAGTTAGACATTGGATAAATCAAATCCGATCGCATATAACAGGATTATTCCTTAATAATGGTCAAACATAAATTTGTCCATAATGTTGTTTTCAATAATTAATAATAGTTCAACACAATTGAAATAAAACAACTATATAAAAATAATAAATATTTTCTCTATTGAACAGGTTTTGAAAAGGCCCTAATATAGAAATATAAAAATAATAAATATTTTCTTTATTGAATCCGTTTTGAAAAGGCTCTAATATAGGGTGAAAAACGGTTCAATAAAGAAAATATTTATTATTTTTATATAGTTGTTTTATTTCAATTGTGTTGAACTATTATTAACAGGATTATTAGAAACAAAGATATATTCAGGCTCATCAATAAATCCAGCTACCTACTTGAGGGGCCAGGGCTTCTCTGCATGTTCCAGAGATTTGTCCTATTTATCTGCAGGAACTGGAATAGTAATTGCTCAAGATTGTCTTTTTGAAAATTTAAAAATACTTTACATTGTTTCAAACCTTCTAATAATAACACTGACTCAAAAATAATTAGTGCTTGTATATAAGCCAGTACAAAAGCAAAAGATAGAATCTATAATTTCTAACATAAATTCAATTCTTGCCATGAATGCAAGCCTGACTGTTCTGGTTGGTGACTACAACTCATCCTATGAAGAATTTATACAGAAATCACTACATAAAATAGTCATACCATTGATTAGTGGACAAGTCTTTCTGCCAGAAGGGGCTGTCTTCTTTAATAATGGTTGGTTTGCAACATTAATAGATATGAACTTTTACTTGCCATTACTGCATCACTTCATGGAAGTAAAATTGGTCCGGATCATGTTTTCTGAACATTCTTCCCAGTTAATCATGATCAATATAGAAAAACTGCAAGTAGTTAATCACAAGCTAACAAAAATGATGAGAGTACTTTCCCCAACAAATGCAATGGAATTTCCTCTTTTCAAAGACATATATTCTGTTGCAGAATGTTAATGGGATGAGTCTGGATACTTTATAGCAATACCTGACTTTTATAAATATCTTGTCATTCAATGTTGATCATGTAACAAGAAATCAAACACTGCCAACAAGGCTTCTGCAATATGCCAATCAGCTACATCAGTGATTAATGATGATGGCTCCAACACAACAAAGCCTGTGAATCACTGAAAAATATCTGAAAATAAAGAAAAATAAGCTTTGCATGGCACAACAGCACACATGTCCCTGCAAGTTTATCAAGTGGGCTTTAGTTTATGTACCAGACCTAAATGTGCCAATGGCTATCTAGAGTGATCATGATACATTCACTGGCCATAACATGATTATGCCACTGTCCAAATACTTTCAAGATAAGTTAAGTGCTGAGTTTCACATTATCTTCCTTCCAAAAATGTTTGGAGAGATTGAGAGCAAATTACCAGTTAGTGAAAGTGATATAATAGAAAAAATGAAAACTATCAGCAATGCTTGTCACCCAGGTGGCCATGGGATGCTACTGTTTATTCTCAAGCATTTGTTTTTTTACAGCTGAATGCTCAAGAAATTAGCAAACCATCTTGCTCAAGAAATTAAGCCAACTACAAGGATATACCCCATGACAATAGTGCTGTATAATAAGAAAAAGAAAAGCATACCAGTGCCAAATGAACTTAGACAGATATCTATGGGGCCTCTTTCTATTAAAATATTGGAAAAGATTATAAACGATAAGATTGAGCCCTATATTTACCAATCATCAGTGAATCACAATTTGCAAAGAAGACATTATCGGCAGTGCAAGAAAAATTGTTATTCAAAACCATGATGATAGCCACTAGGGTGAGGAAGAAATACAACACTGTGGTGGTTCATACAGACATTGCTTCAGTTTTCAATTTAGTGAGAATCTCTGTGCTACTGGATATACTCAAGTAGACTAAAATATCCAAAGCTCTGCTATATTTAACAGCAAACTTGATACTGAGCAGAGAACTCTATGTTACTATGAATGGCAGAAATTCACCCTCATTCATCCCCTCACAATCACTGTCCCAGGAGTCTCCCTGAGTTAATGTTTATTTATTATATTAACTCACTTGATGAAAAAATCAATAGCACATTCATTAAAGTTCAAATACCTGGTACAACCCAGAAGATTGCATATCTCACATACATGCACAATATCACAGTCTTGTTGACACCCAAGAAGCAAATACCACAGCTTCAGGCAGTGCTTAAACAATTCTCTAAACAATATGGAACGAGCATAAACCTATAAAAGACTACAACCTAGATGCTGCTCACTGGAAAACCATGTGGGTCAATGTATCAAGCAAAACCTACTCCACTCCTAGTTTTTCCCTTTTTTTCTAGGAGCCACTGGAATGAGATGTCATATCCAAGCCAAGATCAAAGAAGTCAACAGAAAAGCTGAATCACTCTCAAAGGTATATTTGTCATATATGCAAAGTGCAACTGATTAACAAGCTTTTAATAACCAAGATAACATATTACATGCCTGAAGTTGAATTTTTCAAAAAATTTTATGGCACACATTAATTCCATATGTTGCAAGCACATCTGGGGGAAAAGATAGTGACAATTTCAATGGAAAAACTCAATAACCCTCTTAAAGCAAATGGACTGGGGTTGCATAGCTTACAAACATTTCAAACATTCAAAACAAAGAATGCTCTGATTGCTATACTCACTCAATTTCCTAAACTAATACACTTAGAGCAGATAACACCTACAGATAGACCTCCTCCAAAAGATTGTTTTTTGGCAGTCACCATCTACCAATGCAGAAGAGAAAGAACAATCCCAGATCAATTTGAGCAAAAGTATAAATACTGGCAAATATAGAAGTTTATACATCAAAATAATTACATTGAGAAGATCCCATCAATACTAGAAATTGGAAACAAATACCTGATCAAGCAATATAAATGATGGTAACTAGAACCTAAGTTCCTACATTTTATAATCAAAATGAATTTGAATGCTTTACCTGCTAAATATTTTTTATATCACAGAAGAATGTACAAGTTGATTGATTCATTCTGTGGCCTTTGCCATATAGCTGAGGAGACTTTATAGCACATAATGTTAAACTGCAAGGTCATGGAGCAGACTAGATGCATTCTGCAGGTGAAATACAGAAAACAAAACACTACAATGTTGCAAATTATGTCAACTTACAAAGGTATGTCTGTACCAGCCATAAGGGCTGTGGCCTTCGTCTTATATGCACTCTGGTGCACTAGGTGTGCTTTCATATTGGGTAATAACCCCAGAAGGGATCCAGCCACATTTGAGAACAAGTTGATTAAAATTCAAGTTAGAGACAAGCAGATCACCAGCCCATATATTTATGCAGCTACATGGTTCCTGCTCAGACAATCAGCAAAGTTATAAAAAATGAAGTTGCTGGTTTATGAATAAACGATGTAATTTTTTAAGGTTCACAAATATGATCATGGGATTTTGGATTTGAATGACAAACTAGAATATAAAGGCTATGAGATAAAAGAACATTCATATACCATTATAATGTATTTTCCATGATATACCATGAGATTTGAAATCAAAAAACAATGATAAAAACAATCTATTTTGTAAGAATTAAAGAAAATATGGTCCAGATTATGCTCCTATTGGACAATAATGTGCTTAATTGACACTTACTTTTAAAGTGGATAGAATCATGTACAAATGCCTATATAGATATGTACCTTTAACAAAAATGAATATTGTAACACTTGAAATTAAACTGACAATAGTAGACTTAAACATGTATCTCGCTAGAATTAAGTGGCATTGTAATACTATGTAACTAAAAGGATTAATAAAGTTTATTGTTGAAACTTAATAATAATAATAATACTACTACTAATAATAATAACAACAACAACAACAACAACAACAACAACAACAACAACAACAACAACAATAACAACAATAACAATAATAATAATAATAATAATAATAATAATAATAATAATAATAATAATAATAATAATAATAATAATAATAATAATAATAATAATAATAATAATAATAATAATAATAATAATAATAATAATAATAATAATAATAATAATAATAATAATAATAATATAAATAAGCATTTATTTTTATAGCGTCTGTATATAATTGTAATTACATTCATATCGGCCTTTCAAGCCAATTGTGCAAATGCTTTGCGAGTGTTAAATAATAAATGAATACCCTCTGAACAATACAAGATATAGAATTTATGCAGGAATAAAAAGAATCCCTCTTATTCCTACGACTCAAATATTTATATATGAGCAAAAAGTACTGGAACAGAAGGCATGACAATAGAATGGTCACTGTAAATTACTATATACAATGTCTGAATGAATGATGCTGATGAAATTTTCTAGAATTTACTAAACGTCATTCCAACTGCAACTTAATCATATATATAAATAAGCATTTATTTTTATAGCGTCTGTATATAATTGTAATTACATTCATATCGGCCTTTCAAGCCAATTGTGCAAACGCTTTGCGAATGTTAAATAATAAATGAATACCCTCTGACCAATACAAGATATAGAATTTATGCAGGAATAAAAAGAATCCCTCTTATTCCTATGATTCAAATATTTATATATGAGCAAATCTGAAGTACTGGACCAGAAGGTGTGATGATAGAACGGTCACTTTAAATTACTATATACAATGTCTGAATGAATGACGCCAATGAAATTTTCTAAAATTTACTAAACATCATTCCAACTGAAACTTAATCATATATATAAATAAGCATTTATTTTTATAGCGTCTGTATATAATTGTAATTACATTCATATCGGCCTTTCAAGCGAATTGTGCAAACGCTTTGCGAGTGTTAAATAATAAATGAATACCCTCTGACCATGCTTATTTATATATATGATTAAGTTTCAGTTGGAATGATGTTTAGTAAATTCTAGAAAATTTCATCGGCATCATTCATTCAGACATTGTATATAGTAATTTAAAGTGACCTTTCTATCATCACACCTTCTGTTCCAGTACTTCAGATTTGCTCATATATAAATATTTGAGTCGTAGGAATAGGAGGGATTCTTTTTATTCGTGCATAAATTCTATATCTTGTATTGGTCAGAGGGTATTCATTTATTATTTAACACTCGCAAAGCGTTTGCACAATTGGCTTGAAAGGCCGATATGAATGTAATAATAATAATAATAATAATAATAATAATAATAATAATAATAATAATAATAATAATAATAATAATAATAATAATAATAATAATAATAATAATAATAATAATAATAATAATAATAATAATAATAATAATAATAATAATAATAATAATAATAATAATAATAATAATAATAATAATAATAATAATAATAATAATAATAATAATAATAATAATAATAATAATAATAATAATAATAATAATAATAATAATAATAATAATAATAATAATAATAATAGATGCAATGACAAATGTTTCTACAATAAACATTGGGTATTTTTTCTGCTTAATTTTTCAATGTCTCAAAGATGAACCAAAGGTTCTTCTTTCATTTAATAATAAAAATACCAGTTTTGTTATCTTAATAATAATTAGTTTCAATGCAGATTAAAAGTAAAAAGTGACTATTTGTTAGTTTCTTTCAAAACAGGTTTTATTTGCCTGTTTAATGGGGTTATTAAAATTTCTATGAATGAAAAATTTCAATATGTTTTAATCAAATGTCAATCTTTAGCATTTACATAATCGTTTTAGACCATAGAGAATGATTGGTAACCATACTTTTCATTAATAAAAGATTGCATTAACAGCAGATTGAAGATTTTTAATGATGAATAGCTATTAGCTGCTTTTATATATTTATATATATTATAAGGTCTCATGGTACATTAATAGTACGTATTAGGGATATTATGTAAGATCTAAGCTTAAACCTGCCTGTACATGTCTTGAATAGTTCTTTAGAAAGTTGTTTTTTTTTCATTGTAATAACAGTTATCTATTCAATATTGGTTGAGAAATGGAAGTCTAGTAATATTTGGTTTCAGAATAAAGCAAGCCTTCACTATTTTTTGCAAGAGGTAATTATAAAGTTCTTGATCTAAGGTAGGATATTTAAAGCTGATTTATTCTCCCTAGTGGTCTTCACAGCTGTTTTAATATTTTAAACAGAGGACTGGTTTTCAAATATATATAAAGAATCTCAGTGTAGCCACTACCCTAGTCCAATAGCTTTCATCTGTTTACATAAAATTTACTCATTCAAAAGCATTACTTATTTGAAAGTATGCTAAAACATTTTTATGGGTAAAGTTGCTTGCATATGATTTTTAAATGAAAAAAAGTGTATATGTTTGAAAACTGGATTAATATAATGATTGTATTAGAATAGAATTGAAAACTAATTTGGTTTATTTATTTGTTATTTTGAAGTTGTCCAGATATTGTAAATTTTAAAACGTAATAATTCTATAAATATAATAATAATTATTAAAACTTCGATAACTAATAATAATTATATGTACACATTGTAATAACTAATTAAAGAACAATATTACTCATTGTTTACATGATTTTAAGTTGTAAAACATCATTTTTCAGTTGTAAAATTTCAAAAAAGTTCAATAATATAAAACAAAATAGGAAACTAAAAAAAATTAAAAAGTTAAATTTATTTAAAATAGTGTCATAGCAAATATTTAATTTTATTAAACATTATCCAGTTCAACAGTTTTCTGTAGTTAAAACTCTTATTGATAGAATTAAAACCCTTTTTAGACGTTGGTAAGACTTATCAGAACATATTCTTAAAGTAAGCTTTTGGTAACAATTATATTTAAACATTATCAACAAAGCTAATTCTTGCAACAGAATCTACCTTAATTAAGATAGCTCTATTTTTATAAAAAAGTTAATGAACAATATCACTAATATTTTGTAATAAAATAATATTTAGACAATTTTATAAAAATTAATAAAATATTTCCATACCTCAAGAAAGACTATTGAAATAATAAAAAACCTAAGATGTATATGGCATCGCAATTTTGTTAGAAGAGGTAATATTATATGAACAGTTAAAGTCGGAAATCATATTTTAAAAAGTATAAAAGACTTATAGATGAGAAAAAAAAAATTGTTGCGATGTTGGAAAAACCATCTTAAACATAGATTGATAATTGTTGAAACCAATGATCTACGTGTATATATATATATATATATATATATATATATATATATATATATATATAATTTTTATATATATATAATTTTTAAAACGTGTTAAATATGAGCATATTAAAATACATTTTGTGTGTATCATTTTTTTTAAAAATTCATTTTTAAAATTACTCAAACTAATTTTATGATTCGATTTTAGTAGATAGAGTTTAAATTTTAAAGATATTTTTTGTAACAGTTACGAAACACAAACTAAATTTATAAAGTTTAAAAAAAAGAAAAAAAATATTTGAGTTATAAAATTTTATAAATATTTTTATATTTTAATCCGTATGCAAAGTTAAAACTTAATCAATATTTAACAATAATAGTAAGATGATAAAATTATTGAATATGTGGTATTATTTTGCTTCAAATGTGTAATTGATAAATCCAAGTATTTTAAACAATAATAAATTTGAAAAATAAAAAGGTTTACTCTTCGCTGGCGTTCGTATAACATTTGAGCCTTGAAAGTGATCGAATTGTTGGTGGATTTTAAAATGTAAAATCTACCATTTTACCATTTATCAATGCATGCAGACATGAATTACGTTTGTTGATGTAAAAAAGCGTTTTAAAAAATGATTCTTTCTATTAACATAATTTAAGGTGTAAAACAGCTTTTAAAAAGTCAATTTTAAGACAAAGATGTCTCCTTCAGTTTCTGTTTAAGGGACCTGAAACTGCTAAGTGATTAGGTATTAGCACTGTTTTTATTTTTGTTTTACTCTTGGTTGTCAATAAAATAACAAAAATTTTAATTGCTTAAAATGAAAACATAATAAACATCCACATCATCATTTTCAATCATTATCAATCTACTACAGAAGTAATGTCTCCCTGAATTTAATCCAGTTTCTTTTATCTAGTTGTTATAATGCTTTTCAATTTCTAAGTGTTTTAGTTTTCAACCATGTATATCTTAAATGTGGGATGTTTCATAGTGTCTTATAATTTTTTCAGATCCAATTTCAATTTTTTTTTAATTTTCAGTATTGCTATTTCATTAACAACATATTCAGAATACTTCCGTTTTAATTTCTTAATTCTTTTGTTGATGTCAGCGATGTCTACTTCTGATTATGTATTCTCTTTTCTTAATTTTAATTCAATTTGTTTGTACTTAATTTATTGACAGCAGTTTCTTTATTTTTATTTTTTTTTAAATTATATGTTCAAGTTTTACTCTCATAAGCATGCATTAATAAAACTCACTATAAGCTTTTCTTTCCAAGCACATAGTCATATTTTCTATTATTATTACTTTATTTTTACTAAGTATTTAATTCTATGATTAATTTCATCAATTATGTTTTTATCTATTATAATAAGATTAAAATATTTATAAAAATATTAATTTTCATTTTCTTATTTTTTGGGGGGAAAGTTTTAGAACATCGAGATAGTTTTTATAATAATTATTTATTACCTTACTTATTAAAGAATAAAGAAAAAAATTGCATAGTATATGTATTCTTTAAAGTCCAGAAATAAAGATAGTTTTATAAGCAGCACTTTAATGATAGATTTATAGTGGTAAGCCTGAAAAAAGTGTACACATTTGTCAGTAATTATAATCATAATTTAGATAAAAATATATAAGAAATCTAAAAATTTATTTAAAAGCATTGTAAAATACTTATACAATGATAAGGAACATTTGAAATGTGTTTTCAAAAAAATGATAAAATAGTTGGAGGTTATAGATTGGGGATAAAAAATAATGAGGTAAAATTATTGATTTGTTGAGAGAAAATAATATTTGTAACTATGAATACATGATTTAAAGAGTGCAAAATATAATTTACATATAGAAAAACTCCAATGGTAAGGCTATATTCTATAAATTGAGAAATAGTTTTAGTTTTAAAAGAGCATAGTTTGAAGGTGATTTAAATTCACATTTATTAAATATAGAATTTAAATTTTCTTTTAAAATAATAGTAAGAATTAAAAAATAAATAAATGGGAAATTAATAAATTAAAAGATATTGAAGATTTTTTTTTAGAATTGCTTCTATTAAGTTTCAGACAGCATCATCATCGTCATCATCATCATCATCATCATCATCATCATCATCATCATCATCATCATCATCATAATAATAATAATAATAATAATAATAATAATAATAATAATAATAATAATAATAATAATAATAATAATAATAATAATAATAATAATAATAATAATAATAATAATAATAATAATAATAATAATAATAATAATAATAATAATAATAATAATAATAATAATAATAATAATAATAATAATAATAATAATAATACCGTTTAATAAATTCACATAAAAGATGGAAATTCGTAAAAAAAAATTTAAGACTGATTCAGTAAAAATAGTAGGTTATGTTAGAAGTATAAGAACTATAAGTTTTTTGATTAGTAATGAGTTAATATATAAAATAGAGAGAAAAAAAAGAAAAAAAAAAGTTAATTATTTAGAAAATAGAAATTTATATATAAAAAGTGTAACATTGAAATAATGTGTAAAACAAGAAAATTAGGAACCGATCTATGAAAAAATTGCAGAAAATAAAAATAAAACTACAAAGATTTAATTTATAATAGAATAAAACAATTGGGTGAGATAAAGTCATATGAAGAAAGGAGTGATCAAATATAGAATTGTTGAATTATCATCAACAAAGAAAATAGTTACATTAAAAATATTTCTATTCAATATCGTTACTTTATTGATATTTCATGACCAATCTTTAATTAACACTTATTTCATATCATTCTGTTTATATAATCCAAATTGTTTTTTTAAAATTTTAAATTTCGTAAATTTTCAATAGTTTTACATCATCATCTTCAACTATTTTCAGTCAACTGCAGACAAAAGATCTCTCCTAGTTTAATCAATTTATATCTATTGGTAAAAAAAGTTTTGCAAATAAAAATGAATTTAGTTGTACAGTAATAAAAATAAAGATGTAAAGGTAATAATTGAGATGAAAATTGGTGTAGATTCCAATTGAATTATCGAATGTACAAAGAAATATGGTTTGAGATAATTTATTTGTAATTTGACAAGTACTATTGAGAGATTAACTGTTGTTTTATTAATTTTGTAAAGCTTTTGAAAGAATGAATTTATGCTTTGTTTTGGACATTCAGTAAAAGAAAGATATAGACTGAAAAAGACATTTATTAAAAAATTTATATATAAATTGGAAAATGTGTATAAATTAAAATGTTTTTTCCACTAAACAAATAAAAAATGCATAAGACAAGATGTTGTCAATTTTTTGTTTTATTTAATATAGTTTAGATAAGTTGTTAAGAATGTTGTTATAAAAATGGAATTAGTAATGGAAATAAAAGAGTTAATTTATTATATTCACTGCTGATATGGAGGACTTATAGAAATGAAGACTGCAATAAATTGCTATGTATAAATGACCAAGTTTTTGCAAAGTTAAAAATGAAAACAAAAAAAAAATTAAAAATATATATGATATAAAAAGTTTTTGATCAAGGCAGCAGTGTTAAGTATTTGAATTATTGGATTACTGATGATAGAAAGAGTGATAAAAATAGGAGAATTGCAATGTTTAAAGCATTTAACAGTCATAGGAGTTATTACATAGACTATTGAAACTAGGTGTTAAAAAGGCTTGCTAAATGTTTTGTTTGGATATATGGTGCAGAAAAATAGTTAATCATGATAGATATAAAAATATAAAAAGACTGAAAAAAGTAAATAATAAAATATAATTCTTTGAAAAATTTGAAGAGGAACTGGGTTTATCATATATTTAGAGGCATAATTATAAAATAAGTGTGAAAAAGAAATATGAAAAAGCGTAGTTATTAAGGTCTAGTTTAGCATGCAAAAACAGTCATTTGAAAGATAGCTAATGATAATAATTAGTATTATTTTTTGCTTTCATCTGACAGTTTTGTAGTAGTTACTGATGTTTTATTACAAAATTAAAGACATTATATTCTATATAAAAATAATTTTAAAATATTAATTTTAACTATTTTTCTTATTTTATTTTACAAACCCCTTTTTTAAGACTACTGTAAAATATTTTGGAAATTAACCATTCATATATCCACAATTAAATTTTTTATTGTCACCATATAATGAAATAAATATTGTTTTGACAAATGGATTGACAATATCTTAATGATATGCTATGTTGCTACAATACTTTAATTATACTTATTGATTATATACCATGTTGCTACAATACTTTAATGATAATTAAAATACTTATAGAATTAAATCACTTCATATGGTTATGACATTCTGCAATATTTTGAAATATGGACGCTAATATATTTATATATTTATTTCACAAATGTGTTGCTGAATTTTGTAACCATGTGGGGTGATTTAATATTTGATATTTGGTTTAGTATAGTGTTAAGCATTGGGGTTATATTATATAATAAAATACTTTTTCAAACTCTTCCAATTTATTGAAATAAAACCTCATGTTATTTGATTTTTTTTATAACTACTCTCAATATTTTGATATTACTTATTATTTTGTTGGCGTATATTTAAATATTCTAGGCAAACAATTTATAATATTTTTAAAAATATTTTTTAGAATTGTTAAAAGATAATAGATAAATTGAAATATTAAAATTCCAAAATCCAAAATTCAACTTTTTTTTTCAGTTGTGATAAAACATTATAAATAATCCATTATATTTTTTAATCCATTTTATTCTTTTTAAATCTTGTTATATTATCACTAAATTCACACATATAAATACATATTTTATTATTTTTTTTACATTTTAATCATTTTCATTGTCACGAAAACTTATATTTCAAACAATATATTATCTTGATAATGAAAATAGTCAAAATAGAGGAACATATTAAATATTTATTTATACATTTGTATTCAGTGAAATTTACAAAATACTTAAAAAAGTAGTTTAAACAAAAAATCTATAATTTCTAATAGTTTTCTTTGACTTAATTATTAAATATAAAGATCACAGTTTTTCTTCTAATCATCTGTTGCATTCATATTACTCAGACATTCTATGTATAGATTTTAAGTAAGATGGACTTATAAACAGTTTTATATATTTCAAATATTTCTATAACTTTTTAAATTAATAACACTTTTATTATTTTATACCTAAATAACATAATTCTTTTTTTTCCAAAGACACAAACCTAAGCAATCAGAGCCTTCTGTATAAACACACACACACACACACATACATAAATATATATATATATATATATATATATATGCAGACAAATATTAACTTTTCTGGTTGATTTTATTTAATATTTCAAGTATTAAATTTTCCATTTTGAATAATTATCATCTATGCTTCAATGTGTCAATAATGTATAGGCATAAGGTGTATATAGTCACACCCACATATATATATATATATATATATATATATATATAATTTTAATGGTAAATACAATATTATAGTTTAAATTCTTTTGTAGCACTTTCAATTACTTGGTAATCCTCATCACATGAAGATTACCATATACTCGAAAGCACTACAGAAGAATTTAAACTATAATATTGTACTTACCATTAAAATTTTTTTATTATATATATGTATCATATTTTATAACAGGTATTGTATTTTACATTTAATATATATTATATATATATATATATATTTATATATATATATATATATATATATATATATATATATATATATATATATCTCAACAGATGGCGTTCTACCAAAAACACCATCAAGTGTAGGTTTACATAAACGTCCGAGCAAGCATTCACTATCTCTAACTTTAATTTCACTTTCAGATCATGATTTCAAGCTATTTGCTATCATCAGTGAAAGACAGGAATAAGAAACTAGATCTAAACACAAACTCTGAGTGTTTATGAAACAGTTTCTATTCAGCTTGCAAGTGTGAATCTTTTAGACATGTAATGTCTTCAAACTCAGCATAGCAAGCCAGATAGCTATATGGGTCTGATATCAGTTCAGCATCACCACATAGTAGAATCCTCTGCAATATATATCATTGCTAGAAAGACCTCAAAGGTACATTTATGAAAAACAAAAAACCAAGTTAAAAACTTGCTAATGCTTGTATTTATGTCAACAGATGGCATTCTACCAAAAACCCCATCAAGCGTATGTTTACATAAGCGTTAGAGCAAGCATTCACTATCTCTAACTTTAATTCTACTTTCAGATCATGATTTCAAGCTATTTGTTATCATCAGTGAAAGACAGGAATAAGAAACTAGATCTAAACACAAACTCTGAGCGTTTATGAAACAGTTTCTATTCAGCTTGCAAGCGTGAATCTTTTAGACACATAATGTCTTTAAACTCAGCATAGCATAGAAACTATTTCATAAACACTCAGAGTTTGTGTTTAGATCTAGTTTCTTATTCCTGTCTTTCACTGATGATAGCAAATAGCTTGAAATCATGATCTGAAAGCGGAATTAAAGTTAGAGATAGTGAATGCTTGCTCTGACATTTATGTAAACATACACTTGATGGTGTTTTTGGTGGAACACCATCTGTTGACATAAATACAAGCGTTAGCAAGTTTTAACTTGTTTTTTGTTTTTCATAAATGTACCTTTGTGGTCTTTCTAGCAATGATATATATTGCAGAGGCTTCTACTATGTGGTGATGCTAAACTGATATCAGACCCATATAGCTATCTGGCTTGCTATGCTGAGTTTGAAGACATTACTTGTCTAAAAGATTCACGCTTGCAAGATGAATAGAAACTGTTTCATAAATGCTCAGAGTTTGTGTTTAGATCTAGTTTCTTATTCCTGTCTTTCACTGATGATTGCAAATAGCTTGAAATCATGATCTGAAAGTGTAATTAAAGTTAGAGATAGTGAATGCGTGCTCTGACATTTATGTAAACATACGCTTGACGGTGTTTTTGGTAGAACGCCATCTGTTGACATAAATAAAAGTGTTAGCAAGTTTTTAACTTTTTTTTTGTTTTTCACATATATATATATATAGGTTTGCACTCATCATTTCATTACTATTTTATAATTGTATTGATCCACTAGCAAATCATTATGTTCTTTGAAACTTTGCAAATTTGTTAATCTTATTTTTGGCACTTATATATGTAAATTCCTCAGGCATGTACATATGTATATCTACATTTTTCTTAAGCAAGTATTTCAAAATTGTCTTGTAAACTTTCAGAGTGCTACAGCAAATGATGAATTTTATTAAGTTATTGTAAAGTTTCTAAAAATAATTAAGTTTTTTCTGAGTGTAAATATATTTTTATCTATCCTCTTATCATATTGTTTACTCTAAAATATGTATATTACATAAAATAAAAAATAATTATTGTAAAAAATGCTATAAAATGTAGTACTCATTATGGTGATCAATACATACATAAGAACAAAAGAATAAAGATTTTCCATGTCAATGCAGAGAGTATTTGTACCATTTGTCCATTGATATAATTTTATGAAGTGTCTAAACTTACCATGATATCTCTTTGAGGAGTGCCAAAACATGAAACCATGGTCAGGGGTTTGGGGAGGGGTTCATGACAGAGATATTTTAAGTGCTGGCTTTGGCTAAGCATTTATCACAAAGCTTATAGAGGAGTTGGCAATCCTCATTGTTTATAACTTACAAGCTTAAGAGATAGGGTCATGTGATCTATGACTTATTTTGAGTATTTATAATCTTAAATACTATTGTAATAGACTACACTCACATTTATCTTTGTAATTCTGAGAAAGGTATCATTTTTTTGTTAGAGTCTCATCTTTCTTTTACAAAATAAAATAGCATTTCCAACAATATGTCTTACTAGGATTTTAGTCTAAAAATAAAATTTCTAAAATATTATTACAAAACAACTTTTATATATCTTTTAAAATAATAAAAAATATATAATAATACACTTGGTTTATTTTTAAAACATTAATATACACATTATCTATTTAACAAGCATTACATCTAAATTATTTCAACTCAAAATCAATACATGCACTTATTAAAACAATTACAAATATGTGAAAATGTAATCATTGTTTAACTATTTACACCTCTATTAAATATAGAGATATGCAATATTATTTTAACTCTAACAAAATGTATGTTTTTAAATTGAAGTGACCTTTAAAATAAGATGTCAAATCTATCATTTAATATTTTTTAAAGATAAAATAGAAAGAAAATCACAAATTGTTATTTGTACATTAATGAGCTTTATATTAACTTAAGATTAGATATAATAAGATAAAATTAGATAAAATATAATAAGATAAAATTAGATAAAATATCACTTGTGAGTTTCACAATCAACAACTTATAAAATAAATAACCCCTAACAGTAATCTTTTTACATTCAAGGACTGACCAAGATGGTGCAATGCATACAATTGAAATGCTTGGCCAATTTCAAAATTTAATTTGTATGTCAGTTGGTTAGACAAATTTAATTGTAATCCAGATTGTGCTTTTTTATTCAAGTTGTGCTTTGGAGTGCAGTATTATGTAATGGAACAGTATAAAACTAGGATGGGCAAGAGAGGTTTTTCTATGCCCTACAGATTTGTTACACCAAATTGTAATGGTACATGTGCAAAAATAAGAGAATATATATAGGTGAATTTTTTAAAATGATATTATGTATAAATTTGTTCTTATATTAATGCTTTGTAAGGTCTGTACTCATAGATTATAATTGTGCAAGAAGTGGCTTGTAAATTGAATAATAGTTAAATGACAAACAAGAAATTTGACAAGTTTTGTAGCAAACTCTAATGGTAATTAATAAAGGAATGTGGTAGCCTTTGAAATAAATATAAGAATGTATCAAGTTTTATTGTTTTTCTATACTTTATTACTCACTTTCATGATTTATTATTAAAATTCATTAATGAAACTTGATCATTTGCTAAATCTGAAATAGAACCAAAGAGGATATTTTATTGAATCTGAAATATATTTACAAATCAACAAAATATACAGAATTTATTTAGTATCTAAATTCATTAATATTAAATAATAGAGCTGTTTATTGAAGTTTGTACAAATAATCAGTAACATTTTAATATTGTCAAGGTAAAACAATTATATTATCAAAATCAAGTATAGCACTATGATCAATACATGTAAGCAAGTGCCATGACTCCAAAATGAAAATAAATTGCACAAAGTCACTTGAAATAAAACAATTGGTTCATCTTTCATTTATAATATATATTTTATTTTTTTTTAAAAAATGACAACAATAATATAAAATAACAAAACAAAACATCTATTTCTTAAGTTTCTCAACTGATTTCAATGAAACCCATGTTGAGTGATAATTGATAATAATATATTTGTTGAAAGTGCATTTATGTTAAAATGAAGACCATTTATGTCCTAAGACTAAATAAAGCATAATAATAATAATTCTTGCATATATTTAAATAATTCTAGATTAGAGTTTCATTCTTTGGTTAGAATTACATTAACTTCTCAATTAACAAAATATGACAGAATTTTCTTCATACTATTCTAGATATATCTGTTCTTTTAAGCTACACTTCCCTTTTCTGGAACACTCAAATATAAATAATCTTTAAGATTACAACTTTTGTTTATCAAACAGTCTTTAAATATGGCAAAATTAATCTACATCAATCTAACTTCATAAAAACTAGCAGAGATTTTATCATTATATTATAGTGACTTTGACAGATACATTTTTATAATAAGTTCTTACAAACACAAAATGAATCTCTATGATTAGACATGTATATATATATATATATATATATATATATATGTATATATACATGTCTATATGCTATTGTAATATATATATATATATATATATATATATATATATATATTACAATAGCAAAAACACCCTTTAAAGTATCTTATGATTACTAAATAGCTGCATGTTACAAGCAAAAAAAATATATACACTTTTGTGCTAATAAACTTATCAATTCTTTTAACATTTAAAATGATCTTCGTGATAGCATAAACAATGATAAAAATTATCTACTGTATTTATTATATACATATACTATGTTAGATTAATGTGTGTGTTATAATTAAAAGAAAATATAACAATAATACGTGTTAAAGAGTTCTAATATTTCATGAAATACTAAAGAAAAAAATGACAAGAAAATAACAAATGTGTATGCTTTCAATTTTAAATGTTAATTATACTCGATTGATCTCATATACTTTCTTATTGTTATTAATACAAACAGTTACTTGAATAGTTTTGTCTGACCAAGTTTTGACTCTATTAATATGCTTATAAACCCTTCAATTTATTATCATGTGAATTGTTTTGAATAGTTTAAATTGGTTTAGAAATATTATTTCTGCACATCTGGTTGATATGGATTGATAAAAGTGATCAGAATTATTTTGAAAGGCTTCAGAAAATTATCTGGTTACTTAATACAATTTTTTTTACAGATGCATGCTTGTTGATGATCTTTTGTCTGGTGGGCAATAATAGATATAGGCCAACAGGGATTAAGCTATCAGGTAATTAATTTTCTTTACTCATGCATCTTGTGATCCATATTTAGTTCAAACTGAATTGTTTTATTTTTAGATGAATAAGATAAATTAGCAAGAATAAAAGTTTTTCCAGTTTTTCGTATTCAGAAAAAGTAATAATAATAAAAATATGAAAAGGTTAAAATCTATACAAGTGAATTTATTTTTATTCAGAGAAAAGAGATTTGTTATTTACACATATTATTTATTTTTTTGTATTTTAAACTGTTTATATCTCTTTTAATTATTTATATATATTTGTAAAACAATTATAAAATTTCAAAGAAACAGTTTAAAAAATTAACTGACATAGGAATTAACAATAGAGTGAAACTGAATATTTCACAAGAGGACATAAAGATAAAAATAATATAGAAATCAATGATATAATAATGGGAAAAGATAAAAAAAGACAGTACTTTTGTTTTTTTTATTATTAATTTTTTTCTACATAGAAGAAACTAGCATAAGTTTTATTTTGCTAATTTATCTTAGTCTTTTTAAAATAAAGAAATTCTATTTGAACTGAATATTGAACTAAAAATGCATGAGTGAAAAAAACCCAACTAGCTGAGGTCATAATTCATCTTGGTTTATATCTAAAAGTTTCTACCAAATTAAGGATCATCAACAAGCATGCATCTGCAGGAGAAAAAGAAATTGTATTAAACAACTAACTATTCTTGTCCTGAAAGATTGAAGATACTATGATGTGAGAAGCATTTCAAATAAATTCTGATAACTTTTATTAATCCATTTCAACCTGAAGTGCAGTAATAACATTTCAAAAACAGCTTAAACTATTCTAAAAAATTCATGCACTCATGAATGGTGGGCTTCACCAGCATTTTATTAGAGGCAAGACAAGGTCAAACAGAGATGTTAAATAAATGTTTGTCTTATTAATAAAACTCTGAATATATAAGAGAAGGTTAATAGTGTATAATTAATTTTTAAAAATTGAAGTGTATACACATTTATTATTTTCTTGTCATTTTTCCTTAGTTCTCATGAAAGATTAGATCTCCTGAATAAGTATAATTGTTATTTTTAAATCATGACACACAAATATATATTTAGCATAGCATATGTATGTAATATAATGTTAATACATTAGATAATTTTTTTTCATTATTTATGTTAACATGAAGACTACTTTAAATTTTTAACATTTTTTTTTTTATATTTTTATTATTACAGAAGTATATACATGTTTGACTTGTGTGTGATTTCCTGTCATTCAGTAAACATGAAATGCATTTAGAGGGTCAGTTCATTCTTATAATATTTTATATATGAGTATAATAAATATGTATTCATAGAAATCCATGTCATGTTCATAAGCACTTATTATAAAAAGGTGCCTGTCAGAATCACTATAATATGATCACAAAATGCCTATTAGACTTTATGAAATTTAAACATGGTGTAGATTAATGTAGCAATGCTTTTGCCATATTTAAAAATTGTAGATTAAATAAAAAGGATTATTTTATGTGTCTATTTGTATTTGAACTTCCCAAAAATTGAAATGTATTTCAGGAGAACACAGATGTATCTAGTATAGTCTGTAAGATGAATTTTGATATTTATTTTATTTTTAATTGAAAAGGTAATGTAATTCTACCTAAATAACAAATATCTGATCTAGAACTAATTAGATGCAGCTGCAGCAACGGCTACTGCTACTATCACTACTGCTATAACTACCACCACCATCACTGCTGCTGCCACTGAGTACCATTGCCCCCCACTACCACCCCCACTACTACCACTTCTACTATTACTACTACTACTAGTACTATTACTAGTACTAGTAGTACTACTGCCACTACTACTACTACTACTACTATTATTATTATTATTATTATTATTATTATTATTATTATTATTAATATTATTATTATTATTTTAATATTATGCTGTACTTAGTCTTATGATTTAAATGGTCTTCATTTGAACATAAATGCAATCTAAACAAATATATCATTATCAAATGTCACTCAACCTCTAAGCAGTTAGAAATGGAATGAATGTCCTTGCTCTGTTATTTTAGATTCTGTTGTCATTCTACAAAAGGTAAAATACATATCATAAATGAAGATCACCCAAGTGTTTTATTTAAAGTGTCTTCATGTATTTTTTTTTTTAATTTTGGAATCACTTCACTTATCCATACAACCGGGCCATAGCGCTATACTTGATTTTGATATTTTATCCTGAGAATATTAATATACTACTGATTACTTGTCCCAACTTCAACATGCAGCTATAGTATTTAATATTAATGAATTAAGATGTTACATAAATTGTTTATATTTAGTTCGTTTGTAAATAAAGTTTAGATTGAATAAAGTGATCTCTTTGTTTTTATTTTGTATTTAGTCAAGTTTCATTAGTGAATTTTAATGTTAAACCATGAAAGTAAGCAATTAATGCATGCCCTCATGGGAAAAAATTAAAACCTACAAAAATATTTACAATGGACTGTAGATAGTTACAGCTACAATTGTATATGTTAAAAAAACACTGTCTATTTATTAGTCTGTTATTCCTTATCCTAACTAATTAATTATCTTAAATTTTATTTTATGACCTCTTAGCATATATTCAATTCTAACAAAATATATTTTATTATGATTGGAAACAGCCTATTCAACATCATTCTTGAAAGTATCTTTTGCTGTAGTGAACAATAAAGACATTCCATGATAATCACTGCAATTTTGCCTATTCTCATTGCTTTTAAAATTGATACAATAAAATTTTTAAAGATAGGATTGCATAACTTTATGGGCCCCTATATTTTTTAAAAAATTCAATATTTTGGAAGCTACATTATCACCATCATATTTTTAAACCTTCTCCAGATTTTTCATCAGAACAATAGACTCCATTTTTGAGATTACAAAAAACTGTTTTGATTTCACTATGTGTGATACATTTATTCAGATTTGAAAGATCATTAATGAATATATCATTAATAGTTGTCATCTCAATCATTGTATCATTATTAAAAAAATAATTAAAATACTCATTCCATCTGTTTAAAACAGGGATAGACAACAGTCAGCCTTCAGGCTACATCTGGCCAATGATGATATTGAATCTGGTTCACCCGTAAAGGCCTAAATATAGAAAATCCATACCTGACTGCATTTGCTGTAAACTGCAATCTCTAAGCCTATCACTCATATTGTTTTTCTGAAGGTTTGTGATGATGGTGTTCTAGCTGTATTTTTATATTGGACTATTTCCATCATCTAATATGTGTGTTGAATGTCTTTAGAAAAGTTTAATTTTTAGTTAAATATTCCAAATGCATTCAACTGTTAGTAATATCACAGCAAACAGGTTAGTATATGCACCAACTGTTAGTAATATCACAGCAAACAAATGTTAATAATATCACAGCAAACAGGTTAGTATATGCACTAACTGTTAGTAATATCACAGCAAACAGGTTAGTATATGCACAACATTTCGAGAGGTATTTTTCTCCCCTCTTCTTCAGGTGTTGCTGGCCTGACCAGTGACAGTACTAGCATGGGATTCGAACCTGGGTCCTTAGATTCTTGATTATTGAAATTTAAGGTAACGCTCTAACCAACTGAGCCATCCTGCCAAAGGCAACAGTATGTAGTAATTTCATATACTTATCTATGAGGTTCCTCCTGATTTCTCCACTTTTTCCTCAGAGCAAAGTTGATTAGTGGTTTCCATACATTATGTATAGTCACACTAGGTTGGCTTATGGGATTTTTTGCCATTGTCATGTGAGCAGCTTCTTTAAATTTTCTTCTTTGTACCTTTTCTTCTTTATCCAATATTTTTGTATTTTCCCAATTGAACGTATGTTCATTGGTCCATACATGGTCTGCTACCTTAGACACATCTGTTTTCTCTCTTCTAATCATCAGTTTATGTTCTTGCAAGCGCTTTTGAATGGGATGGCTGGTCTCACCAATATATGTTCTTCCACATTCACATGGTATTTCATAGATGCAGTTTTTTCTTTGCAGCATTTCAAGTTTAGGCTTTGTAGATGTTAGAATTCCTCGTAGTGTGGTATGGCTCTGAAAAGCTGTTCTGATGTTATACTGATTGCAGATTTTCCTTAATTTGTCTGCTATTTTTGGAATGTATGGATACACTACAGTACCAATAATTGTCTTTTCTCTTGATGGTTCTTTTTGTTGTCTATTTAATGTTTTCTTAATAACAGCTGATGGATAACCATTTTTCTTAAGAGTTTGTTCTATATAGATCTTTTCTTTTTCCAAATCACCAGTTTCTGAACAAACTTCTTTTGCTCTGTTCCACAGTGATAGTATAACTCCATGTTTTGTGTTTCTGGTGTGATTAGATGTATAGGCTAGGTATTTTCCTGTATGTGTAGGTTTTCGGTAAACTGTAGTTTTGATTTTGCCATGAGGGAGTCTTGTCACAAGAACATCTAAGAATGCCAATTTTTGTTCTTGTTCTGGTTCTATTGTGAATTTAATTGAAGGGGATATGTTGTTGATGTGTGTCCAGAAAGTTTGTAGCAATGCTTCACCATGTGGCCATACAACAAATGTATCATCCACATAGCGAAGCCAAACTTTAGGTGGATAAGGAGTAGTTTTTATGGCTGTGGTTTCAAGTTCTTCCATGTAAATATTGCTAATCAGGGGAGACAATGGTGAGCCCATAGCCATTCCTTGATTTTGTTGGAAGAATTCTGTGTTATATTGAAAGTAGGTTGTTTTTATACAGAATGTTAATAGTTCCATTATGCTATCAATAGGAAGAGCTGTTCTGGTTTGTAAACTATTATCATCATTTAATTTTTTTCCTTACAATAGACAATGCTTCTTCACATGGTACATTTGTGAATAAACTTTCCACATCAAAGCTTACCAGTAAGTCAGTTCTTTCAATTTTCATGTTCTTGATTAATTCTACAAAGTGTCTAGAATCCCTGACAAATGATTGGGTCTTGCATGCCAAAGGACTTAGAACTTTGAGAAGAAATCTTGCCAAATTCTGGCAAGGTGAATCTCTAGAACTAACAATAGGTCGTAATGGAACATGATCCTTATGGATTTTAGGTAGACCATAAAGATGAGGAATTTTGCTGAAATATGATGTTATTTTACTCTTTTCTGAATCAGTGAAGTACTTGCGATGCTTTCTGAGTAATGCTTGTAACTTTGTTTCCGTACTTGGTATCGGATCTTTTGCCACTTTTCTATATTGGCCAGCTGTGAGGAGTTCTTGTATTTTGTTGTCATAATCAGTTGTATCCATTACAACTGTTGCATTGCCTTTGTCAGCAGGGAGAATAATTATAGATTTATCTGCTTTGAGAGATTTAATTGCTTTCCTCTCCCCATAGGATATGTTTGACTGCAATTTTTGTTGCTTGTCAAGTGTTCTTTTTATTCTCCAGCGCAATTCTGCTGCTTCTTCTAAAGGCAATTTTTGAGTGACTTCCTCAGTGGCTGCCATTATATCTAATAAGGGGATATTAGATGGTGTTACAGCAAAGTTTAATCCTCTTTCAAGAACAGAAATTTCAGTATCTGTTAGATGTTTAGAACTACTCCTTATCCACCTAAAGTTTGGCTTCGCTATGTGGATGATACATTTGTTGTATGGCCACATGGTGAAGCATTGCTACAAACTTTCTGGACACACATCAACAACATATCCCCTTCAATTAAATTTACAATAGAACCAGAACAAGAACAAAAATTGGCATTCTTAGATGTTCTTGTAACAAGACTCCCTCATGGCAAAATCAAAACTACAGTTTACCGAAAACCTACACATACAGGAAAATACCTAGCCTATACATCTAATCACACCAGAAACACAAAACATGGAGTTATACTATCACTGTGGAACAGAGCAAAAGAAGTTTGTTCAGAAACTGGTGATTTGGAAAAAGAAAAGATCTATATAGAACAAACTCTTAAGAAAAATGGTTATCCATCAGCTGTTATTAAGAAAACATTAAATAGACAACAAAAAGAACCATCAAGAGAAAAGACAATTATTGGTACTGTAGTGTATCCATACATTCCAAAAATAGCAGACAAATTAAGGAAAATCTGCAATCAGTATAACATCAGAACAGCTTTCCAGAGCCATACCACACTATGAGGAATTCTAACATCTACAAAGCCTAAACTTGAAATGCTGCAAAGAAAAAAACTGCATCTATGAAATACCATGTGAATGTGGAAGAACATATATTGGTGAGACCAGCCATCCCATTCAAAAGCGCTTGCAAGAACATAAACTGATGATTAGAAGAGAGAAAACAGATGTGTCTAAGGTAGCAGACCATGTATGGACCAATGAACATACGTTCAATTGGGAAAATACAAAAATATTGGATAAAGAAGAAAAGGTACAAAGAAGAAAATTTAAAGAAGCTGCTCACATGACAATGGCAAAAAATCCCATAAGCCAACCTAGTGTGACTATACATAATGTATGGAAACCACTAATCAACTTTGCTCTGAGGAAAAAGTGGAGAAATCAGGAGGAACCTCATAGATAAGTATATGAAATTACTACATACTGTTGCCTTTGGCAGGATGGCTCAGTTGGTTAGAGCGTTACCTTAAATTTCAATAATCAAGAATCTAAGGACCCAGGTTCGAATCCCATGCTAGTACTGTCACTGGTCAGGCCAGCAACACCTGAAGAAGAGGGGAGAAAAATACCTCTCGAAACGTTGTGCATATACTAACCTGTTTGCTGTGATATTACTAACAGTTAGTGCATATACTAACCTGTTTGCTGTGATATTATTAACATTTGTTTGCTGTGATATTACTAACAGTTGGTGCATATACTAACCTGTTTGCTGTGATATTACTAACAGTTGAATGCATTTGGAATATTTAACTAAAAATTAAACTTTTCTAAAGACATTCAACACACATATTAGATGATGGAAATAGTCCAATATAAAAATACAGCTATCACTCATATGTTCATATAATGTTAACTTTATCCTAATGCCTAGAAAAATATAAAATACTAATTATAAAAATTAAAATTTTTATCATAACTTGCTAAGTAAATCTAATCATAACTTCTAAAATACCAATTTTATATTACAAAATATAAAAATATGGGAGAAATCACATCACATATAACGTTAATTTCTGTTTTTAAAGAATACTGTATATTCTATGCAGTATCAGAGTATTATTTCCTAATTATTATCTGCAACAATCAAACGAAGATTCTTTGGGTTTAACTTCTTGTTGAAAAAAATAATATTGGTGCATGATATTTTATAAGTAAGTTTATGCCTTTTCTAATTATTATAATTTTTGTTAATGCTGATAAAATGAGCCAATTAAAAAAAAATTGATGCCAAATGCTGCATTTTCAATGATAATTTATGGTAGTCAACCCATGTCTTGTCTAAAAATTTTACAACTAACCATTTGAATTTATTACACCCATTATATTATTTCCAATAACTTTTGACCAAAATCTATTACTTGCAACAACATGTTTATTAAAGTCATCAATAAATTCTATTATTATGGTATTGCTGTAATAATGTCATCCAACAAAAAAAAATCTTATTATCTTTAAATTTTATGAATCAATGGTTGAACCATAACATTAATAATATAAGCAGTAGTACCATAGTGTAATTTTAAAATGCAATTAGCCTTTCATTGATATAAAATGGAATTTCAACAAAAGAAGATATTAAATTAGGCTTTACAATACATTCTTTGTTAGCTGAATAACATGTCTTTCTTAAAATAACTTGTATCAATTCATTTATTTTATTAAATTTTTTTGCTTTAGAAGAACAATTTTACTGAGATCTGCAATATCAATCTTAAATTTTGACAGTTCCTTAGCCACTAATCTAGTCCTCTGTTCTGTTCTTGAAGAGCTTTTATCAACCAATGGTCTCACATTACACGCATGTATATTTAGAAAAAAAATAGATTTATAATAATTATATTAAATATTGTTACTACCTCCTGCTTCATCACTTTCATATATCTAATATAATATATCAGGCACAACAGCCAAGCAAGACTATGTGACACAGGTTATTTTAAACTATATTATCTAGTCCATTCCACTTTTTTGGCAATCCGCTACCTAAATATACAAATTTTGCCAGAAAAAAATTGTCTCAGAGAAATCCAATTTCAAATTTACTCATTATTGATTGTATTGCCTTGAGAAAAGATAACAACCAAGAATCTGCCTTATCATTGTTTTCTTAATTATCAAAGATAATTGGTGACAGAAATGTATGTATATAGTTAAACATGTAAGTTTTGTTACATAAACACACAATCCTATTGACACAATTATTTTAAGATTATGTCCAAGATCATGTGAAGCTCATGATTGCAAAGCCCCATAATAACTGACTGAAGAGAAGAAAAAGAGGGACAAAAAGACCATTGGTATCAAAAACAATACCTAATCTTTAATTGACCAACATTCTATTCTACAAGGCAGGATGATTTGCTGATTTATTCTTAATAGTTGGCACTCATATTTAAAGGTCATTCCATTATTTGGAATGTGTGGAGTGCATCAATACAAAACCTAATAAAATATCATACTTATTCAGTACAATACATAATCAATAGTAATGTATTTTAAATGTGCATAGTAGCTGAAATATATTTGCTCAATCAATGGTCATAAGAAAAAATGCTATTTGCTATCATTCTAAATGTAAATTGTATTAAAATGGAAATAAATTATTTCATGCATTATATAATTAATAATCAGCTGTATATGATCAAGCAAAGCAATGCTAAATATAAATTAAATATTTTATTTTATTGCTAAATTTTTAATAAATATTTATCTCATAATTTGTTTCTATATATACAAGTGAATAATCTAAAAAAAAATAGAAAAAAAATAATGAAATAAAAATTCTGTTTAATATAGAATTAAAAATAAACTTTTGTCATATTGAAAAAGCAAAATGCATTAATAATAAATTTTAAAATGTAAATATTATTTAACAAACAATTTCTACTTAACTATGTATATATAATAATTTAATTTTTTTTTAGCAATTATGTTATTCCAGAAAAGCTTTATGAAATCTGGTACACTATTAACATTTCTACTTTTCAATATTTTCCCATCATTTACTAGTGGTAATTTGAATTAATAGTTCAATATTTTATTTTAGTAATAAAAGCTTTATTTAATCCACTGAACATCATATGATCACCATTCTTTATGCTTATACAAGTTGTTTACACATAGGTAAAACTCTCTATACAGTAGCACTACTCAGTGGAAGGCAGAGTAATCAGTGAATGCAAGGTTTGTAATAAAATCTCTAGCAAGTGCCTACTTAGCCTATAACTCCAAACTAGTATCTAGATTGTACTCTCAGTTCCAAGGATCCTCAATAATAAAAACCACAAGATAAAAACTAGTTTGGGGCTATTGGATGAGTAGATTAGATAGAAATTTTATGCACACACATTCATTGATTACTCTGGCTTGCATTGTGTTGAGAATTATGCAACTGTGTAAAAGCTTTATTTAATATTAGGAATCAATAAATCATACATGATTTATTAAAGACATAAGTGTTCCAGTAAAAAAAATCCTAAAATATCATATTTGCACTTTCAATATATCAAAAAATAAAAAAAATAAAATACATAATGAGAACAATTCCTTTTTGTTTTTGGCTAATTATCATAATACTATTAAAAAGTAAATTAAAGAATTATTTGTCGATTGAATTTCATTTTTTAAATGAAAAAATAATTATAAAGTCATCATAAAGTTATGAAATTTAAAAAATAAATAAATAGCATTTATAATTATTAAAATATCAGAAACTTAAATACTATGATATTTGACTGAGCATAATAATGATAGTTTTTTTTATTAATACTTCAAATTTCTTAATCTGTATTTTTAAAAGTAAAATATATTTGAAAAATATCTATATATATATATAGATATGAATATATATTTTTAAGAAATATTATACAAATATTTTCTAAAAGCAACCAAAGAGGAGTTTATAAGTTTGTTTATATGTCCAAGATCAAAAAATCTATGATCAGCAACCTTCTAGGCTTTTGTGAGCTTATTTGTAGTTTTAATTTTCTTTAAAGTAATAAATCAATATTTAGTTTATTTGTAATTTTTTACCATTAAATGAATATAAAATCAGCAAAATAGCACTAAAAATAGACACAAGTTAATGGTTTAAAATTGAAATTATTACTAGCATTATGACATTACTTCATGATGCATTGATCTAGGAATCATTGAGGTAAAATTCCAGCAATTATCTATAAATTACATTTCTTGATCTCATTTTTATTTACTTGTTATTTAATTTATGTAAAATAAATAAAGTCATGGATTGCTCATTTTAAAAAAAATAACAGTTACACTAAAATGTTTAAAGATTCACTAGTTTATATAAATAGAAAAGTAAAATAAAAAAAACATTGATAACGTAACTTAATATATATCAAAGATCAATTTTAACGTGTACATTGACTTAACTTCTTTTTTACAGTTTGATTTTTACTTAATAACTATTAGGTTTATTCTTTATAGAATTCAAAGTAGAAATTGGGAATTGAAAAAATAAGTTTCTTTATAAAATCATTACCTCAACAAAAATGTTTTCATCATACATTATATTTGTATACAGATTAATAATTTTGTATTAGTAATACACTTAATAAAATGTTTATTATCTTTTTAATATATAATTTAAGCTATATATTTTTAAATAAGATTTTTAACATTTTTTTATACATTGATTTTAAAAAATAAATTATTTTTTTACTATAAAAAATAATCACAATTGCCTATTTCTTATATAGAGGTTTTTGATTTATAAGGTACTTTGAAAAAACCAAATGAGACTACTGTCTGGTGTAAACTTGTACTAAATTCAATCCACAATTATTTTCCAGAAAAATTGTAATGATATTCCTCAGATGCTGCTGCTACCTCAATGTTATGTTTTAATATATTATTAAAAAAAGTCAAAATTAGTTTCTAAATAGTAAATTAATCTCAGTGCTTTTCATACATCTTATTATTAGTTAGATTGCATTCTTTTCACATTAATGCCACAATCTTTTTATCTGAATAAAATAATGATTGTCAATTATTTTCTACTTCATTATATTAGTTTATATACTTATATAAGTATCATAACCATTATTATCATAAAAAAGGAATCTTTCCAAATATTAATTCTAATAGTCTCAGTTTTATTCTATGCTTTTTAAATTACTGATTTGTTTTAATTCCAATTCAAGCACATATTAATCTTTTTTTTAAAAAAAGTTACTAATATTAAAATTATGAATTAGTTTTTGATTTACTCTAATATTTATGGAGCCATGTGGAACAATCTATCATTTCATAAAAAGTTGTAAACATAGATTAATTCTATAACATGTTCATTTATCGATTCTTTTATAATTTTTTCTAAAAAATTATGATTTACATGAATAAATTTATATACAAGTATATTGTCTATACTGAATTTAATTTAATTAGAAGGGACTTAAACTCAGATTTTTAATGATAGATATAGCTGAGGAGTGGGAAGGTGGGTAGAATTAAAACCTGCTTATTATTTTCTTGAAAGTCTGAGTTCATATCTCTTCTGATTGTAATAAGTTTTGTATAGACAATATACTTGTATTTAAATATTACATATTCAGCTTATATTCTGCCTATCCCTTTTCTCTGTATTTAAATGGACATATTAAAGTCCTATACATGAAGGATCAGATTGACTTGAAGTCAAGATGGATATGACAATAAGACATCAATAAGAGCTTTGAGAATTCCATCATCAGATATTCAATGATATGAATGGCTGGGGAGTTTGAGTGGAGAGGATTGAAGCTTGTCTATTAAAGTTTGAAGATATTCTATCTTAATATAAACTGAGTACTGATTATATATATATATGTGTGTGTGGGGGGGGGAGGGAGATGATGATCTGGACCAACTGATGAGTGCTAGTTCAGCATGAAATACCTATATTGGAGAATTTTTTTTTCACATGCATGTGTTCATGTGTATTGGTTGTGTAAGATGAAGTAGATAGCTGTATAAATCTTGAAAGTCTGAGTTCAAACCTCTTCTAATGAATCAAATTTTTATATATATACATACTATTAAAATATTTATTGCTATGTTTTCTCTATTGTATGCGTGTGTATATGATTTATTTATTTATGTTTTTAAAAATGCTTTTATATTATAGTGTAAAAATATAACTTTTATATAATTTTTTCGTTATACAAACATAATTTATATTGTTTATATAATGCAATAGTAATTATAGTTATATTTTTAAATGCCAGTATTGCAATTATTTTCTGTAATATGCAATCCTTTTGATTTGTTTATTTGTGTTTTAACTAATATAACAATACAATTTATTTTAAAAATTAAAAAGAAGTACAAATTAAACGTTTTAATAAAATAGCAATTTTCTAATATGATAATTCTTATAAATAAGACAATGATATCAAATATAAAATATTCAAGAGTTTGCTGCTGAAAACTTTTTTATCCTTTAAAAAGTTTAGAAATCATTCGTCCGAATTTTGCTTTTAATGTAAATGAATGTTCTAATATATTTTAGTTTTTTTCGCTATAAAAATAAAAAAAATAAATAAAAACAAATAAAATATGACGATCTTAATTGATAAAAAAATGTAATATGTCAAGCGTCGGTGGTCGAGAGGTCAGCATCGCTGCCTTACAAGCAGTTGTCACGGGTTAGCAGGTTCGCTTCCCGGCCGATGCTATGACACATGGAAAAAAAGTCTAATATAAATATTTTTTCCTCTTTATTTTATTAACGAATTATTTTTCTGATGGTGATCTAAATTTAATACGCTAGAATAAGTTATTTTAAGGGAAGGTATGGCAAATTAATTATTGATAAACTATTATTATTTAATTCTTCTATTGCCTAGTTACACCATTGTGATACTTAGCGTACGTAAATAAACGGAAGAACATTTTGATATAGAAAAGAGTTATGCTTTAAATATAAAAATTTTATATATATATATGAATAGACTTAATTAGCAGTGTTAAATCTATCTAAACATTTTTAGTGCCTGTATGAGTAAATGAACACAGAATTCATAATTAAAATGGCAATAACCCAGTAAACTTTTAAAAATAAATTAAATGCTAACTAATACATTTTTGTAACATTATATAACATTGGACTTTAAAATTTTTCATCTTACCTCATTCAAATAATTTCTTCTGTAGACATAAACAATAATGAAAATATTGTGTGTAGTGCAACCAATCAAAGTAATTTATTTGTGGGTGAAAAAAGTAAACTGAAATACATAAAGAAACCTATATACTAAAGTCTAGATAATTTTTTTATTATAATTGATTTATAATATTATCACAGCATGGAATAAATATTATAACTTTAACTAATGTATGTAGGAGAATAGTCAGATAAAAACTAACTAATCGATAGCAATAATATTTAACATTACTTGCCATATTAGTTAATTATCACACTTTTATTTACAGAGCTAAATAAATAAATTCTTTATAAATTTATATCTAAATTTTGATTAATTTATTTTTATGTCATATCTCTTGGAAACTTGATTTGGGTAATGATATGTGGTTGAAACCTGCTGTTCTAAACTAATAAGTACGTCAATTATTTATGTTTTAAAATTATTTTTAAATTAGTAATTTAAAATAAAAAGTTTTATTGAAAGTTTTTAAAAAATTGCAATATTTATGAAATCTCATTTCGTGTCGCCAGTCAGTGACTTCATACGCACACATACACGCACAAGCATCATTATGTTTTTTTTAAAGAAAATTTTTCCAGTTCAAAAGCCCAAACATTTAAGACCATTCCACTCTAAGAAATGCTTTCAGTTATTGGCTTTAGTAATAAAAAAATGTATATTTTAGAAAAAAAAAAACTTCTGCAAATTAATTATTTAACTTAAAAGGTTTTACAAAATATTTTCTAAACTTTATTTAATACAAAATGTACATTAAATAATATTTTACTTTTATAATAGAGAAAAGATAAAGCTCTTATAGTTTCTAACAACAAAACAATCTGTTTATATTATTATTTTTCCCCCCAATACTATATAAAGTATTACATGCAAATAAACAAAAGCAATAAAAACAATTTTGTTATTTTAAATCTCATTTTGACATAAATATTAAATTTTGCATTTTTCTTAAGAAAAGAAATGATTGCAATCAGATTTTTCTGGCATATAATAACATAGCTTTATATTTTAGTTATTAAAAATGAATATATATATATAATTATCATTAGTGTGCTTATAAAATTTCTGAAAAGAGATTGATTTAATATATAGACTGTGTTTCATTATAATGTTACTAAAGGAACATTTTATATAAAAACAGGCAATGCTTATGATTGGAACTGTACTGAACTATAACATGCAACAAGAATTATTTCATCATGATATCAAGAAGGAAAAGTAAATAGATAGGAAACAAGGATTAGTAATCTATATTTTAATTTCTTTTGTTCTGATATTTTTATTATTTTAAATTGATTGTTCTCATGTATTTGCCAATGCAGACAAACAGCTTCATAGTATCGGACTGAATATATATAATACATATTTTGCGGGTTCATCCGTGTTAAAAAAAATTTAATATTAATATTCCGATATTTCTACTTGGTCACACAAGTCATCCACTGGGTGATGAACCCGCAAAATATGTATTTTATATATACAACCCATGAAAATCTTCGTTTCAATATATATATATTAAATTTGAAAAATGTAGAGGAAGTTCAAATTATTGATTAAATTGGTAACAACTGAAATTTTTTAGGCATTTATTTCAATAGTCATTAAAAAAGTTTATATATTACAATGCAAAGCAATTGGCAATTTTATTTAATTTGATAGGTATTTTCTTTGAATTTTTGAGTGATTGTAGTACCATAATTTATATACATATATATATAAAGAGAATGTAACTCAAATAAAATGTAATCACAAAAACAAAAATGTTTACAAGTATTTTAGAAGAGAAAATACTTAATTGTTTATATAATTAAAGTAAATCAATGTGTGATAAAATCCATAACCCAAACTAAACGTGTAAAACTTAAATATTTATTTAAGCTTATCTTTATTATAAAATCTTTCATGAACTATTGTTTGACACACACATATTATAATAATACAAAAAAAAAAAGATCATATTTAGACACAAATAATAAAATCACAAAAACGTAAAGGAAGGAAATAATAAATAAAATTTTATTAATATTAATCCACCACATAGATATAAATTGTAACACACGACGACGACGTAAATAATCAAGTCCTGCTTGACATCAAACTCACTACTTTAAAAGAGTGGTTGGTAGTATATATATACAAACGACGTAGTATATATATATATACAAACGACCTTTTAAAAGATCAGATCAAAAACTCTTTTTGATTGATTAACACATACATTTTGTAAGCAGTGATCAAACTGGACATTTAAATATAAAGGTCTGCAGCCATAAAAGTAAAATCTTAAATTAGAAGATTTCATCAAAGACGGATAATAGTTAAAATAGAAGCGGACTTATTTAAATTTAGCAAACCAGAAAATTTAAATTAGAAGCTCCAGAAATAGTTCTATAATTATTTGATACTTCAAGAACCATTTTCATTCCCTAGCCAGAGAGTTATATCAACTCTAACTCAATGTTTTAAAAAGTCCAAACCTATCTATTCAACAAAGTCAAGGATTCTGATTAACTACTTAGACAAATACATATATAACTATGTACTGTTAAGTATAAAGTTACCTCATTGGAAGAGATTCATAATCCATGGAGCTGTAACTGCCAAAATGAATTTAACTAAAACAGCATATATCTGTTCATGCTGAAGGCATTACCAACTTTACTACTTGGATCTAAAAATATGAACGTAAAAATTCAAAGCACACTATAAGAAAAGGGAAATTCAGATCACCATTATGCATGTTCCAAAATATTCGAACCCAACTAATTGGATCACAAACTATAGAAATAAAGACACCACATTATCCTTTTAGGACATTTTTTAATGGACCCTTGATTTCTCTTAGGTTGACATCATGTGATTAATTTTGTTTCTATTTATTTATTTTTCTTTCCATTACAATAGGTCAAAAGGAAGGTATGTATATTATTGACATAGCAGAAAAAGGGAAATATTGTTAACTTAATATTAAATTAAATAAAATATAGGGTCAGTCATGAATTTGCTTGTGATGAGTTTTATCAGTAAGACTTTATATTTTCCCATATTTAATATCAACGCTTAAAAATTTACACTGGTATTTGTTATTCATTTGCTGATATTAATCATTTTGTCATTTATTTGTTTTTTCAGTATATATTATTAAAAACCTCTAGCGTGAATGTTCTTTTCTATCATTATAGAAATAAATCATAATAAAAAGGGAGGGGATCCCAAATCATTACCATGTTATTTAACAGGAATCAATCTAAAAATATGTTGGAAACAAGGAAATATATACTAAATTCTAAATTAGCAAGCAAGTGTATATATAAATAATAACAAGTTTTAAAATCTTCTTTTGCATTGATATTGAATGATTACTCTTTGAGGGGAAAAGAGTGACTGGATTGATAAATATCAACTGTTCTGATAGAGATATCTAAATGAATCAGTTACTATTGTTATACTCTCTCATTAAAAAAATGTAATAAATGTGAATAAATCTGTCAAACATATGATTAATAATTAAATATGGTCCTTTTTGTTTTTCTTTATTCATTTATCAATTTATCACATGCTCAATGCAATAAAAATAGTAATATGAATATTCTATGAAATAGAATATTGTGTGCATTATCCCTAAGTGTAAATTCTGGAAGAAATAGAATTTAGGGATGCAGGAAGAGCATGAATATATATGGAAGTATGCTCCATAGTTAAAACAATTGTCAATAATAATAAAAAAATACAAGCACAATCTTTTCGTCCTTTATTGTGTCATTAATCACCATGGCATTCTTGCTTACACTTTCACAGTCAATAAAAGTCTAAAACTTATTGTTAATATAATTCAATTTTTATAAAACTTTCTCTTTTTAATATTTTACAATTGTTTCAAAATAAATTTAAAAAAAAAGAATAAATCTCATATGTATCTAAAATATTTCTTAACAATCCAGGATATCTACAATAAATAAACACATATTAAATCTTTATTCTTTTTAACAAACAAATTATATTTTTATTCATTTTATATATTATAATCATTAGCATTTCCAAAGTTATCTTTATATAGTATGCTTATTTACTCTGCATATATCACTATCATTGATAAATCTACAATCATAAATAAAATATATACCACAAAAATGGGAAAAAACAAGAGAATAATAACAATATATATATATACAAGAAAATTGAAAAGACATAATAATTGAAAAAAAAATGCAAAATTTTCTACAATAATATATATATATATTTATTGAGTATTTTCCAGCTACAGACATTAAATACTCAATTTTATGCCGTTTTTAGATTTTCTTAGGTCGTGGTTTTTAAATCGAAGCCCGAGTTGGGTCGCCATTGTAGCGTTTACCGTTTTACTAGACCACTATACGCCCCAAATGTATATTTGAGCGTGAGTTGATCAAGCTGTATCAAGAAAAAAAAAAGAAAGTTGTATTTCTATTCTTAACACAGCTATTTTTCCTGATCAACTCCAGCCTATTAATTGTTACGAATTTGTGCTATTGACAAAAATCAACTTTTAATTTTATTTACTATGGGCGCCAGGACTCCTAAGAATCCGCTGAAATATGTCGCCAGCACCTCTCGCAAGTTGTAAGACAAAGAAAAATAAAAAGATTCTTTTATAATATTTTTTTTTTAAGGGACGGTAATTCTACCGTAATGAGAATTAATGATTTTTTTACGATTATTAGCCCTGGCGTATTGAAGCATATTGGCAAAGGTAACTTACGTTTAAATCTTATTTCACTAAAAACAAATTTAATAATAAAAAATAATAACTACTATTAACAACGCACAATAAAAGAAAAGGTTGATAAAAGTATAATCTCTTTTATTCTAACCAACTAAAATATTTATCAGTTAAATAGCTATTTAATACTTTGGAGAGAACACATTTAATTCAGGTGGGAAATACCCGGATATATAAATATCGGTTAAAATAAACAAAAAAACTACTCGTAAAAATATACGTATAAAGAATCCTGATAGTGACTTTAATTTTTCTATATGAGAGACTCTTATTTAACCTAGAACTTTTTTGTTTATTTTAACCGATATTTATATTTCCGGGTATTTCCCACCTGAATTAAATGTGTTCTCTCCAAAGTATTAAATAGCTATTTAACTGATAAATATTTTAGTTGGTTAGAATAAAAGAGATTATACTTTTATCAACCTTTTCTTTTATTGTGCGTTGTTAATAGTAGTTATTATTTTTTATTATTAAATTTGTTTTTAGTGAAATAAGATTTAAACGTAAGTTACCTTTGCCAATATGCTTCAATACGCCAGGGCTAATAATCGTAAAAAAATCATTAATTCTCATTACGGTAGAATTACCGTCCCTTAAAAAAAATATATTATAAAAGAATCTTTTTATTTTTCTTTGTCTTACAACTTGCGAGAGGTGCTGGCGACATATTTCAGCGGATTCTTAGGAGTCCTGGCGCCCATAGTAAATAAAATTAAAAGTTGATTTTTGTCAATAGCACAAATTCGTAACAATTAATAGGCTGGAGTTGATCAGGAAAAATAGCTGTGTTAAGAATAGAAATACAACTTTCTTTTTTTTTCCTTGATACAGCTTGATCAACTCACGCTCAAATATACATTTGGGGCGTATAGTGGTCTAGTAAAATGGTAAACGCTACAATATATATATATATTGAAAGACAGACAGATGCCTGAAAATTTCAGATTTTCTACTTAATAGTTATCCATTAGATAAAGTGCTGGTCTTGTCCTGGTATATTCAATTTAACACTTGAATATGCTAGCATCTCACTGAGGAAGCTAGTAGCAGAAACAAGTCTGGGGTTAGGGATATTCTGCAAAGCTTGTTAAGAGCTTATTTAGCTTTTTATGTAACATTTGTAATACAAGCTTGTTTAAATTAGGTCAAGTGACATCTGACTTGATTTTTTTTGTAATTTTATTTTTTGTTATTAAGGCTTTGGGAATTTTGTATTGCTAAAGCTATTAATATATAGTGTATCTGAACTTAGCTCAGACCCATGTGGCTATTTCAGTTATATAGCTGGATTGGAAGACATATGGATGTCTGAAAATTTCAGATTTTCTACTTAATAGTTGTCCATTTGATAAAGTGCTGGGCTTGTCCTGGTATTTTTAATCTAATTCATGGATATTTTAGCACCTCATTGAGGAAGCCAGTAGGAGAAATCAGTCTGGGGTTAGGAATATTCTGCAAGGCTTATTAAGAGCTTATTTGCAAACTTTTTATATAACATATGTACATATTATAATAAAAATAATAAATTTAATGGTAATAAACTATTAAAAACAGTCTTTAAATCTGCTGAAGTACTTTCAGTTAATTTTTTAAACCTGCCTCAACTGCCATTCATTACCATTAAATTTATTATTTTTACTATAATTATAATTTTGTTTAATTAATGGACATTATATATATATATATAATTGTTTAAAACAGGGTTGCCAAGACAACAGTTTAAAATTCTTGATTGTTATCTATATTGGGATTGTCTAAGTGTTGACTGGATTCTAATGGTTACTTATAAGCCCATTTAGCCTTGAACATTATTACATTTAATATTTAAGTAATACTTGAGTGCAATTTGAAAATTACAATTGCTATTTGTAATGTTAGAATTGTTTATTTATCAGTCTGCTTTCTGAATTGGTTATATGTACCTGTTTATAGAGATTTATTTAAACTTCTTCCAAACAATAATTTTAATCTCTGTAATCAAGTTGCAATATTTAGTGTCTTTATAAATATATCAGACCATTAATGGAAGTGGATTCCACCTCTATTGCTTAAAAATAGGTTGTCTTGACAACAGTTTGAAATTGTTGATTGTTATCTATATTGGGATTGTCTAAGTGTTGACTGGTTTCTAATGGTTATCTATATCTATCTATCTATATATATATATATAAATAAACATTACAAGCATAAAGCTAAACTAGTCAATATATAATTAAAATTACCCCAAATTCAAAATTCAACTAGACCAGCATAAAAATAATATTAAAACACAACCAAAGGTTTCACTGCTACAAGCAGACTTCTCAAGTGTAAAGAACTACAAAAACTATACAATATATATAATATTAACCATTACCCACAAATCCATTCACTTCCCATCTACCCTTAATATTAAATGAACTCTTAAATAAGTTAATTTCTTCAGAATAATAAATTTTCAATAATAAAGATTCTTTAATTCTTTTTTTGATTTCATTTCTCTTAAAGAAGACAACCTTAGCTTCATCAAAATTAATAGTGTGGCCTGTATCTTTTTCATGGACATACAAAGCAGAACTAAGATATCTATTTTTAACTCTACTTTTATGAACCTTTATCCTTTCTTTTAAACTCAAACTACTCTGACCTATGTATATCTTCTTACAAATAAACAAGGGATAAAGGAAAATCAAAATAACAAACAATCAGAAAGCACAATAATAAATAAAATGACTGCAGAAATTATGGATAAAATAACTCAGTGTTATCCCATGCTGGAAAGCATATCACTAGAAAAGAGGAAAAAACAACAAAAAAAAAAACAAAACAAGAGAAAGCAAGAAAATTAACCAAATGAGGAAGAATATAACCAGATAAATTTAATAGAAGAAGCCCCAGATGAAAAGATGGAAATATAACTAACCACCCCAGAAAAAAAACTTTAAAAAAATCTCACACTATAATATATGTAACCAAACACATACAGAATCAACACAAAAAAAAACAACTTACAAATGGAAAAGGAAAAAAAAATATGAAAAATCAACAAGATATAAAGAATCTCCCTCACAAGACAAATTAGATTGTATAAAAATTAAAATAAAGGCAATAAATATTCAAGGATTAAACTAAAAAAAATACAAGAAATCAATCACTGGATACAAAAACTCTGACCTACTATATTATGATTGGTAAAAACAAAAATTTATAATGGATCACAAATCAATCCAGCACAACTAATGAGTAAAATGTGATTCTGCGTATGCTCAAGAGACACACAAATGCTCTCTTGTGGAACAAGAATATTTATAAGCAAAAAAAAACCCCCTTCACAACATTGACAATAGTATATATAAACACAAATCTTTTAATAACTATGTTTAATAACAAAAATTTCTCAATAAATATTATATTTGTATACATACCACCAGAGCCAACTGTAATTAACAGGATAATAGTGTCAACTAACTCAACATTCTCAAACAATCCCTAACCAATTATTCTTCTGGGAGACTTAAACATGAGTTATAAAAAATTATTACAAAATGAATACACTAGTTAACAATCTTACTCATGAGTGCAGAAAGTTTTCTACCACCCAACATGATATTCTTTTATACCAATAGAGATGGAACACTAATAGATCTAATGTTCTATTCCCCAATGTTTCATCACACAATAAAGCTAAGCCTCTCACCATCAGATTTTTCAGACTATGCAGCACAAATAATAAAACTAAATATAAACACATAGCACAATACAATAAATAATATACAAAAAACAATCTGGATTCTACTACCAGACACCAATAATGAATCATTTTTTTCAGAAATTTATATAATGATAAATAAAATAAATAAATTAGAACTAGATCCAATATCCAAATACATAGCTTACACAAACACCCATTCATTTAATATAAATCATATTACACAACCCCCCCCCCCCAAGCCTAATCAGATTAGCAGATGAAATACATAAAAGAATCAGTATGTCTAAACTGGTTTAACATAACCAAACAAACATATTAAAACTCACTCAACTCTATAAATAGACTTTCAATATAAAAAATAAAAAATTACCTGGTGCAGTCGCACACTTTGACATGGGGATAGATTAGATGGGCTTTGGAATATCCATCCACAAATAAAGCTCCCATGATGTTAGAATCAAAAAATAAAATTCCAGCAGGATTTAACATGATTGTACCTATAAATAACCACTTCAAAGCAAGATTAACTAATAATGCACAATTCAAACTCTCAGAAGATTTTTTTGGAAAAACTGAAGACAAACACCATTTAAAATTGAGGATGTTAGGGTAAAGTTAGCATCAATCTTTACCACATGTCATCCAGGGTCTCCAGGCATTCCACAATTTGTACTTGAATACCTAAACTGATTTACAAACACATACCTGTGCCAAATAGCAAATAACACATCACAAAAATATATAGCATACAGGGATTATACAAGGTATCAATGGTACCATTCATGGAAAAACAAGAACCCATTCCCACAGTCACCCATTTAAAACCTATTTCAATGGAACCTTTAGGAATTAAAATTCTAGAAAAAGTAATAAAGATGAATCTGTAATGATACATACTGCCAAAAATATTACAATATCAATATGCAAAGAAAGGTTCATCCACAGGTCAGGCAGCACTAATCTTTAAAACTATAATCAACTCGGTTATTAAAAAGAAGAAACATGCTCCAATTGCTATAGATCTAGATTTTGAGAGTGCATTTGACTCAGAAACAATAAAAATATTAGCAAACCATGTGAAAGAAACATAAATACTATGCTCAATATTATACACAATAGCCAATCTACTTTCAAACAGAAAAATACATATCACCTTTAATGGAAGATCCTTCTCATCTTTTTATCCCACTCAATAATACCACATGGTTCACCAAGGAGTATACTACAGTTCACATTCTATATAAACCCTTTATTAGAAGAAACTGAAAAAAAAAGATACAAGGAGTGCTAATACCAAATACCAAAAGATACATCCTTGCATATTTTATATGGACAATATTACTATATTCTTAACATCAAAAAAGCAATTACAAGCACTATAACACATCATTAGAAAATTATACAGAAAAATTCAAATTAAAAATCAATCTTAATAAATCAGCTGCTTGGACAATTTTTACAGGAAAAATAAACAAACAAATTTATCAAGGGAAGCCCAATAATTTTCTAAGTTTCCCATTTTACCTGGGAATGAATCAGATGAGAACAAAAATACTAAAATAAACTCAAAGTGGAAACAGAAAAAATCAAAGAATCATTATTCAGATGCTTTCTATCAATATATGCAAAATATTACTATTCAATCAACTCATAATTTCAAAAACCAACTACTACTTACTAATAATTAATTTCACAAAATCATTTATAGCCTTAATCAACTCATTATGCAAAAAATTACTATAAACAGAAAAGTAGTAGCCATCTCAATAAAACAATTTAACCAACCAACAAAATGAAATAGTCTTGGACTTCACTCAATATCAGTGTTTCGGATACAAAAACAATAAATCTGCTAATAGCCATAATTAAGAAGTTTCCTGATACTGAATCAATAATAGAAATCACACTCACAGATCACCCACAAACAATTATATTTAAACATTACTTGAAAACATTGAAAAAACACTTAAACGCCTAATAAAATATACATATTGGCATATACACAATTTATTAGCCCAAGACAACCGGAAAATAATCAGATATCTGTACTAGAAATAGATACTAACTAATTACACAAAATGTAGGAAATGGTACCTGGAGCCAAAATTTTATGATTTTGTCATTAAAGTCAACATAAAAGCATTAGCAACAACTCATTTTATAAGATACAGAAGATTCTATCTAAATATCGATTCTCTGTGTATGCAGTGTCACAACAATGAGGAAACACAGGACCATTTCATATATAACTGTTCAGGACTTGGAAGACAAATGATGATTGATGAATACAGGGAAAATGGAACCACAATAGATGAGATACTGCAAACTTTTAAAAAAATGCAGTACCAACTATAAGGCCAGCTACATTCAACTTGTATGCATTCTGGTGCACCAGGTGCAGTTTTATCCTAGGGAACAATACAAGAAAACACCATAACACCTATAAAACAAATAAAAGCATAAAACAAAGAGATAGCCTTCTTGCACCACCTGACATCTTTGTAATAATGTGGTCTCTTTTTAAGATACAAGCTGCATTATAATAAAGGCTATAACAAACAATACAAAAAATCATGAAACAAAGTCATTTGACAACCAAAAAATAATAAAAAGAGAAAAAAACTGAAAAAAGAAATAGAAAAAGGGAGAAGAAAAAGGCATGAGCAAATATAAAAATTTAATGTCACAAAAACAATACAAGCAAGAGGCAACAAAGTGGAACATTGAAAGTCAAAAGTGAGAGGCAGGGCAGACAAGAAGAGATGAAATACAAAGAGATTTTTGGAAACATACAGACTGTGTAGGAAAATAGCTATCTAACATTGTGTAAAACATACAACCAATGTAATCAATTGATGTTTAATAAAATTACCTTTGAAACATCACCACCACCACCACCTCCACCTCCACCTCCACCACCACCACCACCACCACCAATCATCATCATAATAATAATAATAATTATTATTATTATCATCATCATCATCATCATCTATTATTATTATTATTATTATTATCTCCAATGTCTCATATGTAATATTTAATAAAATGCAATAAATTTACATGTAGAAATAAAATCCCTAGGGATGATGTTTATCTACTATATTTGGTTTTGCATAAGTAATAATAAAGATTATACTCTATTAAGCCTCATTGAATAAAAATTTCAAATAAATCATAACAATATTTTCTCAGATTTTTGATTCAACTAACTTAAACTTAACTCCATTAAATATTATTTATTCTAATTAAACTTTAAATATATTTTTCTAAATATCATCTTCAAATACTACAGCAGTGATTCCATATGATAAGCGGATTTATCATCTGGTGTAACTACAAAAATATACATTTCTTAAAAAGTCCATCATCCCTAATATCTTATTAAACAATATATATTTGTTATTAAAATTTACTAGAACCCTGAAAACATAACCTAATAGAAAAATAAGTTACCATCAAAAATATTCTAATTCTAGGTAACTTTTGTTAAATTAAATCTCATTCAATTTCATTCATTGACAAAAAATAAATGTGTTATATGCACTATAGTTATATAATTATACCTGATCTTCATACTTGCATGCCTTGGGTGATATGGTGAAATGTACTTTCATAATAAAATAATAATAATAGTATATATATTATGTAAATTTAGAATTTTTTTTTAAAAAAATGGTAATACATCAATTTTACAGTTCTTTTTTCCAAAAAAAAAAAATACAAAAAAAAAAAAAAAACAAAGTTCAGAGGTGTTTTTTGAATGTTTGTCTCATGGTAGTATAAAAACACATGGGAAACTGTGAAGATTGAACAAAAGAATCCATTAGCATTTAGATAAGAAATTTTTTAAAGTTCTTTAGTCTATTGTTCATAAGTGTTGTTTACAGGTGATGTCAGCAATCTAATAAAGTAAATTAGCATTTAGTGGCAATTTAAAGAAATTCTGCAGCAGTTGATTTTTAATACTTTCTGGACATTCAGTAGATTATTTTTAGATATGCAGTTCAAAGATTTTATATCATGCTAGATAAAAAAATGGTGGAGAAGTTCAAAAAGATAAGTAAATTTCTATTAATTTTTGTAAATGCCCATATTTATTAATTGCTTACACATAATAAAAGTTTATAAATATAACATTAGAAGTAAGCAATAATAGAAAATAATGAACAGTATTATCACCTTTGTTTGGCGTAATCATTTTCGAGGGATTTTTCAAACACATTTGGTTTGACCTTCACATATCGATTATTTTAACCAAAGAGAAACACACACACACTTGATGTTAACATTTTTAACATTGTCACATTGAGAAATAGAACAAAATAGTATATTTTTAATATAATGAAATAAATAATTAATTTTTCTATTATTTTAAATAATTATGCACACACACACATTCTTGTTATTATAAAGTAAATGACTATTAATTTTACCCGTCACTAGAATTTAAATATATTGCATATTTCCTTTATTATTATATTTTAGCTGTTTATGTAAAAATATTTGAATGAAAAATAAAGTATTAACTTTATATAAATCAATTATAAATATTTAAAAATAATTCTGCCTGCATATAAGTAAAAATTGCTACATTATATTTATAAATATAAATATGGTTGATTTTATTGCCATAGCTATGACTTTTATAGTTAAGCACATTTTATTGTAACAGTCAGTTTTATCCACCTGCCTGTTTCATGTATTTTATACCCACATCTATCTATATGCCAGGTTTAAATCCTCTCAGAGAACCCATTTAAACAACCTTAATTTACTATATATGCAAAATCACGTATATATATATGCAAATGATAAGTCTGTAATTTAATAGTATATGTATATATTACAGATATGTATCCATTTTATAAGTATTTCTAATTTAAGAAATATTTTAGTTTAATTATTTAGCCAATTTTATTATGTTATTGGTATATATTACAGATATGTAGCCATTTTACAAATATTTCTAGTTTAAAAAATATTTTAGTTTAAATTATTTAACCAATTTTATTATATTATTGAAATCGCATATGTATATAAGCCATTTCCATTGTTATTCTGCATGTATGGTAATAAAATTAGTTTTATACTAATTATCAAAGTAACTTTTCCAAAATAACTTTTGATTTTTGTAAACAACTTTTAAATGAGGTCATGCAATAGTCCTAAAATAGCGTGAACTTGATTTTATAACTCTAAAATGTTAATAACATTTTCTCAGAATTTTATAGCATTGCTGCAATAAACAGCAGGAGAAAAAAGTAGAAAAACAAAATATAAATTAGTTGGCTTAATTAAAAATGTTTTTTTAAAATAAATAAATGTTTTTTTCTACTAGTTGTGGCTAATAAATATATTTCTTTAAAATAAATAAATGCGGACAAACTTGTAAAATTAAACAGGTGACCAGAGTTAGAAAGATATAAATACTTAAAGTTTTGTTGTCGAGGATGGATCAGATATATAATAAGTGAATTGTAACCAAATGACGGAGTAGAGCAGGCAATCGCTCACCGCATTTCTCTTTGTAGTGAATGGAGAACTTTGGTCCGATAAAATATAATGCTGTACACCAGCAAAGCAGCCTGTAGAAAAACCTCCATTAACTTTAAATCACCAAAAGTGTCAACTTACTATCATCTCAAGTGCCCAGAACTATCTGTAATGAAGACAACAGAATAGTAAATAGATAAATTTTCATTCAGAGCTCTGTTCATAAATTGTGACTTTCAATTCTTTCTTTTAAAAGCTAGCTATTTATTAAATCTGCCTTTTCCAAACACCTTTCTTAAAATGTGCAAAGAAAACTTTAAATGCTAATGTTTAAATCTTGTCTGATTGTAAAACTTGTGATAATGAATTCTCTGTTAAAATGTAAAACTCCAATAATCTATTTTAAACTAAATGTATAATTTTCTGTGCTCTTTTATGCCTATTTCTAATCTATCCAATTTATTCTATAATTTTATCATTTTGATATTATATGTATTTAATATGCCAAATAACTTTAAACCACAAGTATTTATAAGTATAATTTTAACTTATCAATATGCAAAGATGATTTCAAATCTTCACAATAATAAATATTAAATAATTGAATTATTGTTTTTCTCACTTGCTGTTTCGAGATCATATTATTATTTTACTGATTAATTTTGGGTAGTAATATTACAATAATCAGACATTCTCTAGTTAAAATTGTAGTTTGCTTAATTCTAGTTATGAATTATAACTATTTATATATGTAACTCGTACATCATAGAAACTAGCTGCAGAGATAATGTTTTATTTACAATTACCCCCACAAATGTGCTTTGTCCTCCTTAGATTTATATTTGTTGAGACACAGGTGATAATTTAAACTAGGTTACTAGTTAAGTTAGTCCCTAAATAGTATATTTGAAATACTAAATTTGAGAACCGGGTTGTATCGATATGCAAATAGATGCTATCTATTTTTAAGACACGATAATATAATTACATGTATTTGTGTTATATATGTATAAGTTGTGGATGTGTTCTTACTAAGTACATAATTTACAATTATCTGCTTGCTGCATGATTCTTGATGAGTTTCTGGTGGAGGTCATACTTATCCACTTAGTTTGGGTAAATTACGCACTTTTAGAACTAGGGCACAAGGACCTAGATTATCCATAATTAATGCGTATCTGACTTCCTGAACTACTAAGGTTCCTATTCATAGCAAGTTGAGTGGTCATAGGGCAACCAAGCCTTTGAAGGCTGAAGCTCATGAATAATGACCCATTCGCACCTTTTAGCTTTATTAATATTTTCGTATGTGCCATAGAGTATATAGATAAACCTATGATAAAACAGTTTTCTCTTCTTTTATATTAAATGCTTATCTAGCATCAGTGTATATGCTAATCTAGGTTAACACACTAACCTGCATATCTCTGAGCTTAATTATGTGCTCAACTTAAGTTTGTATAGATAGATGCGACAGAAGTGCTATTAAGTTAGTTATATAACTTTCGCTATAAAGTTTCATATGATCTAGCAGACTACATAAGAACTAGAAATTTGGCATATTAATATAGGCATAAACTCCCATACCACACTACATTTTATTAAACACTTACAATGAGATATGTATTATTAATCTCATTAGTTATGCAATGCCTGTGAGCATAATATCTCATGTTCTCATTATATAATTGTGTATATTTTGATTTACTATTGTTAGTGTTTTATTAAATTAATAATATTTAAAATTATAACTCGTTTTCATATCTTTATTGTCTATGAGTTCATTTTATCCAGCTCTAGATTTATTTGCACAGACATCATTATATCTATATATAGATCATTCTATTAAAATTCATAATCAATCATTGATATTTTAATTAATCACTTAGTCATATATGTCTATATCTGACCAACTCAGTGCTAAATTAGCTAATTTATGAGTCTTATTGTTCCACTCTGGGTGACTGCTGGACCGTGGATGAATTGAATGTTTGTGTAAGTTGAGAAGTGGCATCCATAGAGTATTAGATCATGAGCATAGGTGAAAGGATTGAATGTTGGTCAGGTTCTGGATCCCAGCATCTGTATTCGATCAGCTTTAGAGTATTTTGTCTGTGTTCTAGATTTTGTTAAGTGGAGGAACAATTCTTTCAGGTTATATCCAACTAATTTTTTTTTAAAATAACATATTTTAAAGATTGCATTGAATTTATCCATCATGCTATGTATATTTATATTGTTCTTATTATGGACATTTTTAAAATCAAAATTACAATTACTTTTATTTTATCATTAAACATCACATGATCAACCATTCTTTATGCTTACACAAGCTAATATCACAGAGATAAAAATGGCTTGAATTATATTCTAAGGTTTGAATGCAGTACTCTCAGATCCAAGGCTCCTCACTGATGAAAGCTGCCAGCTAGAAACTAATCTGAGAATACTGAATGAATAGGCACTAGATAGGGATTTGATCCACAAACCATCTAGCTTTCATCGATTAATTTAGCTTTCACTGACTAATGTGTGAAATGTTTTGCATGTGATATTTTTATTTTGAGATATAATCACATTTCATAATTTTTTTATTTTTAATAAAGTGATTGAAATATATAATACAATGTCATAATTATAGAGAAAAAAGCAATAGAAGTTCAAAGTTTACTCAGTGTTTTATTTAAATCAAATTGTAACTGGTCATATTTGTATTTCCCAAATGTTTAATATTTTTCTGTATGAGCCACATGATAATAAACTTAAAATCAAGAAATTATATTTATTTAAAAGATCACAATATACAATTAATGCTAAACAGACTAGTTTTCTGAGAAGTTGTTGTTGTCTTCACACTTAAATATTTTAGCAAGTATATTCTTTAGTAGAGTTACCTCACTTGGCATCAAAAGTGCTCAGATATTATTTGGATTTATATAGTATTATTTTAAACTACCTCTGATAAAAAACATCAGACATGTTGTTTTTATATTTTTACGATTATTATCAGGAGGTAAATATTTAATTGTATAATGGATAAGAAGGGTAATAGACAAAAATATAAAATCAAATAACCTTATATATTTTTATTGTAAATTGATTGATTATAAAAATAGCTGATCATTAAGGTTGCAATTTAGAAATATTTCATTCATTTTAAACTTTGTAAATAAACAGACAATGGTTATAAATGTATTAATGGTAAATAATAGTTTATATTGAAATGTGTGAACTCAGGTGATAATCACTAGATATGTTTAATTAATAATATAACAACTCTCTAGAGAATTTGCTCAATATATTTTTTTACAAAAATTTAAAGCAAATAAAATATTTCTGTTTTGCAAAGTTAATTATCAACTGTTTTAAAATCAATTTACATTAAAATTATATAAATTTATTTAATTTCATAAATTTCAGGTAAATTCTCATCTTAAATAATTAAATGCAAAAACGTTTAACATACAATAAGAAAGGGCCATTTTTCTATTGTAAAAAAAATAGCTATTGAGGGCTATAGTTGAAATTATTATTTGTTGTTATATATATATATAAGATGAAAATATTTAATGTGTAGAGTTATTTTGGCCTGGAGCAAAAGCTCTCATTTGCTACTGTTCTATATTGACTGTTTTCTAATTAAGTAATTATAAATGGTTAAGTCAACACATTAAATATTTTATTTATGTACTAAATTATAATATATTAGTAACTTGATAAACATTGAAAAAGAGAATCAGTTGTATCAACTATTATACAATAGAACTGAAAAGTATAAAATGAATGAATATGTATATTTCTGGTACCATGATACTTAGTAAATACACAGTTATGATTTATATAAAATATAATTATTTTTTTCAGTATATTTATTTATAAATTATATATATAGCTAAAACATTTAAAAAACAAAATATATTTTTCCAAATAATTAATTTTTTAATCAATGTCCACCTCTCTCATAAATTATTGAATATGTTACACGATCATTTAAAAATAATTAAAAACTATTTTCTAAATTAATTTTGCAAAATGTGATTTAGTTAATAATTTTGTCATTTTCTAATTTAGTATAATTGAAAATTTTTATAAACATTGCATATAATTATAATTACCACCTTCTTTAATTATCTTTAAACATTTATTTAATATTAAAAATGACCTTACTGAAGCATTTTTAAACACCTCTTATTGATTTGTCAATTAACAACTTTTTTAATATACTTTTGAATTCATTTTTTTTTACATTAAAAACTTAATTACTATATTTATTAAATTTCTATAAACAGACGTAGACATTTTTATTAAATGAATATAAAATATATACTCCCTAAGATATTAAATTGATAACTGTCAAGCATTATGATGGTCACTTAACATTTTTATGATACCTAGTCATTTTAAAAATTAAAATGTTATTCAATTTGCTACCTTAAACCATTACAAAATATTATGTTGTAAAAATATTTAAATATGTTTTATTATTTTAAATAAGTTGTTAACCATGTTTTTGGCAGACATTTATGTTTGCATTTTTTCAAATATATATTTATATGTTTTTCATTTTACTGTAAATTTTTAAAAATGTTTGGAAGTAAACAAATCAAAATAATAAGTTAATGATCAAAATATGTTATTTCCCATGAAACAGCTACTATATATTATTAATTGTGTGATACTACAAGTAACAATTTTACATGTATAACAATGTTCTATATCTATGTTGTTTACTTTTCATAAAAATATAAAATATAACATTGGTTAAAAAATATAAAATAATAATTTTATTGCAATGATTGTGTTGTTTTAAATTTAATCATGTAATATTTAATTATGGAAGTTTTAGATTCAATAACAAATTATTTTGTTTTATGACTAATATTTAAAAAAAATAAAGAGTTTAGAGCAAAAACATTTTATGTGAATTTAATAAAATAGCATTCATTAGATAAGCTGCTTTGAGACAAAAACTTTTTAAAAATTCCTCCTAAAGAAATACTGAAATCGAAACATTGCCAGCCTTGCTAAGTAATGGATGGTAAATATTTTAATGGTTTTAAATATTGTTTTAGCCCTTAGCTAAAATTGTTTAGGCGTCCATTTTCTTAACAATAATAAGATGGGCAGATAGATTTGTTATAGCCTGATTAAAGAAAAATATTCTAAGCCAATTTTCCAACTTGGATCCAAACTCTAGTTATGGTCATGACACATAAATATGCAAACTACTTCACCATAATGCTTTCTACTTATATATATAAGGGACTTTAACTCAGACTTTCAAATTATCCAATCCATCTTATACATATGATACGCACGACTACATACATGTGAAAAATAAAAGATCTCCAATATAATATTTCATGCTGAACCAGCTCTCATTAGTTGGTCAAGATCACCATCTCCAACACATATATACAAGCATTGCTCAGTTTATATTAAGAATAGAAAATCATCACACTTTAATTGACAAAGTTCAATATTCTCCACTCTCCAACTTTTCAGTCATCCATATCATTAAAGATCTGAAGATGGAATTCTCAAATTCCTTGTTGATGCAAATATTATTGTAATACCCATGTTGAACCCAAGTCAATATGACTTCTCACACATAGAATCTTAATATGTTCATTTAATTAGATAAAAAGGTGTTTTGAGCTTTTCATCCTTGGATTTTCAATGATATGGATGACTAAAGAGTTGGAGAGTGGAAAATATTGAAGCTTGTCCACAAAGTTTAAACATTTGTTGTTTTAGTTTAAACTCAGCACTGATTGCATATATGTGGTGGAGATGGTGATCTGGACTAATTGATGAGTGTCATTTCAGCACATTATATATATATATATATATATATATATATATATATATATATATCATTTATCTTTTTCAAATATATGTGATCATTGTATCAGTTATATAAGATGGTTTGAATAACTGTGGGGAGTTTGAAAGTCTGAGTTCTAATCCCTCATAATTACATTAAGCTTAGTACCAAAAATATACATATATTTATTATATATTTATCCTATATTCTTCCCATCCCTTTTCTGTATAATTAATTGGAAATATTAAGGTCCTATAAGTGAGAGGTCATATTGACTTAAGCTCAAATGGGTATTCCAATAATATTGGCCTCATTAAGGACTTTGAGCATTTTATTCTTACATTTTCAGTGATATGGATGGCTTAAAAGTTGGAGAGTAGAGAAGATTGAAGCTTGTTCATTAATGTTTTAAGATTTTCTATCTTAATATAAACTGAGCAGTGATTGTATATATATACATATATATATGTTGAAACCAAAATTTTCACGGGTTGCATATATAAAAGGCATATTTTGCGGGTACATTCGTGTTAAAAAATTTTAATTATTGATATTCCGACATTTTGACTTGTTCATACAAGTCATCCACTGGGTGGTAAAAGGTAGAAAAATGGTTGTAGAGGCGCTACAATCACCGATTTGAATAAACGTTAAAGTTCCAACAATAGTAAAAATGTTAAATTAAAAAAAATTTTTTTTTTTAAAAATCTTTCCAAATAGGAGGAAGTTTGCATGTATCATCTCGCTTATTGATACAATCTCGCCTTTTAATTATCTCAATGTATTCTATAATTTTGCACTAGTGGAGATTATCACATCTGGATATGATCCTGGTACTAGAAAAATCAATTGTATGACCTGAATCTATAGTATGGAATGAAAGTGCTGATGATGATGAATGTTGTTTAACTGCATTAGCATGCTCATCTCTCCTAACACTGATGCAGTGATTACTCATACCTATGTAAGAAGCTTTACAATTTTTACATGAGATTTGATAAACACCATGAGATTCAAGAGGAATTGAATCCTTAGGCTTGGTTATTATATTGCTGATCTTTTGATGAGTCAAAAATGCTGTATCTATATTATATCATTTTAATATACATCCAATACTGTCTGTAGTTCTTTTTACATATGGAACACAAATCCTAATAGCTGATTTATCATCTTTTTGTTTCCTATTTTGTCCATTTTGGGCTTGAAATAAGGCTTTATTTATACATTTCTAATTATAATTATTTGCTAAAAACACTATTAATATAATTTATTTTTTTCAGATGTGAATTATCTGAAAGGTTAATTGCTCTATTTAAAAGAGTTTCGGCTATAGAAACTGAGTTGTGTGATGATGAGAATGTAAATGTAAATATCTGTCCGTGTGTATTCTCTCTGTAAATCGAAAAAGATAAACTATTTGGTGTTCTGGAGAATAGAACATCAAGAAAAGGGAGTTTTCCATCAGACTCTGTCTCCATTGTAAATTTAATATGAGGATGCATATTATTTAAATGTAAGAAAAAATCATCCAATTTATTTTTTCCATGTTGCCATATGACAAAAGTGTCATCTATGTATCTGAGACAAAGGAGAGGTTTTAAAAATGATGATTCTAAAGCATGAGTTTCTATATTTTCCATAAATAAATCAGCTATTACTCCTGAGATAGGTGATCCCATAGGAGTACCAAAAACTTGTCTGTAATGCTGTCCATTGGTACTCCTATGGGCTGACCTATCTCAGGAGTAATAGCTGATTTATTCATGGAAAATATGGAATCTCATGTTTTTAGAATCATCATCTTTAAAACCTTTCATTTGGCTCAGATACATTTTGTCATATGGCAACATGGAAAAAATAAATTGGATGTTTGGAGGTCTTGGTAAAGCTCAATCTATTGATCATAAATACAAGTGATAGCACATATATAAAACTTGTTTTTGTTTTTCATAAATGAACCTTTGAAGTTTATTGCAATGATATGTATTGCAGAAGCTTTGGCTATGTGGTAAAACTGAACTGATATCAGACCCATATAGCTATTTGGCTTGATAAACTGAGTTTGAAGACATTTATATGTCTAAAAGATTCATGCTTGCAAACTGATAGAAACTTGTTGCATAAATGCTTGGAGTTAGTGTTTAGGTCTAGTTTCTAACTCCTATTCTTCACTGATGATAGCAAATCAGCTTGAAATCAGCTGATCTGAGGGTGGAGCCAATGAAAGAGACAGTGAATTTCTGACTCTGACGTTTATGTAAACAAAAATAGGCTTGTTTGGAGGTCTTGGTAAAGCTCCATCTATTGATCATAAATACAAGCGATAGCAAGTTTATGTATATAAAATTTGTTTTTGTTTTTCATATATATATATATAATGAGCTTGTATTTTTCTGCCAGCTCATAATCATACATATATATATATACACATATTTTGTAAAAATAAAATATAGACATTGTAATAAACTTATTTTATTAGAAATAAATAAACACATACTTTTCTATTAGCTCATATATGCATATATATATATTTGTTAAAATATAAATATTTTATAATACATAATTTTAAAAATATAAATTAACACTTAATTTTAAAATGGAGTTTTAAGAAGTTAAAATAAATTAGATCAAGATCTTACATTTTTGATAAAAGTTTGTCTTTTGTTTAGTTTTTTTTTTAAAAAAATTCTTAAAGATAGAAGGGAAAAGAAAGCAATTAATTCTATTGTTGGGGCTTTGACAGTGAAGGTATTTTTATGCTATCTATTACACTGACCAATTGGAATGTTTCTTTGGATTTTAAAATATGAAATAAAAGAAGAGAATATTAAAGGTGTGAACTGAAACTTTAGAAAAAAAACTATAAATTATGGACTTTCCTTTTGTTCTAACTAATTGGATTTCTGCTGAGGTCAATATCTAATCTATAAGTTTCAATTCAGCTCAGACTTTTCAATATATATAAAAAAAACAAAACTGCAAAGCACAAGGAGAAAATGTTGAGTGGCTAGATCTAACAGAACTTTCCCTGCTGGGAACCTCTTTCTATTACCACATGGAAATGCTTTGTAAATGCCAGACATAGAGAGCTAGCCGAGGAGAATGGACTGGAAGAAGACATGGACAAACCATGAAAAATATAGAATGAAATATTCCACCCACACAGGATCTACACTGATCGATCAGGGTAAATAGACTTTTTTTTTGTTATAATCTCAGAGACATTTGTGTAATAGATTTTAAAAAGTAAGAAAAGCCTTCACTTCAAATATCTCAAAGTTTCAGCAATAGAAAGGGGAGATATGTAATCTTTAAGTAGATGTATTTACTCATTCAAATTAATCCACATTTTATTGTTTTTTATTATTTCATTTTTTTGGACATTCTATCAATTAAACTTACCTTTAGTTTCTATGATTGTTGTTCTTATAATGTATAGATAGGAATAAGAAATTGTATACTCGATCTAAGGACAAGTAAAAATTTAAGATAAAGAGAATTAACATTAAAAAGAGGAGGTTTGAGTGCATTTGTTTTTAACAAACACACTCTTATAGTAAGTCACCCTTGAGTTTACTCATAGTTATATACCATGATATTTGATGAAATATTGTATAATTGGTAAAGTGACGGTGCTTGTTCCTTTGAGAACGATACATGTTAATTCTTGATTAGAAAAGAAAAAGGATCGAGAGGGTTTGGTTAGACAAATGTGAGGGAAGGGAATAGTCAACAAATAGAATAAAGGTATAATAAATCTTTCAACAATATTTAAGCGTCGATCTGTTCTTTTTATTATTTATTATAATTAATTCTTATATTTCATTTTGTACTCTTTTGGTTCATTAAAGAAAATTATTTTAAGGTTTGCGATTGGTGATTGCCATTCGTAAATAAATTAACCATTATTATAGAAAATTTATAATATGGTCTAGGCAGAAATGATTAGTGGCGCCCTCGAGCGGCCACCATACATTGCAATCTCGTAAAATTTAAAAGCGTAACAAAATGTTTTGTTACAATATACTTATACATATATGTTGGAGATGGTGATCTGGACAAATTGATGAGTACTAGTTCAGCACAAAATATGTATATTGGAGATTATTTAACTCTTTCACATGTATGTGCTCATGTGTATCAGTTGTATAACATGGATGGATAATTCTGGGAAGTTTGAAAATCTGAATTCAAGTCCCTTATAATTACATTAAGTTTAATATAGGTAATGTATATATATTTACCCATATATATATATATATATATATATATATATATATATATATAGGTAAATATAAAACTCTTTTTTAAATAATATGCTGCACAGCAAAGACCTCTACAACATTTTCCACAAAAAATGATGATGATGTTATTTTCACATTTAGTCAACTGCCAAATAGTGAAAACTGAGTAACTATAAAATAATTTTAAAAAATCAGTGTTTAGTTATAAATTCTCAACTACTGAATCAATCTTCATATTTGTTTAAATCACAATTTTAGGTAATGTAAACAAATTTACTACCCATTACACCACAAGTCATATATATTGTCTCTTATCTGAAGGCAAATTAATCAAGTAGCAATGGTACTAATATCTTATAATAAACATTTCATTATAGTTAGTGAAGATCTTAGTACTCTTACTATTTGATTAAGTGTATTATATCCTTAAAGTTTTTTTTTCTAGTAATTTCATGCTTAGAGCTGTAAAGTAAAAAAAATAATTTCAGGTACAGATTATTGGTTTGATGCATAAAAATAGGTAGAGATACTATCTTCAGATATATGGATGATTATGACTAACCAAGAAGTTTCGGCTGTCTTTAAGAATAAAATGTTAATTTGTTATATAAAAATAAGTAGGGTTTTATACAAAGAATTCCCTCACGTTTATCTAAACTCTCTCATCCTTTATTTTTTCTATTTTGGCTTTCAGATATTTAAAATATAAGGCTCAATTGCTCATTTTCTACCACTAATTGTGATATTATGATTAATATGTGTGTAACTATACTTTAATTTTTAATTATATATATGGAACAAATTTAATTCTAATGTTTTCTTTATGCTTTTTCTTTTCTTTTTTTAGAAAAAAAAATTGATAATGAAAATGAATTAATAGGTTATATTTATTAGACTGAAAATCTTTAATTATGAACTTTCAAGAGACAATAATGTCTATAATTTATTTTGTAACTAGACTTGGGATAACGTATTTTCAAAGAAAGTTTCTGATCAAAAATAATGATTTTGATAATATTATTATTATATCCATAAATTTATGTGTATACAATTATGTTGTTTGAATTATTATAATTTATCAAAGAATATATAAAATTTACATGCAAACAGATTTTTATTCTGAATTTAATTTCAAAAATTGTATTTAAAGACTGATACAGAAGATGTATTATTGATACAAACTGTTGCTAAAATTCAAAATTCAAAATATTAAAAAATGTATTATTTAGGTAATATTTTTAAAAAAAATCTATTTGTATTTTAAAATATTTGAAAATGAAAACACTTTACTTTAAAGTATCATATATACACTAGCAGCAATTGTCAGTAAACATTTATTTCAATGTTTATAAAGCTATTATATTTCAATGATGAGGAAAAACAGTTTAAGTTATAAGTTAATAACAAGTTAATTATCATCAATAAATGAGTTCAATGTCTAAAATGCATATATCCTAAAATAATATTAATTTTAAAGTTAAATCTGTGTACAAATAATATATATGTGAGTATAATAGTACCACTATTTTGCATTTAAGTAAATGATAATACTTATCATCATTATTAAAATGTACCAGAGGCAAGAAGAAAATATATTATTTATTATATCATTGTTTATTAAGGCTTGGAATCATTTTACAAATTTTAAAATAATTTAAATTCTCATGTCTTTGCTCAATACCTACTTATGTAATCACAATGTCATAAAACAGATATATTTTCAACAGTGATGTCATTCATTCAAAAACAGTTTTAACAATCACTTTTTGGGGCTTTTCAAAAGCATTAATTGTTGTGGTGATGATCCACTTGCTTCACTGCTTACCATCATCAACAATATTTTTAACATTAAGCACATTGCTAATCAATTTAACGTGAGCTAATTATGAGACACAAATAGGACTATAGTAACCTGTTCACAGTAAGTCTTCAGATTTCATCTGATTAATAAAATATATCTCTACATCTAAAAATCATTTTTTTATTTTCACTGTAGCTCTGTCCAGTGTTAGTCTCTAAGAATGCTTTGACTACTTGATCTTTATTATTTAACTAACATTCAAAACAATTTCACTATAAATTTTCATCAACAAGTACTTTTTAAAATCAAAAATGTAGCTTTTTTCCTTTTTAAGTAATTATTAGTGGTTTTTTTTTTTTTCAACGTTGCAAATAATATACTTTCTCCTGTTGGAAAAAAAAAATGTCTTAATACACTTTATTTTTAATTTTGATCTAACATAAAAAAATCTCTCAATATTATTAAAAATTAAATCTACTATTTGCATTGAAAATAATGAAATAGATTATAAATATAAATTTTGTGAAATGGATTTAATAACTTTACTCATTCAAATTTTGTTTTAAAAATAGAGACTCTTCATTTATTCATATAAAGACCAACTATTGAGAACCATCCCCTATAGGTAATGCTATTACTGAGATAAGTAATTTATTCTCTAATAATACAATCGGCCTTAGGTAATATTTTTTCATTTACATGTTTAAATTGCATCCAAGAATGTTTTCACAAAGGTTATAAAGAATCAATAAGAAAAAATAATATCCAATCTCAAAGCATTATAAAAACTAACACAAGGTAGAAAAATTAATCACACGTGAACAAAATAATTTCTATTATCATCATTAATGACATTGAAAGATATATTTAAAAATAAATAATTAAAATAAAATACATAGAGATATAAAAATGCATAGAAGACGTCTGAAATAATCCATAAAACTAGATAATAGAGATAGATTGGTAGATAGATAGGGAAATAGATAGATAGATCGGTTCTTATAAGACATCGAGATAGATATCTAAGATAAACAGATAAATAAATAAATATTACACTCACATATACATAAATTAGTAATCAATGTCTGTATTCCAATTATTAACAATTATATATAATTCTTCGAAAAACAATACAATAATTAATACAGTAAATAATATTTTAAAAACAAATATCTACTATAATTTAATAGAAGTACTTTGGACTATCTAAGTAGTCATTATCAACTATATTCAAATTCAGTTATAAAAAAAACCCATATATATATATATATGGCAGAAAGGTTGATAGATAAATAAAAAATCGACCAATAAATTGATAGATAGATACGTAGATGAACAGAAAGTCAGACAGATAGATAATTAGCTGAATAGATGATAGCTTAGTAGATGGATAGATGAATTAATAAATATAATATGTGAAATCTACTTTCACAGATAAAATCAAACGAAATTACTTGCATTTAAAGTACAAATGTGGTTGTAATTTAAATTTACGGCTGACAAGAATTAAACAGTATTAATTTTAATGAACATTAATGATCTAGATCGGTTAAATTTTAAATGAAACATTAAGAGTAAGTTATCGTTTCAAATTAACATAGTTACCATATCTTAAAATGTATATATATATATATATGTTAAAGACAGGTTTGTGCATTTTTATTAAAAGTATGATTATTTTGCATTGCTTTTAACACACAATACATTTATGCATATAAAGGTATTTTTATAAATGTGTTATCATTTGATTTGCTCTATATTCATAAATTAAAATGATGGCAGATATATATCAATGAATCACAAAGCTTACAAAGATATTTTGATATACACAATTCTTTTTTTTAATAGCAGACACTGATAGTTACATAAAAAGTATTAACTAAGAACTAGCAATAGTTATATAGAACAAATTAGTAAACGTTTTTTAAATGTTTTTTTGTTTCTGCTTTTTAATATACACAATTAAGATTGAAATTTTGATTTCCTTAGTATCACGAATACCATGGCACTAACGTGGGCTTTGAACGTTTCCATCATCAGATTTTCAATGAAATGGAAGGCAGAAGTTGTGAGTTGGAGTAGTTTGAAGCCTGTCCATTAAAGTATGAAGATTGGTTATATTAATATAAAGCTGAGCACTGATTGTATATATGTGTGGAGATGGTAATCTGAACCAAATGTTGAGCTCTGGTTTAGCACGAAATATGTATATTGGTGATTATTTATTTTTTCAACATGTGTGCGATCAGGTGGGTCAGCAATATGAGATGGCAAGGAGAGTTGAGGGTCATGTGGAAGTCTGAGTTCGAATCCAGCATATATATATATATATATATATATATATATATATATATATATATATATATATATGCAGGTTTTAGCCTGTATAGTGTATTAATTTATTTAATTAAATGGGATGACATATTTTTCAGAATAGTTTTTATTTATTTTCTTTATGAATGAAAGATCATTGTATTTCTTCTACACATTCAGTAGACAGCTTTATTTTTATATTATCCAATCTAATCTCTTAAAATTTAAACACTTGAATGTTTAAACGTTGTACTTTCAGTTAATATAGAAGCATAAATTTGCAGTTAAATTGTTGTAATGATAAATGAGCTGGGTATTTGATTTGAACTTTAATTACTTATTAATTTATGTTTTTGACTTTATTAATTTATTTAAGTATATTATTTAATAATTAATTTTTCTTAGATGTTTTATGTTAGAGCTGTGTAGAAAATTGTTAAAATATTGCCTCAATTAGGTTGTCATTTAATCAACTACAATGAGAATTAATTCATTATTAATGCAAAAAGCCAGAGTTTTTATATCCAATGTTAGCGTTGGTAAGGGTACAATATATATATATATATATATATATATATATTGAAGATTTTCATGGGCTACAGATATAAATGCATTATTATCCAGGTATATCTGTCTATAATTTATTATAAAAAATATATAAAAATATATATGTAAATCAAAATTTCGATTATGCTACACTGATCATTAACTAAGTAATAAATATTATAAAATAATTGTAGAGGCAATGTAAACCCTGATATATAACAATAATGTACACTCTACAAATAGAAAACAGAAATAATAAATATAAAAAAAATATTTAGATTTGAGTTTTTTAAAAAAAATCTTTTCAAGTAAAAGATAGTTTGTATGTATCATCATATTTATTAATACAATCTGGCCTTTTAAAAATCTTAATGGCTTCTTTGATCTGTCATTGTTAGAAATTGTCACATCTGAATAGCACTGAGATATAATAATAATGATGATGATAAGTGTTTTAGCTGCATTAATATGCTAATCTATTCTAGTAGTGACGTGATGATTGCTAATACCTATATAAGAAGCTTTAGAAATGTTACATAATATTAACTCCATGGGCTTGATAGTGATATGTGCTGTCTTTATATTATAATGTCTTAGAATATGTCCAATAATGTCTGTTATTCCATTTATATAAGAAATATAGAACTTTAATAATTGTTTCTTCTTTTGATTGTTTAAATTTGAATTAAAGTTTAATGGTATTGTTTTGTTAATGTAGCCTTTAGCTAATAAGACATTGATTGTATGATTTATTTTATATTCAAGATTTGATTTATCTAAAAAAAAATGTTAATAGTTGATGTGAAAAGAATTTTTTACAGAAATGATTTGAACTGGATGATGGTGTGATGAAACTTTTAGATGTCTATCAATATATGTAGATTTTCTGAAAATTGAAAAAGGTAAAAGGTTATTCATTTTCTTGCTGACAAATATATAGAGAAGAGGAAGTTTTCTATCAGATTTTGTTTCCATTGTAAATTTAATATTAGGATATATATTGTTTATATGTGTGAAAAAGGCATACAATTTGTCTTTACCATGTTGCCAGATGATAAACATATCATTTATGTATCTGAGACAAATGAGAGGTTTTAAGGATGCTGAATCTAAAGCAGGAATTTGTATATATTTCATGAATATATTGATGAGCCTATCAGAGTAGCAAAATGTTCTTATAATTCTTGTATTAAAAGTTAATGTTTAGTTAATAGTAAATTAACAATAAAATAGTAATATAAACGTTTCAATTGACAAAGTTTTACATATCATTTGTAAATGGTGCAATTTACCAGACCATATTTTTAAATTAACTAAACATTACATTTCAAATAATTATTGTATGTATAATAGACAATATTATAAGCAGATTTTTGGTAGTCTTATGGAGTCATCAATCTCAGAGGTAATAATAGCTTATTTATTACAAATATTAACAAAATCACCCTTTTTTTATTTTCCTATAATATCCTATAAATTCAATTTATCCAAACCACTGTGAACACTTTTTAGCAAAACACTTTCTTTGTACATATATACATACACCTTACATTTTGACTGTCCTACAGTCTTCTTCAGAGCCAGTTCACTTTAATCTAATTTAAGAGATTGAAGTAATAGTGGCTCTGAAGAAGACTGAAGGCTAGTCAAAATGTAAGGTGCATGCATATAAAATAAAAAGTTTTGCTAAAAAGTGTTTGAAGTTTATTTATTTATGGAATATATAGAAATTTGTGCTTTAGAGTCAGTACTTTTAAAACCTGTACTTTGGCTTAGATACATAGATAATATATTTATTATCTGGCAACATGGTAAAGACGAAGCATATGACATTTTTACACATTTAAACAATAGACATCATAATATTAAATTTGCAATGGAAACAGAAACTGATGGGAAAGGCATAGTCTTTTATCTTTTTAAATTTTCAGAAAGTGTACAAAACTGACAGATATCTAAAATTTTCATCACATTATCATTCAGTTCAATTTTTTTCTGTAGCAAACATTCTTTTCACTAGTTATTAACCTTCTTTCAGATAAAGCAAATCTCAAAGATGAAATAAATCATATAAGCAATGTCTTATTAGCCGATGGTTACAATAATACATCAATACACCAAACCTTAATTTAAACCTTAAAAAATTAAAATAAGAAACAAAAAGCAGAAAAAATAACTATTACAGTTTGAATGCTTTATATAAAAAACAACAGACAATACTGGATATATTTTAAGAACTTTTTATAATATAAAGTCAGCTTACATCATTTATCAAAATATTAACAGCATTCTACCCAATCCTAAAGATTCAATCCCTAATAAAGCCCATGGAGTTTATGAAATTCCATTTAACATTTGTAAAGTTTCTTATATAAAGATGAGCAATCATCCACACCAATGCTAGAAGAGATGAACATATTAATGCAGTTAAAATACTCACTAGAAGCACTAGTTCTCCATGCTATATAATAGAACATAGTATTTTCTAATACAAAAATACTATCCAGATGTTACATTCTTCTCCAATGTAAGATCAGAGAATTTATTGAAATCTTTAAAAATCCAGATGGTATCAACAAATGTGATGACACTTGCAAATTATCTTCTATTTGGAAGAATTTTTTAAAAACGCATTAATCTAAATAATTTGTTTATATATATTATTTTTGTTTTTTATTAGTAGAATGTTTATTATTGTTATACATCAATGTTAACAGTGCTTTTATAATTATTTTATAATATTTAATATACAGTTGATGACCAGTGTGACATAGATGAAACATTGATTTATATATATATATATATATATACACAATAAGTTATACATGGATGAAAAATTTCATGCTTGCAAACTGATAGAAACTCTGTGCATAAACACTTGGAGTCAGTTTTTAGATCTAGTTTCTTGGCTCTGTCTTTCACTGATGATAGCAAATAGCTTGAAATCAGCTGATCTGAAAGTGGGCTAAAACGAAAGAGATAGTTAATTCTGACTCTTTGATCGTTTATGTAAACAAACGCTTGATCGTGTTTTTGGTAAAAACGCCATCTATTGATCATAAATACAAGCATCAGCAGGTTTTAATGTGATTAAAACTTGTTTTTGTTTTTCATAAATCTACCTTTAAAGGTTTCCACAATGATAAAGATTGCAGAGGCTTTGACTATATGGAGAAGCTGAACTGAGATCAGACCCATATAGCTATCTAGCTTGTTTGGCTGAATTTGAAGACTTTATCGGTCTGAAAAATTTAATGCTTGCAAACTGATAGAAACTGTGTGCATAAACACTTGGAGTCAGTTTTTAGATCTAGTTTCTTGGCTCTGTCTTGATCGTGTTTTTGGTAAAAACACCATCTATTGATCATATATATATATATATATATATATTATGCCCTTTTCTATAGGACAGAATTTATTCATCATAACAATTTACTACAAAAATTTAGATTTAGGATATGTTCTCTTTGTACAATAATTATATTATATTGATAATCTTTCAAAAGTTCAATTTAAAGCCAAATAAAAATATGTAATGCTTAAAATTATGATAAATAACATTAAAATAGTTAAATAAAGCTAAACATACTAATTACTTATGGTTGGGAAAGCTGGCCATAATAAATAATGTAGCCATAAATGTTTAAAATATATTTTAAAAGTTGAATTTTAATATTTACAACTTGAAATTAAATAAATACTATATTTTAAAATATAAATTATATCTAATAATTATATTTAATATTATATGCTTTAAAAGTAATCTTTGTGGTAGGAAAATTTATAATTAATTCTATGTTTTCAAAATTATTATTCCAAATTTCATTATTATATTAATTATTTAATATAATAATTGTTGCAATTAACCTTTAATATTTTCAGACAGAAGTTTGATACCATCTGTCTCAGTTGTTAATCATATGACCTGTATAATAGTCATGCATACATGCTTACTAGTATTTGTGTTAACAAAGTTTAAAATATTTTAAAAATTACACAATAGAATTGAATATATTTATTTATCTATCACAAGGGCAAATATTAAAATTATATATCCTAAAGTGTTTAAATAGTTTTTATAAAATGAATGCAGTTAATAGAAATTAAATATTTTGTTTTAAATAAAATAGATATATTAAAAATAAAAGGTGGGATAAATTGATAAAATATTGTTTTTAAAAATCATTTTAAAGTGTTTAGTTAATTTTGAATAAAGCATAAAATTGATTTAAAATTAATATCTTAAGTAATATTTTAAAATAATAATGAGACATATTTTATTTTTTAAAATTAATTGTGCAATCTCAACGTCATATGCAAACTAAGTATCAGGTGAAAAGCAAAATCCACCAATAAGATGATGTAGTTTGTTGGGTATAAATACTGCTGCATGATTAGTTCTTGAATGGTGCTAGTAATTTCTAAATTTTATACTTCTTTAATTTTTTTTTTTTTTTGTAAATTCAGTGTTTTAAATAGCCATCTTATTGTAATTTTGCAACTGATAAGGATATTAATTTTAAGTATTTGCAAAGAGAGTATTATTAATAAATTATAATAAGTTTTATCTAAAGGATGTAGTGCCAAATTTAAAGTTCCCTTTACCAGAATTTTCATCAAAACTTAATACGACTTCACGTTAAAAATATGAAAATACCAACGATAAATACGAGAAATACGTACTTATTTAAAAAGATTTTAAAGGTAAAATTTATCATTATTAATGTAATATTAATGGTCTTAACAAGGATAACTATTTTATTAAGCAAGGATATATATTGGACATTATGCAGAAAGCTTAACGGGAAAGCTACTTGTAAATTAAAGTTAACAACACATTTTTCTAGTAATAAGATAGTCGTATCCAAAATTCATAAATAATATGACAAACTCATAATAAATTTTATGAAAAATAAAGCTATGGAAGTAAAATGTTTGATCTTTTGAAGAAAAACATTATGAATAGTTTTAAAGAAAAAACTGTCATAAGTAATAGTTAAATGAAAGTATTCTAAAGCGTATGTAATAAATCTAAATTTTTATAAGATTATACGCGTTGCAATAATTTATTAAAAAAACCCAATAATTTGTGTAATAATGGAAATAACGATACTTGGGTAATAAATGATAAATTATCCTGACAAATAAGACCTATAAATGAAGGAATTATGATAAGTAATTATTGAATTTATGGAAACAATATTTTAAAAAAAATTGCAAAAAAGTCTTATCTGGATGTCTGAAGTCAAGTTGCCGTGATTAATGCATTATCAAGCCGATACAGAATCCTAAAGAAGAAGCTTAAAAATAGTATTTTTCAATATTATAGTTTAGTTATTATTTTAATAATCATTGTTCTGGATAATAGAAACTATGAACTATTATTCTATAAACTTTTCCAGAACAGATCAATGATTATTTTTGTTAATTTTCCTAGATTTTTAGATGTTGCTTTATTTTTTATTATATATTTTTAAAAAACTTCAGCCGTGTTGAAAGGAGTACTGGGCATGCACCAACTTCGGGGAAGTTTGAACTTAGCAACAAAAGTTGATGGTTTTAATTATTCCTCAAAAGAAATTTTTTTTAAAAAAAAAAGCTCAAGGAAAATAAAAAAAAACATTTTATTTTACAAAGAACATTTGTTTCAATATAGAAGATATACATAATTATGTCTCGATTTCTTCTTATTAACTATAGTCTTAAGTGTAATATTATTTTATTAGTAGAATAGGTACATAAATATTAATTTATTTACTAATGGTATTATAGTTTTATAATAGTTTGATAGTTTTAAATAAGTTAACATTTCTACATGTGATAGTATGAATGTATATTATATTATACAATGTTTATTTTAATTGATGGGCAAGAAGACATCATAAGTGATTTGACAAGTTGATATCACTTAGGTAATAGTTGTAGATATTCATATTTTATGATGTATTTTTCTTTTGCAGATTATTAATGAATTATATAATGTTGAAGGATGAATGTTTGGTTATATGTGAACGCATTCATACAACACTTTAAAAATATAAGATTAGAATTTATTTATTCTAAGGATATGCTTACTTTAATTTCATATTATTAGTATAATGTAACATGATGATGAATAATTATATGATTCTTTTACAAAGGACTTTAATCTTTTAGATATTTAAAGTATGGATAATGATTATTTTGTATTTTGTTCAAGAATATTGGATAGGAAAGTAAAGTAACCTTTTTCTTGTAGATTAGTTGAAATCATTATGATTACAATTGAATTTTATTTGTTATTTTGACTATGTTAATTAATTTCATCTGTCATGTAGATTTGATAAATCTATAGGGAAATTTTGATAAGATAGTAACTTGGTAGTAATTTTAAAAAACATGAAACCAATGAAATGTTATTAATGTAGGATTTATTATGAGAATAGGAATACAATTTTGTAATCTTATTAACTATACAGGCACAGTTAACAAAGCCCTGTAGCTGGTATATTTTTTTTGTGGGCATTTGTTTTATATTGAATACTGATGTTCAAGAAAGTTGAAGTAATAGCCTTGACATCATTGTTGGTAGTGGTCATTAGACAAATAGAACATCCCTCTATTTTATTGGTGCACTGTGCCATGACATTTTATCTACTATGTACTGTTGAGTAAGACTCTAGTTTCTTCCCTATGCCTACTCATCTATTCGCTATCACGATTTTCCAAAGTAATTACATCACACAGTATCATATTTTAAAAGGAAATGATAAATAATTTAGAATTTAAGGACTGTTACTGGATGAATAAGTTGGTTCATTTACTTATAAGGAGGAATAGAGTTAATGCAAAAATGGAATTAAGAATCAAACGGAACTAAATAATAAAGAATCATAGAATATGTTCTATATTTATTTTGAAAATAAAATAAATTTCATGAATAAAATAAATGAAGTGAAGTTGCTCTGAAATTTTAAATAACTTCAAATATTTTTATTTTATTTTATAAGTATTGAACCATTAAGCATCACATGATCACATTTCCTATACTAGCACATTAATTGTTGATAAACAGAGCAAAACTCTCCATACAGTATTGCCACCTGTGCTAAACAGAGTAATCAATGGATGCCAGAAGGCTTGTGCATAAAATCCCTATCTAATGCCTACTCATCCAATATCCCCAGACTAGTTTCTGGCTTGTGGCCTTTGTCAGTGAGGAGCTTTGGATCTGAGAGCACTGCATCTAGATCTTAGGATCTAATGCAACCCTCTAGCAACCACCTTTTATCTCTACTTAACTACAAAACTATGAGAATGAAATTGAAAACACAAACAATATTTTCAACTTAAGCTCAATAGCTTATATAGTCATATGGGTCTGAACTCAGTTCAGCACCCATACATTTTGGTGTCTTTGGCTCTTTTACAACCATAGCCACCACTATCCTATTAGGCAGGATTGGTGTTAAACCATTAAGCATCACATGATCACATTTCCTATACTAGCACATAAATTGTTGATAAACAGAGCAAAACTCTCCATACAGTATTGCCACCTGTGCTAAGATCTAAATGCAGTGCTCTCAGATCCAAAGCTCCTCACTGATGAAGGCCACAAGCCAGAAACTAGTCTGGGGATATTGGATGAGTAGGCATTAGATAGGGATTTTATGCATAAGCCTTCTGGCATCCATTGATTACTCTGTTTAGCACAGGTGGCAATACTGTATGGAGAGTTTTGCTCTGTTTATCAACAATTAATGTGCTAGTATAGGAAATGTGATCATGTGATGCTTAATGGTTTAACACCAATCCTGCCTAATAGTATAGTGGTGGCTATGCTTGTAAAAGAGCCAAAGACACCAAAATGTATGGGTGCTGAACTGAGTTCAGACCCATATGACTATATAAGCTATTGAGCTTAAGTTGAAAATATTTTTTGTGTTTTCAATTTCATTCTCATAGTTTTGTAGTTAAGTAGAGATAAAAGATGGTTGCTAGAGGGTTGCATTAGATCTTAAGATCTAGATGCAGTGCTCTCAGATCCAAAGCTCCTCACTGATAAAGGCCACAAGCCAGAAACTAGTCTGGGGATATGGGATGAGTAGGCATTAGATAGGGATTTTATGCACAAGCCTTCTGGCATCCATTGATTACTCTGTTTAGCACAGGTGGCAATACTGTATGGAGAGTTTTGCTCTGTTTATAAGTATTGCATATTTTTTAAGATAGATAATGTAGTAAAACAAAACAGTACAATATAAGCATAAGTACAATTTTCTATTTATTTTAATAATTAAGAAGTACATCAATAATTGCAACTATTCCATATTAAAGTAATATTAAATAGGAGATACTGAGTATAATAATAATAATGATTGGTAATGATGTCCACATATTATATTAATAAATCAACATTGGATATTTTGTGTATAATACTAATAACATTGCAAAATGAGAAATTAGTTAGTAATAATATCCATATTCGAAATTGTTATTTTTTGTGTTTTCCGCTTTATGCTTCAATGTATGTTTGAAGGAAGCATATTATAATAATTTTTAATAAAGAGATAATATTTTAGAATAAATATAAAGTGATTATAATTTTATTATAAAATTTGATAAAGAAGGAAATAGAAAAATTGTATTATATATATATATATTTTAAAAGTCAGAGTGAAGCCTAAAATAGATGTTTATTGTATTAGTAGTTACAATGAATAATAGATGTATAATCGTGCAAGACTTATTATACAAATTGTAAATATTGTAAATAGATTATTGTTTATTTTATTTGTTATAATAAAAATTTTGCTAAATTTGTTTTTCAAAATCTGTGTGTTAAGATTGTTTTCTCTCACACATCAATCAACATGTTAAACCACAGAAGATTTGAACCAAACATAGCATTTGCACACAAATAAATAAAGTATTATTTAAGAATTATAATATTTTCTTAAGATTATTTTTTAAGAAATTAAATTTTACATTATCTTTATGGTCATAACTTGATTATTATAATAGTACATCGAATTATAGTACATCGAATTATAATGCTATCTGTTGCCACATATATATTTTTCAGATTATAAGATACTACCACATTTTTATTGCAAAATCATATGAAAGATAAAGATTATGTTATAGTATTTCTTTATTATTATTATAGCGAATAAGAATTATAGTGGATGAAAAGTTATGAAGAATTAGATCATACAATGAAGAATATTATTATTTATTATTATAATTACTAGTTAGGTGTGGTTGAGTATGATATTAAATCCCTTATCATGCTTGACTATAGTAATTTTAATTGACTTAAATTAGTTTAAGAACCTGATATTTATTTTAGCTAAATTAGTTTAAATAAAAGGATTAGGATTTATTTATTAATGTAATCTTAATGATTGGTTATTACTAAAGTCGTAAGTATACTATATATTATTATTTGAGATAATAATAGGGGGGGGGGGGTAATGTTCTTATGCCATTGAGGTAGTATCCTGTGGGATATTGGCTCAATGTATTCTTTCTTACCACTTGTATCTCACTTCCAAATCTCATGATTTTAATAAATATTTTAAATATTTATTTATTTTATGTGAAAGTCTGTGCTCATACCCTGTCTATTACATATATAGACACAGGTATATATAAGCCTGTGTATTTCAGCTAAAACTGAACATTATTATTATTTTTATTAATTTGAGCTAGTAGAACATTTAATATTAATACAGAATATTTTATTTATCAATTATAAGCATTTAACTGAGCATAATCATTAACTGAATTAGACCCATTTTACTTAATATTTCCCGGAAGTGAGGGTGCAAACAGTAGGTTAGAATATATATATATGTTGATATAAAGATTTTCATGGGATGCATATATAAAAGACATATTTTAAGGATTTATCCATGTTAAAATATTTTAAATATTGATTACCGACATTTCGACTTGATCACACAAGTCATCTACTGGGTGATAAAAGGTAGAAAGATGGTTGTAGAGGCACTACAATCACCAGTTTGAAAAAAAATGTTAAAATTCCACCAATAGCAAAAATGTTAAATTGAAAATGTTTTTTAAAAAAAATTTTTTCAAATAGGAGGAAGTTTGCATGTATCATCTCACTTATTGATACAATCTGGCCTTTTAAGTATCTCAATGGCTTCTCTAATTTTGCACTGGTAGAGATTATGACATCTGGATACGATCCTGGTACTAGAAAAATCAATTTTATAACCTGAATCTATAGTATGGAGTGAGAGTGCTGATGATGATGAGTGTTGGTTAACTGCATTAGCATGTTTATCTCTCCTAACACTGAAGCGATGATTACTCATACCTATGTAAGAAGATTTACAATTTTCATGAGATTTGATAAACACCATGAAATTCAAGAGGGATTGTATTCTTAGGCTTGGTTATTATATTGCTGATCTTTTTATGAGTAGAAAACACTGTATTTATGTTATAGCATTTTAATATATGTCCAATACTGTCTGCAGTTCTTTTTACATATGGAATACAAATCCTAATAGCTGATTTATCATCATTTTGTTTCCTATTTTGTCCATTTTGGGCTTGAAATATGGCTTTTTTAATAAATTTATAATTATAACTATTTGCTAATAAAACACTATTAAAATGATTATTTCTTTTTTCAGATGTGACTTATTTGAAAGGTTAATTGCTCTATTTAAAAGAGTTCTGGCTACAGTAACTATCTAAGTTGGGTGATGAAAATGTAAATATATGTCCATGTGTTTATTCTTTCTGTAAATCGAAAAAAGATAAACTATTTGATGTACTAGTGACTAGAACATCAAGAAAATGGAGTTTTCCATTAGACTCTGTCTCCATTGTAAATTTAATAAGAGGATGCATATTATTTAATTGTAAAAAAAAATCATCTAATTTAGTTTTTCCATGTTGCCATATGACAAAAGTATCATCTATTTATCTGAGCCAAATGAGAGGTTTTAAAGATGATGATTCTAAAGCACGAGTTTCTATATTTTCTATGAATAAATCAGTTATTACGCTAGAGATAGGTGAGCCCATAGGAGTACCAAAAACTTGTCTGTAATGCTGTTTATTATATACAAAATATGTGTTCAAGAGACAATGTTTAATCAAAGCAATAAATGGTTTGATAAATTGCAACATTGGGAAATTACATTTAAAGCTTCATCAATTGGAATGTTTGTAAACAAAGACACAACATCAAAGCTGACCAGAATATCATTAGCATTAATTTAAAAAAAATTTTAAAACAGAAATAAAATGACAAGAGTTTTAAATATATGATTTAATAGATGTGATTTGGAGTTCCTATTGTGCTTACTATTGTACGAAGGGGGTTATCTGGTTTGTGAATTTTTAGAAGTCCATAAAATTTTGGACAGACATTTGATTTTTCATGAAAGATTATTTTATTTTTTATTTCTGTTTTAATAAGACGATTTATTAATAATGTATTTTGCTGTTTTTTCCAAATACATACTATGATCTCTTTTTGATGGTTTATAAGTTTTATCATCAAGCAAATCTAACATTTTATTATGGTAAAGGTCACGATCCATAACAACAGTGGCATTACCTTTATCAGCTGGAAGTACAACAATTGATTTGTCCGATGTTATATTATTTAATGCTTGTCTTTCTTTCTTTGAAATAGTATTTTTAGTAAGCTTAGCTTTTTTAAAATGTTGCAAATCTGAGCTCTAGCCAAATCAGCCGATGAAGAATCTATTTTATCGAGAGCTGATTCAACATTACAAACAATTTTCTTAAAAGGTATCCGGGACAGCATTAAAGCAAAATTTAAAACCTTTTTCTAAAACCTAAACTTCATCTGTAGAGAGGGCTTTCTTAGATAAATTATGAACAGTTTTTTTATTTCTATACGTAATGACTGGTGATTGTGTTCTAATTAGCATTTGTAATTTTTTCTTTTGTCTTGTTGTTACAAATTCTGAATCTTTAATCGATCTAAAATTTGAAATACAATCAAAACTAGTCCACAGTAAAATATGTATTTTATTATTAAGGAATAAACGTAAATCCAGCAATACTTTGTAAATTTTGTGTAGATTTTTCAGTTTCTTTAATAAAAGAATTTAAAATATTATTGCTTGTTTTCCTTAGAATTTTATTAAGATTGTAATTTTTCTTACGAAACACAATTTTACAACAAGTGGGTATAACGTTGTGATTTTTGCACACTAATAGAAAAGATAAATTACTAAGTAACTTACATTTTTTAATCCACATTCTTTCAAATACTCGAAGCTTTTAAATATTTCCTCCCGGTAGAGGTTAATAATGTTGATACGAAGATTTTCACGAGTTGCATATTTAAAAGACATATTTTGCGGGTTCATCCATGTTAAAATATTTTAAATATTGATATACCAATGTTTCAACTTGTTCATACAAGTCATCTACTGGGTGATAAAAGGTAGAAAGACGGTTGTAGAGGCGCTACAATCACTGATTTGAAAAAAAAAATGTTAAAATTCCACCAATAGCAAAAATGGTAAATTAAAAATGGTTTTTTAAAAAAATCTTTTCAAATAGGAGGAAGTTTGCTGTATCATCTCACTTATTGATACAATCTGACCTTTTAAGTATCTCAATGGCTTCTCTCATTTTGTACTGGTAGAGATTATCACATCTGGATATGATCCTGGTACTAAAAAATCAATTTTATGAGCTGAATCTATAGTATGGAGTGAAAGTGCTGATGATGATGAGTGTTGTTTAATTGCATTAGCATTCTCATCTCTCTGCACACTGATAAGATGATTACTCATACCTATGTAAGAAGTTTTACAAATTTCACATGAGATTTGATAAACACCATGAGATTCAAGAGGGATTGTAAAGCTTCTTACATAGATATGAGTAATTGTTGCATCAGTGTTAGGAGAGATGAGAATGCTAATTCAGTTAAACAACACTCATCATCATCAGCATTCTCATTCCACACAATAGATTCAGGTCATAAAATTGATTTTTCTAGTAGCAGAATCATATTCAGTTGTGATAATCTCTATCAGTTCAAAATTAGAGAAGCCATTGAGATACTTAAAAGGCCAGATTGTATCAATAAGCAAGATGGTAGATGCAAACTTCCTCTTATTTGGAAATTTTTTTTTTTAAAAAACTCTTAATTTAACATTTTTGCTATTGGTAGAATTTTAGCATTTTTTTAAAAATCAATGATTGTAGTGCCTCAACAACCATCTTTCTACCTTTTATCATCCAGTCGATGACTGGTGTGATCAAGTTGAAACATCAGTATATCAATATTTAAAATATTTTAAGACAGATGAACCTGCAATATATATATATATATATAACTGAATATTTGTAAATACAGTAATTAAATAATTAAAAATTTTATCCACTTAGGAGCACTTTCGATTATCCCAGTAATCTTTGTCAACTAAAGCTTTGAAATGCTAACTTTCCTAAAATTCTATGATCTTAATGTTTGCTGCTTGCCTGTTAATTAAGTCATGTTTATATTTGTATATTAGCATAGCTTCCTTTATTTTTCTTTTATTGTATTTTTTTTCAATTTGCAATATTTTTACATTGTTAAAATGAAAGTCAAAGCCATAAATACATGATTTATTATGGTCGTAAAAAACACATGCTGAAATACTATTATCTATTATGCAATTTTGTTTCGATTTCTGAACTCATTTTAATAATAGCCAGTGTTCTTAAGTTGTTTTTTTCAATGTACATCTAGATTTACCTATATATCCACTGCCACATCTATATATCCATTTATAAATGACACAATTTTTATTTATAAATAAGGTTTTATCTTTGAAGTTATTTATTAATTTGTTTAATGTAGGAGGTGTGTAAAATGCATTATCACATATACCGTTATAAATTTTCTTTATAAAATTTACTTGATCATTGGAAATATATGGATTGATATCCATATTTTTTTATTAGCAGGAGAATCAATATTATTATTATTAAAAATTTTATTCTTATATTTTGTGTTAAAATCTCTAATAACATTATATATATATGATTATAACTATAGCCAACATTTGACAATTCATTAGAATATATTTCAATATTTTTGCCTTTATCCAATGAATATTTGCAAAGACTATTATTTTTAAATAAGAGGGACTTCAAACCTGCATTTTGTGTGACATTGGTACTTTTGATTTATATGGAATATAACTTCTTTTTACTATTGGTTTAATGGTCATACAGTAATTCAGCATGCATTGATTTCTAGTTATTTTAAGTTCAAGAAACTGAACACACATTAAATCTTCATCTGTTTTTATCCACCTTAGGCCTTTTAATCCATTAAATTTTTTAAATAACTCATTAATTGTATTTGGTTTACCACATACAAAAACATCATCAACATATCGATAATATACAGTAATATTTTTTGATAATATTCATTTTTCAAAATATTTTCTTCACATGTAGAAATTATAAAATTACATATTTGAGCAACAGTAGAAGTCAATACATGCCTGATTACTGTATGACCATTAAACCAATAGTAAAAAGAGGTTATATTCCATATAAATCAAAAGTACCAATGTCACACAAATTGAAAGATTTGAAGTCCTTCTTATTTAGAAATAATAGTCTTTGTAAATATTTATTGGATAAAGGCAAAAATATTGAACTATATTTGAATGAATTGTTAAATGTTGGCTACAGTTATAATCATATATATATAATGTTATTAGAGATTTTAATGCAAAATATAAGAATAAAAATTTTAATAATAATATTGATTCTCCTGCTAATAAAAAAATATGGATATCAGTCCCATATATTTCAAATGATCAAGTAAATTTTATAAGGAAAATTTATAAAGTTATATTGATATCACATTTTACACCCCTCCTACAGTAAACAAATTAATAAATAACTCCAATGATAAAACATCATTCATAAATAAAAATTGTGTCATTTATAAATGAATATGTAGGTGTGGTAGTGTATATATAGGTGAATCTAGATGTACATTGGAAAAAAACTAAAGAACACTTGCTATTATTAAAACAAGTTCAGAAATCAAAACAAAATTGCATAGTAGATAATAATATTTCAGCATCTGTTTTTTATGACCATAATAAATCATGTATTTATAGTTTTGACTTTAATTTTAACAATGTAAAAATATTGCAAATTGAAAAAAATAACAATAAAAGAAAAATAAAGGAAGCTATGCTAATATACAAATGTAAACATGACTTAATTAACAGGCAAGCAGCAAAGGTTAAGATCATAGACTTGTGGGAAAGTTAGCATTTCAAAGCTTTAGTTGACAAAGATTATTGGGATAATTGAAAGCACTCCTAAGTGGATAAAATTTTAATTATTTAGTTACTCTATTTACAAATATTCAGTTATATAATTACATTTATTGCTTTAAAAATACAGACATTGAATAATAATGTTACTATGTGTATATATATATATATATATATATATATATAACATTATTATATATATATATATATATATATATATATATTGTGCCCTTTTCTGTAGGTCAGTAATAGTCCATCTCAGTCAATTACTAAAAATTTTAAATTTTAGAATATGTTATTTTAATATGTTAATTATAGTTTGTCAATTATAATATAAAGTACAATTTGAAGCTAAAGAAAATATGTAGTATATAAAATTATAATGAATCATTTAAAAATAGTTATGTAAAGCTTTAAATATTGTTGCATATGGTTGTAAAAGCTGGCCATATTAAATAACACAGCTCTAATTATTAAAAGTATATTTAAAAAATTCGATTTTAATAGTTTAAAACTTATAGTTCATAAATGCTATGTTTAAATTTATAATCATATTTAATAATCAAAATTAACATAGTACATTTTAAATATAAACTTTATGATGGTGAAAATTGTATTTAATTCTATATTTTAAATTATTTTTCCAAACTTTTATAATTATATTATTAAATATAATAAGTGTATCAATTTTATAAATCTGGGCAGAGAAATAGATGAAAAAACCGTCTCAAAGTTATTGATCATGTGACTTGTATAATGCATACTTTCACACACACAGCTTGTTTGAATTAATAACAAAGTTTAAAATATTTTAAAAGATTGCATTATAGAATTGGATGGAATTATTGCCTATCATAAAAGCAAATAATAATAAATATTAAGTTAACTATCGTATGTAATGTTTTAAATAATGTAATGAAGATGAATACAATTAATAAAAAAATTAAATATTTTGTTAAATAAAAATAGATAAATTGAATATTAAACATGGAATAGGTTATTAAAATTATTTTAAAAGTTATTTTAAATGTTTAAATAATTTTGATAAAGTAATAATTGATTTAAAAGTAGTATTTTAAATAATATTTTTGAGTTATTACGTCATAAATTTTTATTTTAAAGATTCAATTCTGTAAAAAACTAAAAATATGTAAATTTGTTCTCAAGCTAAAAGTGAGAATCAACCAATCAAATGAGGTATTCTTACAGACTATAAATATGAATTGCACAGGGAGTATCAGGGGAGATTAATAATGGATTGAATCCAGAGAAAGGTATATTAGTAACTATTGAAGAGATAGTAATTTAAAATTTTTATTTTAGTCAATTTTTTTTAGTACTTTCTTATAGTTTTATTTACAGAAACTAATTGATAATATTTAAAAAGTATCTTGCAAAAGAGAGTTTAAAATAAAATATATTTGGGAACTTTTTGAAAATGATTTTCTAATTTTTAAAAGTTACTTGCCAGGATTATTTTATCTGAAATTTGACCTAAACTTCACAATGAAAAGATGGATATACTGTGGAATGAAATGGATATAAATTCTAATAATATAAAAATGTTTTTGGAATATTTTGATACAGCTTTATTAATGCTTCACCGGAGAACTATTCCAGTGCATAAAAATCATAGTATGGACATTATACTGATACAGTGCAAAGTTATTTTCTGTTTAAAAGGGAAAAATTGGAGACACATTATTATTTAGATAAGCTTATCCAAGATTTATTTTTTAAAATAGTAATAAGACAATTATATCTTATGAATCATTTTATAAAATATTATATCAAAAGGAGTAAAATGTTATATCTTTTCTGAAGGTAACATTTAAAAAAAAAATATTTTCAAGAATTAAAGAAAGAACCCAGGAGAATATGTTACTGAAGCGTTTTTTGATATTAAAACCTCCAGTCTTAGAATTGTCTAAAATGTATTTAGAAAAACATTTGTTTAAAAGTACTTAAAGCTTTTTTTTTTTAAAAAAAGTGATATATAAAAAATACCAAATGAAAGTTTAAATGTATTAAGAAGGAAACTTATATATAAAAAAAGTGAACACATAGTTGAATAAAAAATGGATCCATGGAAATATTGTAAAAAAAAGTTTATCGAATATTTTTAAAGTTAAGCTAGATGGAGTGATGCATCGGATATGCTGCAGAGAATATTAGCAGGAAATATTGAAGAAATTTCACGGGATTAATTAATATTATGATTTAATAAGCATCGTCCTAAATACTAAAACCAAGGATTATTTTCTATAAATTTTACTAAATGGATTAATAATTATTTTTATTTTTAAACTTTATGCACTTGGAGGAGAACATTTTAAAACTCTAAAGAAAATAATAAACATTTTGGACTTATCAGGAACTATTGTCAAAAAAATATGTAATTATAATTTTGATTCCTTTTATTTTATTAACCTAGTTTAAATCTAAATTTTTTTTATAAGATTAGGAAAACATAAAACATTAATTTGTTGACGATATAAAATTTTATAATGGAATAATCTAATAATTTAGATAAGAATATATTTTAAAATAAAGTGTATGGATGTATATTTCTTTATGTTTGCAATGATCGGTATCTAGTGGATGAAGAAGCCTACTGAATATGATGACCAGATAAAGGTTATTTTGGTAATAATAATGACTATTAATAATTTATAATGTATATTTTTGTTTTCTTTAGATCATCTATGGATAGTAAGAATGAAGTGTAAAAGTTTTACTTATATGTAACACATTTTTATACAACATTTTAAAAAACATTATGAGATAGGATTGATTTGAAAATATGCATACAACAATTTTTTTTTTATATATTAGTGATATAATCCAACATAATAACAAATAATTATGTGATTCTTTTAAAATTTTCATGTTATTGGATATTCAAATATTGTCTGATTAGATTGTATATGATTAAACATACAGAATGATGAAGTAGACAAACTTTTCTTGTGGAACAGTGGGATTGTTTAAATATCAATGAATTTTATTTATTGTTTTGTAAATGCAGATAATTATTTATCGATGTAAGATGTGGAAAATCTGGAGAAATAATGTTGAGATAGTCGCTTGGAAGTACTTAGTGAACAGGAAACCAAGATGATGTTTTTAAGAAATAGGATATGATAAGGAATAGAAATAATACTTAGTCTTTATGTGGATATCAGCATAGTTAACAAAGCCCTATGACTGGTACACATTTTATTTGGACAGTTCTTTATATTTCTTTAAATATTTGATGTTCTAATAAAGATGAAGAAATAGCTTTAACATCATTCATGTATTAGAGATTATTAGACAGGTAAAGGTCATACCTCTTTCTTGTAATGCACTGTGCCATGATTTTTGAGATATATTATGAGTGATACTCTAGCTTTCTTCCTTAATTCCTATGCATCTATTTCGCTATCTTTATTTCATGTAACTGCATCGTTTAGTAAGATATTTTGAAAAGAAATGGTAAATATCCTACAAAAGGCTGGCTTTGCTATACCATCCATCAACAGCAAACTAAAGTACTGGGAGGTGTTCAACCAGACTGCAGACTTCTCCATTGTGTCCCCTACCTTTCTTGGACTTACCAATGCCCAACTAATCCACAAATTCAAAAGATGATCCCTTGAAGCAAAATTCCTTGATTTTCTCCTCAAAATAAATCTTCACTCCCTTGCCACAAATCAATTTTTGGTGAACTGTAGGGGTTTCACCAAGATCTCTCACATATGCCAGCTCTGTAAAACTGACAATGAAACCATCCAGAACTTTCTACTTAAATGTCCTTTTCTGCTTGGCATGAGAAATGTCATCAATTCCTACCTTTTCTCACACAGAAATACCATCTTCAACCTCCAAGAATCCATAGAAACAGGGGTCTTTGCAATCATTAGACTGTCAATTTTTCTTATCTATACTCTCTGGTTGTTCTGATGTGCCATCATCCTTGATCAGAGAGTACTTTCAGTAAATCAAAAGCTCTTGGACTTAATTCGCACTCTCAAAACCCGAGATACCAAAATAGCTCCATCTCCACTCCTCATAAACACTTGGGCAATCCTCCAACTCCCATCCTCTCAGCCTCTGCCATATGACTCAATCACAAAGACATGCTCTTCTAGCCAGCCTGAACTACACACCAATTCCCCTCTCCACTTCCCATTCCCTTTTACATGTATCCACCCCTCTTACCATTTTGTTCCTGAAATTTCATTTGTTTCACTGTATCTGTTTTTTTCTTGATGAATAAACATCTCATCACTGAGAAAAAAAGAAAAAAAAAGAAATGGTAAATAATTTAGAACTTAGATTATGCTATCGTTTTGTATAAGATTGGTTTATTTGCTTAGAAGGAATAGAATTTTATAACTTAAAATTGAAGGTTCAATGAATCCTAAAGGAAAGGAAAGAATCATAGAATATATTTTTGAATTTATTTCGGAAATGAAATATAAATTTTGGAATAGAGTATCTAAACAAGATATTTTCTTTAAAATGTTAATTATTTTTTTAAATGCTTTATTATTATTTTTAAGAGAAAAATAAGTATTGCATATTTTTAAAATACAATAAAACAATGTAAATTATGTAAACAATATGCATAGTATATATTTTTTGGTTTATTGAATAACATGAATATATTGATTATTACACTTACATCATACTAAAGTAAGGCTAAATAAGAATATATTACGATTAGTAAACATCATGTGATAAAACACTAAAATCTAGTACTGAATTTTGAATGAATATTTTATGTAACATCTTTGACTTTGCAAGATGAAATTTTTTTTAATATTTTGAGAAATCCATACTCATTATAAAGTTAATTTTGTTTTTCTGTAGAATGTTTTCCTATGAATGTTTTTTTAAAAAATAAGATAGTTTAATAATATTAAGGAAGAAATATTTTGCTAATAAGTAAATATATTTATAATAAGTTAACCATAATGAGAAACCAAATGGTAACATTTTTTTTTATATTGTCTTAAGTATAAATAAAGATATAACTAAACTATAAACTATTTTTATATAACTTAGTAGATAAAAATGTAAGATTAAAATAAGGATATCCATTGTAAATAGTGTACATAAATTGTTTATTTTATTTGTTGTTGTTAATAAACTTTGTTAAAATTTGTTTTTCAAAATTTTTGTGTCTTGATTGTTTATTTCTCCAATTCACTGCATGAAATCAAGATATATTCATAACAATTGAAACAAAAATATAATTTTTCACAAAAAGATAAACAGAGAAGTATTTTAAGAATTTTAAACATTTTATTAGTATTCATTTAATTAAATAATCATAATTTTATATTATTTTATCGGTCATAAATTAGTTATCACAATAGTATACTGAATTTTAATGCTGAATATTTTATTTATTAATTATTAACTGAGCTAGAACCCGTTTTATTTTATATCATATACTATTCTATGTGAGGATGCACAAGACCAGGTTAGAATATATATATATAATTACAATTTTGTTTTTAATTAATGGACATTTTATTATACCTAATGAAATTTGAAATAGATTTCTATATGTGGTGTAATGTCAATTGTAAAACTGTTTTTGGGTTTGTTTTTAATAGGAAATATATTAATCTTGGGGGCATTGGAATATGTTGTTATAACATTAATAATATTGGAGAAATAAATGTTTATTATTAATTGTAGTGTATAAAACTATGAATTGATTTCATTCGTTTTAACAATTAATGTGTGAATAATAAAGTTTATAATCTTGATAAAGATATTTTTTTTTTTTTATTCTGCAGTATGTTTGTTATTTTATTTGTACAACATTTTATTGGAAAAATATATATAAAAATATATTTACAGTGTAATATGTTATGAATATAGTATAAATTATTGTAGTTTGTGTTGACTTAAAAGAATATATTTAGTATTTTGTTAAAACTTAAATATAGTCTTTTATATGTAATAATTACAAAATATTTATTTTTATTTGTTATTATTATTGTGGAATAAGATTTTTTATTTATGTGACACTGAATGAAATTGACCAAACACTTATTGTGGAGCATTACTATAGTTTCTATGACATGAATTGAAACGTTAATAAATAGGACTAAATAGTTTAAATGCTCTCTCTCTCTCTTTCTCTTGTGTTTGGCTTCAATAGAAGCAAGCCTAAGTTCCTGCATATGATTTTTTATTTATTTGTTTTAAAAGTTTATGCTTAGTAAATGAATATAATGATGGAATGAAAGTAATAGTATTCATCTATTAACTGGACCAATTTATTGGGAATTTATGAGATGTGACAATTTGTTAAAAATTGAAAATAATTCATAGAGTTTTAAAAAAAAATCATTGGATTATTTCTTTACTTTAAAAATTGATAATGTTTACATTTCAAGAATGAGACATAAATGCTAACAATAAAAAATGTGCAGAAGGATTATGTCTATCTGTCAATACAATTCTATGATACTGATGAATTATTTACATGTAAGATATAAATTGGATCAGTTTCCATTACACCATAATGGATGAAACTATTGCCTGTTCAGTTGTAATGTTTTATTAATCAAATACTTGTTAAAAAAGGGTATTTAATTGTATTTTCATGGGTATAAACTAATGTTTGTCACTTATAATATCACATACATCAAATACCTGCTAAATAAAAAAATAATTTGGATATTTAGAAAATATCAGAATATAATATGCTTCCAGTGTAATAGCTTTTCATGATATTTGTACTTTTTCTGAAAACCTAAATATCATCAGATCATGGTTCAAGAAGTAGACATTAGAATTATCTTACTATTTTGGAAATGTTGCATTTGTGGACAATTAATCAGGTTGTTTGCTAAAAATATTATTATTAATATTTTTTAAATATGTAATTGTATAGGATATAAATGGTAGTATAATTTAAGTTAAGTAGAGATTTATTTTACATGTCTAAAATATAAGAAAGTTATGTTTTCTAAATTTAAATTTATATTTAATAGCATAGTAATTATGATTCTAATTTATAAAAAAATCTTATTCATTGATTATAAATTAATTTCAAGTATTTATTTTTATTTCATTGTCTTAAAATAACATTAACAAACAGGTATATTTATATCTTTAATATATATATTTTTTCAACTAAATATTTTTATATATAAATGTTTATTATGTCCTAAACCTTTTCATATTTTGAAAAGTGCTGATTTATTACAACATATTTGTGTTACATAAATACACTTTTAATCTTAGCATTTGATAGGTGAAGTTTGATATACAATCACTTAGTTAATTTAAAGAATTAATGTCAATTCAGAATCTATTACATAGGCACAATTGAATTATATGTGTGTATTTCAAATGCTAGTGGTGTTTGCTAAATATACATATTTTTTCAATTATTATCTATTGTTAATAAATGTTGACTTAATTTAAAATAGATAAACTTATTGGATTATCATTCAATTTTACAAGGCAAATTTATTAGTTAATGATATTTGGGTAGGATACTATTTACAAATTGATTATACCACATAATTCATTAGAATCAATTAAAAAAGTTCAAAAGTCCAACTACAGAATAAGTAAGAGAGAATAATTACAGATTTTTGTATTGAATTTAATGTTTATTATCTAATCAGACATATATTTTTATGCAGTAATAAATTAACTAATTTGACATTCTTAAATGTTTAATAAATAATTAGAAGCTTATTGTAATTTTATGGCTAGTTCCAAGTAACAATTATTTTAAGATAGAAATGATATCTATGTTGATTTTATGATTTATAAAATTACAGGTATGATAATTATTGATGATGAACAAAGGTAATTGCAATCAGATGTTCACATATTTTATTTTAAATCATTATTGATTAAAGTGAATATTATATTAAGTCAGTATACAGCCATAAAAATCATAATCTTATTCAGTTGTAGAGCTAGTAATAGTAATATATTTTACTATGTTGCAAACTGGGGTGATTTTATTAATTATATTTATGTTTGTTGATGTGGATCATAAATTCAGTTTAAATATTAAAATTTAATATTAATATTTGATTACAATATACACTAATAATCTTTTATATAACTCAATAATTGTAGTCTAAAGTTTTAACAACTTAGCTTTATTAAACTGAAGAATAATTCGATATGATTTATCAATTGTGTGTGAATAAGCATCAAATAGGAATCTATCTATTATTTTATATACTGATGTGATTGAACATTATAAATTTTAATGTATTCTAATAAAATGATTTGATTTTATAATATAATAAGTTAGAGAAAGTGGAGAGATATATTAGGTTAATTGAATTTTGTATTATTATTGAATATTTAGTCTTATTATAATTGACTTAATTAATAGGAGCATATTCCTATTAGTGGAATAGCATAGCTAAGTTAGCATTACTTTTATTTTATTTAGTTGTAATTGGAAATCAGTTATTGAGTTATATATATTACTGATACTTTAGATTTGTAGGGCAGATTAAATTATAATCTATTCCATCCATGAATCATTCCATTTAAATATAAATATAAATAATGTTTAACTTTTAGTACAAGTTTGTATTATTACAAATAGTGTTTTGATTCATAAGGAATATTAAGATTTATCTGTTTAATTCTTTGGCATTATTTTTATTCTATTAAAACTGGTTTATATTGCACCAGTCAAAATATGTTGATCCATCTAACATGAGCTAGAACTCAAAAAATATATAATTCAAACCCAATCAAGCCCAAGATTTATGTCAGGGACCAACCTGGATTCGAACCCATTCCCTAAGCCCCAGATCAAACACCTAACAAATAACATATGATGATGGCACAAAGAAATTATTCTTAAGTCTGGCCCACTACCAGAACAAAGAAGACAATGAGACCTGCATATTATTTATATCAAGACTTAACTAAATAGGTATTATATAAAATTAGGAATCATGGTATGTATTTAAATTATTAACAGGGGGTTGAACCCTGTTCATGAAGTTGATAGAAAGGCATATGCATGGTTGACATGTGGAAGTGGAGGAAATCTAATTCGAACAACTCAAATTAGACAATAAAATAGTTTAATAATATAATGAAATGATTATATATATTAGTATGTGAATGAATGAGTGATCTATCAAGCAGTAGATAATTACATACTAGGTATTCACACTAATGGCTCTTATATGCTCTTTTATTGATTGAATAATATATATACATCTTTAGTGGGTACAGTATTAAGATTCCAATCATTTATTATAAAGAATACATAATATTGCTATTAACGCTTTTATCTATGGTTCTGAAATGTGGTGACTAACTTATAATTTCAGGGAGTATTCTCAGGTTCCTTTCATATATAATAAAACCATTTTCATGCCATTGTGGTCATGAAAAGAATTAAAAAGACATTTTAAAGTTACATTTAGTTATGAGACAACATATTTATTGACAATTCTTTTAATTAATATTTGGAAGGAAGAACACTTTATTTTCTCCCAAGACATATACTTTTAAAATACAGAAATAAATTTCATTGGTGGGATTGTATAACAAGACTAATATAATATTAATTAATGAAGCTAGTCATATTTGGAATTTACATATATTTTGAGCAGAGCACAATTTTAGTATAATAACATTAAAACTAGATCAGGGAGCAAAAAATTAATAATAATCTAAGAAGTGGTGGTACTATCATAATGGTGGAGAAATAAAAATAATGTCATGCTTCTGGACAAAAATGAAATCTAAGACCCCTTTTTAGGGAAATCCTTAGAAACATATGGTTGGGCATGGTATGGGCCAGATGTACTGGATACACTGACACACAGAGGCCATTTACACAATGAAGGTCCCTGGAAACTCAAATATCTGTGGAACAGAATATGAAAAGAAATCCATGGGTTCAATCCTGTCGCAAACCCCAGATTAAAAGCCAGTATATATAGATTCACAAAAATATGCTGAATGCCAGAAATGCAGTATGGAAAGATGTCCCTAGTGACCTGAATTAGTGTGTACTGCTTTAAAATAAATGACCCTCATTTCAATGCCATAATTTATATGAATAATATGCTATGCCACTATAATATATGTGTACAATTTCATTTGCTAAAAGAAACATTAAATTTACCATCTTCCTTTGTTGTTATTTAAAATGATTCAATCCCACCTTCATGGATTTATAATAACTGTGAGATTTAAGTAGTTGATATTTTAAAAGTGCATAAAGTAAAGTAAAATCTAGTTGTTATCTAGAAAAACAAATAATAGGTCACCCTTTCAGAATTGATTAAATAACATTTTAAAATATTTCATAGCTTTAATTCACCCTGGGTAGAATTACTTCATTTTATTCAGAGTTAAACAAATAACAAATTTTGTACTAAAATCCAAAATAAAAATGTTAACTTGTGAAAACAATCTGGCAAGCATATTGATTAATAAGATATTATGATCTGGGGGAAATTAATAATCTCAATCCATGGAGGTTTAATAAGAAAAAAAGGACTTTAGAAATTAAGATCACCAGGTTGTTTTGGATTGGCATATTAAAAGAAATAAATAAATAATGGATGCATATAAATAAATGATTGCCCCAAAGTTAAGAAAAGTTAGAGCATATGAGAGAGATTGATAGAAATTATTTGAGAGCAATTTACATTTACACATTAGAAAGGTACAAAGTTAAATAATTCATAAGAGAAATCCTGATTGTAGGGTTCAAGATTAGTGAGGCTAGCTTTACTTTCAAGTTGCACCAAGAAAATAGTTAATTATCTTGTACAACTTTAGGAGTATAAAAATCTGGTTCATGCACAGTAGTTAAGGGATCCATGTGAGTTCTTTAGGTGACAGCAGGCTTCCATTCAGTATTCCAGACTTTTCATTTCAGGGCACCAGCAAGCTGGTACAGTAGCAGAAAATGACTCCCAAGGGTCAGAAGAGTGATTGGCTTGCTACTCATTCATCATCTTAAAATTCAAAGTGGCATGAAGTATAGTGGTTATACCATTCTCTCAGCAGTAACTCTTCTTCTGGTGTTCAAAATCAGCCCATTTTATATCCTGCTCAGGTATTTGTGGAATGCTTTTAACTTTAATTTCTAGCCCAAAACCTAATCTTCAATAAAATAAAAATCTTACATTTTTTTCCTCCATTGTTCATGGAGATGCAATCATTAGATAATGTTCCAAAAATGTATAAAAATCTTTATAACAAAAGTACAATCCATTAGTTTTATTCCCCATTTTATTTTTAGCAAAACTTGCAAAAATGTATTCAAATTCAAAAATGTTTATAACAAAAGTACAATCCACTAGTTTTATTCCCCATTTTATTTTTAGTAAAACTTTAATTAATTTTTTTTCCCCAAGATTAAAACAATATTATATTTCCACGCATTTAATTATTTTTGGACAATTATTGATTGCATCTTCCATTTTGAATTTTTTAGAAATATACAATTTAATAAAAAAAAAAAATATTTTTTTTATAAATGTACAATAAAATATTTATAAGATATTTTGTTAATATATATGCTCCTGTAATACATATATATGTCTGAGCCACACCTATGTACTTTAATAGAAAAATGGAACAGAATAATAATAATAAAAATATTGAAAAGTTAAATTTATAACTTTTAGGTGTGCTTCTCAGACATATATATATATATATATATATATATATATAAAGAAGTGGGATGGGAATTAGGGTTTGAATTCAGGATAGTAATTGGTGATTGTGTAGAACCATGAAGCTCAATCTTGGGCTAATATTGACTGCTTCAATATAATAGGCATATATCATTGTTTATAAGATAATTATATTTTGTTTTATTGCTTTATCTTTACTCTATTGCAAATAATATTCATACTTTAGGATAGCTTGAAATAATAATGTTTTCTATTTGTTGTAAATGCTATTTGAATTTATGAAGTAACAACAAAGATTATTATCATTGTTTTAGTGAATTAAGTGTTAGATTGTTATTATCAATTGATATTCACTTTCATTTAATTTATTATTTTTATTCTGTTATAAATAATGCTACAATTCATGGATATTATTAAATTAGGATTGTTCTTCCTTGGTTCATATTTTTACTCTGTTACAAATGGTGGTCAATAATTTGACTATGATTAAGAATACAGTATGATCCATATTTTACTCTTTTATAAATGATATCTGACTAACAATTGGGATATATTTTCATTCAGATTATATTAAAGTTATCATTCCCATTGTCATCATTTTTGTTCAATTATAAGTGCTATCCAAATCTTTCAGGTATTAAAGAAGAGCATACCATCATATTTTTGGGTTCACTTTGTTATGCATGTGAATGCATAATCTAATATAAATTACAAACGACATTTAACATTGTTGATATAAATTCATTTATATATATATAAATTAGCATTAAACATGAAAACAGTTGATTTTTTACATCTTATTTTTCATTTAAAATATAATTCAATATTTTAATATTAAAATATAACTTTCTTTAATTTTAACTTTGTTTTGCAATATACAAAAAATAAACTAAGTGCCATTAACATATTAATTTTTATAAATGTATAAAGACAGTAAAAAACAATACTAAACAGAAATGAGAAAAATAAAACAGCAACTAATCAAATCAAACAAAATGCAGCATTCTGTTAAACAAAAAAGAATAATTAAAATTAAATTATAATAATTTTAAAAGATTTTTAATTATTTTGAAATATTAATTTTGTCAGAAGTAGTTAAAAGTATAATCATATATTGATTTTTAACTACTTTTTTTTGTGTGAATAGAGTATAAATGTAAAGTATATATAGTTTAAAGATGAAATATTTCTGCAACAGGCATATAAAGAAGGAAAAATAAAATTATATAACGAAATTACTTTTATAATTAACAAAATTTATAATGTGATAAATTTTTATGTCTATAATCTAAAAACCGGTTAGAATCCTAATATATTTAAAAAGTGGAGATTTTCCAAGTTGGAATAAACATTTCAGACATTTGGCCTATGACTAATAAATCTCATTCAATACTGCTGATAAATGACTTCAGTATTTAAGTATTTTTAGCTGAAGAAAAATATAGAAAAGAAAATTATAAAACTTATTCACCAACTGACACTTTAATAATGACTAAATTTTAGCATCTAAAAAAAAATCCTTAAGAATTGTGAAAAATATTTTTTGGCGATAAATATTTATGGATGTCAATTTGCATGCACATATAAAAAAATGAATTGTGTATAATTGTAGTATATATACTTCAAATAATTCTATTACAGAGTATGACCTGAAAACATTTCATTGAAAGACTATAATAACATTATTGCCTAAAATGATTTAATATTGGAAAGAACTTATAAATGAATACAAAATACATTTATGTACCAAAAATACATCAAAATTATACATAGACATTATATAATTTTAAAAGGAGAAACTAATATTATTAAAAAAAACCCATGATTTTGAAATAATAAATTTGATTATATAGATAGCAAGTTGAATTTGTAAATAAGTACACACACATACCTCCATAAAATCAGAGTTTACATATTTTATAGTTTAATTTATCAGAATGATAAAAATTATCAACTTCAAAATTTAAATTCATCTGCCCAATTATTTAAGGTGTTGTGTTACAAAAACAATTTTCTCCAAAATATATGTTTATAAAAAACATTTTTGTGAAAAAAAAAATGTGTATAACAAAATTTGATAGTTAACTATTCAGTTGACACATAAGTATTATTATCATTTTATTATATGAAATGAGTAGAGTTTTAAATAAACTAGAATTATAATAATAGAATCAATTATAACCATTATATTTAAATAAATCGTAAAATAAATTATGCCTACTGATATGATATTAAAATCAAAATTATGTAGCAAATTATTAGACAATTATTTGGTTCAAAGCAGAAATCTTATTTTTATCCCCATTAAAATTAGGATCGTTTTAATGGTGAAGTATATTACATGATAATATTATACACATAGTAGAAAAGTTTGTGCTTTAAAGACTTTCTAAGGGAACTGGAAATCACACGCTTATTAAAATTCCTAAAAGTCAGATACATCAAAACGTCTATACTTAAAATAAATTTAACAGTTTTAGAAGAGCAATAATTTTAAAAGAGCAATTCACATGCAAACATTGGAATTAGAGTGGCACAGCACATATACTTACATAACCACATTAAAGCTAACTATAATACAAGTCAGTCTCTTTGAAACATGAGAGAGAATATGACCATATCTTCGATCCAGTGAGAGTTAATATAATATGTTTGGAGTATGATGACAGAAAGCACAAAATTAAAGGGGCATGGTTTATCACCAATACTAACTCTCTTGCTATCAATAAAAAGAATTATGCATATCATTATCAAAGAAATGAAATATGTAAATTAAATATTTATATAATTGTCAGCATATTTAGATATTATATATCCATTATATAAACAATAAAGAAATACCCTGCTGCCATTACAAGAGCTTTGAATCTGATTGTAAAGATCAAAAGCATGCTCAATAAGTTAATTTCTTTATAAATGTATAATCTTTTCTTATTAAATGCTAAATGTTCAAAACACTGTTTAAATATAGAAATACATATAAATAAGAAAAGAAGTGAAGAATCATTAAATTATAATTCTTTAAATAAAGAGTGCAAAATCATTTTTAAATGCTGAAAAATTAAATGTTATATAAACTATATACATTCATTTCTAAAGTTTTATGACTGAAAACTGCAATCATGTAACAGAAAAAAATTAAATGATAGATACTATTTTATTATTAATTGAATTTATAAATTATGATGTAGTCGAAATGGAAATAATTTGTAAACCCTCACTGACCTCGAGTTTGGTTGAAAAGGTAAAGCAATTAATAAATATAAATTAATTAATAGCACTTAGATAGCTTTCAGCAAAACACTGCCATAATCATAGTGCTGAATAAAATTATACAATACAAGTATGCTTATATAATATGTAAAAGAGACATTATATGCAATTAAGGCAATTAGATATTCCATTTTCCAGGTAATAGAACATATAAATATTTTTGTTGATCAAATATTAATTCTTTGCAATTGCTCAAACCTCTTTGTATTTTCTTTTCCTATGAACTCTTTCCAAGCAAACCATTTTAATATTATAGGAAGAAAATTATGATCCATGGCACATTCATGGTTAAGAAAGATAGAATTGTATTTAGTCTTTTGTTTATCTCTGTTGTATAAATATATGTATTGGGCAATTCTTATGGATCTATTTGCATGAGATTCCCTGTAATACACAAAGCTATAAGAATTACATAAGTTGTTGAAAAAAGTTAATAGGTTGAGATTTTATGGAAATAATTGCAACTCACAGTGAGATATTTAAAGATAACTTTATAGTCTCCCAACTCTCTCAGACAGCTTCATTCAAATTAGTTCATTATTATGTCAAAAGAATACTGCATGAAAATCAATCTGGCTTTGTAAAAATGTTTTAAATAACTGATACAAAAGTATGAACCTATGGAAATATAAATATTAGCAAGTAAAAAAAAAGCTTTGTCAATATTAATAATATTTTTGAAAAAGAAATGCCACTAATACCATTCAAATTCATTATAATTAAACATTTTTCCATTCACAAATTTATCTTCAAATTATAGAACTTTTAAAATAACACTTTGTGTCAATTTTTTTATTTACCTCATTTACATGTTTTGACCAACAATGGCTGCCGTGTGATATAGACACAAACTACAGGCAGAATATTCTTAAGAAGAATATTATTATATAATTATCATTTCAAATTTGATTTTCTTATTATAAGCATTATTTATGATATATATTAAAATGTTTGTATAAAAAATAAAAAAAAAATATATCCACAAAGTTGCAAAAATGAAAAAAAAAATACTTCAGTTTAAGTGGATTTGATTGATTGCTTTCTTATAATCATTTATTCTAAAAAACAAATTTACTTTTTAAGATTGTTACTATTAGATACAGTAAGTTTTATAATATTTATTTTAAAAAGCAGAGCAAAAGTTGTCATTTGATAAAAAAAAAATTGTAGCTGGTTAGATTACAAATAGTGTGGGATATCACTAAATAAAAAAAAAAGCATAAATTTTAACCTATGTGAACTAAATTCAAACTAATTTGATTTTTGAAATTTAAAGACATACATAAGAAGACAGCGAGCTATACACTTGTCCAATTTAAAATTAATATAAAATTAAAGCAGATGAAAATGGATAGCATTATAATATAATGCCTGTAGCCATTTAGAGTGACTTAAACAAGAAACGTATTAATACTGCAATAAACAGTTATTTTTCTGATTGATTTTATAATAGTAGTTATAATGTAAAGTTTGACTTAGTTAAATAGATTCTTATGATTACATGAGAGAAAATTATACTATGACTAAAAATTAAATGCAAGTTTACCATTAGAAGAAAGTTCCAAGTGAATTAATTGTTTGTAAACATATTATATGAAAAAATAAAATAAAAAACCAAGCATAAAAGCAGTGTATTAGAACAGTAAGATCTATATAGAATTCAAATGCAAACATTTTCATCTAAACTTCAATAACTAATTACATATTTTAATGTTATTAAAAGCAGATATCTCAAAGTTCATGTTTTGGACCAATAAAAATAGTGTTTATGTAGAAAAGAAGAATGAATTTACATATTATTCAAAAAAATATGCCAAGCAAAAGAAATGTAATCAGATATATCTAATATTAAGTGCTGTAAAAATAACTTATTAGTTATAAATGGCTTATTGCAAAATGTTATAATTATATCATAACTTTTTTTTTTATTAGAATATAAAGCAATAATTTTATAAAAGTAATTTCCAAAACAAAACTATAAAGAAAAAAAAGATGATCCAACCAGGTATAAAGATTGAACAAAATCTAAAATATAATTATAAAACATTATATAAATTAAGTCACAGCTAAAAGTACTATTTTAATACATTATTCCTGAAAAATAATACAAGTTATGTAAATACAAAACAATATACGTTTTAAATAATTAATAATTTTGAATCCTATCTGAAAAGTACCTAAATCTCCAATAATAAATCTAATTACGAAAAAGTTTATTATCATAGATATAAAAGTTCCCAAATTATAATGCGGATAAACATTTTTTTTTAAATTGAACATTTGCAAAGTAAATAAAATATTCATTACAAATTAATAAGTAAACATTAAATGTTGCTAGGAATCTAGAAAACTGCCACACAAATCAATGAATGCCTGAAAAAAAAAAATTATGATTCAGTGATTTATATACACTTCAGCCAACTTCATGATATGATAAGATTTAAATCAAAGTGGATTTGGAAATACTTAATATTAACAATAATTCAATCTCTTTATTTTATTTTAGAGTTACCTATGTAATATATGTATTTTAGAATAAGTTTTGGATATTGCTAACTTGTAAGGAGCAGGATTTACTCTTATACATCTAACAGATACTTTTTAATTTTTTTATAATATCCAAATTAATATTCTAAAATTCAAACATACCAAGGTTTACTTGCTTGTATAATTGTTTAAGCTACCAATATTTGATTCTGGTGTAAATAAAATGAAGTATTACTCCTATTGTAGATTGTAATAATATGCAGAGAAAATGATGTTGTATAGCTGAAAAATTTTAACAAGCCTGACATTTTTTCTGTATTTAACCAGTAGTCATCTTAATTAGCTATATCTACTTTTTTACGGTATATCAAAATTTCATAATTTAATTTGTGTCGTTCAGATAATTATAGATGCATGTACCATAAAACATAATGCAATAATATAAGACGTCATTATAAGTAATAAGAAGAGGTTTTACTCCTAGGAGAATTAAGCAGACTAAATAAAATATTAGAAGTATCTTACATATTATTCGTTTAAAAAATATTTAATAATTTTATTTATATAATTCAAAATTAAACATGATTTTGTGGATAATGTTTCTGATAATGAAAAGAAGAAAGAAAAGAAAATAGAAATAGCGCGACAGATATCCAAAAATCCGTTTAAAATCGAAAACAAAACTAACTTTCAATTTTTTTTACATGTGAAATTTTTTTCATACTACAAAATAATTTAAATCAGTTTAATTTATTAATAGCTATTTACTCAGTTGTATGTCTGTGTGTTTTTTCTTAATAGTTCTGAGGACTGTAAAGTTTATTTCAAGCGAATGAACCAATTCTAATTGAAATCGTTCGCGTAGAACGACCAAAATAAATATTTCAAAAATTCTTTTCTTTGCAAGTAAAACTACTTTTTAAGAAATTTTATAGCTATTTAACTCTCTATTGCCTCACAGATTTAGCTTATAATTGTAGTTTATTTTTATTTAAAATGAAATAAAATTTAATATTTTTTTATATTTACTTACAAATAATTATATTTATTGATAAATGTTTCAAAGCAATTTTTTTTTAGATTATTAATTTAAAAAATATTACAAAAATATATATTATCAACTTTTATTGCAAATGGTTTAATAATATTTTTAAATCATAAATATCTTTTGTTTTGTTAATTTATTTTAATTAATATGTTGAGTTTTAATAATACCTTGATAGAATCCACAGTTTCTGGATGGTAGGCTAACTCTCAACTATGAGAACTAATTGTGAATATTTAATAAGAAATGCCTGCAAATAATATTTTTGTTTCTCTGTAAGATTTTATGATAATTCATCAAAGGCTACATATTATATTTAATATAAATAAATGTTTGCTGACTTGTACAGTAATGCTAGTCCACATAATTCTATTCTAGATTGTGCTTTCAATTCAAGATAGACTTTTTGCTTTTATTATGTAAACTTTTTTTAGGTTTCAAACTTTTTTTGACTTTATTGACTTTAGTCCATAGATTAGTTAGTGTAAAAGTATTGTTTGTTTGTGCAATCATATTTCCATTCTTCAATGGCATGCAAAGCAAATTTCACTCCAATCATTTTTCTTAAGTTACTGTTTATTAAAATGCAATGGATATATTAGATTGTCAAGGTTTTTAGTTAAGATCTTGCACAAAGTAATATATTAAAAATAGTTATTTTTAATAGAATTTTGTTCAATATATATTTGAAATCTTGGATATTATTTAAAAAATTTGATGTCTAGATTATCCTGTAATAAAGTGTCATATCTGTATGAGAATTTTAATGTTAGTAAAATATATCTCATAACCAATGTGTAAAATGTGGAGAGTGAATGCTGAAAATGGTGAGTATTATTTTATTGATTAGTTAAACATTATTTTTTTAAATTGGGAATGAATATTATATCAATACTGTATTGCATTATAAAACTTTTTACTGTACTAGTTTTATATTTATCAATTTTGATTGCATTTTGAACATAGAATATGGATTCATTTATGATTTTAATGTTGTAATCACTTATTCCTTAAAGAATTATAAAAATAAATGATTTTTTTTTTTCATAATAAATTTATCAGAAAGAATAAATGCTCTCATGAAATGAGAATAATTATTAATTGGAGCATGTGGCTTTTTTGAAAATAGAAATTGTTAAATGATTATTATTATGACATGAGAAAAAAGTACCATCTAACAGTTTTCTTTTATAGGCTTATTCAGCAGTTGAAGACTATTAATGTGGGAGAAAATTTTACAAGGTTATCATAAGAAGATTAGAAAAATCTAAAAAAAATAAACCCATCAATTCTCAAAATATTTGTGTATAATATTTTGTGATTATATATAAATAAATTGTTATTAAGATAATATTTAGATAAAAAAATCATATAATCTAATCTATCAGAATGGTGAAATGCTATATTTAAAGTTTTATTATCTCAGTCCTTAGAAAAGAAAGACACAATGTTAAAACTAATGAAAATATCATTGGCTATGAATTTTAAATCTCTAATGATAGAGGTGAAATATGCCAAGATTTTTGCAAAAATTTAATGTATTATATTACTGTTATTAACTTTGAACTATATGATTTCTTTATGTATGCACTAATATATCAATACTTTATTTGTTCATAATAGCAAACATTATATAATAATATTCAGAACTGCAATAGTCTCACCTATCTTAGGGTTTTTGCTAATCAGTTAATGGAGAATATTCACATTTGTGCTCTTGAGTTAAATAAATATTTATTAGTAACAAATTTATAATGAGCATTTTTTTCTTGACATATTTATCTTTAAAGTGCATAACAATGACTTAACAATTTTATTTTAAGAAAAGACATTTGCACCAATGGATATTTAAAAAGCATTTTTACATCGTTACTCTAACACATCTTTTCTGTCATGAAATTCTTCTTCATAAGAGCTTTTTTTTCTGATAATTTTTTAAAAAAAATAATACATATTAGAATCACGATTATTTAATAATTATTACAATATTATAAATATAAACAAAACTATATATATATATATATATATATATATATATATATATATATATTTATATATATTGTTTATAATATATATATATATATATATATATATATTCTAAACAATGTATAAAAAAATCAAAAATAAACTAAAAAACTACTGCAGTGAAAGATTTTGTATCTGTTATTGAACAAACAATATACTTCAATATTGATGTGATAGTCACTATTAATAAAAAAAGTGGTAACCTTTTAATTATGTCTTGGAATTTTATATATCTTGAAATCAAATAAATCTATATAATTTGTATTTGTGATGTTTGCAAAACATTTACGTGGATATGAGTCATTATCATATCATTGCTAGAAGAGATGAACATATTAATGTAATAAGACAACAATGACCATCTTCAGCTCTCATTCTTTACATTTAAATGCTATCTATAAGATAGATTTTATCCACATCAATTCTATTGAGATATTTACGATTTTTATTATCAAAATTGCAGAAAGGCCATCTAAGTTCATTAATGATCAAACTAAATTAATAAGTATGATGATTCAATTAAGGTACCAGTTATACAAAAAAAAAATATAAAACATATTGAGCAAAAATCAACTCTAAAATTTCAGACTAATATTTTTTTTGTTATCTCTATTTGCCACTTCTAAATTGAATTAAAACTATCTTCTGTTTTGAATATTTTGCACAAAACGTCTCAATAAAAATAGTTTTTAAATTCAAATCAAGCTTTCCATTTATAAATGCCTTTGTTTACTATCTAGTTTTTGAATTTTACTGAACAAAAAATTTCAATCACACTTCTACTTTAAAATTAAAATGCACAATCTGATTTTTGGATGTCTCCAATTTTTTTTAATTGATCTCTATTTCTCAGAAGATGATTCGTGACATCCAGATAACACATGGAAAAATGTTCATGCTAACAAAAAGTATATATATATAAAATAATCCAGTGTATAACACTATACTGAAATAAATATACAAATATTAAGCAATTAAATCATCCCACATGAATAAGAAATCCAGTACTGCCCTCTATGAACTAATATATAAATACATTAGAGTTCGTATTTCAAAATAGCCATTTTGACCTGGCTATTTTGAAATACGAACTCTAATGTATTTATATATTAGTTCACAGAGGGCATCATGTGGGATGATTTAATTGCTTAATATTTGTATATTTATTTCAGTATAGCGTTATGCACTGGATTATTTTATGTGGATTGAATGGTTTTGATTCTAGTATTAAGTTTACAATTGAGGGGGGTGGTTTTGATTTTGTAAAATTAAAGTTTTTAGATTTAAATGTTGAGAAGGTTAATGATGTTTTGTTTTGTAGTCATTTTATAAAACCTAAAAATTTGAGAAATATGTAGACCTGATAGTTATCAGCCTTTTATACATAAAAAATGTCATTGTTGAATTTTTGTTGTCGGAATAGAAGGCTTAATAATTTTAATAATGATGCTGATATTCAAAGAAGTCAATTTGCTGCTGAATATGTAGAACTGGGTTATAGTCATGATTTTATTAAGAAAGTGGTATTTAATAATAATGTTTATAGTCATGATTTGGATGATAAGAATTTTGTTGGTAAGGATGATGATTATATGTCTTTACCATTTAAAGCATCAATTTATAATTTGGTTTATAGGAATAGTCATTTGTTAGGTGGAATGAAGGTTGCATGGAGGAAAGGTTCTGATTTGAATTCATTACTTAATGGTTCTAAGCAATCTATTGATAGTAGGTCTATTCCTGGTATTGTTTATAAAATTCCATGTAGTTGTGGTAAATTTATGTAAGCCAGAGTAAATTTAGCCTTAATGAAAGGGTTAAGGTTTATATAAGTAGAGTTAAACATAGGTATCGTAACTCAGCTTTAAATATTTATGAATTGAATACAGGTCATAGAATATTATTTGACAATGCTTCGGTTATTTTTTATGAAAAGAATGAGTTAAAAAGAAGATTAAAGGAGACTTTGATGATAAAATTCCTTGATTCTAAGGCTTTCAATCTTATGAAGACTTCTTTTGATATTAAGGAAAGGTGGAGTTTGAAATGAATTATGGGAAGGTTTGTTTGTTTGTATACATATATATGTTTTCCTTTAGGTTGATTTTCACTTGAGAAGGTCTATTTGTAGTAGATGAAACAATGGTTGTGTAAGGATTTTGGTAAAATTTTGAATTTAATCTAGTATTGTATTGTTTTATGGTTTTGTACATATATATATATATATATATATATGTCATATTATTATTATTATTATTATTATTATTATTATTATTATTATTATTATTATTATTATTATTATTATTATTTATGGGATAGTCCGTGTAGTGAAAAAGCTAAATGCTGACATTTCAGTACAATATCAAGTACCTTCCTCAGAGCGTCCTCTTTCTCAAATCATAAGAATGCTTGTGAGATTTAAAATCGTTTTTATTGTTTTCTTTCTCCTCATATTTAGATTCTATTGGTTGAGAAGTGTTAAAATTTATTTTCTTTTCCAATAGCTTTCTCCAAATGTTGTTAATCTTCTAATTTTGTCCTATTTAATTTTGTTCATTTTATAAATTAGGTGATAAGAAAATGTTATTAACTTATATGTGACAATGAAGTGTAGACATTCTTATGTAATAATAAATCTCCTTTGGACAATGCAGATACATATATGAATATGATAAAAAAAATATTTCAATCATATATTTTTTCTTTTAATTACTAGTAAGTGCAAAATGTCAAATTCTTGTTTTCAAAAGAGTATAAATTATTATTGCTCTGATTAGTTGCAAAGCAGTAGTAGAATGATGGATTCAGTTACTCGTAGCACATGAATTATAGATACCGTTTCTGTCACTTCCAGCGGGTGAAGTGTTATGGATTCCCAAGGAATGAACCATTTGATTATTTAACAATGGGTGGTTTAAGGCAGCATAAAGTGATAAAGTCTGGAGCTAAAAGTCCTTGGATCACAGTCCGAACTCTGTCACTTTTCGATACTTGAACATTTAATAAAAAAAAAACAGAGAAATAAATTATTTGATTTTTTTTGTTTTATTCAGAGATTGCAAAGAAAAAAAATACTAAAAAATTAATATTATCATGTCAACATCAAAACAAAATACATTGAACTATTATATATTAAGACGCCCTAATTTTATACTTAGCTAACGGTATGCATAATTATTTTTAAAAATATTAATAATTACAAAAGTTGAAAAAAACCTTATGTTTTCAGACAAGAATCTTAAATGTCATTATTAAGTAATCAAAATGTCTCATTAAATTCAATTTACTAATTATGCAAAATATAAACAATATATTCCTATTTCATTGAGTCTAATATTTTAAAAATCAAAGCATTTAAAAAACAAAAAAAAAAAACAAATATTAATTACAAAACTTTAGCCATATAAATATTTAAAATTGAGTGATTATCATTTTAACTACTATTTGTTTCCTGTTTTATGGTAACGACTTTTGCATATTTATTCCAGTCGTAAAAAAATAAAATGTGACTTTTAAATTACCAAGTAAAACTTATAAAACAAATAGTTAGTCTAATTAGTCATTTTAAAATTACATGTAGATTTATAATTTTAAATGCAAACTTTTACTATAAAATCAAATAAAATTACCGTTATTTTTTGCATGAATCTCAAACGATTCGATGCCTTTTTCACCATAATTGCCTTCTACAGCTATCATCGAGACGTAATTCCATCCGAGCTTTTTGACAATGTCCACCATAGCCTGCGCTTGAAAACTATCCGATGGCACAACTCGCGAAAAAAAATCAAATCTTGTTTTGTCACTCAGTTCTGTACTCGTAGATGCGTAACTGATTTGCGGAATCTGTAAAATAAAAATAATGGATAAGATTTTCACACACACATATAAAATATGTATTGCGTCAATATTTTTAGACGCACGCATGTGCACATATAACTTCATATTTGAAAGTAATAATGTGCATGTACATAATAAAAATGCTTCGTAACCGTAAAAAATATAAGCAATATTAAATATATCTTAAAGTATTTTCATTATAGTTGAAGAGATCATTATTTTAGAGATTTCTTATTGTTTGGATATGATGTCTACAATGAAAGTCATAAACTGATTAAATATTTTTATTTATTAGATAACTTCAAAAAATTAACCAGTAGGTGAAAAGAATTCATGGATATCTTGAATAAAATATTAGAATTTTTCTAATTTCTTCTTGGTATGATAAATTTAACAAACTCTTAAGAAATTTGGCCTTAGTCGATCTGTCATGAATGGACAACAATTGCTGATAAACTTATAAAGTCATTGAATGATGCCATAAGTGGATATCATGAATAAACAAAACGTTTCATTGTAGTAATCATATCCCAACAATAAGAAATCTCTAAAATAATGACTCTTCAATTGTAAGGAAATTATTCTGAGTTATATTTTACAAGCATTCCTCAAATGTTTATATTTTAACATTTCACACGTGTTTTACAAAAATGGGCCCTTGTTAAAATTTTTAAAAACTAATGGGATTCATTTGAAATATTTAGCTAAAATTTTATTCCAAAAATTGTTTCAGTTTTTTAATTTTTTGAATAAATATCAACAATATATAATTATTCTATCACACATGCCTTTTATACTTGCATTTTATTTTGGTCAATAATTATTTATATACTACTTAATACCGATTCTATTAAGTGTTAAAGTTCAAATAAAAATTAGGAAAATAAATTTCTTTAAAAAAATTGTTTTTTAGGCATTCATAATTTTTCTTTTAATATGAAGTTATATTTACAAAAAGTATTCTACTTAAAAATATTACCAAAATCATCCTTTTAATTTTATTTATTGTAGTTACAGTTGTATTAATAATTTGATTAAAGCATTTATAATTATTGTTTTCTAATTCATTATTATTGATTTTTATTTCTGATTTGTTGTATGCAGCCTTTAATTATTTTCACTAATACTCATGTAATTTTTGTCAACACTAAAATAATATTTGTCACAATAAACATATTATCTACAAAAACATAATGATATAACCCAATCTTCATTTATTTTTATTTTCTTTGCTTTCTATTTTAATTTATAATTCCTGTAAAACTACTATAAAATGTTTTAGAACTTGGAATTAATCTAATTAAACAACGATATCAGTATCAACTTTCATATTATGAAATAGTATATAGTCCCATGTTTTAAAATGCTAAAAAAAACATTCAAATGGCTCCTCGCTAGAAAATTTCTATGACAGCCAAGTACTGAATGTGAAAGGTTGACATTTGATCCAGAAATATTTAGCTCTAGAGTAGTCTGACACTGCAATTTGATAAATATTCCCATAAGTTTGTTAATATCTTATATTTGTTCTATAGTAGTCCAAAGTTTTAATTTAGTACAAATGATTGGAAACACATGCTTTATTTAATTTAGATATATCATGTTTTATATAAATTTTAATATTTCCATGTAAGATATTATAAAAGTAAAGATAACTATGTGCTCAGAACTCACAACTAATACATGAACTTTTCCACTATTAATCATTACCATATCATATTGGACTCATATTATTTATTTTTACAATTAGTGTAATATCATTATATGGCAATGCAGAATAATCTTGGATGTTTACTGCTTATTTAATAATACTTAGATACTACTTTATCAAACACTATTGGATGTTTAGCTAGATTACTTATAAGATTTTTATCTAAAAGAAATCCCAAGTCTATTTATGACAGAAAACATTTCAAGAATTATATGGTCACATTTGAAACCTTTGATCATGGTATGCATGCTAATGTACTAATAACTTTTTTCCCAGAATCTTTTGTATTATAATTTTAAATGCAAATTTTTGTTTGGGTTGACTGAAATCCAATGTTCTCCACAAATAATTTGCAATGATCTTAGATATAACTTACATAAACTTTATAAATTTGTATTTGTTAATATCTTTTATTTTACTTTATTAAATCAATATTACTATTTCATAGTTCCAGTCATTTAGGAGATCATTATTATTTAAATATTTGATAGTGTTTAACAGTGTTTTATTTCTCACGAACATATCAAATCGATTGATAGCTTAAGTGTATTGAAAGTAAACTATCAAAAAGATTAGTTGTATTATTATTTTAGTACTGAAAATATAATGTTTTTTCCATAAGTCTATCAGAATGCCCTGATAGCTGGCATATGTTAAAAATAAAATATAGAAAGTTATCTCTATGTTATTTGCTCTTATGTAGACCATTTAACAATTAATGTTGGAATCATCAAAACATGTATATGTGTCAACTATTAAACTAAATTTTTATTTAAGTTATGCTTGTAAATAAATGTTTTATTTAAAATTGTGTTCAGAGTTCTTCTTTGACATGCATTCATATTTTATATTTCCACACATGCGCAAACATTTACATATCTAATAAGATATGATTGCATAATTCCATTTAATTTAATGATGAACATGTTCAGATCTGATGATGTTGCTTTCCTTGATCCAAACACTGTATGAAATGTTGATTATTTAATAATTCTCTGAAAATTATAACATTTAGTTATTATTTAGATGATGAATTGAAATCAAAATGCACCCTATTTCTATCATTATCTAGCTGCTACCATTTTATCAGGATATTGCTTAATTTATGTCATTACTTTTATAATAGTAATTAGTAGTTGTTGAAAAGTATAGATTTAGAATTAAGCCATGCAATAAATTAATTTCCTGATATATTCACTTGTTATTTAGATTAGACATTGAGTCAGTTACTAAGTTTAAATTACTGTACAATTAAAAGTTAAGTAATGTTATATTTTATTTTATATTTAACTCTAACTTATCATGCGATATAGTTAATCAACATTACATTTTTATTTATTAATTTAACTTTTTAACATAGTAGAGGTTGTTCAATGCATGTGGATGATGGGAGGAGGTGAGATATCGAGTATAATTTGTCAATTTAAAAGGTAGAACGTTACCAATTTTAATTCTTTATTTATTTTAGAACTTATTAGATGTTTTATTTCTATTAATCATAATGTTCACTCCCACATCTAATATACATTTTACACCCTATAGACCTCTGTAGCCCCCAACTGAGCTAAGCTAAGGTAGAACATCATTTAAGAGTCTCATTAATAATTTTAAGATAAAATCAGACTAATAGTTTATTCTATGATCAATAGAATTGGAGCCCTTGCTATTTGTTGTTAAGAAAGATAGAGAGGTGTTGGGTGAGGGTTACAATATATATATATATTAAGTTGGACATCTTTTTTTAATGCATTAAGAATAAAATTAATGTAATTTATCACACATATTATATGTATGTAGATTGTATTTTTATAGCTATAGTATTTAATCTTTTTCTTTAAACAATTTCTGCACTTTAATATGCCATTATTTTCTTAAAACTGGTATTTTTTATCTATATTTAAGTAATATTCTACTTTAGAAAGGATTTAGATAATTATTTGAATTATTTAGGAAATTTTAAAATTGACATATATTCTTGATATACTTATAAAATGTTAACTGATTAAAAGTAAATGGGAATTGATGAGGTGAAAAGATGGTGATGTTGCTATTTTATATAGAAGGTTGGAGATCAATGAAAGATGTATTCATAGAGAAGTTTGAAGAATCGGAAAAAAGGTGCATTATGTAGATAAGTAGTTTCTTATCAACATGGAAAGATATGTATTTCTACTTTGAGAGGAGTGAGAATCACTCTTTAGGATAATATTGATGGTCTTATGTAAAATGTCACACTAAATGCTACCTGTAACTGATTTAATGATTTTAACTTTTGTTAAAAATATACTGAGTGTATTTATTGTGCAATAGTATTTTGTGACTATTTTATATCAGAAAAAAATATTCATTTATATATATTGTAACCAGTTGGGTTACATAATATACAATAATAAGTGTGTGCATATATATATATATATATATATATATATATGCACATATATATATTATATATATATATATATATATATATATAATAAAGTAAAAGTAAAAATAAGCACAGACAATAAATTTTTGTAGATATTTTTCTATATTTTCTAAAATAAAATAATAATAAGTAAAAGGTTAAATAACTCTGGGTTTAAAATAAAATTTCATTATGAAATTAATATTTTAAAAAGGTCTGATAAATATTATTTGTAATTCTGATTTTGAAAATTAAAAAAAAAAGCATGTTTTCTAATAATTGTAAAAATATTTATTTTTGAAATCTTTTAATTAATTTGTAAATTTCTATTATTTAAGTAAAACATGTATGTAGATTCCAAGGGATTAGAGAGATAAAAATAAAACTCTGTTTTCAATCAAGGTGTTGTTATCACCTCTGATAATTCAATAAAAGGGCTGATAAAACTATCAGCTGCAATCTGGATAGTGATTTTTGTAAGAGCAGGTCAGCTGCAAAGCTGGTTACAATATTTTGTTGCAGCTTGCTGAAGTTTGTGAGCAGTTGGTTTTAGCTGACCATAGAGTTATCAGAATAGCTACCATGAACTGATGTAACTGAAGGCATGGCAGTAGATTCAGAAACTGCTACTATTTTTCTTCACAGGAATTTCAATTCACATGGAGAAAATGACCAACTTCTTTGTGCTGAAATTCATAGCCTTAAACATGGAGAGGACAGTTGCTTGCCTGAAATAATCCAAGACAGAAAGAGACCAACTACAGACCAACATTTTACATGGATTATACTTTTTCCTGATGATGATAATCCACTAAAACCAAACTTACCAAGAAAAATCTTTCAACTTGCTCGGGGAACCCCAGCTTGCTGAAAAAGTAATTATATATACACTGACATATCTAAAGGCAGAGAAGCACAGATAAACATATATATATATATATAGCTATGGATGAGTGGAGTTATATATGATAACAAAATTTTAAATAATTTCTTTAGTAAAATGACATTTTGGAAATGTTGCATGAATTTGTACTTTTCATGTTTGTGGTGGTTGTATAGTTGAGCAGGGCTGCTTGGATTCAGTGTATTCATGATGGTCCAAAGTATAGGCTTGGCACTATCCAGACCTAGATGATTGACCTCCTAGAATAGTCTAGCAGTGTATATTGGCCTCATAAATAAAACATGGTCTTATGGATAGACAACATGTATAGGCCCCTAAGACTCACACGAGATGAGCAAGGCTGGCTCAGTGCCTGATATTTTTTCTCTAGATACTTCTTGTGTATGATCTTTCTAGGTACAAGAGAGGTAGTGCTTAAAGATGAGGTATTTTCTCGCAACATCATGGGACATTGTGTACTTATATTCCAAGCTTAGCTCTCTACTTATTATGGCATGGGAAGCTGCAGTTCACATATTCACTTTTCCTATCTCATTTTGCTTACTTCATCAGCATTATCTAATCAAGAAGAGAGACATTTTTAAAGAAGCAAACAAGCAAATAATTCTGCTTGAATTAAAATTTTTTTTTTAAAAAAGTAAAGATTCAATAATTCTATAATTTAAATTTAAAAACATTGATAATTAATCAACAAATACCTGTCAAAAATTGATTATACTTTTTTTTAAGAAAAAAAAAATGTATAAACTGATAATTTCAAATTATATCTATATTTTGTTTATAAACAGGTATGTGTGTGAAATTTATGTATGTTTTCCAAATGGAATCAATTAGAAAAATATAACTTTATTATTGTAGCAAATTAAAATATGTAACTTTTTATCAGTGTGCGAATATGGGCACACACTCTCATGTATATTTTTAAACATTTATAGTATTCTTTATATATTATTTTATATTACAATTGTAATATAGGTCAATTGTACTGCATATTTATGTGTGCACACATTTGTCAGTGCTTGTCAAATAGGACATATATGCAAATTTTAATCATTTTTTGGTATTGAATATTAATTGTATATTATATATTGCACATCTGTGGGCATATATATGTAAACCATAATAATAATTTGGATTGTGGATTGTAATTTGGTAAATCATAAATGTGATAGTTTTTTTATTGTATAGTAATCAAAATCAAAAGGCTTAATTGATATGTGAAGAGCCATAATACCATTTTTTTATTGTTACTAATAAACTTATTTAATTGTTAAAAATCGTTTCCATCATCTCTTGGTCACAAACAGTAATAGAGCTTATGTTCTCTGAGATAGATTCAAGTATTGGATGAATATATGAATGGGAATGTGTATTTAATGCTTTTGGAGCATCCAGCAATAAATAATCATCATCATCCTGCTTGGCACATAAGATTATATTCCTTAAAGCCCATGCACTATATTTTATTTTAGTTTAGTCTTATTAAAAGTTAAGTTTATAATTGGCCATTACATGTGGCCTGAGCATTAATGATGATCAGTGAGAGTTAATGTTCCAGCATTATTGTTTGATTCTTATGTATTCTGATGGATTAGCACTTAATTGGTGCATCTAAGTTATGTTTAAATAATTGCACCATGTGGCAAAACACTCAATAGTTAGCCTGGTTTACAGAAGATTCATTTCCAATCCAGTCACAAGGTTGATTGTTGATTTATTGTACTGATTTGCTTATTCCCATCGCTGATTTTGATGGATGGTTATTTTATTTTGAGTATTAGTATTAATTAACTTTTTGATAATGCTGGTTGATATATGGTGGATGTATAATTATGCTTTTGTTTGCTGTCCTGATCTCTCAATGATCTCTCAGAGATCTCTTGATCTCATGCTCCCCTGAAATATTATACTTCTTGTAAATTTTATATTAAATCATTTTATTTGAAATATTGTTGACTTGGGAGTGATGATGATTTTTCCATCAACCCAGGTTTACTCATTTTTCTACACCCCCATCCTGTTACAATATATTAGTAAAAGAAATTTATTTATTCTATTCCAGAACGAATTTCAAGTTTGGTGTTATGATCTTGTAATGGATATTTAAGATTATAAAATAATGGTGATAGAATTTCTTCTAGGTAATAAATGTTTTGGCATTAAAGAAATAAACTCATTTCTGTTTAAACTGCATTGTTTATTAACAAAATCATTTTAATTATTAATAATATTTTAAAATAAACATTTCTCATTGCACTCTATAAAACTAAAAACAATTATTTTCTTCAACCATAATTGGAGTTTTAGATTTAATTTGAAATAAAATTATGTCATCCAGGCAATAATAAATTCACTCACTAAATGTAAAAACTGCAATTATAGTTAAGGTAAACTACTATATATATATATATATATATATATATATATATATATATATATATATATATATATATATATATATATATATATATGGTTTTTTAGTGCATAATAAGTAGAATAATTTGTTATAAACATTTTTATAAATATTACTTTTAACTTTTTAGTATTCAGATGTTATTTGCAATTATTCATGTTTAAATTTAAAAATTGGCTTTTTTAGTGCACATTAAATAAAAGTATTACTCATAAAATATTTTTAATTTTATATTATTTTTAACTCTTTAATAATTCAATTTCTTTCATAATTATTCCTATTTTCAATTTTAAAATGGAGAATAAAACATATGTCATATTCTGTGTAATATTTGAAATAAAATTCATGTGCATTAAAAATCAGTTCCGACATTGTTTTGTTTAGGAAAAGTTTTTATTTTTTTTTAAAAAAAAGAGATTTAAAATCAAGGGAAAATAAAATTTTACCCTTTTTTTTTTTAAAAAAAAAAAAACTTTTACAATCAAGAAAAAAAAATTCAATTTTTATTGTAATTATTGTAAGTAAAATTTGATCTGATCCATTAATTAAATTTTATTTTAAAAAAGAATAATGAAAATTTTAAAATCATTGATTTTATTAAAACAACAACTATTTTTTTCCACATGAAATGTATAACAATTTAAAAATAAAGTATTGGAAAAGTTTTGAAGTAGATTATCCTATAGTTTATTTCATTTTAAAAAAGCCTTAAAGGATAAAACTCAAATAATTTTTTGTTTTCTCATAAATACTATATAATGAAACATATATATATATATACAATTACTCACATATTCATGCACAATATATATATATATATATATATATATATATATATATATATATATATATATATATATATATATTCTCACAGATAATTACATTCTTAGTATTTTTTCCCCATGTAATAAAAATATAATAGCTAAATAGTTGACATTTCAGTACAATAATAAGCACTTTCTTCAGAAAATTTTCTTTCTCAAATCATAAGAATGTACATGGTGAGATTTAAAATCATTATTTTTTTCTTTTGTTATTTTCTCATTAGTCTTAAATTTTATTGGTTGAGAAGTTTTAAAAATATTTTATCCTGCAATAGCTTTTCCAAATATTGTTAATTTGCTTTAATTCAGACTTTTCATTTATGCTCTTAGACCTTTTAAAAATCTCTATATATTTTTAATTGAAAGAAAGAAAGATGGTTCTTTATCCCATGGTATATATAGAAAGCAAACACAAACTGGGTGATATCTATATTTTTCTTCTCATCACCATTCAGCAAAATTATTTTCAGTGGTAAAGACATTGTTAGATAGAAATAAGAGACTTTCTGATGACAGCCATTTTCACCAAGATATATATGCTACTAAAATGATTCTTTGTAATGGTTTTGAGGACTTTTTATATAATAAGAAAAAAGAATTTTTATACTTCAAAAATCAAAAATATTCTGTCATATATAAATATAGCAAGTGATAAAATTGGTAACATTTTAAAGAGAAATAATATCCACACAATTTATACTGCATTTAAAAAATTAATAAAGTATTTTCATGCCCTAAAGATAAAATTCCTTTGGAGTCTCGTGGTGTCTATGAAATTCCACATGTTACATTCATACATTGGACAGATAAATCACAGGGTAATCATAAAAGGGAAAAACACATTTTGAAAGTTAGACAAATATAAAACATTTATTCACATATTAAATTAATAAACCATGACATCAATTTAAATAAAACACATCTTTTTGTAAAAATTGAAATATATGACCAGAGACTGATAAGGTTAGCTATAGGGATTTCTAAAATACCTAAGAACATGAATGAAAAGTGTGAATTAAAAAAAAATAACAATATCTGGAAAAAGTTATCATAGGATAAAATATTTTTTAAAACTTCTCCACCAATAGAATTTAAGAATTAAAAGAAAATTACAAAAAACAAATGATTTTAAATCTCACCACACATATTCTTATGATCTGAGAAATAAGCTCTGAGGAAAGTACTTGTTATTGTACTGAAATACCAGCTATTTAGCTATTGTATTTTTATTATATGGAAGCTCCCAGAAATAATACTATAAATTTATTTATCAATGAGAATAACATTATTACTCTTTATGGGAAAGATTTGTTTACAGAATGGAGATATATTTTGGGAGAAAGTGTGTGAAGAAAGAAAAATTTGTTTGTGATCTTCAATTTTTAAGTAATTGTAAAAGAAATAGACTGTTTTCTAACTGTTGTAAATTCTTCTTTCATACAGAGACAAAAAAATAATACAATTGTAAATAAAGCAAGTCTTGATATTTTAACTGCATTTATTAAAAATAAATGTTGACTTTCCCAGTATCATTATGTAATCTAATTATTGCTATTGCATTTTTATAAATATTCTTTAAAATATGACAATATCATGGATCTATACCATGATTATCCAATGCTTTAATCACCAAAGAAATGTTTATAGAATCAAATGCCTTTTCATAATCTACAAATCCAAAACATAATGGCAACTCATATTCATTTGTCCTTTCTATAACTTCTCTCAATACCTGGATATGATATACTGTACTAAAATCACTTTTAAATCCAGTTTGTTCCCTTGGTTGGTGGAAATCCAATGTTTTTGTAGATAAGTTGTAATTATCTTGGTAAAAATTTTGTATAAAACTGATAAAATGCTGACAGGTCTGTAATTTCTAATATATTCTTTATCACATCTTTTAAATATTAATATTATTAATGCATTCTTCTAATCATCTGGTACATCTTTATCATTTAGACATTTGCTATATAACTTTGTTAAAAAAAATTTCTATTTCTTCATCTGCTTCTTTTAATATATCAATTATAATTCCATCATTATCTGGAGTCTTTCCTTTCTTCATACATTTAATTGCATGTTTCACTTGTTAAAATTCTGTGTAATTCACAAGATGTAATAGAAATAGGAGATACTTGTTCTTTATTACTGTATAATTCTTGATAAAAGTCTTCTACCCATTTTATAAAGTCATCTCTCTTTTTAGTAATAATTCCATCTTTTTTTCTTATTGCAGATATAAATTTCCTACCAAGACCAAAATGTTGTTTTACATTCTTCAGATTTTTATTTTCTTCTACAGCTTTCCTTGCTAGTTCACAGTTATATTTTGTTATATCATTTTCAACTCTGTTCCATTCCATTTTACAAAATTCGAGATATTCAATCCATTTTAATGCATCATTTTTATATATCTTCATATTCCTTCTTTTCTTTGTAAATTCTCTAGTCTCAGTAGAAATTTTATTGGTCAATTGCTGCTTTTTTCTACAAGCTATCTTTGTTTCAGTTTTTAAAAGTGTATCAATTATTTTCATATTAATTTCATTCAAATCTGAATCATGTTCAAAATCTACTAATACTTGAAACCGATTTGTAAGTTCTAATTTAAATTCATTAGAATGTTTCTGAAGATTAGGAATATCAACTGTAAATATTGTTTTTCTTAATAATTTTTGTCTCTCTAGTTTTGCATTAACACGTATCTTACATCTTACTAATCGATAATCATTTCCTGTGTTAAATTTATTAAAAACATTACAACCTTGAAATAGGTATTTTTTGTTAGTCAAAATATAATCCAATTCTGCTGTACCTTCATTGGGATGCTTCCATGTCCATTTCCTTTTAACATTTTTCTCAAAAAAAAAAAAAGAATTAATAATATAAAGTTTTTCTTTTTCAGCAAAGACGGAGGGTGCTAAGAATCCCCTGATTGCAGATCGAGGCTTCCATTTGATGATGACTTTTTATTTAGGTACTTACAACTGCAGATCACTTTCAAGTGAAGGAAGATTGCAAGAATTAGAAGAACTGTTTTATATTAAATGGGACATTATTGAACTTTGTGAAGTTAGAAAAAAAGGTGAAGAGACAATTGATTTAAAAAGTGGACATGTACTCTACTATAAAGGCACAACTATTGGAAATACTTGTGGAGTAGGATTCATTATAAATAAAAAGTGGAAGAACAACATTGTGGAGATTGATGGTGTATCAGCCAGAATGGCGAGATTAGTTATACAACTTAATAGCAGATACCAAATGCATATAATTCAGGTTTATGCCCCAACAAGTGCTCATAGCGATGAAGTAGTAAAGGATTTTTGTATGGATTTACAAAAGACTTTCAATCAGAGAAACAACATTTTAAAATTGTTATGGAAGACTTTAATGCTAGAATTGGTAAACAAATGAAAGATGAAAGTGCTGTAGGTATATATATATATATATATATATATATATATATATATATATATATATATATATACAGAGATAGATAGATAGATAGATAGATAGATAGATAGATAGATAGATAGATAGATAGATAGATAGATAGATAGATAGATAGATAGATAGATAGAGAGAGAGAGAGAGAGAGAGAGAGAGAGAGAGAGAGGGGGGGAATATTATATTTACAAAAAGAAGAGAAATAAAAAAAAATCAAGAAAATAATCCATTTAATAAAATAATAATAATAACAACAACAATAATAAACACCAGTATACAGTTTATTTTTATAATATAAATATAATAAATGTTAACAAGAATGGGACTATTAATATGATAAAAATGAATTAAAATTGAAAAAGTAATTAATATTGAAAGTGTATATCCCTTAAAGTTATATTTTTGATTTTGTTTTTGATTTTCATTTTATTCATAAATATACATAAATTCAAGATTCATTAAAGATTTATCATTATACAAAATGATAAATATATTTAGATGCATTTGCAAAATTATGATGTATATATATATATTTAAATAATCAACTACAACTCAGATATGCAATGAAATTTAATTTTAATTTCATAATAGCCAACACTTTCAATCCACCAATTAATTTTCAATGAAGTAACTAATCTAATTTTAGCATTAATTCACGAAACGTAGTACTTGTTTTGCAAATATACTTTGGCAAAGTATTAGATGAGATATTTTTCTTAAATTAAAATTGTCCTTATTTTTTTTATATATGACTTCTTTTAAAAATTCCAAATTGAAAAAGGATATCTTTACAATTTTATTTTATGGCCTTTAACTAAATTATAATATTAGTTTTTCCCCCAAATAATAGAATTGTTAAAGATGATCAATACTTTTTTTGAAAAAAATAATTATTTACTTTTTTTTTCGTCTTTCTCTAAAAAAAAGCCTTTAACAATGTTAATTTTTTTTTTTATAAATCTAATAAAAATGTTAAAAGTCATATACATATGTTGATACGAAGATTTTCAAGAGTTGCATATATAAAGGACATATTTTGCGGGTTCATCCGTGTTAAAAAATTTAAATATTGATATACAAACGTTTTGACTTGATCACACAAGTTATCCACTGGGTGATAAAAGGTAGAAAGACGGTTGTAGAGGCGCTATAATCACTGATTTGAAAAAAAAAAAAAAAACGTTAAAGTTCCACCAGTAGCAAAAATGTTAAATTAAGAATGTTTTTTAAAAAAATCTTTCCAAATAGGAGGAAGTTTGCATGTATCATCTCGCTTATTGATACAATCTGGCCTTTTAAGTATCTCAATGGCTTCTCTAGTTTTGCACTGGTAGAGATTATCACATCTGGATATGATCCTGATACTAGAAAAATCAATTTTATGACCTGAATCTATAGTATGGAGTGAGAGTGCTAATGGTGATGAGTGTTGCTTAACTGCATTAGCATGCTCATCTCTCCTAAGACTGATGCAATGATTACTCATACTTATGTAAGAAGCTTTACAATTTTCTGATGAGATTTGATAAACATCATGAAATTCAAAAGGGATTGAATCCTTAGGCTTGGTTATTATATTGATGATCTTTTTATGAGTAGAAAACACTGTATTTATGTTATAGCATTTTAATATATGTCCAAAACTGTCACAGTTCCTTTTACATATGGAACACAAATCCTAATAGCTGATTTATCATCTTTTTGTTTCCTATTTTGTTTGTTTTAAGCTTGAAATAAGGCTTTTTTTATAAATTTATAATTATAACTATTTGCTAACAAAACACTATGAATACGATTTATTTCTTCTTTCAGATGTGACTTATCAGAAAGGTTAATTGCTCTATTTAAAAGAGTTTTGGCTACAGAAACTATCTGAGTTGGGTGATGATGAGAATGTAAATGCAAATATCTGTCCATGTGTGCATTCTTTCTGTAAATCGAAAAAGATAAACTATTTGGTGTTCTGGTGACTAGAACATCAAGAAAAGAGAGTTTTCTATCAGACTCTGTGTCCATTGTAAATTTAATATGAGAGTGCATATTATTTAAATGTAAAAAAATATATCATCTAATTTATTTTTTCCATGTTGCCATATGACAAAAGTGTCAGCATTACAAACAAGTTTTTGGTACTCCTATTGACTCACCTATCTCAGGAGTAATAGCTGATTTATTTATGGAAACTATAGAAACTCATGCTTTAGAATTATCATCTTTACAACCTCTCATTTGGCTCAGACACATCAATAGCCCTTTTGTGATATGGCAACATAGAAAAAATAAATTAGAAGATTTTTTTTTTACATTTAAATAATATGTATCCTTATATTAAATTTACAATAGAGTCAGAGTCTGATGGAAATCTCACTTTTCTTGATGTTCTAATCATCATAACACCAAATAGTTTATCTTTTTCGATATAAATAAAGAATACACACACACAGACAGATATTTACATTTTCATTCTCATCATCACCCAACTCAGTAGTTTCTGTAGCCAAAAAAAAAAAAAAACTCTTTTAAAGAGAGCAATTAACCTTTCAGATAAATCTTATCTGAAAGAAGAAATAAATCATACTAATAGTGTTTTGTTAGCAAATAGTTATAATTATATATTTAATAAAAAGTATTATTTCACACCCAAAATGGACAAAATAGGAAACAAAAAGATGATAAATCAGCTATTAGGATTTGTGTTCCATATGTAAAAGGAACTACAGACAGTATTGGATGTATATTAAAATGCTATAATATAGATACAGCATTTTTGACTCATCATAAGATCAGCAATATAATAGCCAAATCTAAAGATTCAATCGCTCTTAAAACTCATGGTGTTTATCAAACCTCATGTGAAAATTGTAAAGCTTTTTACATAGGTATGAGCAATCATCACATCAGTGTTAAGAGTGATGAGCATGCTAATGCAGTTAAAGAACACTCATCATCAGCACTCTCACTCCATACTATTTATTCAGGTCATAAAATTGATTTTTCTTGTACCAGTATCATATACAGATGTGATATATCTCTACTAATGCAAAATTAGAGAAGCCATTGAGATACTTAAAAGGCCAGATTGTATCAGTAAATGAGATGATACATGCAAACTTCCTCCTATTTGGATATTTTTTTTTAAAAAAAAAAACATTCTTAATTCAACATTTTTGCTATTGGTGGAAATTTAATGTTTTTTTTTCCAAATCAGTGATTGTAATGCCTCTACAACTGTCTTTCTACCCTTTATCATCCAATGGATGACTTAGGTGATCAAGTTGAAACATCGGTATCTCAATATTTAAAATTTTTAACATGGATGAACCTCCAAAATATGTCGTATATATATATATATATATATTGAAAGTAACCAGATTGGTGTAGGTCACAATATTTAAAACAAATAAAGAGATTTGTTGGTCTTGTTTAATTTTTATTTCACATGATCTATGGATAATGGAGGTGTTGAAATATTAATTGTAAGCAGGTAACTATGGCAACTATGGTATTCAAATAACATTCCTATTTATTATTAACATTTAGCATCAATTTATAAATCTGTTGTAATCAATCTCAGAAAAAAAACTGAATATGTGAATGAATAGATTGTGGAAATATTTAAGTGAATCATAAAAGCTTACTTGAAGAGAATCATTATTATTATTATTAAGTATTACACATTTCAATTTCTGTTATTACATTCACCATAACAACACCTATTATAAAATTAAATGTTTTATGTTTTATATATAAAGTTCATAAATTAGTTATATAAAACAAATTATTAAAAACATATGTTAACATATTTACATCCATTAAAATGTCTTAGAATTATAATAGGAATTCTTTATTTTGGTTTAAAATGGAAAAATAATATTGAACTTAAAAGACAGGATTTTATTTTCATTGTATACAATTTTTTTCAATCTTCATTTAACTTACTAATTGAAGGCAAAATTTTTTTGAACAAATTTCTCATCATCGAGTTCAATTTGAGCAATATTCCACTGTTATTGTAACAACAATAATGTTACAGAGATTATCTTATAAATAGAAGAGACATTATAATTCAAGATTTTGTAATTTTATCATTGCCAAAACAGACATGTTTTAGATCTGTCTTTAAAAATTTATTAAATTTATTGCTTAAGGGATTAATCTATAAAACTATGGAAGAAAAAGATTTTAACTATTTTCTCATTTAATGGGGCAGATTGCTGATGAAATTTCCAGGAAAATGGAAATAATGTAAAAAAAAGAAAAACCCATCAAAATGCACTGTATTACAGGACAGCTATATAAAAATTTTCTGTCATTAAAAAAAGCCACAATTGCATTTATTTATTTGTGATAGATATAAACCCCATTATATATCTATGGGTGTTATATTTCTGATCAAGGAATTTTACAAGATTGATTAACTCAACTTATGTGTGACATTAGGCGATTTAAATTTCACTTTCTTAATCTGGAAAGGAAAAGTTAGCATTTATTATTTTTTACTAGATTATAACTGGATTGTGTCATTAAAGGGATTCTTTTTGTATATTATTGTCAATGAAAAAGGAAAATTATACCCAGTGATGTATAATTTTGTATCAGATAAGTACCTATCATTTTAAATGTTTGGACACATTTATATGTTTAAAAGAAAACATCTGAATTTAAATGCAAAAATAATTGGATTCATATCCATGTTAGTTACTACTCAAGTTTATCTTCTCTACTTAAAGGATCAGAAAAAATGAAACAGAAGTTATGATGGATCCATGGATAGTAAGTGAAATGGAGTATTTACATTTTATATTTAAAAACATAGGTAAAAAATACATATGAATATGATAGAATTCACGCAGTGAAAAGGTCAGAGAGATTCATGTTAGTCTTATTATTTAAACTCTTATCTGATGATGTAACTTAATATGACCTGATGTTTTCAAATATTTAATTTTTATTTGTATGTTCAAGATTTAACTTGAAGATTCAGATAGAAAAGTGTTTGAATATAGCAGTTGTTCTTTTTTTATGTTTGTTTAATTATCCAGAAATTATTACATTATTGAATAAATAGAGATTAATTTTTATTTGATCACATTTTTCCATATTATTGTGCATTGTATTTAAAATCTTAGGAAGTTATTTAAAATTTTTCCTTTCATTTCATATAATATTATTGTGATGATACATATTTTTGGAGTTCCATACATATAGATTTTATTGTTATTTTTATTGAATTCAGTCTAGTGCAAACCTTGATCGTTTGTTCTGTTATATTTTTATTATTATTGTTATAAATTATTATTACAAACTAATAAATTTAGATGTATTTTTGTGTGTTGAATGTCTTTAGAAAAGTTTAATTTTATTTAACTATTCCAAATATATTCAACTGTTGGTAATATCACAGCAAACAGGTTAGTATTGTACCGGTCGAAAGCCACCACCACCGCAAGTCAAATCGGATTCAAACTCAGCTGAACCAAAACTGAATTCAAACCCAACTTAACAGCTCAGATAGCAGAAATCGACGGCACAGTGCTATGCGCCAAGAAACTAGTTCAACGGTTGGTGAGGACTAGAGACCCTTGCACTGACACGAATATCTAATAATTAATTACTTTGAATACTTTTTAAATCAAATCATATGTATGTTCGGGTTGCCAACACAGATAGCGGGTATGAACATTTAAATAATTATAAAAAGAATGATGAACTAAGAAACCAAGTATGTTAGAAATATTTAATAATAATAATAATTTGTTTTGTTCAATAAAATATAGATTGCATTAGTTACCTCTAGTCTTTAAATAATTTATAAATATAATAAGAGTGGCGGTCCTTATCATATGCCAACAAGTATTACACAACATGGGATTCTATGTCTATGCCCCCAACGAGAAATATAAAGGCAGATAAAGGTATTCATAAAGAACGGAAATGATTGTTCTAATTTTATTACGGTGGAATGTGAGATTTATTTTCACATTCGGAAATCTATTCATGAAGAGCAAAACGTATTTCAAGGCATAACTTTAATCTTGATTTGAAAACTGATTTAAACTAAATATATTTGAGAATTGGTTCGACTTTAATTTAAATCACTTCACAATGAATTACGAGCATGGAGCGGGTTTTACCGGAACAAAAATGCAACGGTACTGGCGGCTTACGAGGCAGAGAGTAAAATTGAAATACGATCGCTAGTCGATGATCGAAGTCCTATGGCGGCTTGCATCTAACAAGTCTTACGCCCTTTGACTAATGAATAGGAAAGGAAGTACTTTCTTCCTTGAGAAATTTAAATAAGAGAATATGATCACCGACCAGCCTAACGGAGCGGAAGATTGCCCTGCATCAGCAACGTTTGATGATGATGACTTGATAGTCATCGTTGAAAAATAAAACCCATGTAGAATGCTCTACGTGATGACTTGACCAATTAATTAAAGTCAAACGAGCTTTTATCGAACTATTTTAAAACATTTATAAACTATATTAATTATGCCCTAATATCGTGCCCTTCCTGAATATTAATATAAAATAACAAAAGTTGAATTGACATATATTTAACCCTTTATCGACCCTTTTGCAAAAACATTTTAAATATATATATAGATAAATAAATCAACATTAGTGAAGCAAGAAAATACCATTTTAACATTATACGAATATATATAAATACTTGTAACTTAGGAGCTGGGGACATAGGTGAAAAACGGAGCTAATAGTTTATTATTAGCCAATTATAAAAATAATAAACATGTAATATTTTCTTTCGACTCGATGATTAATAGAACTTTCAAATTTAGTTCTAATGGGCGAGAATTACTATTTGAAATTAATATTATAATATTTGCATAAGGCAAATAGAACAGAGGAGCTCATCGAGTTGAAAGATTATTGGCATATAATTTTTAAATAGCATTAATAAATCACACGATAAATACATATATATATATATAATATGTTAAACGAACCGCCAGGTAAGAAAAGAAAAGGTTTAAAGACTAGAGATTGAAAGAATTACAATATAAATTTATAGTAGCATTTTATAAAGATTTTTACATTAAATAATAAAGAGCTCTTAAATAGGAGGAGTATAAAATAAAGTTCGAACTGGCCAGAAAGTTGAACGTTCATATTACCATTCCGTGCTTGTCCTTAAGTTACTCCTCCAAGTTGTTGAAACGTAGGCATCCTTGGTTAACTACTGGAGTAGTATTTTAGTAGCTTTCATTATTTTAGCAGAATGATCGATCCGGAAAACGGTTCAGCAGCTCCAGTGAAGATTCCTCGGGACTTTAGGAACCGTAGCCAGATCCCTGATGTTCTAGCCCTCTATCATGATGAAATACAATTTTTATATGCACAGTGTTCACTGCACTACTCTACAACCAAAACTAACTAGTTTTCTCTTTCTTTTTCAGGGCTATATATCTACTGTTCACTGATGCCTCCGGCTAGCGCTCATTTTATTATCAATCTCTTTTTTTTTTTTATAATTAGTTGTTTTCAGAAACATTCCTTCGATAAGGCTTTCAAACTAATTTTTGAATTCCTTTCCTAATTAGAAAATGAATTCTTAAAGTCTGAAATGATTCTAATTAAAAATTGAATTCTTATCTTTTTTCTATTAATAAAACTTTACTGTTGTTTTTGAGAATTTGAAAGCCTTTGGAAGGAATGTAGCTTTTAATCGCAAAACTTTACAAATTATTTAAAAGTAAAAAAAAAACAAGTATTCCCGACGCAATGAAACTTTCGAACAATTATATATATTTAATATTTACAAACATATATACGCGCAATCCAGGCAATTTAATATATGTAAATTCATGAACATTTTATCATGAATTTATTTAGAGAATTGATCCAATTTAAACTAAACTAATTAATTTTACTACGTATTTGAAACAAGTTATTCATTATGGAAATTAGCGTGGATTGAACGTATAAAGCCCCATTGCATCGGAAATTTAAAGTTAGTATTAGGGTAAATAACATGAAGCTAGGATCGAACTCAGATCCGACTGCTTCATTTCTTTCCACTTCAAAAAAAAACAATGAAAAAAAAAGACTTTACTTATGCAGGATATAGTTGCATAAGTGTATAGACTCTGGGAGAACAGCATGAGCATGAATAATATAACCTGCCCAAGCTACAAATTATACATGTCTCACTGCGATCCATTTTTTTGAATATTCAACTTATAAATGGGTTTATAATAAATCGGTCCGATAATCAAGTCTCATTTCCCTATGGTTGTGTCAGTCGGTCATCTGTATATATATATCTGTCTCTACAGTTTATCTTACTGTTTCCCTGGATCAGGTGGTTCATATTGTTTTAACTGTCCGGCATTGTAATGGTCATAGTTCTGGTCTTCCCTGGTTGTCGTCAAGTTCCCATAGTCTATTGCTGTCATTTGTTCTATGGCCTTTTCTGCGACCGAATGCACAAAAAACAATTCTTTAACATTATCTCTATGAACGATGGGGTTCTCTCCTGGGTCATCTTTGAAAATTTGAATCTGTATCAAGGATCCAGGCATTGGTGTCTGTAACTTCTTCATACTAAGTTGAGGACTCATCATCTGCCCCATTTCCACTTTTAGTTTCATTTGACCAGTGGTCTGAACATCTTTTTCTTTTCCTGTATCTATATCCGCTTCTTCCACTGTTTCGTAACTGGACTCATCCTCACCACTATTATTTTCCTTGCTGTCCACAACTTCTTTTGGTGTGGCCTGATCATCTTCATTTTCTATTTTTGGGTCTTCAGAGGGATTAATTTCTTGCTGAAGCTTTACATTTTCTAGATTTGAGTTGGCTTGGATGCCATATGCTTCCTCGATCCTTACCAGCCTTTCCATCATCATCATCAGTACCTTTCGATCTTCTCTCATTTCTCTGAGGATCGTTTGTAAAGTGTCTTTTCCCATTTTTGAAAATACGAAAATAATGTAATAAACAATCAATATAATGAACACTGCAGATCAACTTATAGTACTCTCTGTATGCTTAAAAATATTTTTTTTTCTTCAGTAATTTTAACTAGGTCTCTGACTACAGGTCCATTGTCCTAATCTTCACCAGCTGCTTCATATTCTTTCCCCAATCTATGTAATCTGCCTTTTTTTTAGTTTACCTACGTTTTCTTGGTTAGCTCTTTATTTTACCTGTTTGAGTGAGACATGTATTCAAAAATATATAAAAAAAACATTATTCACTTTCCCTTTGTTCAACTGTTCTGTTCTTCCATGTCTGAAAAAAAAACTATACAGTGATATACAAATATTATGTATTAGCAGATACAACAAATCATTCTGTATTGAACACACTTGGTTTTTTATTATGGCGATTGACCCACTACTGTGCTGACAATCAAATTTGCTGACAAATTTATTTATATGGGCGCCAGTGAGCAAAATGAGATCAATAGGGCATGTGATATAACCTATTGACCCCCAAACCACATATGATAGACTTAACCTTTAATAAAACAATTGAATTGATGATGAGTAATATTATTTAATAACAGCTAACATGTTCATGACCTGAGTTTAAATATAGGAGTTCACTACTTCATTTTTACTAAGCATGAGGCTTTAACACCAAAAAAAAATGTCAAAATTAATATTACAAGAACTTTTATTGGAGATATTATTCTAAATCTTGCTAGCATGAAAGCGTGCAAACCATTTAAGCATTTTGCCAACTGCATCTGGCTGCTTGGTGTACACAAAGGGTCTTCACCTGCTTTGAGGTTACTCTAGAAATACGGAGCGAACATTTAATATATATGCTAGCAAGCAATACTTTGAAATTAAGACTTTTATGATATCATATTGGATATTTTTAATTATAACAACTGAGATAAACATAATTAATTTTGACACAGAAAACATTTCATTTATTTTTACCCCAATGCTTTGATCTATGGACTCTTACAACTTTGCTAACGATATTTTTCCTATTGTCACGAACGCGTATAACACAAACGTATAATATATATACTGATATAGTACACGTATAATTAATATATATCCATATGAATAATTATTTTAACTAACGAATCTTTTACTGAACGAACATTTAAAAATAATCTTGAAAACATTTTTATAAGAAAGAATTAGAAAATGATATTTTAATTTATTAAATCATTTCAGTATATATATAACACTTCTTTTTTTTTTTTTTAAAAAAATATCACTCTACAGAAACATTTACTTTATTGGGATTTCAATTAACTGAGTAACTAAAATCACAATTCTAATATCCAGGGCATGTGTGGGGTTTATTAAGTCGAGCCACAATGATTGGGCAGCCAAAAACATAACCATGTACCGGTCGAAATCCACCACCAACAAGTTAGTATACGCACCAACTGTTAGTAATATTGCAGCAATCAGGTTAGTCTATGCACCAACTGTTAGAAATATCACAGTAAACAGGTTAGTATATGCACAACATTTCGAGAGGTATTACTCTCCCCTCTTCTTCAGGTGTTTCTGGCTTGACCAGTGATAGTACTAGCATGGGATTTGAACCTGGTCCTTAGATTCTTGATTATTGAATTTGAAGATAACACTAACCAGCTGAGCTATCCTGCCATGCTAGTACTGTCACTGATCAGGCAAGCAACACCTGAAGAAGAGGGGAGAATAATACCTCTCAAAACATTATGCACATACTAACCTGTTTGCTGTGATATTACTAACAGTTGGTGCATATACTAACTTGTTGTTGTGATATTACTAACAGTTGGTGCATATACTAACCTGTTTACTGTGATATTACTAACAGTTGAATGTATTTGGAATATTCAAATAAAATTAAACTTTTCTAAAAACATTCAATACACAGATGAGATTATGGAAATAGTCCAATAAAAAAATACCACTAGAACTTCATCATCCCAAATCTTCAGGAAAACACTAATAAATTTAGAGTTCATATAAAATCTTGGTCAATCCGTGTAATTATTTCTTTTGAATGCACATGATAATTTTGGTACTTGAAGTTTGATCCAAAATTAAACCCATCCTGGTAAATGAAGTAGAATTATATATATATGTATATTTTATAAATTATTATTAAATCCAATTAGGTATAAATTTTATTTGGTACTGCATTTATCAATATTATTAGTAGAAATAATTTCATTAGTTCAGAGTTGATTATTTATTTGCTTAACTTGTCCCATAACAAAAATCATAAATTATTTTATATTTTATCATCAGTCAAAATGATCTGTCTTAATTACCTTCTTAAATCGCTTTGAAATGGAGATCATAAATTTTATTGACTAGTTTAACATAATATTATCTTTGGCTTGGATAACTGCAAATTATTGTTATATATAGTTTAATTGTTATAAAATCCATTTTATAATTAATTGATTGGAGATTTAAGTAAAATGGGAAATTACCTAATGTATTTATTGATAATAAATTCTTCGGGAGTGTTTCATTTTATAATGTAACTGAAGCAATAATTGTATGTCGGTCTAATGTAGGGTGTGAATGAAATGTTTATATTATATTTAACATTTTATTAAAATAGATATAGAACTGAGCAAAGCTTTATTTCATTTAAACATTATAAATATTTTGTAGTTTAGAAAATATTCTCAAAGTGTAATTATAATTATTTAAAAACTACTTGATTTAAATAGAATGTCATTAAATATTAAAGTAAATTTTGCATTACTATAAATAATATTAGATTAATAAAGTACATTAGAATATAGTTGTTTATCGATCCAAATGTAGTTTTATTCAATTATCAATCAAATAGATATCTTAAGCATACATCATTGTTTAAGGCAATAATGTATGGTTTTGCTGCTTATTGCAGTTTACTTTGGAATCATGAATACATTTATTGATGTCTGAGGTGACGATCTCATTTGCTTTATTTAGTTTTAAATATAATCTGCATACAATAGATTTTAATAGAGATTGATAGTATTTTATGATAGTGTAGTGGACAATTTAAATAATAATATATGGGAAATATTGTTATTGCCTGGTGTGATCAATAACAGAACTAAATAATTTTACACAGGTTCTAACAGAGTTACTATTTGTTTATGCATGTTTTTGCTCTGTGATAAGAATATAAATCTTAAGGGCATTTCTTTACAACAAATGTTGACTGAATAAATATAGAGAGACAGTGAGATAGAAAATCCATTATTATTGTGTCAAAGTACAACCCAATGCTAGCTAATGATGGTCATGTACAGGTAGCAATTAATACAAAATGCTAAATCAACTTTGGTTTTTTTATGAAATAACATTCCACATTTAGGCTAGATCTTTATTATTATGAATGATGTCTCAAGTCTGAGACATAGTAAAGTTTTTTATGTTATCATCCCATATTATGGTCAATAGTCCATTACAAAATGGTGAACAATGATTGGGCTATGTTTTATTCAGATGGGATTGATCTCTACCTGGCATCATCATTTTTATCACGTTAAAAAATACAATTATAAATAAATTGTAATGGTATAAAAATGCTACCCATAATAGGAGGCATCATTATGTCCTACAAATTCTGGAGCCAAATTATAATGATATAAAAGATGACAAGTTAAAACTTCAATTTACCCTAAGAATTACAGCATCAAATTGTAATAATATAAAATGTTGATGATGATGATGATAAAACATATTTAATATTCTCATGGATATGGCTAGCAACTTGTAATAGACTATACTTTGATCAACAAAACCCACACATTAAACATTAAATTATAACTTATTATAATATGTAATGTATTACCATAATAAATATTCAATAAATAATACTTTAAAATAATAGATTAACATCGAATTATAACAACACTTATTTATTTGAATATACACTAAAATATTTATTTCTCTAAATTATTAGATTTTTTCAATATATAAATTTTATTCAAGATAACTATTATACTCTTTCGATAGAATTATTTATTTCTAACTAAATATAATATACATGAGCTTAAGAGTGGATTTATCTTTAAATTCATTTATTAGATTATCATATTAGAAAAAGAAAACTTTAACCTTTTTTCATGTGTGCCTTAAACGTTTGTATAATAACCAAACAATGTAGATTGAGAAACTAGTGAAACCTTATTTAGAATTTTGCTGTTATTTAATATTTAATTAAATTAAATATATTATTAAAACCTATTTAATTAAAATTAATTAGTATAAGAAAATTAATTTATATGTTTTAATGTGTTTAATCAAATTTCATTATGAGTATCACCTATACATGTTATAATATAAAATGAGTACTTATTGAAGTTACTGAATACTAATTTATTATATCAATTGGACCAATGTTTTATATATATATATATATATATATATATATATATATATATATATATATATATATATATATATATATATATATATATATATATATATATATATATATATATATATATATATATATATATATTGTGCACTTTATATTAGATCAGACTATTCCAAAAAAAGTTTTTGGTGTATAATTTTAAATTTTACAAATCCAATAATATTTACTTATTAAAAAAAGACAGTAATGACATATTAGATCATAGGATTTAAACTCGGTTTTAGCTAATGGAAATTTATAAATGATCTTAACTCAAGATACACATAGATAATATCCATAGAGTCATATATATGCAAATGGATGGACAAGTAATATCATTTAGTATTTAAAATCAGTGAAGTTTAACTTGTAATTTTGTAAACAGAATGCATTATAAATGCTAATAATTATTGTTTGTGCACATTTGATTTTAAAAATAGAAATTATTTATCTTCAAATCTTGCTATATTCAAAAGTAAATAAATAAGGTTTAACTTTACAAAATACTGATTTAAAATTAAAACAGTAAATTCTATCTTTATTTAATTTCTAAAAATATTGTATTTCAATATTTTTTTTTCCGAAATGAAAAAATCGGTCATTTTAAAATAATAAACCAAAAAACATGAGAGATAAATCTATCTTGTTATAAACAAAAAAAAGGTGGAAAATTTTAGCCAATCGAAAAGTGTCAAACAATTGTATACTATCGAACTGGAGAAAAAAGAAAGATTTTTTTTTCTTCTCTTGCTGGATCATAAAATAAGTAAATAGGTTTTTTTCCCCCCTTGTAATATATTTTTTTAAAAAAGAAAAAAGTTGGATTAAAAATTTCTAAAATGTTATGATTCGCAACTCTACATCAATATATATGGATAATTATAAGCTTAGTTGTTAAAATAATGGAATAAATTAATCATTTTTCTACTGGGCAAGTCAATAATTGGAAATTCCCAATAATCTCTTGAAAATTAATAAATATTGAAGAAATAATCGGAGATGAATGATCAACGAATATATTTATGAAAAAGTAACAATAATTGTGCCACAGGGAAAATGAACTGCAGTAATACACAAAAGGAAATAAATAAACACCGTAAATATCCAGTAAGGATAGATAAAAGAATAGTAAATCTCTTGAAAACAGTTAAGTATATATATTTAAAATTTAATGGAACTAAATTAGTAATAAATGAAAAGTGTTCAGTATTATTCTGGATATATATGAAATCTTAATTACAATGTGAGATAGAATAATTTATTCTGAGCCATACCGGCAGGAATGTCAGTTTCTATAAAGTTTAGCTGAAAAAACGTTGCACGACACATTTTTAATTGAAATCATAAGTGTACCTTTTACTATAAAGAGAAATATGTATCATCTAAAATAAATAAGGCAAGCCACAAATAAATTTTTATTACTAAACAAAGAACAAAATGAAGGATTATTGTTGCAATAACTCATATACCTCACGAATCTTCGGATAAGCAGAATGTTCAAAAAATAAGGAAAAATAAAAACATTCTAATAAGTTTATGGAGTGTGGAACAACTAGAAAATTTAATATTGTTCTTATACTTTAGCTGAGAGTTTAAAAAAAAACTTCTTTTTAATATTGGTATTTATATTTTTAATCTATGATTTGTTAGTATAATAGGGGAGGGGGAAAAGAACTAAATTATTTAATAAGGAATTAATTCAAGTGTTGTGTTGTTAATAGTTATTAATAATTAGGTTGAGATTAAAGATTATTAATCATTTAAATAAACAAATATGCTCAATATTTTAGTATGAAAGGATATGTAAAATGATATATACATATTCCAGAGAGCAGGTTGTATTTACATGTGTGAATGGATAAACCAAAAACAATGATTTTGTTCTTATGTGAAAGATAAAAGTATTAATTTTGTTTGCTGACCAACCTCCAGAATTATGATCCTATGTTCTCACTTATTTTGGTATTGTTACTTAATCCTCAAGTACTACTATTATGTAGAGGTTGAACTAATGGACCATGAATGGAAAAAATGATTGTTTAATAAACTGAATGTATGATATGTAGTTCACAAACATAAGGATAAATATCTCAACATATAATAGGAAATTGTTAGTGTTGTTTGATAATAATACTCCAAAGATTAATTTTTTGTTGTCATTATAATATATGTGTATTATATTGTTATAATTTATTTTAAATTTGATATTAATAGTAATGTTTATTATCATTTGTAATGAATATTATTAAAATTATTGTTTTAAAAATTTTATCAAATTCCAATTGCTGCATTTCTTTTCTGGGCTCATTCTCACCACATCACATAACTCAAAATGTACAGTCAAAATTAAAATGAAAAGTCAATTCAATATAAAGCAAATCTAACAGTTTAATAAGGATAAATCTCTCAGTAAAGACTTTTTACTTGTTACATGCTGCCTTGATCCCATAGGTCATTGATCACATTGCCAATTATTAAAGTGTATTTATTAATATAAAATTAAATGATACATTAGTGAAAGTATTAGTGTTAATCACAGTTTAGTTAATATTATTTTAATATTCAGTATTAAAGAACATACATGTAAGGCTTGATTATGAATTTAAATTATAAGTCTTTCTTAATTTGTACACTATCCATGGAAATCTGTAAAATCCCTTTTGATATTCCATAGGTAGTATAAAGAATTATTAAATCAATGATTATCCTGAGATTTCCTTATTGTAAAGTTATTCTTGTGATTATTGTCAATATTAATTATTAAAAGTAATAGGAATCAAAGTTTATCTGTAATTATCTAACAGATCAATTTATTGAGTGATTGAATTAAAACTTAATAGTTATAAACATAATATAATATGTTGGATATTATTGGTAGCCATGAGAGTATGTAGATACTTAATAAGGAGGAGTATCTGGGTATTCTTATGTCATTAAACAAATATTTTGTATTTGTTTAATGTTAAGAGGATGTGATCTGTTCATAGAGAATCGAGTCTCATATCAATTATATTTAAAACACATCTTATTTTAGAAATATTTACTCATGTCAAAGTAACTTGGGATAAATACTAATCTTATCTAAATTCAATTGTATAGTTAAAAAAAATGATCAGGATATAGTAAGTCTGTTAATTGTACCTAGCCAGGGTTCAAGTAGGGCCTAATATAAGGGATTTTAAGGCCATACCACCTATAGACAGGCCACAGTATTTAAACCCCTTTATGGTGCCCATACGAGTGGCAGGATTAGTGAACTAATCATTGATTATCATGATTGATTTATATAAAAAATCCCTAATGTGTTAATTGAATTATTAGATCAAATAATAATATTTTTTTTTTTGATTTTGTTAAAATATTAAATAAAGACTAGTCTAATATGACTATGTCATCAGTAGGCAAATCATACATAGATTGATATAGTTTATGTATGAATAATTCATGTGGTGGTTGTGGTGATGATGTTGAGAAAAGAAAGTATGCAACTTGTTTATATGAATTTGAGTTTACTGTAAATAAATAGTTATAAATATGGTTTATGGTATCTAATAATAGATATCATGATAATGAAATATAATTGATTTGTCAAGTTATTTGAGGGAGTTGTTGATTGTTGGAATAGCCTAGTAGAAAATATTTTTATGATGTTGAACTAAGTCATATTTTTAAAGAAAAATTAGCATAGTGATTTAGTAAAAAAAAAATAAATATATTTTTCAAAAATGAATGGAATTGAAAATTCAGACAAACAAGAAAATATTTGTTCTGTCCAAGAACAAGAGCTCAAGGATATGTTAGAAGTGGAAATAAGAATGGAAAAAGAAAGGGAGAGTCATAGGAAAGATAGAGAAATAAGAAAGGATATCCAATGTGAAGCTATAAAAGAAAAGAAAGTTGTTGTAGTGGAAGAGAAGAAAAGTTTAGATGATTTGTTTGTATTGATGATGAACATAAATGTAACTTTGGGTGAATCTTTAAATAAAAAGTTAGAAGAGTCTAATAATTCTTTAAGAGGAGATAATAGATTTTTAAGAGTACATTTAGAAGAGAATAGTAAAAAGTCAGAAGAAGATAATAGATCTTTAAGAGTACAGTTAGAAGAGACTAGCAAATCTTTAAGAGAAGATTTGTGTGGAAAGTTAGAAGAGAGTAATAAATCTTTAAGAGAAGAACAACAAGAAACTAATAAAGTGATAAATGAGAAGTTAGAATTAATGAATAAAGGTATAGTTGAAAATCAACAAGCGATTAAGTTTATAAAGGGAGATTTAGAGAAAAAATTTGGAGAATTAAGTGAAAAGTTTGCAACAAAAGAAAATGTTATAGAGATAGTAAAAGAGAAAATAGATGAAAAATTAGAGGGATACGTTCATAAAGATGTTCAAGCTCTCCAAGTCCATGGTAAAGAAGCTATCAAACAATGGACAGTTAGTAAAGATGAATTGAATGTAAAGATACAACATTTTTAGATGAAGCTTTAGGTAGTGTTAAAGGTATACAGAATCAAATGGAATTAATGGAAAACAAGTTTGAATTTTTAAGAACAGAAGTAAAAGAAGAAATGGATAACAGTACTCTAGAATTTAAAAAAGAGTTGGGAATAGGAATAGAGAAAAATTTACAGGTTATAAAATCTAACAAAACTGAAGATCAAAGATATCAATCTAAAATGGGAGAAAGGTTGAAGAAGTTAGAGAAAGAATTAATAGATCGAATAGAGAAGAATAAAGAAGTAATTGAAGAAAATAATAACCCAAAAAAGATGAGTAATATAAACATTGATCAATTAAGAAAGGAGCAAAAAAATTATATAGATAGTTTGTTTAGTAAAATGAAATTGGATAATCAAATACTTGATAACCATCCTAGAATTGAAAAAATTCAAGTAAGCAATCTTGACAGATGGAAAGATGTAAAAGACTTAATCTGGTCATGGTATAATAAATTGAGATGTAAGCAAAAGAATTATGTAGATAGTTTCCTTGATAAAATAAAATTGAATGATTTAATGCCAAATATTTATTCTAAAAGTAAAGTGATTCAAGTGAGTAATCGTGATTGATTGAAAATGGGGATAAAATGGAATGTTGGAAGGAAGGTATAAATAATCATAGAGAGAAGTTAAGTAGGTGTCAGGAAACCAAACATGTTAAAAGTTGCCAATCATTGAAGAACAGCTAGATAAGGAGGATTCCATGGATGTAAGGTTTATTATAATAAAACCAGTACAAGGGGATAATACAAAAAAACCATTTAGAATCTTTAAATAAGTTAGAGAAATTGTTTTCTTTGTGCCCCATGTCCAAAAAGGGAAAATTGGTCCTTTCTAATATGTTGCTATATGTAGATGCAAAGGATTGGTGGCAGACGTTAGTTGAAACACCTGGTGAATATGAAGATTTTAAAAATATAGTTTTAGTTGGTTTTGGGGAATCTAACCCACAAGCTCAAATCAGATATCAGATGATATCAGAAAAATATAGTATTAAGTCTCTTGGTTTTGTGAAGTTTTTTCATAAGCAAGCTGTTACATTAAAAACTTACATTTTTTCTATATTGAAAGTTCAAATGGTAAGATGGAGTAGACAAAATCTACCATATTTAAGTGAGCAAATTTTAAGACTAATATATCAATATAATAATAAAGATATCATAATTTTGTTAGATGCAATACAAGTTAGTGAACTTAATGTTGTTAAAATAGCTATAGACGTTTATGAGAAAATGAATTACCATATTGATGATATAGCATGTGAAGTTAAGATATGTCAAAATTATGAATAGAAAACAATATGTTGATATTAAAAAGGGATTTGAATTGCAGTTAAGTGAGCCTCTAATTCTGAATAGCCAGAAAAACATAAGTGAAGTTACTGGTATTTCAGACAGAAGGGGACACAAAGTTATAAATAAATTATTATAAAGTTAGGGAGGTCTTAGTGATTATGTGTTCTTTACAAAATTCTAAAACAGATCAGAGAGAATGCTTTCCTGCTGTCAACTCCAGAAGGTGTTAGAGGAACATATAATGCCCGAAGCCTCATTCCTTATTCTGTAAGAGTCTAAAACAGAAGCTGTCAAAATTAGTGTGATAGGGATTATTGATTTAGTTATTGGGATATTTACAGTTTGTTAATTTAAGGACAAATTAATAAACCTAATAGTAAAGTTAGTGTGATATTTAGAGTTTATGAATGGTTCAAAGGCAAATTGCCAGTCTTAATAATGAATTTCAAGAGTATAGGGAATTTTGTTCATTTATTTATTGTAAAAAGCCATGCAGTAGAAATCAATATAAAAGATTTTTTTTCCAAAGATTAAGCATTATAAAATTTAAAATTAAATAAAGGGAGGGGATGTTGTGTACTTTTTATTAGCTCAGACTATTTTAAAATAGGATTTTGGTGTATAATTTTAAATTTTACAAATCCAATAATATTTACTCATTAAAAGAAGACAGTAATGACATATTAGATCACAGGATTTAAACTCGGTTTTAGCTAATGGAAATTTATAAATGATCTTAACTCAAGATACACATAGATAATAACCATAGAATCGTATATATGCAAATGGATGGACAAGTAATATCACTTAGTATTTAAAATCAGTGAAGTTTAACTTGTAATTTTGTAAACAGAATGCGTTGTAGATGCTAATAATTATTGTTTGTGCGCATTTGATTTTAAAAATAGAAATTATTTATCTTCAAATCTTGCTATATTCAAAAGTAAATAAATAAGGTTTAATTTTACAAAATACTGATTTAAAATTAAAACAGTAAATTCTATCTGTATTTAATTTCTAAAAATATTGTATTTCAATATTTTTTTTTCCAAAACGAAAAAATCGGTCATTTTAAAATAATAGACCAAACAACTTGAGAGGTAAATCTATGTTATTATAAACAAAAAAAAGGTGGGAAATATTAGCCAATCGAAAAGTGTCAAACAATTGTATACTATCGAACTGGAGAAAAAAAAGAAAGATTTTTTTTCTTCTCTTTCTGGATCGTAAAATAAGTAAATAGGTTTTTGTACCCCTTGTAATAAATTTTTTTTTAAAAAGAAAAAAGTTGGACTAAAAATTTCTAAAATTTTATGATTAGCAACTCTACATCAATATATATGGATAATTATAAGCTTTGTTGTTAAAATAATGGAATAAATTAATCGTTTTTCTACTGGGCAAGTCAATAATCGGTAATTCCCAATAATCTCTTGAAAATTAATAAATATTGAAGAAATAATCGGAGATGAATAATCAATGAATATATTCATGGAAAAGTAACAATAATTGTGCCATAGGGAAAATGAACTGCAGTAATATACAAAAGGAAATAAATATCCAGTAAGGATAGATAAAAGAATAGTAAATCTCTTGGAAACAGTTAAGTATATATATTTAAAACTTAATGGAACTAAATTAGTAATAAATAAAAAGTGTTCAGTATTATTATGGATATATATAAAATCTTAATTACAATGTGAGATAGAATTATTTATTTTGAGCCATACTGGCAGGAATGTCAGTTTCTATAAAGTTTAACTGAAGAAACGTTGCACGACACATTTTTAATTGAAATCATAAGTGTACCTTTTACTATAGAGAGAAATATGTATCATCTAAAATAAATAAGGCAAGCCACAAATAAATTTTTATTACTAAACAAAGAACTAAACAAAGGATTATTGTTGCAGTAACTCAAATACCTCGAGGATCTTCAGATAAGCAGAATCTTTAAAAAATAAGGAAAAATAAAAACGTACTAATAAGTTTATGGAGTGTGGAACAACTAAAAAATTTAAAATTGTTCTTATACTTTAGCTGAGAGTTTAAAAGAGAACTTCTTTCTAATGTTGGTATTTATATTTTTAATCTATGATTTGTTAGTATAATAGGGGAGGGGGAAGAGAACTAAATTATTTAATAAGGAATTAATTCAAGTGTTGTTTATTAATAGTTATTAATAATTAGGTTGAGATTAAAGATTATTAATCATTTAAATAAACAAGTATGCTCGATATTTTAGTATGAAAGAGTATTTAAAATGATATATACATATTCCAGAGAGCAGGTTGTATTTACATGTGTGAATGGATAAACCAAAAACAATGATTTTGTTCTTATGGGAAAGATAAAGTATTAATTTTGTTTGCTTACCAACCTCCAGAATTATGACCCTATGTTCTCACTTATTTTGGTATTGTTACTTAATCCTCAAGTACTATTATTATGTAGAGGTTGAACTAATGGACCATGAATGGAAAAAAAATGATTGTTTAATAAACTGAATGTATGATATGTAGTTCACATACATAAGGATAAATATCTCAACATATAATAGGAAATTGTTAGTTTTGTTTGATAATAATACTCCAAAGATTAATTTTCTGTTGTTATTATAATATATGTGTATTATTTTGTTATAAGTTATTTTAAATTTGATATTAATAGTAATGTTTATTATCATTTGTAATGAATATTATTAAAATTATTGTTTTAAAAGTTTTATCAAATTCCAATTGCTGCATTTCTTTTCTGGGCTCATTCTCACCACATCACATAACTTAAAATTGTACAGTCAAAATTAAAATGAAAAGTCAATTCAATTTAAAGCAAATCTAACAGTTTAATAAGCATAATCCCATAGGTCATTGATCACATTGCCAATGATCCCATAGGTCATTGATGACATTGCCAATTATTAAAGTGTATTTATTAATATAAAATTAAATGATACATTAGTTATTAGTGAAAGTATTAGTGTTAATCACAGTTTAGTTAATAATATTATTTTAATATTCAGTATTAAAGAACATACATATAAAGCTTGATTATGAATTTAAATTATAAGCCTTTCTTAATTTGTACACTATCCATGGAAATCTGTAAAATCCCTCTTGATATTCCATAAGTAGTATGAAAAATTAATAAATATTATCCTGAGATTTCCTTATTGTAAAGTTATTCTTGTGATTATTGTCAATATTAATTATTAAAAGTAATAGGAATCAAAGTTTATCTGTAATTATCTATCAGATCAATTTAATGAGTGATTGAATTAAAACTTAATACTTATAAACATAATATAATATGTTGGATATTATTGTTTGCCATGAGAGTATGTAGATACTTAATAAGGAGGAGTATCTGGGTATTCTTATGCCATTGAACAGATATTTTGTATTTGTTAATGTTAAGGGGATGTGATCTGTTTATAGGTAAATGAGTCTCATATCAATTATATTTAAAACACATTTTATTTTAGAAACATTTACTCATGTCAAAGTAACTTGGGATAAATACTAATCTTATCTAAATTCAATTGTATAGTTAAAGAAAATGGTCAGGATATAGTAAGTCTGTTAATTGTACCTAGCCAGGGTCCAAGTAGGGCCTAATATAAGGGACTTGGAAACTCTGCTTAGGGTTGTACCACCTATAGACAGGCCACAATTTTATATATATATACCAATCCAATTGCTAGATCTAGTGTCTGAACCTACTCTGACACCTCTCTGAGGAGTGTCAAAGCACGAAACCATGGTCAGGGGTTTGGGGAAGGGGTTACTGATAGAGATATTTTAAGTGCTGGCTCTGGCTAAGCATTTATCATAAAGATTGTAGAGGAATTGGCAATCCTCATTGTTTTTATAACTTACAAGCTTAAGAGATAGGGTCACATGATCTATGACTCTTATTTTGACAATTGCTAGTTTCTCTTGTAAATATTTAAAATTACATTAGCAAATAGGTGTGTCTGACTAATTAAAATGATCACTAAATCAAGTTTATTTATTTAATTGAATCAATATTTACTACTATTAATAAAAAAAGGTGAATAAATAATAAAATATACTGCAATATACATTCCAACTAAATATCGTAAATATATATTCATCACAATTGTCATTAAAGAAAATAAGTTCTTACAAAGCAAAGATTTGTTTATTTTATGTTTATTATAAAATATAAATAATTCACGCAAAACGGAAATGTTGTTGAACAAATACAAGACAAAAATAAAAGAAAGCTATTAATAATTAGTAATATTCATCCGATATAATAATTTATCAAATTAAATTAAAATAATAAGTCATCATCATCATCATCATCATCAGCCATTATCAATCCACTGCAGGATGAAGGTCTCCCCAAGTTCAATCCATCTTTTTCTAACTTTAGCTTCTCTTCGCCACATCACCCCTGCACAGTTTCTTATTTCATCCATCTATCTCCCACATGGTCTCTTTCTGGGTCTTTTACAATCTCTTGGAATCCAGTTTAAAATTTCAATTGTCCATCTATTATCATCTATTCTAACAATATGTCCAGCCCAACTCCACTTCAGTCTTTTAATTTTTTCAATGAAGTCAGTAACACCTGTTTGTTCTCTTACCCATACATTGCATTTTTGATCCCTTTTGTTACTCCCAACATGCAACTCTCATTACTTCTTTGAGTGGTCTAAAGTCTCAGTACTGCTCTTTTATTAAGTGTCCAAGTCTTAGATCCATAAGTAAGAACTGGCAAAACACATTTATTAAAAACCTTCCTTTTCAAACACATAGGCATATTTTCTTTTAGTATCAAGTTAATTCTACCAAAAGCACTCCAACCAAGTTTAATTCTATGACTAATTTCATCCACTATATTTACATCTGTATTAATAATCTGACAAAGGTATTTGTAACTGTTAACTTCTTCTAACTCATCATAATCAATATTTATTTTCATATTTTGAGAAAATCTATTAAACATTACTTTAGTCTATTTAACACATACCTTTAGTCCTACTTTTCTACTTTCATGTGATAACTCCTGCAACATTTCCTGTAGCTCTACAGCATTATTTGTAAAACAACTACATCATCTGCAAAATCTAAATGACTTAAATAATCTCCATTTACTTTCATCCTTTAGTTTCCCATTTTAATCCACAAAATACTTCTTGCAGCACTGCTGTAAAAAGTTTTGGAGATATGGAGTCACCCTGTCATACACTCTTTTCAATGTTGATTTTCCTACCATCATTATGTAATCTAATTGTTGCAGTTGCATTTTTATAAATATTATTTAAAATATGACAATATCCTGGATCTACATCTTGATGATCCAATGCTTTATTCAACAAAGAAATATTTATAGAATCAAATGCCATTGCATAGTTTACAAATCCTAAGCATAATGGCAACTCATATTCATTTGTCCTTTCTATAATTTCTCTCAATACCTGAATATTATCTACTGTACTAAAACCACTTTTAAATTCAGCTTGTTCTCTTGGTTGGTGGATATCCAGTGTTTTCTGTAGACAAGTTGTAATTATCTTAGTAAAAATTTTGTATAAAACTGATAAAAGACTGATAGGTCTGTAATTTCTAATATCTTCTTTATCACCTTTTTAAAATATTAATATTAATACTGCATTCTTCCAATCATCTGGTACATCTTTATCATTTAGATATTTGGTATATAACTTTGCTAAAAAATTTTCTATTTCTTCACCTGCTTCTTTTAATATATCAATTATAATTCCATCATTACCTGGAGCCTTCCCTTTCTTCATAAATTTAATTGCATGTCTCATGTCCTCATTCAAAATTCTGGGTAATTTGGAAGATATACTAGGTATAGGAGGCACTTGTTCTTTATTATTATATAATTCTTGATAGAAGTCTTTGACACATTTTATGATGTCATCTCTCTTTTTAGTAATAATGCCATCTTTTTTTCTTATTGAAGATATAAATTTCATACCAATACCAAAATATTGTTTTACATTCTTTAGACTTTTATTCTCTTCTCCAGATTTCCTTGCTAGTTCACAATTATACTTTCTTATATAATTTTTATCTCTTTTCCATGCCATTTTACAAAATTAGAGACATTCAATCTTTTTTAATGCATCATTGTTATAAATCCTCATATTCCTTCTTTTCTTCATAAATTCTCTAGTCTCAGTAGAAATTTTATTGGTCAATTGCTGCTTTTTTCTACCAGCTATCTTTGTTGCAGTTTTTAAAAGTGTATCACTTATTTTTCTATTAATGTCATTCAAATCTGAATCATGTTCAAAATCTACTAATCCTTGAAACCGATTTGTAAATTCCAATTTAAATTCATTAGAATGTTTCTGAAGATTAGGAATATCAACTGTAAATATTGTTTTTCTTAATAATTTTTGTCTCTCTAGTTTTGCATTAACATGTATCTTACATCTTACTAATCGATGATCACTTCCTGTGTTAAATTTATTAAGAACATTACAATCTTGAAATATGTATTTTCTGTTAGTCAAAATATAATCCAATTCTGCTGTACCTTCATTTGGATGCTTCCATGTCCATTTCCTTTTAACATTTTTCTAAAAAAAGAATTCATAATATAAAGTTTTTCTTTTTCTACGCACTCCACAAGTCTATTTCCTCTCTCATTTCTATTAACATAACCAAAATTACCTACAGCATTTTCATCTTTCATTTGTTTACCAATTCTAGCATTAAGGTCTCCCATAAAAATTTTAAAATGTTGTTTACTTTGGTCAAGCATCTTTTGTACATCCATATAAAAATCTTCTATAACTTCATCACTATGAGAACTTGTTGGGGCATAAACCTGAATTATCTGCATTTGGTATCTGCTATTACGTTGTAACACTAATCTTGCCACCTGACTGATACACCACCAATCTCCACAATGTTATTCTTCCATTTTTTATTTATTTATAATAAATCCTACTCCACTTGTATTTCCAATATTTGTGCCTTTATAGTAGAGTATATGTCCACTTTTTAAATCATTTGTTTCTTCACATTTTCTTCTAACTTCACAAATTCCAATAATGTCCCATTTAATATAACTCAGTTCTTCTTCTAACTCTTGCAATCTTCCTTCACTTGAAGTGATCTGCAGTTATAAGTACTAAATAAAAAGTTGTCATCAAATGGCAACCTGAGTCCACAATCATGGGAATCTTAGCACCTCTGCTTTTGGCCACCAACTGCTGCCTTGGTTGGTGACTTTACAGCCACCTGGGAATAAGGGCCATGATTTATTTTTGTCTGTCATGATTGTATATAGTGAAAAAATATTCTTAAACTCAGAGATAAAAAGCCAATAAATTCACTATGCTGGATAATGTGTGTTGGTGAGCAGCCCATCCATGTTTGTATACTATATGAATAATCACATAGTAATAACAGCTGCAATGACAAGAACGTATGGAGTGGACATTAGGAATTTGCCCTGCTCGGTTCTTTTAAGGCCTCCAAGAGGAATCAAAGGGTCTCCTTTCAGTTAATAGCAAACTCCTTTCTGCAGCCAAAAAATAAAAAAATAAAGAAAAAATAAGTATGTTTGTTTATTTACCTTATTTACAAAATATAATATCGATTGATAACTGTTGTAATATAATCATCCACTTTTTTTAATGCTTACAACAGATGTATTGAAAATAATACACGGGCAACAAATAAACATATGTATTTTAAAATAAAATTTAGAATATAATTAAGGTTTAAATTAAGATTTAACTTTCTTTTATTTTTATATATAAATGAACAATTTACCAACATATAATATATAAAAGTTGAATAAATAATAATAAATATGGCTGAAATAATATGTTTAATGATTATTTTACAACATATAATATAATAAGAAATAGTATTAATAAAGTACAATATAAATGAATAAGTAAATAAAATACATATTTATATATGACTGGAATAAAACCCTTCTATGTACATACTCCAGAGAAACACAATAACTCAAATGGTTTATCCTATGAGCCTCAAATAATCTGATAAGATTCATTAATATCTAGTCAATGTAAAATATATTATAGATAATTATCCAAAATAAAATATATTATCAAATTTCTGGTAAACTCCAATTATGATTTTATTAACTTTTGTATATTAAAACGTTTGATATCATAAACAACATTACTGAAAACAATATAAGTGATATATAATTAAATAAATTAAAATTCAATATTAAAATAGTCCACCACCATTATAAAACAATATTTTTAAGTTGAAACAATTCACATATTTCGCAGCATATTACTAATATTGATATTTAATATTTAAAACATTTGTTTATCCACAGTAATAACTTTTAAGCAGACAACGATAAAATGAATTTGAATGCTAGTTTTTCTTTCTTCTTATTTTAACAAGTACTTCAGGAAATTCTGTTTGATCTCCCAAAGAAATATATTGCTTTATACTCCATTATTTCTAATACCATATTAAATACTTTATAAAATAAAATATATATATATACAAAGATGTTCAGTTTTGTTTCAATGAAAGTCAGAATATTAGAGAGTGATTTTCAATTCTTCAGTCTTATTTATAACCTCATTATAATTGATGTAATATCAATCATTGTAACTAAGAATATGCTCAAATTTTCTTCACTTGAGTATTAAAACTAGATTTGTTCTGCAATCCAAAACTAAAATTTCTTTTATAACAATGAACATAATAAAATAATGTTTCACAAATAATTATATAAATAAAAAAATATTTACACTATGAAAATAGACATAACACTCTTTAACTTAATACAAAGTAAAATAATTTAAACTACATTTTCATAATACTGTGACGGAAATACATAATTAATATATTATCTCAACTTAAACATTACATATTTATAGAATGAATGGGGTACGAATTAGGACTGCAATAAATAAAAAAAACGAATTAAAAAAATAAAGATGACAAAGATATATCATTTAATTTTATTAAAGTTATACATTTTATTATTTAATACTACTGTTTTATTGTTTACATATGTTAAAAAATAATTTATTAATTTGTATTATAATAAAATGTTTCATTCTTTAGCATTTTGTCATCATAGCAACCATTTCAACATTCTCTAAAATAATAACTTTTAAAACTATTTAGAAATTTTTTTTATGCTTAACCCTATATCTCATACTAAAATTGAACTCACATTTGGTAGGAACAATATATATTATAACAGATAGCCATCACATCATATCCCTTCAACTAAGTGCATCATTTGACCTCTAGTCTAAAAAAAATATAATTTACTGATGATGATATCAAGTACAAGTACCTACTCAGATGTCCCATCACTCATATATCTAAAATTGCCTATAGATTGTGGAAAGAAGAGATTCTTGGAAAATAACAATTGTCAAAGCAGACAAAGTAAACAAAATGCTGGGCAAATCTATCAATTAACAAAAGAATGTTTTTAACATTTAACATGGTATACAATTCAAGAATATGGTTTAAATGCCAGAATTATTTTATTACGATAAGGTTTAAATAGTAATTAACTCTTTTAAGTAAGTAGATAATGTATCTGACAGTTGCTAATTTCAATATTACATTTTCCCTAAATTTAAATTTTAGTACTGTTAAGTTAATAATTCCTGAAATGTACAGGCTTGAAAATTTATTTTGATGTGCACACACATATATCTCCAATATTAGAATTAACAAACAATGAATACTCAAGTAATTTTTCTTATTTATATGGATACACATGCATACTATTACAAAACAAAGCTTATATGGAGTGCATTGGATGCATCCATGAAAAATAAACAAATATGGAGCTACAATAAATAGGCATAACAAAACCCCCCAAATTTAAGCACTGAGTTTTACTCTCAAATTATTATAACATTTTGCTGCCAGATGCTATACCAGATTTTACAATGAACACTATCAGCTAGTAGGCAACAGTTTGCAATCTTTCCTTTTGGGAGACTGATCCAGAATAATGGAGAAGTTTGAGACCAAAGGCCTGCCAAGGAGACAATGGACAAGCAGCCCAAGAAAGAATGCCAGTGCCAAATGCTATGAAGGACACATCAAGCTAGAAGAAGATTAGTAAAACTACTTTCCACAGAGTTCTTTAAAAAGAAATCTTAAATTAAACTAATTTAATAATTACTTCAGCTAGCTATAATGTTGAACATTCATAAATCTATAAAATTAAATGATTTATTAATAACTAAACTCTGTAATCTAATTAATGTATAATACAAATGTATTGAAATCTAAGGTAAAATTAATAATAATCTTTGTAAGAATCTTTCCTATCTTAAAAGAAATTCTAATATAATAATAATTATTCTCACATAATACCTGTAACCAGTTATTATATTATATCGGTATTGTACTAAACCGTGGTCATGCTTATTTTATTTTATATCATTTGTTGTATTGAATTTATTATATACCATGTTTCAAAACATACAATATTAATATTAATAATATTAGAGAAATGATTAGAAGCTCTCATGTAAAAGATTTATGCTGCTCTTTAGCATGCACATAAATTTTCCATTTTGATACCAATATTATATATTTAGCTTAGTGTAAGGTTTGCATATTAATAAATTATACTAAATTTTATAATGGCAAGAATGATATTTTGAAGCATATTATAAGTAACTAGTTAAGTCCCAAGTATGCTTTATCTCTCCTTAAGTTATTACCTTAAACTATATAGATTTAATTAGTAAACTAGATCACTTTAATTAATCATTTTCAGCCTGTTTTATGCATGCTAATCCATAAACTGGCATGTAGTAGTTTCATTGAAAAAAATTATATATAATACATGCACACTTATTTAGTTATTAAAATACACATTACTATTTGTATAAGTGTTGCAAATATATCTTTATAATGTATGTGGACTACATAATGTCTTGCTATATCCCTGATAGATCCACTATTAGTAAGGCCATCTCCTCCATAATTTCACATTTAGAGCACCAAGCACATTACTGAATCTAAGGCCAGAACACTTGAGTTGTTGATACAAGCCTTTGAACTTATAATTCTCTATCAATGTTAAATTAGCTCATGTGACGCATGACTTGATTTCTTTGTAATTTTATCAATGTAGCAAGCCATTCAGTTTCAGGGCTCTGAATACTTGGTACTGAAGCCTGTGAGTAATGATACATTAGCACTGCCACTTTTTAATTTAGTCTTAGTGCTATGGTTATAAACATCATTCTACAAACACCAGTTTTCCCTCCATAATATTATTCAGTTCGGCATTGCTTTGAATATTAGAACTATTTTATATAAAGTGATCTGCATAGGGAGCACATTTATTTCTTATTATATAATTTTAATAAGCAAGTTATATTTAATGTTATTCTTGTAAGATTTAACTCTTATCTAATCATGTAGGAATGGCATAGCATAATTAAGGCATGATGAGAAAACATAGATAATAATAATCTGTAATAAAACATTAAATTTAAATGATTTTTAAGTGCTGAAAAGATGAGATCTTGCATTAAACAAGTTCATCATTGTAAGAATACCTGCACATATAAACCCCAATGCACTTCCATTTTGAATTATGTAACTCTTACATTTTAAAAAATATATACTTTAAAACTTGTAAATGTTTAGTGTGTTATTTGCAACTCATTACAAATCTTAACCAAATCTAATAATTTATTGTTGGTTATTAATATATGCACTATCTAGCCAGCCATATATGTGTGTGGGTTTAGTTAATTTATTAATAATTCATTCATAAAGCCCTGAGTCTCATGTTCCACCCTTTGTTACTGCCAGTATGTGAATCAAAACAGACTGAGTGTAACCTTCAATCTGTCATCCATATGTGTGATCTGATTTGAGATCTCAATCCCTCAGCCAGATTGCATAAACTCTGGATTTTGTTGTGTGAATGTAAAAATCTTACCATTACAATATGAATTGAATCTATCTACATCCTACTATATTTAGTTAGGAAACAATTGATGACAATTTTATTTGTACAAAATAATTCTAATTGGAATTAGTTATATGCATATATGTTTTCAATATTTATTAAAATGTAAAGTGTTTTGATTTTTTGATTGTGTACTGCAATATGAAATTTTAAATTCGTTTCAAATATTATTATTATTATTATTATTATTATTATTATTATTATTATTATTATTATTATTATTATTATTATTATTATTATTATTATTATTATTATTATTATTATTATTATTATCATCATCATCATCTTAAGAACTTATCAAATATATAAAAAGAAAGTGATAATTTTATAATCTATTCAAAAATATGAAGATATAATTTTTAAAATAATTTTTAAAATTATACCTTTTTGATAAAAAGAGATAGAGAAATAGGGTTTTAACTTATACACAGAGAATATACAAAATAATATTTGTAATAATTCATGTAAATTTTGAAATATTATAAAAGAGCATCTTCACACCAAAAATATGGAAGCTATTGATATTAAGCCATGTGATTTTATGAAACATTTTTCATCTCACATATATTAACAATGAAACCTTATATAATTATTGTTTTGCTAATAATCTTATAGAAAACAATTTAATAAGTATAATTCAAAAACAATAATTCAATAAATATAACTCAAGTATGTGTAGATGAGATTATAAATTCATCAATATTTTTCAAAAATTAAATGAATATTGCACACAACAATGTATCTATATGTGCTAATAAAATTTGTATTAAACTTTTATTTCCAACTCTTATATATTTTTAATTTAATTTAAAATTTTCTATTTTTCTATATTGTTGAAAAATTGCAAAATTAGTCCCAATTGATAAATCAGGAAATAAGTCAGATCTATTAAATTTTAGACTCATTTTTTTAATGCCAGTTTATGCAAATGTTTAGGAAAAATAATTTATAATACATTTTTACTCAATTAAAGACATTATTCTTTCTCTTAAACATATTTTTCCGCTAGGACAAAATATAGAAACAAATTTGCTACATATATCAAATATTGTAGTGTAAACTATCAACACCCAAGGTCAACTTGATATTTAGTTTGATTTATTTAAAGCTTTTAATAGAGTGGATCACAAAATTATAATAGTGAAACCAGACAAACTTTTTTTATCAATTAGCATTTTCAAACTTTTAAATTCCTTTCTCATTAATAAAATAAATTATATTCAAATCAATGGAGAATCTTTTTTTATGATTATTTATAGATATGAAATTCTTCAATAAACTATTTTAAGTTGTGTTCTTTTATATCTATTATAGATGAAAAAAGTATTTTATGTTATGCAGATGATATTAAGATATTTTTAGAAAAAATATTATTGCTTTTGTAATTGGTGTGATATACCAACAACATGCAAGTAAACGTTAAAGAAATGTAATTCAATATTTCATCCCCCCAAAAAATTATAAATAATAATGGTCAATATTATATTAACAATTAAAATTACTGATCTTTTAAGCATGACGATTTAGGACTTATTTTTATTAGTACATTTATATTTAATGATCATATTAAAATAGCTTAATAAATCTTTTAAATTTAAGGTATGATTTTAAAATTGAATATTCAATTTAAATTAGAAACATATCTACTTTTTGACACTTTAATTGTACCTGGATCTATTATTTAAAATATACATGACAATTAAATATTAAAAGTAAAAACAAAGCTTATATATAACGATGAATGGTATGTATGTTACAATAAAATGAGTAATCAGGTGATTATGATAATTGGCAGTTATTATGCATAGTCACAGTTATTTTCGTCAGTTGGAAAAATTTCACAAAATTTCTCACTTTTTTGGGAAATTGTATATAATTTCCAAATATAGTTCATAGATTTGATGAATATGTTAGAATTTCTTATTTTTATCATGATTACATATAATTTTCAAATAAATTTGGTGTGATAAATATTGCTGAATTTATTACTTTTAAAGTCACTTTTAGCATAATTTCTAAAATATAGTTTATAAATTTGATAATGATCATGAAAAATATCAATTTAAATTTTTTAAATTTGATGGAAACTATTGTAGTTATTTTATGAGCAAATGTATGAGAGGCCTTTAAAATTAATATATTATAGATTTTTTTAAGTAAAGGTAATTGCACATGTCTTAAATTAGTGCTAGGGAAACTGTATTAGAACATTTCAATTCCAAAGATTCAATAAAAAAACTTCAGGAAAAAAGTACAAAATGAACAGGCATAACTCAAATAATCTGAAATGATTATCCCTGATCTGTTACCAAAGTGCACTTTCAAATGAAAATGATCCATTTTTGTTCAACTAAGAATAGACAAAAAAAATTTGACAAGAAGCAAAAAAATGGAATGGCTGGTTTAAAAGTTCAAGTGAAGAAAATAAACAAAAATATCAAATCTGAAGTCTGCTATAGCCAAAAGTAGGAGATAAGCGAGACTAAGAATATCTGTTGTCAATAGAGCAAGAAGTGATCCACAAAATACATTGGGAATAATATATAAATCTCTGCTGAACAATTTATTTCTATCTATAATTAATGTCAATAGCAACCTGGAAATTAGAGATCCCACCAAACAAAGCAATGCAATTGCTATAGGAAGCATAAATTAAAACTACTATTAACAACATAAATACATATCTACATGGTGTTTAAATAATTACTTATATATTTAAATATTTATTTAAAAATAAAGTTATTTAGAATAAATTTCATTAAAAATACTGCTTTTTCCATCGATATTAAATTAATACAAAAAAGGCTTTAGTTAAATTACCTCAAAATTTACATGCACGTTTTAATATAAAATGACACTTTCCAATTGAGTTTAATAAAATTACATTAATATGTTTGATAGGTTTTTAATTAATTCCTAGACTGCAGATGACATCAATTATTAACAGAAACATGTTCAACAGTGATTGATTGCTTTTCATCAATACTTATCACTTGAAATATTCTGAATATTTTTAAATTAAAATTACCATTAACATTAGTAATATATACATCGATCCAAAAAACCCCTGAATACAGATAAAGTACCTCGAGTCTGACCATGTACAAGATATATTTATATAAATCAGGTGCATTTTAAATTCTGCCCTATTTACCTATATCCCCAGGTCAAAGATCTAATCAATAGCCTTTCTCAACGATACTATCAAATTCCTTTACTTTCACCATCCCAGCAGCTGGGTCTTAAAGCATGAGATTCAATTTAATTATATTTTTAGTGAGAACTTGGGTGATTGGTTGATAGGTATATTTAAAAATCAAAAATTATTTAAAATAAAAGTAAATAAAATGATTCGAAGAACACTGGAAGTTTGGTTTTAGTTATATATATATAAAAATCATTTAGCATTTTATATTAGTTTAACTCAAGCTCTAAAAACAAAAAATACAATCTTTAAATTAACTTTATAATTAAATGAGTTCATGACGACTTTATTTAAATTAGCAGTTAACATTGACATTATTGAGTTTGTACAATTTATTTTGTAAAGTTTATACACCTTTACTTTTGTTTACATTTATTCTCCTTTTAAAATAACAAAAAAATATTTTATAATTAAATAATCACGGATTTCGAAATTCCCCGTGCACATTTAATACAAGCTTGTAATATAGTGGTAGGTTTAAACATCTGCCCAATGCACATATATAAGAATAACTGTTTTATTGCTTTTTTTTTTATTAAAAAAGATTAAAAAAACAAAAACATTTCAATTGAACAAGATATTAATTAAATAGACGATTGTAATCAGACTAATTTGACGTCTTACTCCACTAATATATAAAAAAAAATTGATTTTATTTCTCTTTGTAAAAATAATAATTCAGATTTCAAATGACTAATGTTTGATGACATTAGTGGACATTGCTGGCATAGCTTATAAATAACTTTAAAACTGTAAGTGGTTGTAATAAAAAAAATAGATCAGTTAATTATCAAGTGAACAAGTCACTTTAGTTGGACTTACAACTAAAATCATACCTATAATAAAATATAACGTGAATTAGCCAAAATCAAGCAATTTTAACAAACGCAAATGAACAAAAGAGTCGATTACTCAGATCGAAGATCCCTTCAGTAGAATCATTTCCCTATGGCTTATGTATTAGATAGGCAAAAGAAAAGCAAAACAATGTCAGGTTAATAAATATATGAATGCACAGGAGAAAAGAAATGTAAGTAAGAAAGTACGAGCCGGATTACGGACACTCGTATGCCTATTCCAATAAAGAATAAAAAGGTAAATCGATAGTCCACATTTCATGTCCATATACCGATAGGAAATAGGATTTATGGAGAGCCAACATGCTTGCCTATATGGGTATCATGCGGGAAAACCCACTCTATCTCAGCCACGCTATCTGATTCACAGACGTATGCAAAAGCGGAAGCTAACTCCAAAACACCAAATGAATGACTGTTTTAGGTCTGTCCATGATGCTCCCAGCATTCTTTATTAACCCGAGATCTTATAATCATTAAATACAAATGAATTATAATTAAATAGCCTTAAAATGATCTAATACTGCATAGAGACCAACCTGCATAACCAACTATTTTATATAAATATTTAACCTACAAAAAAAACATACATATAGAAATAAGGGAATTTAATTCTCGAAAAAATCCCCCCCTTCCCTCTTTTCTAACTTAAAAAAAAGGCAAGATAATTAACTGACGCTATCCAGTGGTACTGTTTCTAGGTCAAAAATCTATAGCATATTTTATTCTGTTTTGAGTTACAGAAATATAAAATAATAGAATGCCATTTTGGGAAATCTATAATAAATTTATTTAAAAATTATGGCAAGTTTATTTAGAAATATATATTTTTGACATAACCTCACTCATGAAAATAAAATAGATTAACTTATTTTACTTTTAAAATTAAATTGTACTTTGCAAAAACTCCCCCTAGTAAATATAATTTGCTCTTTTAGCAAATTACTCTCTTTGAGTCCCTGGCAAGTGAAGCCAGTCGAAAAAAAATAAATCAAAGCATGAAATCTCATGCTAAGATTAATAAAAAACAAATAAATAAATTCATAGTCAATCAATCAAAATATGAAAATTATGATGAGCTTGAGTTAATAAAATATAATTTAAAAGAAAAGGGTTAAAGAATCAGTTAAAAGCTTTATGAAAATATATTTATATTCTTACGATAATAGTTTCAAATATCTTGATGGAAATATTCAAGCTCTTCGGCATTTTCTTTGGAGTTCCCCGGAATGAGTTCTACAAGTGAACATTGGTGGCAGATGACTTCTTTGAAGGCAGGTTTGGACAGCAGCATAATGGAAGATTTCAGGTCTCAGGAAGGAAAGGGCAGTGATTTACCCTTTTTACTACTCTATTATCATGGCATGATTTCTACAACTCTCTTTCTGTCTGTTCTCTGGTCTCTTTCTGGTCTCTTTTCTTTCTCAAAAGGGCCACTATTTATCACTACCTACTCATATTCAATTTCTGCTGCCTCAGGTCATTTTCAATTTTAAGAACAATCAAAATCATTCTTTTATTCTAATTTTAGAAAGTTTGTACCTCGATAAGGATCAATATATTTCAATATAATTTTATGTTAGTTTTTAATTTAGATAACAATGTAGAATCTCTACTAATTAATGAATAGAGATTTCACAGTGAATGGATTTTGATAATTTATCAATGCTTTTAATTTAAACATTTATTTTAAACTTCTTATCGAGGTACAAATCTTTTCAAAAAGGCCATCTTGGATTCTTATACTGAAAAAATAAAACATTTTAAACATATATATCTAAAATATATAAAAAAATTCAAAGTTAATTATTTGAATTTTTTTTCTTTTAATAATAAAAATAAAATAACAATGTGTTAGTACAATTATATATATATAATTATACAGTTCTAAATAATATTTAATAGATAGAATTTAAATTACAATCCAATAAGAAGGTTACTGCATGGACAGAAGCATGTCTGATGATTTTTATCACTTCCACATATATTAGAAAGTATTCTTACATTATGATAAATAATGAAAATATTTTATTATATGTGAGGGTTTATTGAATTGTGAAACTGATTGAAATCCAAATTTAGCTTATGAAATCTTGATTTTATATGTTCATGTATTATTTAACTTATCAACAATTAAGGTGAATTGTAGCCATGGTCAGAATTTGCAATTTTAATTCATATTTCATTTTTTTAGCTGCATATATATCACAAAGTATCAATTAACTCAAATAATAATAATGGAATGATTGGAATTTTAATTTTGATGGTTATATATCATTTTTGATAGGACCAGTCAATTCAAATACTATGCATTAAATCTGCTTCCACCAGTTAACACTTATGTATTTATAAAGATAATTTTCTATATATCATGAATATATTAAATGGACTTAATACTTAATGTCCTTATATTCAAATGTCAAATACAACTTATAATCTAATAAAACAAGATAGAAATAAATATTCCATTCTTTGTATAAATAAATACTATCCTAATTAATTTAATATATACTATTTGTAAAATAAAATCAGGAGTGTGTGAAGCACTGGGGAGAGAAGCTATAATGAGTACAAATTATAAGACTATAAAATAATCAGAAGCTTAGTGCTTTGAGGTGAGTTGCCTCACATTCATGACAATAATAATAAATAGTGTAGAAAAGATTGTTAATGTCAGTATGCAAAATACATGCAAATTCTCTATATAGCCCAGCATTTGGAGATATCGATGCAGGTGTCACATCTGAAAGCAAGAATATTTATTAAAAAAATCATGCTACATCAACTAGTTCAAATCATCCAAATCAATAACTACCAATCAAAATGAGTCATAATGATTAAACCAAAAGCCATGAAAGATCTTCAATATGAATTTCAGCGAAAAACATCACTTCTGACAACTACATATAGTTCGAACATCATTATCACTTTTAACTTAAATTACAAATTTTTTTTATTAAATTGTATACAACTACCATATTTCTCCATTCTTTTTTATTTCATAAATATATATAACTTGTTGTACTTGCAGCTTTGCTCTCATTAGTAGAATAATATTATAAATAAAAGTATAAAAGAAAGATAATTAAAGTATATTTAAGTAAATAATAATACATAAGTTATAAACAAAAGTCTCAAAAATTTATGTCCACGTCTTTACTCACAGTAATAAAATAAAAAAAATAATGCAATATGTAGCTGTTCCTGTGGATTGTACATGTATTATGTACATTAATGAGTAATACATGAGTTATCAAAAGCAGCATCACAAAATGTAACTATTTATGATCAGTTATACTAGTAAATTTTATCAACCTTTAGGATTTTTAAATATATTTATCACATAATAAAGTAATTTTTAAAAATGGCTATAAAATTTTAATATTGTAATATTTTTTGTTCATGCTTCTTTTGCAAGTGAGAAATTAAATTCTTGGTACAAATGAAATTTAATTAATTTAAAATATATTTACAAAATAAAATTTTACCTCACTTTACCAAAACCTATAATTATCTCCATTTCTGTAATATGTATTTTAATATGCAGGCCAGAATTTCTCACTTTTGTAATGTTTTAATCAGAATTTTCATGTTTCTGTGTTTTCAAAAAGTCATTCAAAAATGATTTTGATTTTGATGCATATTGCAAATTACAGTTTTTAAAATAATTAAGTACCATCAAGCTAAAATCTATAACCTATGTAATTCTCAAAAAAAATGTGCAGAATTCATCAAGATTGGTATAATATTGATTGAGTTATGAAGGAACAAATAAACAAACAACTTAAACTTTTCTATTCACTTTCCTCATATACACTTCAATGCTATTTTTATATAATTACTCCTTTATTTTTTTTACATTTTCAACTGTCCTGCAGTCTTCATCAGACCTACATTTAAATATATAATCATATAACATTATTTTATATACATAACTATATACATATTTTTCACATTATTATTTATAATTATATCTAATTTTAATTAATTTTAACTAATTTTACTTTTATGTCTTTTAATTTGTACTTCTTATTTATTTATTATTATTTTTATACACATTCTATTGTTATTTTTACTTCTAATTTATTTATCATTTTACTTTTATTCTTTTATATCATTATACATTTATATTATATATTTAAATGTTGTAGCTCTGATGAAGACTGTAGAACAATCAAAACAGTAAGGAAAATAAAGGAGGAATTATATATAAATTGCATTGAAGTGTATATGAGGAGAGTATATAGAAAAGTTTAATATATACGGAGAAAGATGCAATGAAAGTGAAAAGGAGAAGATAAGAATAATAAACAAACAACTTTCAGATTTATTTATATAATAGATAAAAATGTCATTTGTATCTTTAAGTAGATTTATATAACATGATAACAATTGTGAAAATTTATAAGTGGGTAATGATAATGGCTGGAAAAAAAAATTCAAGTTTTATGTAAATCTTCTAAATGAGATTTATTACTAAAATTGATATTATAAAAAGGCATTATTTTTTTATATAACTGCTACTAGTAATGCTAATTAATAGTATTTCTTTACGTGTTCCTCATTATTATTTCACTATATAATTTTATACATTTGCTTTATATAAATTAAGGCAAAGTTACAGGTTTTCAAAAAAATGTAATAATTATATTGTTGCAACTTGTATATACTCTTGGAGTATAAATCCTTAAAGTTTAATTGTAATTTAAATATGTTATAAGGATTAAAGTGCTGGAAAAAAAGAGAATTAATTTTTAAATTGTCCATAACAAAAAAAAAGTTGTTTATTGCTTAAGTTAGTTATTAACTTTCATTTTAACTTAATGACTTACTTGTTAATTGATTGTCAGAAATTTGTTTGAATGTAACGTATTATATTGCTATTTCTTATAAATGTACAATATTTGAAATTCCCCATAACTGTACTATTTTAGACACACTCAACATTTAAATAGAAAAGGCTCAATTTTTAGCACTGCACTGTCCCATAGCTGCATAATTCCAGTCACACTCCACCTTAAAAAAAACTCAAATTTTAGTACTATACTGAAAAGTGTAGTGCTAAAATTTGAGCTTTCTTTATTTAAAGAGGAAGTGTGGTTGGAATAATATAGTTATGGGATGTTTCAAATATTTTATATTGAATTCACCTAGAATTATGTATTGTTTGCTGTATATATATATATATATTAAAATTTTGTATGTATGTATTTATCATCATCATCATTTTTAAACATTATCAATTAATTACAGGATGAAGATTATAGAAGTTTTATACTATTTTTAATGAATAGGTTTATCTCTTCATACCACAGCTTATCTAATTCATTCATCTTACATATCTTCTTTTCCTAAGTCTTTTTACAATCTTTTGTGAGTTTAAGAATTTCAATTATATGTCTATCATTGTCTTCTTTAATAATATGATTTTCTTTTATTTTAAGTTGATAAAATTGTAAGATTATAATAAATATATATGTATGAAATATTGTTGTATTGATATAATGTACATAAATTTAGTAAAGCTGATGATGACTGATATGAACAGTCAAAACTATCAAGAATAAATAAATATATTTTTCTTTTAAGTGCAAGAAAAGTAAAATATTGTTATTATATGTTTTAAACAATTAATATCTTTAATGATATTAATAACACCTGTTCTTGTCTCAATTATATATTTTATTTATTATCTATTCTTATAAATTCCATCAGATGTTACCTTATACTTAATTGTGTGCTCTGTAATCATGTGCAACTCTTATTCTAAATGTTCAAATTTTAGACCTATATGGTGAACACTGAATGAATACATTTATTATAAAGGTATATTTACATCTTTTAATACATTGTCTATAAAAATATCCAATTAACATGTATATAGGTCAATGAGATTTATAAGAAATATTTTAAATTTATGAGCTGTGATTTGAAGATGATACACACCATAAAAGATAAAAAAAGTGTCTTGATTCATTGTATTTTTAAAACTTAGAATTAGATTTAAAAATTGTATATATAATTTACATAGTCATGGTATAAACAATTTAACTGAATAAAAAGTTCAACGTCAATTATGAATAATAAGCAGGTTGATGTTAATTGTTCAAAACATTAAGTAAAGTATTACAAATAATTTAGTAAAAATAAATACTTTTTTGAAAGAATATACACATATTGCTCCATTGCTGATAGCAAAGATAAAACCATATTTAATATTATTGAATAACTCAAAAAATTACTTAGTTTATTTAGAATTACATAAAAAATGGCAAATTATACAATACAACTATGAGCAAAAATTTTAAGATTACAACAAAAAACAAATCATTGAAACTAATTATTGTGAGAATATGCTGGGGTCAATTATAATAAAACGTATGTGGTTAAGGACTACTGTTAAAGAATAAAAAATAAGTTAAAAAACAAAGACAAAAATTAAAAGCAAAATTGAAAGAAAAAATATTTATTTGATAATAAAGAAAGTTATACTTACTATAATATTTAAAATTAGATTTTATATCTATTGAAGAAAAAAAGACAAACAAAAAAACTTAATGAGCTTCTTATGATGATCAAAAATCATCATTCTCAGAATAAAATTTCATTTGCACCTATATTTAAATTAGTAGCTGAGAAACTGTGAACAGAAATATTCTAATGAATCATAATTCTTACTCATTGCGGTATTAATATAAAGATAACATTATTGAAGCTACAATTATTTATTCACAATAATTACAAACAATTTGAAAACAAAGTTAATAAATCTATGAAAAAACTTAGCTATAGTTTTAAAGATACATTTGATTGTGTTTATGTAAATAATTTATGCTTACAATTAGCAAATATATTACAGTCAATTAAGGATATTTTCTATAAAATATGTTACTCTGTTTCTGAGCATATTGCTGGTTGTGATACTTGGATATAAGAGGTTGTTTCTTGGTTACTGTCACATAATCAACATATAGTAGCTTTTATTACTGCATTATAATCAATTACAGCATGTTTATTAAAAAATAATTATTCTGAGCTTTACCTCTATTTAAATGAAAGGAGAGGCTACATCAAACAGTGACTGTTTATGAATAGATTTGTGCTAAAATTTAATTGATTGGATAAATTAAATAATATATTATTCTAGTTTTAAGCTTTTAATTACGATCCATAATTCACTAATAATTATATTCAATGCTAAATTATATTCTTTTACTCTTAATTAAATTTACTCTATTTGTAATATAGCCTTTATAATTATCTTAAATTCTTTTTATTCCTAATGCTCTGACTCCTCTGGTGTTTTTTTAGTTCAGTATGTATTTCTGCTAAAATATGTGTTAGTATTTTTGTTTTTGGGACTAAGTCTCAGATGGTTTCTATATCAGGAGTGTTAGAACTTACATTGAGTTCGATAATGAACAATTCTTATTTTTGTTTGTCTATGATTATAATACAATGCATTTTAGTATCAGAATGGGCATGTGGTATAGAACTTTATTATTTGTTTAAAGTTTACCATTTTCAGTCTGTTTTGAAGTAGTGATTCTTCTTTTATAATTTGGTTTGAAAATGGACAGATTGATTCTCAGTTATGAGAATGGAGTCACACATAAGAAATAGTTTAGATTCAAATGCTGGAATAATAGAAGTCTAGCTTGATAGAGTTTACAGCATCCTGAATTATTTTTCTTGACAGTTTATTTAGTTTATTGAGTATTCTTTTAACTTAACCATCACTTTCAGGGTAAAACGTGATATAAAAAAAATAACTCATTATTTTTTTCTTGATCAGAAGTATTTCAATGAAAATGGTGTGAATATCTTTAAAAACAAATTGTCAACTGAAACATGTTTAGAGATTAATATATAATGTATGCACATATTTTACTTAAGTCTAATTTGAATATTTAACAAAGTTTCATTATTCATTAAAACATTGCCTTATTTCAATCATTATCGTTTTAACAATTCATTATAACCATAGAACAGAATGTGAATCTGTTGAGATTTTAATTAAGATCAGAAAATGTGTTTTTAAAAAGGCAAATTTATTAATTTAATATTCTATACTATATATGCCACAATACATTTCTTAATATTTTCTTTTTAAAAATTCCTTCAGAAAATAATGTAAACTTAAATAGTGTAGTTATCCACCTATAGTTATTAAATTTTTATATGTATAATTTTCTGCATAAAATTTCATTGTTACATGTTTTGACTTATAAGCAAAAAAATATACTCTTCTGTTTAATATTTGTTATATTTTTTTTTGTACTGAGATTGTTAAAAAACTATATGATCATGCAATAACATAGTTTAATTATAAATTGTAATACTATCCATTCAGGCTTTCCAATAAAAACATGTTCCTGAACATTTTTTGTATTTATTTTGTTCAAGAAAATATATCAAATTTTTCTAAATTAAAGAACCGAATTGTGAAATATTATTTGTTTATATCTATAATGATTACAGGAAAATAATTCTTAGACAATTCAATTTTATTATTTTCATAACATTTTCTTTAAATATATACATAATAATACATACATAAAAATGATATTGATTTATGGTGATAGTAAGATAATTGCCAGAGTAGTTATCTAATAATATAAACAACTGAAATTCATTATTATTATTGTCTTCACAATATCTCGTCTTAATGCATTCGTTTAGTACTTCGATACTGATCTTTATTTTTATTAGAACAAAAATTTTCATCATGATCTGACGCCTGTAACATGTGGCATTTGACTGGCATACGTGTCTTAATTAAAATCGCTCATGATAATAGTCATTAATTAAGCAGATAATCAATCGAATCTAGAGTGGAATTCAATAAAACATTTTTTTTTCTTAATATTTATTATCTAATAATAATTATAATTTTTAACTTCAGTTTTTATTATTCATAATAAATTTTAAAATGGACAAAAAATGAAAGTATTAGTGATTTTTTTTAAAAATAAACAAATAAAAGAACTTGCTTCACACAATGTAGAAGAATTAATAATGAGCGTATGACTTCTATTTCCGCACCCTCAACGTCTAGAAATGGAGACGATGTCGAAGAAGTTAAACTAATTTGATCTAATATTTGAACAAGTAACATGTGAGTGGAGAATAAAATAATAATTTTTTCATAGATTGTTGTTCAGTCTGAAAAAAAATAAGATATTAGATTTCTGCTAACTGATCAGATGCTCCGCGTTCGAGTTCTTTATGCGTCTTTGTAATCGTTCAGGTAGTTTTTTTTTTTAAAGCAAAATGTCCCTTTATTCATTGTAAATATTTTCTTATAAATAAGTTAAATATACATATTCCTTTTTTTAATTTAACAAATATATGTTTGTCAGATTATTGAATTTCATTTATGTACTAAAAAAAATAATATAATATTCCAATATTTCAAATATGTTTCAACTTATTTAACTTTTATAATAAATGTTAATTGTAATAATGTGCTTAAAAAATTAAAGTTTAAATATATGTTGATTATCAATACATATCTAATTCTATATATTTAACTTTATCTATGTACTCATCCATTTTTACATTCTGTCATTCACTCAATTACTCATCTATCAATCTATTTCTCTAATTGTTTATTTATCTATCAACTACTAAGTCCCAAGTTTATGAGGATATATATATAACTCAAAAGACTTTTGAATTATTAAAAATGATTCCTATATTAATAGAGTTAAAAAAAAAAAAACAATTCATCTTTACTAAAGGAATTTTCAAATAGTTTTATTCGATTTTTATTTACTAAAGATCAAAGTAATTTTTTTCCGTCTTTTTTTGAAAAGATTAAAAAAGCTGGAAATAACTATGACGTTAGTATTTTTTTAAATATTTCTACAGCAGAATACTTATCTTTTTTTTTTTTTTTTGTTGAGAATTGAAACCAGTAAATAATTGCTTGGGAATGACATATATGACATCCAAAAAATAAGAGCATTATTTATACATAATATTTATTGTGATTTGTAGAATAATTAAGCTAAAGAAAGTAAATTGAATTTTATTAAAATATACATATTTAATTTTTTTTATATATTTTTTGTAATTTGACACAAAAATATAATATTAGAAACTACAATGAAAACGAATATAAAGCTTTATATATAATACAGAGAGCGTACCAATAGCTCAAACAAGCTCTTAATTATTTAAGTGCGGTATGAGAAAATATTTAAAATCTCTATCGAAAACACTCCCAACTCCAAACCAACTGGTTTTGAGCTTATGGCTCACATCAGTGGAGAGTTAGAATATTCGGACACTAGATCTAAAATATAAACTCAAAAGCCAGCACTTATTTCATACATATATTTAAGTAGAAACTCTGGATTTTTCGGATATGGAAATGTCTTTAAATCCAGCTATCTAACTTAAATAGCTATATGGGGCTGAGCTAAATTCAGATTTACCATATTTTAATAGCCTCAGCATATCCAAAGCATTAAAGGTAAAATTATATTAATCAAAAAAGCAAGTCATATATAACGTGACATTACTTTTATAAGCTTGTAGTTTATATATTCAAATATCAGCCTTTTAAGCTAATTGTGCATACGCTTTGCAAGTGTTAATAATAAATGAATACTTTCTTACCAATACAAGATATAGTATTTATGCAGGATTAAAAGGAATCCTCTTATTTCTATGACTCAAATGCTAATATATGAGCAAATCTGAAGTACTGGCAAGTAAAGCATAAGGATGGAACCGTCACTTTAAATTACTATATATATGATGTCTGAATGAATGACGTGGGTGAAATTGTCTAGAATTTACTAAATGTCATTCCAACTGAAACTTAATCATATGTAAATAAGCATTTATTTTATATAGAGTATGTTTACAATTCTATACATTCAAATATCAGCCTTTTAAGCTAATTGTGCATACGCTTTGCGAGTGTTAATAATAAATGAATACTTTCTCACCAATACAAGATATAGTATTTATGCAGGAATAAAAAGAATCCTCTTATTCCTACAACTCAAATGCTTATATATGAGCAAATCTGAAGTACTGGCAAGTAAAGCATGAGGATGAAACTGTCACTTTAAATTACTATATACGATGTCTGAATGAATGACGTGGGTGAAATTGTGTAGTTACAAAAATACAATACCGAGAGCATACCAATAGCTCAAACACTTATTAATTAAGAGCTTGTTTGAGTTATTGATATGCTCTATGTATTGCATTTTTGTAACTACAAGCTTATAAAAGTAATGCCATATTATATATGACTTGCTTTTTTGATTATTATAGCTTTATATATAATCGTATGAATAGTTATTTAAAATATAATGTGATGTTTAAGTACCAAAAATCATGTTGACCATGATAGTTTCTGAATGGAAATGAGAACTTTTCTAGTATGAAAAGTAATCCAGAAACTTTTAGTTCTTAAATATGAAACTCTATCATTGTACTAAATCATATAGAGTATATGGTATCTTAAAACATAAGTATTTAGCATCACATCATTTTTTCATTTAATTTTTTATTGGACAGTAGTGATATCTCTTTAATTAATTGTCTACTCTGAATATTAAATATGTAATCATTGTTTAATTGATGGTCAATAGATTTCTATGATATTTTGTTGATGTTTTCATTGGTTATCTCTCTACACTAATGAAATTGTAAAATTGTTTGTTTATATAGCCATGCTTTCATTATTTAATGATAATCAAAACAATTCTGACTCTGATTTTATTAAAATTTGGATACAATTATGTAAAAGTATATAAACCAATTGTCATTGATAAAATATAGAAAAGACAAAATGAACAGACACAAGATCAGTAAATAGATTTGGGAATAGAATTTTATTCAGTAAATGAAATGAGTTTTAATCAGCAGATGATTATCTGAAAACAATCTATTTAAACATTCCTTAAAACCTGTTGCACAATAGTTGAATGGTTCAAAAAGACAGTATTATTACAGTCCATATTACAAATTCTATCCTAAGTTAATATGTATTTGAGGAATTCTCATTTTACTGGTAAAAGAATTATAATTTTAGTTATGGTATTAGTGCCAAAACAAGAGTAGGGGTGGAAATAAAAATATTTAATAAAATGAATAAACTTTACTTGATATAATTTTATAAGTCCCAATAAAGAATTAAGACTGACATCAGAATTTCTCCTAGTAAAACTCTTTTTTCAGGAAAAAAAAGATTTTTAATTAAGCAGATTACTGACAATAAAGTTTTTTGAAAAGTAGATCATGAGTAACAAAAAACTGTATTATGATGAGCTTATTCTGACATGTATTGTGTATCTTTTTAATGTTGGAAGTGGCATGGATAATAATATGCATGCTATTTTATCTGTGTTTATATTCTGATTTAGTTTGATAACATTTAAAAATAAAACTTTTTCTTTATTAGATAATATTACAGCACCAATATCAATAGAAGTGCAACACTTTCTTTTTGAGGATTTTCAGCTACCTATATCTCAAAGTTATTGCAATTAATATTAATGGAATTGTAAAATCAAATGATCTAGCTATTAATAAAATATTGCCAGTGCATAGATTGATCATCATAAGCATATTGTTAGGCTGAAATATCAATCTAAAGCAATTTGGATATATCCATGCTAGAAAGCAATAAAAAGTTATTATATTATGTTATAGTTAAAAATCAAAATATAAAAAATATTAATATCAAGCTACTACAATATTGGAAAGATTATAGATTATATTGCTTGAAGATTGAAGTAATTGTAGCATTAAAATGGATTAATCTAAAATAAATTCTTAGAAAATTTGATGTTACCCAGGTTGTTATATATCAAAGTTACCATTTCAGAGTATTAAACTAGTCATATTTCTGCCATATAAAACAGATTTTTTATGGATATAGTACATGCATTGCATGAATTCTTACTGATTCTTTAAGAATTAGTTATTATGCTGGCAGCCATAACTTTATTTGTACAATTTTATGGGTCTACAATAAATATTTAAAACAAAATAGCTGGCAAGAAGTTGTTATATTTAATATTTACAGTTTTTTATTATTATTGTTATTTTTCAAAAAGAACATTTTTTGCAAAATTAATTATAATATTTCCATTTTATTTATTATTTATTTTTTGTTTTAATGTAAAAATAAAATATATATATATATATGAAGTTTCTTTATATGTATTATTTTTAAAGAAGAGTAATTAAGGATTATTCATATCAGTGGCTTGAATACCCTATGGCCTACAAAATAGCCAAAATGATTCTTCTTTTTTGTGATGTTGACACCACATAAATTCACCTAAATGGGTATCCAGGTGTTGTAACATAGTTACACAGTGTTTTGTTATTTGGTCATACCCTATAGTCTTTCAATGTTTTATGCATGCACACCGGTAGCTGGATTCCCAAAATTACATCAGTGATATTATAAATAAAAAAATGAAATAAATAAATAAACTTTCTGAACAGAATTTATAATTGATGTATTAATATTTTAAACATAACAACTGACACATATTTATAACATAAAATGGAAAAAGCAAACAAAAAGCAAATATACTTGTAGGCCTATGAAACTGTATAAATGAACAAAATAGCTGCCAAGCTTGATAGGAAAGATAATACATAACTATTGTTATTAATAATAACTCTTAAAGAAAATGTGACATTTAATATTGGTACTCATCTTTTAGCTAAAGATGCCACTCTATGGCACGGTTTTTGTGCCAAAACACATAAAAATGCTGTTTCCGCGGCCGACACGTTCGAACCCGCGTTTTCTATAATACAACTTTTTTGTTGTGCTACAGAATGCAGGCCGCTATGTTGTGTCACAGTACAGCATATATGTCACATAGCAGCAAATACATTTCCCGAATATCGCACAATTTATAAAATAATTACGGCTTGATGAGAAAGTTTGTAGTTGAATTGTATTGAAATGTTGTTTTCATTGGATTTTTTTTATTTTAAACTATTGAAATGTTCAGATTTTTTAAAGCAATAATTATAATACTTTTTACAATGTACTGTATTGAACTTTTATTTGGGAAAATGTTAAATATCTATGTTTTTATTGAGTTGCAATTAGGTAATGTCAAGTAATGTACTGTTAGTAACATTCCATGAGACAAAGAAGATTCTACCGTCTGTATATTTTTGAAGTAAAAAAGAGCGGTACGAAAAAAATATCCAGTAAGAAAAGTCCAAATATACAGTTTTTTTTTTTGTAAATTTAATAAAAAGCAAATATTATAAACATGTTTAATAAGTAAAGAAGACATTTGTATGTGTTTGTTGTTGTTTAAAAAAGTTGAGTTTCTTTTGTCCGAGTACGGTTACGATTTTGAATTTTTTTATTCTAGCATTACAAACAGAACACTAACCCTAACCCTAAAACTAACCCTAAAACTAATCCTAAAACTAACCCCAAAACTAACCCTAAATCTAATCGTAATAACTTTTATTACGATTATTATTTTTTAGTTAAACAACAACAAAAAAAGTCATAACACAAGTAAAAAAATATCCGATAGAAAATTGATAAAAAAAAAAAAGCCGTAACACAAGTAAAAAAATATCCGATAGAAAATTGATGCAAAAAAAAAGCCGTAACAGAATTTAAAAATTACGATATAAAAAACATGAATCAAATTGTAATTTGTTGATTTTATTTTACATTTATTATTATCATTTAAATTGTATATGTTAATAAAAAATAATATTTAAAAAAGATGATTTTGTTTTGTTTTTATTTTCGCATTACAAAAAAGCACAGAAAAATTATTAAAATCAACGGCCCATGAATGTCCATATTTTATAGTTTTAGTGTGAAAACGGCGCCATCCAACAGCATCTTTAGTTATAAGACAAGCACCTTAATATTTGTCTAAATAATAACAGAATTCTGGAGATTCATAAACAATAAAAACTTTTAAAGGCAGAAATTTAATGAGTGACAAAAACTCAAAATGATTGATGAATCAAATTTCAAAAGAGGTAGTTATTGGTTATTAATACTACTTTAGATTGTTTTGCAATAATATATTAAAATTAGCTTAAGGACCAGAAAAATGTATAATAATATTATTAATATATCACATGGGTCTGTTTTTATATATTAAAAATAGTTTGAACAGATGAAGAGTGTTTCAACCAAGTTTTAAATCATCCATATTAGAATTAAAATAGTTGCTTTGAATTATACATACATTTTATTGACTGTTTAAATTTATACAGAGAAATACTTCTTGAGAAATTTTCTAGGTAATTCACATATAAAAAATTGATGGTTCTGATTACTCAGAAATAAAATATAATAATAATATATTAACTACAAAATGTTTGGGCATTTTTAATGCTATATAATAATTTCTGTTACAGAAAATATGATATTAATTATAATGAAATATAATATTTATCCACTACTTCCAAAGATCATTCAGATATTTTATTGAATATATTGCTTTCAGTCTTTAATTAGTAGCTATTAGAAATTCAGAATAATTTAGAAAAACATAAGGTATTGTTGCCATGAAGTGCAAATAAAAAAATCATGAGCAAAGATAGAATTTGTTCAGGTGTTTGGCGCAATTATAAAATTGAATGTGATAGTAACTTTTATTACACATGAAGATATAAAAAAGTGTCACTGTTAATATTAAAGATAACATGCATTTGAAATGATACTTAATGATATTTGACTGTTTATTCATATCAATATTTTCAATTGTATAAAATGTTTAATATCTATACAATGAGAAGAATAAAAAAATATATAAATACAATTTGCTTCCTTTGCTTATTAAAGTAACCAACATTAAAATTGCATATTGAGTTACAAATATCTTAATTTTATATTTGTAGATAATGTCATTGTTATACAGTACATTTGATTTTGTTCACTTTTTTGATGTATAAATGAAAACAAGAGTGAAAATTTATAACTATCAGTGCTTTCCAGAGATTTTCAAAAAGCTTAGGTTAAAATCCACATGAAGCCTTTTTTATATTTTGCCTACTAATTTTAAGCATTTTACATTTTCCCTGAACATTATATACATTGCTTCAATATATACATTATTAAAAAAGAATATATTTATATTATAATGGTATAAATATAGCTTTACTTCTCACTATATGTAAAATATATAATTGTTAATTAGAGAAGATATTAATTAGTATTAAAGTTTATCGGCTTAACGTTTTCGAGGATCCATGCCTCATATTCATAGCCTTCATAAAATGTATAATAAAATATGCAAATACAAATATTCAAATAAGCTAGTGTTACGTAGCCCATTTCTTTGAGATCTCGAAGCAAGTATCCTTTCTATTAATGGCATGGATGTTTCCATTGATGTAAAATGGATGCCATGCTATATATTATGGTGAAACGAAAGCTACAATCAATACTAGACTGGGTCAACATATTTACACATTTAACAGAGCTCAGAAAAACAGCAACACGTCCTCTGTATTCTTGGAGCATGCTAAACAATCTGGGCACAACTTCACACCCGCCAATCCCATAATATTGTGCTCAGAATCAAATGACCACAAAAGAAAAATAAAGGAGGCATTTTACATCAATGGAAACATCCATGCCATTAATAGAAAGGATACTTGCTTCGAGATCTCGAAGAAATGGGCTACGTAACACTAGCTTATTTGAATATTTGTATTTGCATATTTTATTATACATTTTATGAAGGCTATGAATATGAGGCATGGATCCTCGAAAACGTTAAGCCGATAAACTTTAATACTAATTAATATCTTCTCTAATTAACAATTATATATTATAATGGTACAAAATATAAGTAAAATGGGAAGATGGCAAACTGTCATCATCCCCATAAAAGAGATAATCAAATTAAATATAAAAGAAATATGGTAAATAAGAGCAGAGAATTAGCATGAATAAAACCATAAGGTGCATCTCCAGCATTTCAGAAGAATAAAAATCTTATCAACAATCAATCAATAATCATGAAATTAACAGTCAATATTGTGATTGAATTTAAAGTAGGTACATTATAAAATAGGCTACTTATCTAGCCAATGCCAAACTGAGGGCAGGATATAACAATTATTTAGATGCACATACTTATGTGCTAATCCATCACTCATAATAATAATAAAAAAACATGCTAGGATACAAAAACATGCTGATCATCATCAATGCTCTGGCAACATAATACTATTAATATACCAACCAACTATAAACCTCATTTCTAATGAAAAACAAAGTGCACTAAATGGAATTTAAAGGTGATACCTTTATGCTATCCAGAATTATCAACTGGATGTCCAAATGCAAACAAACTCCCACAATCATATAACTAACTGTTATGCTTTAATATAGGCCAAAAATAAACAACTCTATAAACTGTTACTATGAGCAAGAGATAAATAAATATAATAGCTTATTCTAATTTACTTTAAAATAACTTTATTGTGATGATATAAAAAAACTCCCTCAAAGTCTAAGCTGTATTGAAATCGAGTCATAAACACTGCCAATTCAGATAACAGATAGCTGAAAGAATAAAATCTTTAACACCAAAATACATTTTAAACAATTATTTAATAAACTAATTGATTAATAATTAAAACATTAAATATGACATGATAATATGATAATTTAATTTGATACATTCTTACCAAAAGAATAGTTTCATATTAAAAAAAATAACCACTTGATATTCATTCATTAATTGAATTAACTTTTCCTACACATTGAGTCATTCTCTTTTTAATAACTAAAATTGAAAAATGACTTTTTAATCAGAGATAAAGAGGTAAATTTACTTAATCCTTTGTATAAAATTGGGGAATAAATAAATAAATGAAAAAAACATGGCAAATTTTATAAAAATTAAGTTACTCAAAACACCTCTTTCTATAATTTTGAAAGGAAAGAATTATAAAAGAACATTTCACAAAAAAAATGTTCTCCTAGAATTATTCATTCCTCTAAATCTTTTTATCTCTGCATGTGAATATAATGTGTCCATAAAGAAAAAAAACCTTCTATTATGGTTTTAATTTTCATAGTTTTTTGCATTTATAATTTTCAGTGGTTTCCATATGGGTTTTCTTCTTGATACCTTCTCACTTTCAGGTCACTATAAGACAAATTTCAAATGTTATCCCACACAATATTCATGTGCTTGGAAATATTTTATTTGAATATCCAATTAAAGGTAACCAGATGTGAGTATAATTATAGGTACACTTAAATTTTAAAAGAGAAAGGAGTAATGTATGTGTAATCTTAATTAATTAAAGTCTTAGAAATTAGAAAATGATTATACAAGGATAATAAAAAGGAAAGTCATTAATAAAACATACATAGTTAAAATAGTGCTAAAACTTCAAAAAATATAGTCTGCATATAGTATTTAAAGTCACATCACACATGTGTAAATTCTTCTAAGATATAAGGAGGATAAATTAATAAAATCATTTCTTAAATACCCCATTGAATTTAAAAGGAAAGTTTAAATAGATACTATCCACATAAGCATTATTAAGCAATTTGTTTTGTGATAAATAAGAATTTATATGTATATAATTTTAAACCAAATTTATTATTATTTCGGCAAGGAAAATTTTGGTATAAAGATTACAGCTTAGAAGCAACAAAGATATAGAGTGATGATTTACAAACAATACTCAGTATATATATATATATATATATATATATATATGAGTATTGTTATATATATATATATATATATATATATATATATATATATATGTATTGTAACCATCAACCTTAATCAAGCTTAATACCTTGATGTCAGAGAACTACTATAATCAGACCCACCTTACTACAACCTAATAGACTGAAGGGATGTACCAATGCCTACCACATTGGCACCAAGAACTGTAATATAATTCTTTATAACCAATGGCTTTAATCATTGGGCAGCCAAGAACTGTACCCATCAATCTAACTGAATGCTCCCATCATTGTGGTGCCAAGAACTATAACCAAAAGCATATCATGACATCTATATTATGCACCAAAGACTATAACCGAAATCTGGAGCAAATTACCACAAACAAAACTAATGATATAACATAAAATTGTTATGATCTAATCTGGTCGCAGCCAGGGTATACCATGAAGACCTATCATAGTAGTATGTGAAAATACATTAGACAAATTATAAGTATGTAATGTTATTATTCTTCAAACCTTAATTTGCGATTTTTCATTGCATGAGACCTTATGGCCGACCATGGACAAGATGGTATAATTTGTGGAACTACTAAAGATTATGAATTTTAAAATTACATATATGATTTTTAATACAAATGCTAGTCTATGTAAGACTTTGCAATAATAAATAAACATGGGATATTTGGATTCTTTTCTATAATTTAATAAATATCAATGAGACTCTTGTTATACTGATGAATTACAATTAAAACATTAAGTAAATACATTTAATCATGTCATTATCTGGTAAATCTGTTTATAAGTTTATAAAATCAATCAATTTTGTATCATGTACTCGAATCAATCACACAAAGCTAAAATGATGGAAAAGGTAAATGGGATTTTATTGTACCTTACATATCATAAACTCCCAAGGACAAAAAGCATTCAAATGTTTTTTTTTTTCAAAATATTACTAAACTCTTATATCATGCTGATAAAATATGTACTTCAATGTATGCTCTATTCAAGATATATGATTTCCAATTTTATGAATGACAAATAGCAATGGCACAGTAAGTTTAATTATAAATCAATATTTATTTACAATTTTTATGACTAATAAGTAATTGATGTTTAATGTAATAACTAAATACATAAATAAACAAATAAAATAAATAAATAAATTATAATTCCATTGACTTCCTTCAATAACATATCATAGGCACAGTTTTATAAAGCTTAATCATACATTATATTACAATTTGATGTCTTGAGGAAATTATACAAAAATTCAACATCAAATCATGAAATATCCAATGTATCAGTTCCAGAACCAATAAACCTATACTATAGACCTATAATAATGTAATAAATAATATTATATTTGTAGGATTTAGCTATAATGCTAACGCTAAATAAAAATGAAAATTTAAACTTGAATTCAGATAAAATATTAATTAACAAACAGTTAATTATTATGAGGTAACTTAGATAGAATGTCCTGATACACTTTATGACTTAACTTATAAATTATGCTTATAAATGGAAGAAGATGATTTTAGCAGAATAACCAAAATACTTTTCCCAAACTTATATTTATGAAGTAAAATCATATTCTAGTGGATGCATTCATCTACACATAGGAATTATATAACACTGAGTGCCTTGTGGATTTATACACGATCATAAAGCAATAAATATAATTACACAATTCCGCGGATTAACCACCAGCACAGGAATGAGTGTAAAATACAGAAAGTGGCAATTAATTAATCTGTGGATTAACCACCAGCACAGATTAATGCCTTTTAACATTATAAAGCAATATTACTATTTACTTCATATTTAAAGTGCAAAAATCATCCTCCTCAGTTATACTGACCATTCAAAAAACACTAGCATTTTAGCAGATGTGGGTTCATGCATAATAAAAAGTGTTTCACTAATCAGGACAACTAATATATTAAATTATCTTGCTTAAAATAAAAACATAGCAACAATGTAATATAAATGACATTAGTATAGGAATAGAACTCTGAAAAGACTCATAAGACACTTCATGACAGGTTGACACATATCATAAATTCATTAGTAATTTTCAAGCTTTTTCGCAAGCGCTATTCCCTTGAATAAGTATTTTATTCAATCCCATTGTTTTAATTTAAACCTAATAAAATATAACTCATGAACTGTTCACATACAAGTTCATATAACAATAAAATTAAATTAATTCATTCTTACTTAAATACATGAATTCTAGCAGGTGTGCATGTGACATAAATTAAATTGTACAGCATTTTAGAATAATAAATATGATCCGTGAAATCCATGTAAAAATGTCTTGAACAATAAATACACAAAGTAATAATTATAATTATAATTGAATTCCATAAATATAATTCTATCTATTTGTCTTAGTTATTATAAGCACTTTTAAATTAATGATTTTACGTGGCTCCATAAATATAAAACAATTCCAAAAACATGACATGCAGAGTTTAAATAAAAATGTTCTTCATAAGTTATTAAATTCTACATTTCTATATAAAACTGTTCCAAGTTTATAACATCCAGGCTAATATTTATTTATCCTCATTTAAATTTAGGAATAATAACCAGAGCAAATAATTTAATAATTTCAAATTGACGATAAAAATCAGAAAGTAGTTTTAGTTAATTATCTGAAGAATGTTTCCATTATTCAAATAGTAAAGAAATTAAATAGCAAATACATTACTGGCAGTATATAGTTAAATAAATTAATCAATGCTATTTTATTTTAAATTATAAACAGAAATATTAAACCATGTTAATAACTTTAACATTTAACTTTGATTTTAAACCTCTTCTTTTTTAAAAAGAAAGTTTTCATATCTAAAAAACTTCTGTAATTAAAACATCTATTTAGTGTTGCCAAATTGTAGAATAATAAAATATTCCAAACATACAGAGATTCTGCAATTAATTCTGCTTTTAAATTTGAAAGCTCAGACATACTTTTAAGTGTAAATATTGGAAAATTATTAGCAATTTGATCCACTTGGCTAGCTGACTTGAACAGATTTTTAAATTTAGCACTTCATTCTATTATTAAATACCACAATTTTATGTTTACATTTGTAGAAAACTTTTTGGTAAATCCGTTTACTTATTAACTATTTTTAAAAAATAAGCTTATCATATTTTGCATACATTTTATTCTTACACCATTTTCTTTTTTTAAAACAGCAACCTTATCTCAGACAATCTCTTTAATCGCGCTCTTTTTTTTTTTTTTTTACATGGAAACGCATATGTAATTACTATATATTTTTTCTAATAATTAAAATTAGTTAAACAAATGGTTTTTTAATTCAATGAAAATAATTTCTAAGACTACTTTAAATAAATAAGAATTATTATTATTATTTTCAATCACATTTTACTAAATTTAATATGTGTTGTCAATTTCTAAAAAGTTAAACATATTTTGATAGAAATCAGTGGATGTAAAAAAGCAATCTAAATACATTAAAATAACACAGACATTAAGTAAGGCAAATATTACTTATTCTCTCTAATAAATTATCTTGAATGCAGAAAATAATCTGTTCAAAATGCAAACCAAGCCAATCAAATAACCAAAAAGAAGACAGAAATTTTTATATCAGTTATATCGATCTTTATATTTTATACTAAAATATAAGGTTACAGTTTATATATATATATATATATTAGTGGGACGATAAGCCCAACCAAATATAATCATATATATAATTATAATTTTTTTATTACCCAAATATTAACTCATTCATTGGAATCATCAATGAAAGTTTCTTTGTTCTCATTATACACATCATGATCTGCGAATAGATTTAGAGTTGATATTATATATTTTTTTATTTAAAAGATTTACCATCAATATTTTAAAATGTGCAAAATTTATGATCTATCTCTTTCATCTTTAAAATCATGCAATGTCAACTTCCTCAAAATGAACAGGCTATTTAAATTTCAAAAGGAAAGGTGATACCTATATTTTGTTTAACAAAATTGTGATATTTTATTTATGTATTATTATTAAACTATAATCCATTATAAGTAAACAAGTAATAACATTCAAGCCCAAAATAAATTTTTTTAACTTACTTCACTTTATTATATACTTAAGGGCAAAGTTACATAGTTTATTCTTTTTCTCGATGCAAAAAAAAACATGCATTAGAATTTAATATATCAAAAGACAAAAGGAAAACAAACATTTTACCTAGACAAAATCATTTATTTGTAGACATATATTTTGGTCAGTACATTAAAAATAAGTAACAAATTATATTTTATGTGCATAAATATGTTTATAAAAATGCATATGACTGATGTTTTGAAACATATTTATTACTAATAGTAATCATTTGCTGAATTTGAAAAGTCAAGCATGAAAAAATTAAATGACAACAATGCTAATAATATTCACAACATTTTTTTTTTTTTTAAAAGAAAAAGATGAGCTCAAATATCCTAAACAAAACTCAAGATTCTGGTATTTTTGTTTTTTTTTCTTAAGAATTATTTTAATTTTTTTTAAAAGTCATATTAATAGACATTGCTTTTATTATGGAAATAATGATGCACACTTTTATAAAAAGTTATATAAAGAAATCTTACTGCATGGCTGACTAAAAGACACTTGATGTCTACTTTTCAGACAATTGAAATTTGAATCAGTGGGTTAATATTAATGAAAACATTATCAAAATCGCTCTCAATAAAGTCTATTCTTAATTTCAAGAGAGATGTTAAAATATTATCATTTAACTTTGAACACACACACACATATATATATAAATTAATAACAATATTAAGATAACTAACGAATAATGCTAATACAGAAAGGCAGCATGATTATTTATGAAGGAACGTCAATGTCTTCATTATTATTATTCATTCTTGTTATTATATTTTGCGACCATCTATTGGATTATTTGCTTTATACCTATTGACAAGACTTATCATAAATTCATATTGTGCTTGCATGCATGGTCTTATATCAAATGATAAGAGTCTATCATAATGGATAGAGAAGTGGTTATTCCCTTAGAATTATGACAGGAAAACGGAATGAATCTCATAAAAGTTGAAACTTAAATGCATTTAATAGATGTTCTGTGGTAATTCTCTGGATGGATTATTATTGCAAAATTTTGTTGATATGAAGTCGCATTGCGTTCTAATGTGACTAAGTTACTTCTAAAAGTATCATATCATTATTATTTTATGGTTATTGGATAATTCTCATGAATTGTGAAAGTTAAAATGGGACTAGAATTTCGTTTTCGAATAATCTCATCTAATGAAAGTTTTTAAATTCTATGTTGAAATTTTATTGTATTTATTTGTAAAGTTGTTCAATATTTATATTTCTTTCATAAGAAAAATAAATGAACATAAACACAACTAGGGGAAAACAATAATAATTAATCAAAAGTATAAGTAATTATCTATTAACTATTCTTTAAATATATTATTTAGTTTTCTATTGTATTGTAACACTAACAAGTCATAATAAGTTAAAGAATTTTTATTATTTTATGTCACTTTAATGAGAGTCAAATTATAAATATATATATTTTCTTCTCATTATGAAAGATAAGTCAATTGTTTTCACATCATCAAAGGTCCATACACTTATATACTTTTCCTTTCAAAACCTCATTACTTTATTATATCATTAAACTGATATTTGGCTATCATTTACTAATTGTATATAAATTATTACTGCTCATATAATGAATTACCAATCATGAATATCATTTACTTAACATATTGAGAATACTAATTATAAATAGTACATATATGTAGATCAATAAACTTTAACTAATACATAATCTAAATCTTAACATCTCACATATAAATAAATGAATTGGTATTTAAATTGTTATTGCAGGTTTACATTATTTTAATAAGACCAAACATTTCTTACTAACTGGTTTATTGTAAAAACATATTGGTATAATTTAGAATTTTAGTTTGATTTTAGATAAATAAAGTCTCTATCTCATGGTCAATTCATGTTATTCAACCCTGTTATACTGGTATTATATATATATATATATATATATATATATATATATATATATATATATATATATATATATATATATATATATATATATATATATATATATATATATATATATATATATAGTAATGCTATAAAATGAGAGCAATGAAAGTGCACAGTTACATATCTAAATTGTGGTATCAATTTTTTCATGGAATAAAAATTGAATAAGATACAAAAGAAACTCTTTGGTATGCTCTATGAAATGAGGCTTTAAAATTATAATAGTGGAAAATTCCCAGAGATAGTGACGCTTCAAACCAAACTAAAGATTTGAAATTTATAATGATAAAAGTATTAGGACAAAACAATATAAAGACTATGTTTATATGTCCTGAATTCAAATCCCTAATTTATACTGATACAATTGAGAATAAATAAAAGGAAACAAAAATATTAGCTCTTACTAATGTTCTGTAAATTATAAAGTAATAACTTAAAATAATAGTAAATAAATCACATAAAACATATTATGGATACATGTACAAGCTAAACTTGGTAGTGCTATATCAATTGATATACAAATCCACAATAGAAATAAATGAAAAAGGGTTTATCAGGCTTTTATAAGTAAGATGCTCTAAAATCCATGTTTGTATAATATTCAAAATTTATTGTTCAATGTACATTAGTATTTATTTTTAAATAACCCTTAAACTACTATGTGTAAAATTCATGTTTTATTTAAAATCGTGAAAAATACTAAGCTCTATAATTTATAAAATTTTATTGGAAAATATATTAATAGCTTTGACATTAATGACCACTTATGAAAATGTTGGATTAACCTTTATTAATTATCGAATCCCAGTGTAATGATAATATTTATATTACTCACTAGTCAGATCTGATGTAAACACATTTATTTTTTAAAACATAAATAATGACTGCTATACTTTATATTTGTTAATATAAGAAAAACTCAAAGTTTACATTTGTTAATATAAATAAAACTCATAGTTCAAATTTAATGAATAATAATGGTAATATATTTGCAAAAAAATATATGAATATATTATAGAAAATAAAATTAAAAGCTATATAAGATTGTATATATCTGAACTGTCAAGTGATGTTAGATAAAATATTCATTCATTCCAAGACTAAAGGAAAATATTTATCTCACTTATAAAATTCTGAAATAAATCCTAACTTGTTGCAATGATAATAAACAAAACCTAAACAAGTTATTAAGCAAAAATCTATTTTGTTCATTAATCATAAAATTTAAAGGTTATTGTGATTTTTGTTTGATTAAGTATCTTCTTAAATATCCACTCCCACATAAAACATATGTTAAAATGATCTTTTAAATATAATAGTAGTATTAAATTCTATATAAATCCATGCAACCTGTAAGTAATGACTAAGGTTTATCATCAAAGTTCTGCTTTTTAGATTCCTTTCACTAAGTTCCAGTGTGTGTATATATATATATATATATATATATATATATATATATATATATATATATATATATATATATATATATATATATATATATATATATAATCCATTAAGAGAATCCAATAGTGAGATCATAGTAATCAACAAGAGTGGATTGTGATATTTGAAGTTTATTCCATTAAAATAACAACTAGTAATTTCCAGTAAGGTATTACAGCATATTGATTAGAAGTTATCCTATGTATCCTGATAATTCTGTTTTCATTGACATATAATGAATGTAGACAAATATTAATGTCACTGATTGATTTTATTTAATATTTCAGTTATTACATTTTCCATTTGAAATAGTTATCACTTTTTCCTTCAATGTGTTAATAATCCATAGGTATAAGGTGTATAGAAATACATATACATAGGTTTACATTCTACATTTTATTAGCATTTTATAATTGTATTATTCCACTAATGACTCATTATTCTTGGTAATTATCCTTTGGCACTCACACATATGATTAGGCATATGTGTAGGTATATCCACTTTGAACTTCAGCAAGCATTTTAAAGTTTTATTTTAGAATGCTATAACAAATGATAAATTTCATTTAGCTGTTGTTTTAAACTCCTCAAAAAAATTAACTTTGTTTTCTAGAAAAAACATCAGGTTTTTATCTATCCTCTCATTACATTGTTTTTATTAAAACATTCTTAAAATGTATATACTGCATAATAAAAATATTTATTGTTAATTTCTTTAATTAACATGTAGCATTCATTACAGTGATGGATACACATACAAGAACAAAAGAATAAACAGAATAAGAGAGTCAACTTGATGCAATAACTAAATCATGGTTGACTATTGTAATTAACAATGGAGTCAAATTCATTTGTTTTTAAATTTATTGAATGACTATGCACTTTAAACTGAGATCATTGAAACATAAGTCAGCATCTTAAACAAAATATCTTGTTTAAAATTTTAAAAAAATATTTTAACAGAAAAATATTTAAAAATAAAATAATAACAATGACCTTCAATTTTTTTTTTTTTAAAAAAAAAACTAAAAAAAATAATAATGTATTTGGTTTATTTTTAAAACATTAGTATAAACATCTTTTCAGCAAATATTACATCTCAAATATTGGTGAATTCAAAATCAGCACATGGACATATACGGAAACACACACACACGAAAATGTAATAGTTGTTCAGTTATTTACATCTATTAAATATAGAGTTAAGCAATGTTATTTTAACTCCAAAAATGTAATGTCGTTAAAGTGAACTGACCTTTAAAATAAGATTTCCAACCTATAGCATACAATTTTTTTAAAAAAGAGAATAAAAATAAAACAAATTGTAAATCATTATTTGTATATTGGTGTGTTTAATATAACATAAAATCAGGCATAATAAGATAATAATAGATATAATATCACTTGATAATTTCAATAATCAACAACTTTATAAAATAAATGACTGACAAAGTTAATTTTTTTTATAAAAATATATACAAAGTATGGTCAGGGTGGTACATTACCCCCTACTATGATAAAAATATTAACTTCAATATCTAAGAGTCAACCTACTTAAAATTTGTAGTTGTAAATATGACTCCCTCATCTTTTTATATATCACAACTATTCTTTATCATCTCAATACTATATGCATCCATCATTATCTGAGTGTCACCATAAAATCCAAATTACAAATACTAAGTAATTTAAAATCCTTTTCACTATTTCTCTTATGCATAACAGGAATTAAATAACACTTTAAGAAATTGCATATAGTCTAAAACATACATAATATTGGTAAAAAAAATGTTCATCCAAAATTGTAATTCTTTTACTTAACCTTATATAACTTTACCAAACATTTATATAATCAAAATATTTCACCATTTAATATCATAATAATAATAGTGTTAATGAACCACAACAATACTAAAATATTATACTATAGTAAGAACTTGAAATAATTGTTCATTATGAATAAAATATCTCTGACTCATATCTAATTTCTCAACTACTTACAATAAATTTATTTTCTTAAAATATAGATTAAAATTTTGTAAAATCTCAATAATAATATTAAATGTTAAGTATCTTTTACTAAACTGTCAGTTTTATCACTCTGCCCCTAATAAGCTAGGATTCCCCATAAGACATACTGCAAAACCTTTAGTAATTCATGTTGTGACTGTATAAATTCTCTTACATATTTAAGTACACTACCATGTAATTTTCAGCAATAATTTAGTAAGTGAAACTAACTGTATTTCTATAACTGAATTTCATCTGCTTTTTGTATAACTATACTATTTTATATTTTATAAATATCCCTTTTATCACCATGTTTCCAAAATTATGGAATTTCACTTGAGTAAATCTATTTTAAATATAATAATTATGAATTTTATAAAACACACAAAAGTGAATTCTTATGCTATAAAGAACAATGAACTGATTTTATTAACATTTTTATCAATAGTCAAACAATTTATATTTTGATAACAGAAAAATATTTATATATATAGTATCTATTAAAGTTTTCCTTTTAAAACTTAATGGAACATTCAAAAAACAAATTGTTTATAAAATTATAACAACTTCTCATAGCAAAGTATTCAATCCTTCAATTGGATATAAAATTATATTCTTATAACACTCAAAATAATTTGGTTTTCCTTGTTAATATTCTATTTTTTCCTATTATTAACTGAACATTTATAAATTTAAAAATATTTTTTTTACATATCATCATCATCATTATTATTATTATTATTATTATTATTATTATTATTATTATTATTATTATTATTACTACTACTACTACTACTACTACTATTGTTATTATTATTATTATTATTATTACTATTGTTGTTATTATTATTATTATTATTATTGTTATTATTATTATTATTATTATTATTATTGTTGTTGTTGTTATTATTATTATTATTATTATTATTATTATTATTATTATTATTATTATTATTATTATTATAATACTATAGATTCATGAGGAGCCATGGGCTTTAAGCTTTGGGCATTGAAGGTGCACTTTTCACTTTCAGAAATTTCTGAAAGGCATTCTCCCTCATTTTTTTAAGTCCATGTACACACTTTGAAATTTTTTTTAAATGTATACTTTTGCATGTTACTGACCTGAGGAGTTAAAACCTGAACATAATCACTAATCTTAAAATTAAATGGCTTCTTAGAACCATTATTTATACTTCTATATACAATTTCCCTCAAATTCTTTTGTGCCTCTATAATATCTTTATCATGGTTGATTTCTTCTTTCTCTATAATGGGCAAAAGAGCCTTTTCTATTATGAGTTTATTATTACCAAAATGAAGACAAATTGAAATAAATTTTGTAGACTCATTCTGAGGCATATTGACATAATTGACCGCTTTTTTGAATTTGTTGATTGAATCATTATAATTATCTTTAAGATATACCCTAAAAAATCTTCCCAGTGCTTGCACAACCTTGTGTGGGATAGGTTGTGAGTTTCAAGTGGAACTTAAAATATGCCTAATATTCTGGTTGTGCAACTGATTTCTCCACTCTTTAGAAAAAAAATTGCATGGTCATTGATGATAGCTTTAGGTTTTCCAACCAACATAAAATTGTAATACTTGTAGATATCTTATCATATTTCTGGCATTAGCATTAGTTATTAGTTACAGGATAGGCATTAACCAATTTTGAAAGCACATCATATGCTACAAGAATAAATTTATATTTTTTGAAAGATGGCAAAGGCCCATAAAAATCAATTGCCAAGATATAATTTGACTCATTGGTAATATAGGCTGCAAAATGCCTACATATAAATGGTTGACATACTTTGATTTGAGACAGATTTCATAGTATATTAAACAATTCATTATGGTAGTATACATTCCAGACCAATAAAATATCCTATATATGACATGCCCTACTTTCTTAGGCCCATAATGTTCATATAAACTGTGGATATAAAACATCAATTTGCCTTTCAGTCTCTTGAGTAACAAAATACTCCAAGATTTTCATCATTCTTTCTTGTTTGATAATATACTATATTCTCAAGCATTTTATATCTAGATATTGACTTATCCCCTATCATTTTTCTAATACCCTTATACTTCACCTCTGCAGATAAATACTCAAAAATAAATTTTAGTTTGCTATTCTGTAACTGGAAATTCACTAAATCTATCAAATAATTTTCTATATGATGATCCACTTTTAAAAAAATAATTGCAATAAATGTGTTGTCCATATTTATATGATTTGAGTCAACTTTAATTGGGTGTCTAATTAAAACATGTGCAACCACATTGTCTCCAATCTTTACAATATTGTACTTGGTAGTCAAACTGCTTCAAGAACAGACTACATCTGATCAGCCCTTCATTATTCAGATAATTCCGATTTAAAAAATCCAAATTTTATGGTCTGTGATGTCAACAATTTTAGACCCCAAAAGATATTGTCAGAGTTTCTGAAATGCCTACATTTTTTTCCAGCTGTGATAAATGCAGTTCAGTAATTCATGTGGTCTTTTTTCCAAATCCAATTGAAAAAAAAATTACACCAGACAGTAACTGCTGCTATCAGGCTGCACGTGAATTTTCCCCCTAAAACCAGAATAATACAAAAATTGGATTTGATATTATTAAGCTTGATGGAATGGCTTTCTGTCCATTTCCATCTATCATCATTTTTAAGTAGCTTAGGCAGGTGAATGGTATCATATGCAAAATTTTTGTAAAATTTGTTATAGAAATTACAGACACCTAAAAACTGAACACAACTGCTTTTTTATTTTCTGGTATTAAAAAGTTTACTATAGCATAAATTATATCAAGATGTGGTTTCATCCCTTCATTCTCTACAACATGCCATAATTTTTTTTACTGCTATTAGACTTTTCTTTAAATTAATTTTTATATTTTTTATCTAGCATTCCTTAAAAAACATAATGTAAATCAGTGGTCTTCAATCCTTGGTCCACAGACTGGTTCTGGGCTGCAGAAGTTTTCTGCTGGTCTGTGGTAGACTGGCAGGAAAGTTTGTAATAACAAAATAATAAGAGTTTAAACTTTTAATTAATATAAACAATTTATATTTATTTTTTCATCTCATTTTTACCCAATTAAAAAAAAGAAACAGAATGAGAACAAAATCTAATCAATCATACATAAATTAATTTGTTTTTCTAGTTATCACGGATGTTTATGGGGAGAAGGGGTAGAATTAATTTTTTTATTATTTTTCTAAAAAAATTTTAAATTAAAAAAAAAGTTTTTATTATACAAACTATATATATATATATATATATATTTATAGTTTGTATATATATATATATATATATATATATATATATATATAACTTCATCTTGTATATTTAACATTAAATACAGATATTACAGTTATCATAATCATTGTCATGTAATTACACTAGCTGTGATATTTCCCAACATTCAGGTGAATAACATTTTATTTTTGCATGTTTTAACAATGAAATAATAAATGTAGCAATGCAGGCACATTAATGAGAATGATTGTTATTGTACTGTTTTCTCTAACAGTATGACTGTCAACTTGAGGAAGAGGGTTCAACATATGAAGATAAGCAACACCAATACTTTGATCAGTTATAACAATTATTCTCATCTAAGGCTAAGCAGTTTACATCTTTAGGAAAAATTATCCATTGACTTCTGCCAGGCTGTGAAACCTTATCCTTATTTTTGCTGGTCTGCAAAACCTTATCCTTATATTTTTGCCAGTCTGCAGGTGTAAAAAGGTTAAAGACCATTGATCTAAATGATGTAAATGCTTTGAGATGTCATTTGAGGCTCTGACAATATCATCTACATAAATAGTAATAATACTTTTAACCTCATATGATAAGGCATATAATCATCTGATTAATCCAGATTCACTGTTAAATAAGCTACAGGGCACCCTTTCAAATACATATGAATGACTTTGATACTTAAAAGCTGTGTATTTTTGATCATCATGCAAATACATCTGCCAATAACTTGTGATTAAGTCCATAATTGTGAACACTTTGTCCTTAAATTGAATTAATAATTTTTTTATAGTAGGAGGAACATCCTTCTTCAAAATTGTCAATCAATTCATAAATACAGCATCTAAGCAGATTCTCACTGAGTCATATTTCTTTTTAACAGTGACTAATAAATTATTATAAGTTGAAGGAATTTTTCAAATGATTTTCCACTCATTCTTTTGGTTAAATTGCTTTCGTACATCAGCTTGATACTGATATGGAGCAGGATAACTCTTACATGAGAAATGATTATAATTCTTTAAGTGTATTCCTTAATGATGTCAGGCAACCTAAAACATCTTTGTATGAATATAACATCTGAAGTAATTTATTTTTTATATTATACTACTGTTCTAATCATAAGATGCCTGTAATTTAGATTTTATGTCCAGTTTAGTAGATATATCTTGGATGCTTAACACATTACACTTTTGAAGGAGCATCACACAATCAAACTCATACCTCTCCTTTTTACATCTTCACTGTTGAATTAAATAATTAATCATACATCCATATCTATTCATAAAATCTGAACTTATAAAGCTTCAGAAATAAGCCATGTAATGATTAGAAATAAATGTTAAAATACAACAGAATTAGCCTGTATATTAAGCCATATTTTCTGGGTGAACAACGTAGCTTTATGCCCATTAGCTAAAGAAATATGCATCTATTTCAAATCAATACAGGAATCAGTGAGTCTATTTCCAGAATTTTATTAATGAATTCTACTGAACTGAATGATACCTGACTTCCTATATCTGATAAAACATTCACTGCAATTCTTTGTAATGAAACATTGATTTCTGATCAACTGCAGAAACTGTAACACTTTTGTAATTGCTCAGATTCCAAAACAATCAAAATGAAATTTATTAAATTCAAATAATGAGTGAGGTCATCACTTTCCAAATTCATAACATCATTAGACTCCTCCAGTGGGGACTGTTCTAATGAGGCCTATCCTAGTTTAATGCCTGAAATTTAGACCTGGCTCTTAACACTTTCATACTAGTATTCAGTGAATGGATCACAGAATAACTTTCTGTGTCAAAGGCATCCTTTTTAATTTGCTATCACTCCTATTATTATTGGGGATTTTACTGTTCTGATAAATTAACCTTTTATTAATATGAAACATATACATTTTGTTATTTGTACTACATTGATTTTGCTCTATCACTATATGAGATACATAGTAAGTATTATTTTCCTTTTTTATCTTGTAACTACTTGCTGAATGTGCCTTATTTGCCTACAGAGTGCCTATATTCTTGACACTTCTTCAACTGATTGTCTATCAGGATGTAGTTTGTCCAATATGTTTAGCCAAGTTTCACTTTGTGATCTGGATTATTTGATTTTTTAATAACAAAAATGCAGTCATTGTTTTTAATTTAGCCACTTGCCTATAAAAAAATTGGATGTAGTTTCCTTTGTTTGGAGTGTATTTATCTTGGCTAATATGATATTTAACATTATCTTGCCTATTTTCACTCCAAAAACTTCCACTAATGCTATGCTGATGAATAGAGATAATTTCCTAAATAGTGATTTTTTCTGTTTCACTTAATCTACTCAAAGAGAATAGCTCCTCAAATCCACCTAAATATTCTACTGAATTTTTATCAAATTCTCCCTTAAGACATTTAATGGGAATAAATTTAGTTATGTTAAGTTTGACCTCTGTTGACTATTACTAAACTCATTTTCATGACTAATGGTACTATCTAATGACAAATGCACTATTTTATCCTGGTTATCCTCTGCATGATCATTCCCTAAATATTTTTTTCTCTATGTGATGTATGTTAATAATCTCCTACTCAAGAATTCCTCTTCTGTCCATCATAACTATCATTTTTAACATATTATGTTTGATGACTAAAAATCTGATTGTTAAAACTTTCTTTATGTATCCTTAAACACTTCTGTATTTCTTGGATAATTGCCTTGCTATTATTTTCAAATCTGTCATAAATAATCTCTTCCTGATTTTTCTTAATGCTCACTACTTCTCCTTGTTTTATGTACTCTCCACTAACTATATGGTGACTGACAATCATTATATTACTCTGAGTTTTTATAAATTTTTTCTCTAACCTTTTTATTTCATTTTCAGATTTTAACTAGTTTTTAAAAACTCTTTATATGCAGTACTTGATTTTATTTTAATGCCTTCAAATTCCATCTGAATATAGTCTACCTCTATGTATTTTAATTCTAAAATCATCCTTTGGATTTTCAAGCTTATTGACTCATTTTATGACACTCTTATAATTTTTTTGAGCTATATTAATCCTATCATCTAAATCTTTAAAACCATTTTCAACTTTATTCTGAGTCAAGTTTAGCTTATTTTCATCCTTTAATTCTTTAAACCTAGTAATATATTTTTTCTTAGATTGCCTCAACTTAATGTTTAAATCATATGCAAATTCTTTAAACATTGTATTGTAATGCATTGAATTTGTTGCTGAACTCATCTTTTATTTCAAAAATTTTATCAGAATCTTCTAGTTTTTTATTTAACATTTCGAAATTTTTATCATAATTTTCACTAAATCTCTCAAGCATTTTAATCAGATTTTTCAAATCTTTTGAAAATCATCTTCATCATATTTGACATACACATCTCTGGCACTACTTCTAAATTAGCGCCCTCCATAGTTATACCTAATATATATATGGTTGATAAAGATTGTTAATGAAACAATAGAAAATACTTCCGGTAAAGAATATATTATTTAATTTTGAATACTCTGTTAAATAAATTTGTTTGAATTATATATATACAAACAAAGCTTATTTATTCAAAGTATAACAAGCAATACAAACATATTTATATGATTAAATAATATTTATTTTACTTTCCAGACAAAGTTTATCAAGTGAGGACTTTTGAGAGAAAAATCATCCCCACGTATTTCTAAAAATATACACATGCAACTATGTCTCTAACTTAAACAAGTGCCAAAAATTTTTTTATTCTACTATTAAATTAAAAAATTTACATCAAGAATTTTATAAAAAATAAGTACATATTAGCAAAATACATATCAGATTTTTATTTCATAGAGTTATGGATTATATATATTTTTAAAACCATCAATAATATTTCCATTATTTAATACTTTCTTTTCTTTACACACAAAATACTTAAATTCTATTAAACCTAGTCTCAAATACAAGTGGTGTATAATTGAGCCAAATGTATGGCCATCAAAACTATAATATTATAACATGAGGACAATGAAAAAACACTGTTATGTATCTAATTTGAGATACCAATCTATTACAGAATAGAAATTGAATAAGATGCAAAAGAAACATTTTGATTATACCCTATTAAATGAGGCATTACAATTATAGTGGTGGAAAATGCCCAAGAGATAGAGACGCTTCAATCCAACTAAAGTTCGAATTTATAATGATAAAAAAGATTAAGACAAAAAATATAAATAATGTGTTTATAATTCCTAACTTTAAAGCCCTAATTTATATTGATGCAATCGAGAATAAATAAAAAAAAAGAATGCTAGCTCTTACTAATGTCCTCTAAATTATAAAACAAGAAGTTAAAATAACACAAACTAAATAACATAAACATATAATAAATGTATGCACAATCTAAAATTGGTATTGGTATATTAATTAATATACTAATACATAATAGAATTAATAAATAAGGGTTTAGCCGGTTTTTATAAATAAGATACAATAAAATCCATATTGGTATAATATTAAAAATTTACTGTTAAATTTACATTGGTATTTATTTTTAAATAATCCTTAGGCTGCTGAGGGTTAAATTCATGTTACATTAAAAAGCAAAACACTAAGCTCTGTAATTAATAGGATTTTATTGAAAATTTATTAATAAATTATTTACTGAGGCTATAACCTTGAGAATATGCATGTAAAATGCGATAGTAGGGACCTCTACAGATGTTTAACCACAAGCTTATGAAAGAAAAGAGGGGAACCCTTCTTTACTTCAACCTACTTTCTATTTAAATAGGTGAAGCTGAAGCGGTTAGATCTGCAAGCGTGAAGCTATTCAATACTTCACTGATTAAGTCCACATTTTTTATTACACACAAATACTCAAGAAATCTTTCGATTTACAATGAGACAATGGAAAGATTTTATAGTTAAAAATCTATTACAGTAATTTAAAGTTGTAATTATAAATTTATTAAATGCACATTGATTACATAAGTAATATTTACTGAGGCTATAACCTCAAGAATATGCATGTAAAATATGATAGTAGGGACCTCTACAGGTGTTTAATCACAAGCTTACATTATGGAAGAAAAAAATGGAACTCTTCTTTACTTCAACCTACTTTCTATTTAAATAGGTGAAGCTGAAGCAATTACATTTGCGAGCATGAAGCTATTCAATACTTCACTGATTAAGTCCACATTTCTTATTACACATTAATACTCGTGAAATCTTTCGATTTACAACGAGTCAATGGAAAGATTTTATAGTTAGAAATCTATTACAGTAATTTAAAATTGTAATTATAAATTTATTAAATGCACATTGATTATGTAAGTAATATTTACTGAGGCTATAACCTCAAGAATATGCATGTAAAATGCAATAGTAGGGACCTCTACAGGTGTTTAACCACAAGCTTACACTATGGAAGAAAAGAGGGGAACCCTTCTTTACTTCAACCTACTTTCTATTTAAATAGGTGAAGCTGAAGCGGTTAGATCTGTGAGCGTGAAGCTATTCAATACTTCACTGATTAAGTCCACATTTCTTATTACACATTAATACTCACAAAATCTTTCGATTTACAATGAGTCAATGGAAAGATTTTATAGTTAGAAATCTATTACAGTAATTTAAAGTTGTAATTATAAATTTATTAAATGCACATTGATTACGTAAGTAATATTTACTGAGGCTATAACCTCAAGAATATGCATGTAAAAAGCAATAGTAGGGACCTCTACAGGTGTTTAACCACAAGCTTACATTATGGAAGAAAAGAGGGGAACCCTTCTTTACTTCAACCTACTTTCTATTTACATAGTGAATCTGAAGCAATTACATTTGCGAGCATGAAGCTATTCAATACTTCACTGATTAAGTCCACATTTCTTATTACACATTAATACTCGTGAAATCTTTCGATTTACAACGAGTCAATGGAAAGATTTTATAGTTAGAAATCTATTACAGTAATTTAAAATTGTAATTATAAATTTATTAAATGCACATTGATTATGTAAGTAATATTTACTGAGGCTATAACCTCAAGAATATGCATGTAAAATGCAATAGTAGGGACCTCTACAGGTGTTTAACCACAAGCTTACATTATGGAAGAAAAGAGGGGAACCCTTCTTTACTTCAACCTACTTTCTATTTAAATAGGTGAAGCTGAAGTGATTAGATCTGTGAGCGTGAAGCTATTCAATACTTCACTGATTAAGTCCACATTTCTTATTACACATTAATACTCACAAAATCTTTCAATTTACAATGAGTCAATGGAAAGATTTTGTAGTTAGAAATCTATTACAGTAATTTAAAGTTGTAATTATAAATTTATTAAATGCACATTGATTACGTAAGTAATATTCACTGAGGCTATAACCTCAAGAATATGCATGTAAAAAGCAATAGTAGGGACCTCTACAGGTGTTTAACCACAAGCTTACATTATGGAAGAAAAGAGGGGAACCCTTCTTTACTTCAACCTACTTTCTATTTACATAGTGAATCTGAAGTGGTTATATCTGTGAGCATGTAGCTATTCAATACTTCACTGATTAAGTCCACATTTCTTATTACACATTAATACTCACGAAATCTTTCGATTTACAACAAGTCAATGGAAAGATTTTATAGTTAGAAATCTATTACAGTAATTTACAGTTGTAATCAATGTGCATTTAATAAATTTATAATAAATTATTTGTAAAATTATAAAACAAAATACTTCTAAAACAAAAGTACTTTATTAGATCTATTTATTATATACAAATAAAAAAATAAGAAGAAATGGAAAAAAAATAAGACATTTTTAAAAAAAATGAATATCAACAAACATAATCTAATAAATCATAAATAATGTACTAAGATGCAGCTGAGGAGAAGTTTATAAATTTGAAAAACAAAAACAAAACTAAGGCTAAGCACTTTTGAGAGTTGATTTTTCTCATATTCATAACGGAAAAGCTTATAAAGTAATGATAAAGAAGTGCAAGTTTCTATGTGTAAAATGGGGGATATTTAGATTTATGTGAAATAGAAATATATATTAATAAAATCAGAAAGTCATTTTTATGGTGAGAGATAAGGATGGATCTTTACAGTTGATGGAGTATGCAGAGTTAGCTACATAGTATGCCTATCTGATCTTCCACCTGGAGTTGTCTCTCTTGATATATTGAATGGTTGCACATGATGGGATGAAGAGATGTCCTGTAAATTTTTGATGTTTGAACAAGACCAGGCTACACTCTGGCTTGACTGTGGATTTTTGTATGCGTATTGGTGCTGTAACACTCACATGAACAAAGACACCTGGGACTTTCTGTAATAAATAGATTTGCATTGTGTCTGGGAGCATTGAATTTAATATACTATAGAAGTGTGAGATCATGTTCAGTCTATTCTTTCAGTTGTTCAAAAGTCTGTTGGTAGAAAGTGGGTGCAAAATGCAAGGTGATAAAGTGGGAGAAAATATTTTATAGAATGTCTTGGTGAATGTAGAGATATATGGTAGAAGTAATCATGGCCTGTGATCGGAGAGGGAATTAAAATTAACCTTACTATAAAATTGCTTTATTTTCTTAATTAGAAAGTGATGTTTAAATTCAACAGAAGTGAGATCTTTGATATATGATTATATGTTAGCTTGTTGAGTGGATTCATATGTATAAAAAGCTGCAGTTAAGTGTGATTATAGCTCAGTCTTTTTCCAGAATTCCACAGGACATCTTTTCATCCCATTTTCTGCAATCATTCAATATATCAAAAGAGATGACTCCAGGTGGAAGATCAGAGAAGTATACTATATAGATAACTCTGCACACTACATCAACCATAAAGCTCATCCTTTTCCCTTTCCAGAAAATGGCCTCTCTATCGAACAATTATGCTTCTATTTTACATAAATTTAAATATCCTTAATTATACACATGCAAATTTACACATCTTTTGCATTATCTTATAACATTCTCCAGCTATAAATATGGAAAAAATGAAATAAGCTCTCAGAAGCACTTAGCCCTAATTTTGTTTTTGTTTTTCGAATTGATAAACTTTTCTCTTCAGCTGCATCTTATCATATTATTTATGATTTATTACATTTTATAGAAGTGGAGTATAACGTTTATTTTTTAACAAACATAATCTATAGATCAATCTTTCAACACAAACTATTTTATAAGTATTAACCAATAACAAATTGTAATTAAAAACTGTTAAAGATTTCTTACCCAGAAAAAAAAAATTAAAATAATAACATATTAAGATAAGTGTGTATTATAAGTTCATTCAAAAAATTTTAAATATGGTTTGTCTTATTTTTTTTATTTACAGTAGTGCTTTATTTACCTTTATAAATTTATTATCATTGGGTTTTTTAAAATAAATGATATTGTTATGAGAGATGAATGAAAAGAATTGTGCAATTCTAAAAATATTAAAGAATAAGGATGATTTATGTAATATGAATTTAATAAAAGTGGTTAATAAATACTCCATATCAATATATATATATATATATACAACCCAAAACAGAATAAATAATGTCCAGTAATACTGTGAAATAAAAATAAATAAAACAATATATGGTGTGAATATAAGCTGAATAAATAAACTTGTAGGAATAGGATTCTAAAATAACAAATTTTGTATTAGCTGTTAAAAGAAAAAAAAATGTATAAATAAGCTCTTATTGAGAACATATCTGAGATAGTGCAACTTTTTGTATGCCATAATACATTCTTCTTATTATTTTTATGAATGTTATTTCAATAAAAAATTTAATCGTGAAATTATATGCTTAATAATAAATAATAAAATGATGACTGAAAATTATTATTTAATAAAAAAATAATTATTATTATATTAGTTAGCATTATATGAGTTAATTTTTTTATGTCTACAATTAAATCAAATTTATTTATATTGAAATTTTGATAGTTTTATTTAGTAATTTTAAACAATTTAAATTTTATTATTATCCTATTTACAAATAAAACATTATTTGATCATTCCACATGTGTTTCAAAATTAGTTTATATAAGGAATAGTATTTATAAATAAAATAGTATCTCATCTTTATTTGTCCTCCTTTCCTTATTACAATATATATATATATATATATATATATATATATATATATATATATATATAATAAAACACACACACACACACATATATATATATATGTAAAATTTAAACTATAATATTGTATTTACCATTAAAATTATATATATATATATTGTAACTGGTCTGTTATATGGCACACAATAATATAGTATAAGTGCACAAATATATATAAAGTTGAAAGAAAAAGTAGAAATAAACACAGACATAATTTTTTATAGATTTTTTTACATTTTATTTGGAATAATAATGACTCTAAAGAGTTAAACAATTCTGAATTTAAAACAGAATTTTATTATATACTTAAAACATTTAGAAAGATTTAAATAAATTAATATATATTTAAACAAAATACCATGCAGATATCATTATAAATTATTTATGTCTAAAGAAATAAAATAGGTACATGATTATTCCCTTCATCAGTAATTTTTCAGATATCACAATTTTAAAATAAAAAGAAAAGTTTAATATTAACTATTTCATGGATCTTTTGAAATAATGCTTGTATATATTTCTTTTATCTATTTTTAAAAATCTTTGTAGATTAAAAATTTCAAATGATTAAAGTAAAAACATGTAGATCACATCTTTGGTAAAATTTCAGAGTAGCTTTCAAAAGTAGCTTATAATTAAAAGTGATATGAAAAGATTAAAATTTACTTTTATCAAAATAAAAGATTGGACTTAAAAAAACTCTGTTTTCAGTTATTGTGTTTTTATCACCTCAAGATTAAAAAAAGATTAGGTTGAAAACAGCATACAATGTGTTTTTATCACCTCAGATGATTCTATAAATGGGCTTATAAAAATATCAGTTCAGTTTGACTTGCATTTTTTGTAAGAGCTGGACAGAAGAGTCTGGTTTTAATATTTTAAGCAGGTGGTCAAATTGGCCAGCTGCAATGGTTGGATACTAAATTTTTTTGAAGACAGTTCTTGTTTTAATATTTTTGGTGAAGTAGGTTAGCTAATGGCTAGCTGCAAAGTGTGGCTAAAATATTTTGTGAAGAGTTAGCTGCAATTTGTTGATAACTATAGCAGAGAGTGGCCACAATAAAGCTAGTTGCAGAGATGGCTGGAAGAATTATGCAGAGGACTGCCATGAAGATATAAGAATGCAAGGAAGCAGCTTCCCTAATTTACTGCTGATATTTTGAATCATGAAGCTGACCCACTTCTATATTTACTAGTCTGCTTAAATATGGAGCAGACAGTGTGCTGACTTGAAGTCCGCAAGTCCAAGATACAAAAGAGAACCTAAATCAAGACCAACTTACTTGGATTATAACTTACTGATTATGACTTTAAACCATCAATTGATGAAGTATTATATATATATATATATATATATATATATATATAAATTGATGGTTTAAAGTCATATTTATATATATATATTGCTGTGTCTATATCCAAAAATGGACAGATAAACATATTTACAGTGAGATGTATTTTTTAATATTTTTTAAAAAGACAGTATAACTTAGTAATTTAAAGTGAAACAAAGAAATAAATTTTGTTTGAGTTGAAATTTATCTATGTTATATATAATAATGAAATTTTAAATGATTTCTTTGGTCTGAAGTGACAGATATATAAAATGATCTTATTTTTTATTTATTAAAGAAAAAAAAGAGATATTTTATATTTGGAGACCTTGATAATTAATTAATCAACACATACATTTTTAACAAAAATTGTCTTTATTTAGTTTGAAAAAAAAACAAGCTGTAATATAATTTAATAACTGATGTTAAATTATATTTATATTTAGTCAATATTAACAATTGTGAGACTCATCTATCCTATTAACAAGATTACCTAAACATTCCTCCTTATTCAGTGTCTAAATACTCTCATGACTAACAATAATACTTAAATAAATAGAATAAAACATCTATAATTATTAAATTTAATTAACCTACTTATTAAGTTGGATTATCAACTGATTGTACATTGATCTTTTATTATTATTCCTTTGTAAGATTATTATTAAGAATAACCATAATAATAAAAAGATACTAAGGAGATATTAGGACTATCATTGATATTAATTAGATATTTATCATACCTATAAAATATCAAGAGGGATTTTGCTTAACACTATAGATAGAGTGACATTTTAAAGATGACTCATAACATTTTTCTACAATTATAACTATATCAGTATTTTATTTTATGGACTATTATCGAATAATAAATTATTATTATTTATTTAAACTGTAATCATTATGTCAAACTTTAAATAAAAACTAATTCCTAATATGATTTATTAACAATAAATATACTTTACTACATTTGCAATGTATTTGAGCTGTGAATAATGTGACCAAGCAGTTTGCAATAATTTAATATTCAATTTAATAAATATCTACCTAGATAATTGTAATACAATGTATTATACTGTATCAATTTTTCTTCCAAATTTCAAATCATAATTTTGGTTAATCTGCATATGACAATTAATACTCTTTGATACTGATGTAGTGATGATGATTCCTCACAATGCAACTTTATACACTTAGTGTAACTTTAATATATTAATTTTAATAACATCTTATGTGCAAAGTTTAACAATGTAATAGAATTAATAAATAAATATAAAATAATGAAACATTTATAGAACAATACAACAATATAATATAATAAGATACTTAAAAGAATTAAACATTTATATTCACTTTACTTGCAATGAGCTATTCAAAATAAAATTTCTTGATAATACAATCAAATATTACGCATATTGAATTTTGTTACTTGTACTAGAAAATGATGTGTGTTTCCTAACAATCAATTCCTTTTTTAATAACCACCCCTTTTTTATTAATTACATTTCATAGATTGCAATGAAGCAAAAAAAATTAAAAAAGATGGATTGATATTTTAGTCTTAAGTGAAATAATTTTATTATTATATTATGACTAATTACATTTTATCTGTGCTTATTTTATGATATTAGCCATTTGACTTCTCCCTTTACCTTACTTAATTTTCTTATTGATTTATCACTCAATGATATCATAAAACTACAATAAATACCCTTTATCCTTTGTCATATCTAATCTCAATATTTATCTCTTCATCCACTAGTCAATATTTACCATTAAGAATCTTTGCTGAATGTATATGCGCGACTCTCTAGTGCTAATTGCATCGAATAAAAAAATATTTATCCCAGTCTTATCTAATAATTTAAGTCATACTTTCTGATTTCAAATTTCTATTTGTCTTATGCCTGCTCATGAAGACTCATAAATTAAAATTCTCTCACTATATTATAATGCTATTACAAGATTAATAATTCAACATCAGATCAAATTTTAAATATCACTGTTTGTTATTTAATATTTTACTGGGACACACCGTTTATTTGCATTAAACTTTCAATAATGTTATACTGAAATCAATTATGAAAAACAAACTTATCAAACAGTAAACTTTCGGTAGCACTAACTCTGTCAAAAATATTGAATTAAGCATTCTGTCATTTGCATTATTCTAAACTTGTGACTATTTAAAATTTTTGGAACAATAGCAAATAAGTTAGACTTTTGTCTGGATGACTAATTTAAGCTTTGTTTGATGTCTTATTGGATAAAGTTAGTTCTTCTGGCAAATTTAATATTAGGTGAATTTATATTTACATATATCAGGATGCAACCATGTCAAGTGTGTATATTAGTAAGTAAAAAAAAACGAAGTGAAGAGGGTAGCATTGATATCCACAATCATACCAACACATTACTATAAGAATTAATAATTGTTTAACTAAAGTTAATAATTACCTTGTCTTTTAAACTTATAGTCTAATTTATTAAACTTTGGCCATCTAGATATCCCTGAGATGTGTATATCTTGGGATATGGAGGTATATGTATATTAGTTTAACTGTACAATATTAGTTTAATTAATTTACAATTCTAAAACATTTTAAAAAAATTGAAAAATAAAATAGTAGTTGTACATATATATTTTTTTAAATTCTTAAAAGTATATATTTATAGAACATATCTAATATTTTTGCTTATTCTGTAGAACACACTTTTTTATATACTATTAAAATATAAAAATAAATCAACTTTCAATTTTTGCATTTTGGTAAAAAATAAGAATTTGTGTCAGAATGAAGGAGAGAAGGAGAATTTAACTTGTTTTTTTTTTTTTGACAAAAACAAGTATGAGATTTTTTATTTATTTAAATTTCTGAAGTAATTCTTTTTTTGTAGAGCTATATTCTTTAACGTATCAAATTATATATTTTGTTAATAAGTCTGTAGAATAATTAACATGCTTAGCTAAATAAAATAGAACTTTTAAGACAGGAACTCTTCTGAGGAAGAAAACCCATTGTTGCAAAACAAATTGCTTAAAAAATGATCAGATGATCATTTCTGCTAAAATAAGTATTTCTCCAAAATAATTGAAAAAGGATTATAACAAAACTAAAATAATAATAAAGATCATCTATCCAAACTAATAATTCATATGATTGTGCAATGGGTACTTTTTATTTTATTTATTTTTACTGGGGAAAAATGGGTATTTTTATCAGATCATTATCAGTATTGTTAGCATGTGACTAGTAATTTTCTATAGAAAAATATCCTATAAACTTTACCTTAAAATTTTTAGGTGTAGAATTACTTTTTTGCCTATTTAATTGAAAATTTATATAATTTATAATATATTAAATTTATTAAGCACTAGCAGATAATCTAATAATAATGTGAAAAGCTAAAAACGCTCCTTAGAAGTACTTCAAAATGCTTATGTGACAGCCTACCAGATGTAATAATGACTGCATGAGGAACTCTCAATTCAAGAACACAAGCCAGAACATAAGACAAAAATATGGGACCCACTTTCTTCTCTACTTAAATTTATATATAAATGTCAGAATCAAGCATTCTAAACTAAGAGCATGAAGCTTAAAACATCTCATTTAATTCACTAAATATTATATATAAATAAACAAAGTGAAATCTTTAGATTTACAACAAAGCAATTTTCAAATCTAGATATGATAGTAACAAATGTAAATATATTAAATTTATTAAGTGCTAGCAGATAATTTAATAATGACATGAAATGCTAAAAACCTTCAACAGAAGTGCCTTAAAATGCTTATTTGACACCCAATCAGATGTAATAATGATTGCACATAGAACTCTTGTGCAGTTATTATTACATCTGATTGGCTGTCACATAAGCATTTGAAGGCACTTCTGTCAAAAAATTTTCAGCCTTTCATGTTATTATAATTTATAATAAAAATTGTATTTAAAATCAATTGAAACTTGGCTTTTATTATAAGGAGTATTTGCATAATGATAGTTCTTTCCAAATATTTTTATAATTCCAAATTAACTTCATCATTTTCAAACATTATCAATACACTGCAGGATAAAAGGGCCTCCATATTCAATTCATCTTCTCTGATATTTAGTCTCTCATCTCAATATCATTCCAGCAAACTTTTTTGTTTTATTTTACCAGTGGTCTCTTTCTAAGTCTTTTATAGTCTCTTAAAATCCAGCTTAAAATTGCTAGTGTTCATCTATTATCATCTTTTCTAGCAATATGTCCAGCCCAACTATACTTCAGTTTAATTCTTTCAATTATTTCAGTAATGCCTGTTTGTATATTTTTAAAATCTCATTATTATTATTCACAGTATCTCTCCAAAGAAATTTTGAGTGGTCTGAAGTCTCTGTATTGTTTTTCAGTTAAGTGTACAAATCCCAGCTACATAAGTAAGAACTAGTAAACCCCATTTATTAAAAACCTTTCTTTTCAAACACATGCATATATTTCCTTTAAATATTAAGTTATTTCTATCAAAAGGACTTTAACCAAATTTAAATCTATGATTATTAACATATGTTATGTTTCTATCTCTAGTAATAATCTGATTAAGATATTTGTAGTTATTAACTTCTTATTGTATTTTTGTACTGAACTATTTCCATAATGTAATATGTGTAATGAAAGTCTTTAGAAAAATTTAACTTTATTTAAATGGTGATAATAGTTTACAAACCAAAACAGCTTTTCCTATTGATAGTATTATGAAACTATTAACATTCTGCATAAAAACAACCTACTTTCAATATAACACAGAATTCTTCCAACAAAATCAAGGAATGGCTATGGACTCACCATTGTCTACCTTGATTAGCAATATTTACACAGAAGAACTTGAAATGTTGCCATAAAAACTACTCCATATCCACCTAATGTTTGGCTTTGCTATATAAATGATACATTGGTTGTATGGCCACATGTTGAAACACTGCTACAAACTTTCTGGAAACACATCAACAACGTATCCCTTTCAATTAAATTCACAATAGAATCAGAACAAGAACAAAAACTGGCATTCTTAGATGTTCTTGTGACAAGACTTCCTCATGGCAAAATCAAAACTACAGTTTACCAAAAACCTACATATACAGGAAAATATCTAGACTATACATCCCATCATACAAAAACACAAATCATGGAGTTATAATATTACTATAAAACAGAGCAAAAACGTTTGTTTAGAAACCAGTGATTTGGAAAAAAAAGATCTATATAGAACAAACTCTTATGAAAAATGATTATCCATCAGCTGTTATTAACAAAACATTAGACAATAAAAATAACCATAAAAAGAAAAGAAAATTATTGGTTTTGTAGTGTACCCATACATTCCAAAAATATCAGACAAATGAAGGAAAATCTGCAATCAGTATAACATGAGAACAGCTTTCTAGAGTCATACCACTCTAAGAGGAATTCTAAAATCTACAAACCCTAAACTTGAAATGTTGAAAAGAAAAAAAAAACTGCATCTATGAAATACCATGTGAATGTGGAAGAATGTATATTGGTGAGATCAGCTGTCCCATGAAAAGCATTTAAAAGAACACAAACTGATGATTAAAAAAGAGAAAAAGATGTGTCCAAGGTAGCAGACCAAGTATGTGCCAATGAACATATGCTCCATTGGGAAAATAAAAAAATATTGGATAGAGAAGAAAAGGTACAAAAAAGAAAATTTAAAGAGGTGGCTCACATGACAATGGTAAAAAATCCCAAAAGCCAACCTAGTGTGACTATACATAATGTATGTAAACTGTTAATCAACTTTGCTTTTAGGAAAAAGTGGACAATTCAGGAGGAACTTCATAGATAAGTATATAAAATTTCTACAGACTTTTGTCTTTAGCAGGATGGCTCAGTTGATTAGAGAGTTACTGTAAAAAGGAATACTCAAAGAGTCTAAGGGTCCATGTTCAAATCTCATGCTAGGACTGTCACTGGTCAGGCCAGCAACACCCGAAGAAGAGGGAAAAAAGTTTCTCTTGAAACATTATGCATATGCTAACATGTTTGATGTGCTATTTCTAACAGTTGCATGTATTTGAAATATTTAAATGAAGTTAAATTTTTCTAAAGTCATCCAATACACATATTAGATGATCAAAATAGTCCAATATAAAAATACAACTAGAACACTATTATCACAAATCTTTAGAAAAACATTAACTTCATATAACTCATCATTACCAATCCGGTATTTTCTTCTTTTGAGAAAATCCATTGAACATTACTTTAGTCTTTTTAACACTTACCTTTAATGCTACTTTCTTACTTTCATGTGATACTACTTACAATATTTCCTGAAGTTCTAAAGCATTACTTGCAATAAATAACTATGACTTAAATAATGTCCATTTGCTTTATTCTCTTAGCTTATCATTTTAATCCACAAAATACTTATTGCAAAACTGGTGTAAAAGTTTTGTAGTTATAAAGTCATCCTGTCATATACTCTTTCCAGTGTTAATCTCTTTAGTATCATTATATAATATATTTGTTGCATTTCAATTTTTATAAATATTCTTCAGAATGTACCAATATTTTCAGTCTATTTTTATAGAATCAAATGCCTTTTCATAAACTCCAAATCCAAATCAACACATATTCATTGTTTTTTATATAACTTTTCTTAATATTGGATATGATCTACTATATTATATCTATTTTTGAATTTAGCTTGTTCCTTTGGTTGATTAAAATCCAAAATTTACTGAAGAGAAGTTGTGATTATTTTGGTAAAAAGTTTGTATAAAGTATAAAAGTCTAATGGATCTGTAAGTTCTATTTTATTATCACCTTTTTAAAATGTTAATATTAAGACTACATTCTTCCAATGATCTGGCTTTTTATTATTTGGACATTTGATATATAACTTTGGTAAATAAATTTTTATTTCCTCACATCTTTTTTAAGATATTGATTATAATTCCAAGAAGATTTTTATTTCTTTAGAAATTTAATTGCATGTTTATTTTTTTTTTAATTTTAAATTCTGGGCAATTCAAAAGATATAGTACTTGTAGGAGATGCTTTCCCTTATTTTGTATTGCTAAATAATTCTTGATAGAACCGTTATACACATTTCATAATATCTTAGTTCCATTTTTTTTTTTATTAAAGAAATAGAAAACAGTATTTAGTTTTATATTTAGTTGTATCTTATCAGTACCATGACTTTATATTATTTAGAAATTGAATGAATTAAAATAAAATAATTTAACTGAAATAGGATTGGGAGAATTATCATTTACAAAATTTTATATATTGATATTTTTGTTCTATGTAATATAATGATTACTCTTTCTGATTAGTAATATTATGCAAATGGAATTTACTGGAACCAGATTTCTAAATATATATTTAAATACTCATATCACTAAGTGTATTTTATTTTACTTATAAAAGAAAGAAAAACATAACAATTGAAACTGAATTTATGTGAATCTAATTTTTTATAATGATAATGTATAGTATATATTTGCAGTTGGAAGGAATCTTTATTATATCTTCATTGTCAACCTCAAAAGAAATTTGTAACTACATCCACTAGTAAATACATTTTTATTATTTACTAGTTTATGGAATTTATAAAATTAGTTTGCTATCATAAACAACTTACTGATTTTTTGAATATGAAATTAAATTGTCATTATGGATAATGACACATAAATAAAAGATACTTTCCCATGTAACATCATACTAATAATATGTAAGTGAATTCATGATCTGTATTTCCAGATGCATCTCTTTCAGCGGTTGTTATAATAGTTAGCTAATGATGAATATAGAATGCTTTTTTTTTGTAAATAATGTTTGACAAAGATATTAAAATATCAAATAAGTAGATCCTTGGAAGATGAAACAATATCTAACAGGTCTTTATATTTTAGTAGTAGAGTGGAAGTGAATTCTTACTAAACTTTTCAAATACCAGGAAGTAAAGATTTAGACAACCCTTACCACTTTTATTCAGATATATTATAAGGTTATTTGGATGATCTATGGATAAGTTATCTGTAAAAACTAGTCTAAAGCCTGAGTAAATGTGGAAAAAAATTACTGGTTTTGGTTTCAAACACAGTTCATAAAAATGGGAAGATATTGATATTATACACTATAAAACTCTAATTATGTAAACAAAACTTAACTTTGCTTTCAGATTGCATTGATTAGCATTATAAATACATCACATTAACTCCAGACATAACATGAGAACAAGGTCTAAAATAAGAAATCATTAAAGGCTAATCCAGCTATGGCCCTATAGTGACTATTTTGTTGTTGCTTTTTTTAAAATTTTTATATCTCTTAGATATAAGATATAAAAAATGTCATTGGTACTAACTGTCATCTAACACTATATCATATATTATTTATATAAAATAAAATGGCATATTTTTATTTTTGCAATAACATTTTGTATTATTTTGTACTTATTTTTTTATATTGCTGGCTTCAATTTTTGACAAATACATGCTTCTTTAATAAATTTTATAAAGTAAATATTTCCTTTTACAAATTGGGGTAAATATTTATCTAGCTTATACTATCTTATTTTATAAATTAATTTTTCTTTTGAACTTTCGTTTCTGTAGAAAAAAAATATTTGCTTTAATAAAGTAACACACAAAAATGATTTCTCTCTTTTTAAAAAAAAAAAAAAAAAAAATATATATATATATATATATATATATATATATATATATATATATATATATATATATATTGTGACCCTCTGAATGGGCACAAGGAATTGAGATACTTTGTATCTACATTGAATAGTTGTATTGTATTAAAAAAATAAAATAGCCTTAGAATTTTAAACATTTTGCTGGAGATTGTTTAAAGTCTTAAATATTGATTGCTTATACATTTGATTAACCACTTTATAAGTATTTGGTATTATGATTATAGTTAAGGAGGTATTTAATGCAAGAGAGAGAGGTTATTTATTATAGGAATTGGTATATTCTAGCAGAAGGATGCAAAGTTATTTTATGTTAGTGTTTAGTATTGGTTTGAATGTTTTCCTAATCCTTTATTCATTAATATCTATCAATTTATCAACATTAGTAGCCATCTCAATTATATTTAGTCAAGATAATTTAATATTTATATTACAATGTATGGGCATGCATGTATGACTCTGCATCATTTTCACTTCATTTTCATCTAATAACATTAAACGATAGTACATTTACAATAAAAACTAATAAATTATTAATCATTTTTGTTTAACAGTTAATTAATATTCATTTCTTTTAAGTTTGTAAAAGCTATTTATTTTATTATTATTATTTTTTTTGTGTCTTGATTTAATTGTAAAAATCAGAATGATTTTTTTTTTTAAAAGAAAAGATTTCTTGAATATGTAATTAGCTTAAGTGCAAAAATGTGGGAGTTAAGCTTTTGAAGAAAAATGACCTTTTGCTAGGGGAAAAGGAATATCTATTTAACAGATAGTTTCCAGTAAAAATTGCTCATTATTTACATAATTGCAGCCAATGCGCATTATAATTGTAATTTCAGCCAGTTGCTGAAGTCAAATTGATTTAAAAAGCTTTTGAGTAAACTTCTGAAAAATCTTAGGAAATTCATTATGGAAGAATGTCTTTAATTGGAATGTAAGAATAAATTTTAAGAAGGTACATTAGTTTTTCATTTCTCTCCTTAATTTAAACATTTGGATTAACCACCTCATACTTATTAATATTTAAAAATGTATATCGTTGGTGTTAAGATGGCATTACTTTATTTATCTATAATTAAGAAAGAAGATAGAGTGCATAAACATTATTGTTATATAACTAATCCATGTGTGTCTTCTAATATATATTGGAAACATATGCAGGACTGTTTTTCAAAATTTATTTTGATTTTTCACCATCTTCTGTGTTATGCTTTTATGAAAGTTAAATATAAAATTAAGGATATGTGTATTTTGATATATCATGCTTCAATTAATTATAAAAAAATGACATTATTTATTTATCTGGTATTTCTAAAAAGAATATGTATTTTTAATTAAAGAAATAAAATGTGAATTACTTCAAATAACCAAAGGAAACTACTCATTTAAATATTTACTTAAATCGGATGGAAGGACGGAAATGCAGGTAATTTTTGTTCTCTTCGATAAAGATGCACTATAAAATAAAGTATTATTAATTGTGGAATTGCCAATAAATCAGGATATATTAATTGGCAATATTTAAAAATAAGCTATACGTATACTGGATTATAAAATGTCAAATGCTATGTAAGTGATTTATTAAGAACAATTGTTACTTAATTTAAAACTACTATGGAGTGGATTAAATAATTCTTGTATAACTGTGGCTAAAAATATCATTAATATTTCTGTCATAATAAAACTTGATTACTTATGTGTGATATAGCAAGCTCAAATAGCTATGCTAGAACATTGGAGATGCTGGATCATATTTAAGTTATGATTATTAATATTTTTGGTTATCCTACAAAAATTCAATTATGTTCGAATTCAGTTTGGAATGTGTCCCCATATCGTTTGATAAACTCGGAGTAAGACTTTGCAAGTAAACTTTTTATTTTAAGTTAAAGAATGAATGACTTTTGTTTCTTTATTACTTGTCATTATCAATGTATATTATAGATAGATAGGCATACATTATTATGTTTTATTTATAATTTGAGTTATTATGATCTCCTAGATTGTCTCAGAATGTGTATTCGTGAGTAGCGGATACGTTGGTAAAAATTGATTTTATACAAATATGTCTTATTTTGCTTTTATGAAGGTAAAGGAATATATATATATATATATATATATATATATATATAATATATATATATATATATATATATATATATATATATATATATATTATCATTAGAGAGAGGTTTACATTTATTTTATATATTTTATTATCTCAAAATGAGAAATTTGGCTTTTAAATCAATGTACGTATAATAGAAATAGTTTGCTAGATATGATAAAGAAAGTTCGTTCCTAATAATTATAACTATTGAATTTTAAAAGTAACTTAAAGTTTATTCTGAATTAAAAGTTATACCTTAATGTAATATTTAAATACCATGTTGCCTGCATAGTATATAATTTAGAATTAATTTTTTTTTATATTCTTATGCGCATTGTGTGTTTTTGCATAATTATAACATTTATTTAATAAAATTCAGTTTGTGAATATTTCATGTATAAATTTCAGATGTTGTTGTATTCTAGAGAATTAAATGGATTAGTAGGTTATCTATATGTATTTATCTGCCAGCGTGTATATATAATATTTGATATGTAGAAGAGCTTTGTGAATGGAAAATAATCTGGATGCATTCTAATATTTTGTAGGGATAAAAGATTTTGCTTATTTAGTACATTTTTAATAATTTTCCATGAGTAGAGCCTAGTTTATATTATGTGCATATTATGAAATAATAGTTTTGAATTTATGTGATGTTTTTGTTAGAGTCTTGGTGATGAGGAAAAAGTTCCCCACCAACAGTGTATTTAGAATTAGATGAATTATTGTAGAAGTATTAAGTAAAGAGTTTATTTACTCCTCATGTGAATTTTCCTTGGAAGGTGTAGTCTGTATAAACATGAAAATATAGCTCTGTGTTATTTAATTGTGGCCTGACAAATAGTTAAATTAGTTCTTGATATAATATTAGTGTCTTATTTGATTGGATGGTTTACGACATTGTCCGAAATAAAATAATTGTTTAATATTTTCTTGATGAATGGATAGTTTGTAGAAAAGATTGTTTTCTATTATTGTTGCTTGGACACACGCACACATGCGAAATATGAATAATATCGTGAAGATAAAAGTATAGAGTTATTGAAATTAAAATGGGAAATAACTGTTTTGAAACACATTATATTTATTTAATACAGAATTATAAATCATCAAACCATCAGAATGAATATGATTTCATTGTTATGCATGAAAGGTATATGTAATTGAAAATGATTATTTAATTATTTAGAGAAAGTTGCCTTATTGATGGCCAAATATAGTTAATTTGATTTATTTTATTAATCAATACTAATATCCTATCAAAATATTTACTGTGCCATTAATATAATATATTATTTAGTCAATGGTATGTTTAATTATGTTGAAATGAAACACTTAAGCAAAGCAAGTATTCGAAGTTAGAATATTAGAGTTTTATTGTTAATTTGCTTTCAAAAGGTCTGAATAGCGAATAATGTAAATAATAGGGATAATCCCAAACTGATGCTCAAAGTTTATTTGATAATTTAAAATCTGTAAGACAAGTAGTCCCATTGTAAAATATCATGTTAAACTAAATTTTTCAGTGTAATAAATGATTTGTTTTATTTCCACATCTCCATATTTCATACATCTATTGTAAAATAGATATATTATTTTTTTAGTTATAATATTAAATATGCTGGTGTCTGATAATATTGTTTTCCTTGATTCAAATATTATAAAGAACATTTGCCACTTGATAAACGTATAAGAAAGGTTGCCAAGTTAGTATATTTATTAGATGATGATGTGAGATTAAAATACCATATTTCTGTCATTATCTAATTGTTAAACACAGTACAGCATTTAGTCAATTTATTTCATTACATTTTATTATACTTTAGAATTATAAAATATGGGCCACTATATTTTATTTAATTCAACTGTGTTTCAATTTTCCTGAGATTGTATTGTATATTCATTGATTGGCTTTGAGGTAGCAGTTTAGATGATGATGTGCCAAGTCATAGGATTGCTTAGTGATATAATTATAGCAAGCTGATATATGTTATATTTGGATGAAGAAAGAAAATAATATTTTAATAGATTGTACAAATAAGCATTGTGATTCTTTATCATGCAGTTAATTACCAAAAAGGATTTACATTATATTTAATGTTTGCAATATTTCTTCTTTCATTTACTTATAATCATATATCTTATGAACTTCCTATAGCCTCCCACTGAGGTGAGCTGAACATAGACTTAGGTAAAGAGTCTCAGTGATAATTTTGAATCAGATATATTGTTATATTATTCTATTCATTAATAGAACTGGCGCCCTGGGCATTTACTCATATAATGTATATGAGCGGTGTTGGGAGTGTATATTGCATAGCTCTAGATGTGTGAAATTAGGCTTACTATCTTGATATCAAAGGAAATAGAGTAAAAAAACATTAATACAAATATAGATTTATTTACAGATCAAAATTTATTAGAATTGAAGTTTTAATACAGAAAAGGTAGTGTTAATGTGATTTTTTTAAATGTATTTTTATTTATCAGCCTGTATATCTGACTATCTAATTAATCCTCTATCAGTGACTAATCTGCATATTCATCTAACTAAATATGCATCTTGCTATCTATTCATATGTATATAATTCATCCATCTGTGTATTATTTGTCTTGCTATATCTCAATGTGTTTATTTATTTACTTCTCTATTTGTCTATCTGGCTGATTGCATACGTTTATAAACACAAGTCTATCTATATACATGTTTATTAGTCTATCTGTGTACATAGTTACTTGTCTGCTTATGTGTATATGATATCTGTTTACTTTGTCTAATTGTCTATCTACTTATCTATCTATTTACTTATCTATATATTACCAATATGACATCCTATCTGATATATATATATATATACCAGCCAACCTCATGTTTTCTATCTATCTATCTATCTATCTATCTATCTATCTATCTATCTATCTATCTATCTATCTATCTATCTATCTATCTATCTATCTATCTATCTATCTATCTATCTATCTATCTATCTATCTATCTATCTATCTATCTATCTATCTATCTATCTATCTATCTATCTATCTATCTATCTATCTATCTATCTATCTATCTATCTATCTATCTATCTATCTATCTATCTATCTATCTATCTATCTATCTATCTATCTATCTATCTATCTATCTATCTATCTATCTATCTATCTATCTATCTATCTATCTATCTATCTATCTATCTATCTATCTATCTATCTATCTATCTATCTATCTATCTATCTATCTATCTATCTATCTATCTATCTATCTATCTATCTATCTATCTATCTATCTATCTATCTATCTATCTATCTATCTATCTATCTATCTATCTATCTATCTATCTATCTATCTATCTATCTATCTATCTATCTATCTATTTATTATAATGTAACAGTCTATTTCACAAAAGGGTTACATCTGATTATGACCATTAATTTAATTAACTGTGTTGAGATAATCATAAGAGCATTCATAATTAAATAGACAGAAATTTGACTTAATATGCATTCTTCTATTTCATTTCTACTTGGCTCACATTATGCTATGGTATTTAAACTCAGGAAGAATATACATAGATTCTATTTCAGATTACGATTGTAACATACTTAATATGCAAATTATATATATATATATATATTGTACCGGTAAAATCACCATGCATAATCACGCACAGTAATCCGAATTCAAATCCAGTCCACGTCTAGGAATAAATTCCAAAATGCAAACTAAATTCAAACCCAAACCCCTGGCATGACCAACCGATGAACGACACAACAACAGTACGTGGTTTTCCCTTTACTAGCTCGTCGAAAAACACAGACTAAATTACCCTACAATCAGTTATTCATATATATCTTATATTCGAGATATTGGTACGGTTAATAATTCAATATATATTTAAGTTGTCGATACAGACAGCAGGTGATTAACTAGGTTTCGGGAGTGATAAGAAAAGGGAGACAAAAATAGATTAGATAAAATTTTAATAATTATTGAAAGCATTGAATAATATGTACAGATACGGTAAAATTTTCATACGTATATTTATAATAATTTGCTGCTAGTCCTTAATAATTGTTTTAGACTGATAAACAAAATGCATGCCAATATTTATATGTTTTAAATGGTCGTACGAGTTGATATGGGAATCAGAGTAATTTGAGCATTTAAAATATTTAATTACTATTTTATATTAAGTTGTTTGATTTTAATAGATTCAAACCATTACGTATACGGATAATTGGAGGAGGTTTTATATAAAAATATAATATAATAATGATGTACTGATAGTTGCAGAGCTTAAGATATACTACAATAATAACTTGCGGTGCATTGATGGAAGATCGGGTGGCTTGTACTTTGACAAGTCTTAATGCCCCCAAGTAGATCCGGGACACTCAACCAGCCGGGATCATTTTCGAACCCCAGTGATCCAAGAGATTATCTGGAGAAGAATTTCTTTCTTTCCAATTGGTAGTAAAAACGAGACGCCAATTTAGGCGAAGGAAAAGGCACTGCCGCAGTAACATCGAGGAAGAGTGATCGGAAGTGGACTTAAAGCGAAACTATATAAAACCTTGGTTATCTCTCCGTAACATTTTCTACGCAACAATCTGATATGACTATTCAAAATAAAACATGGTGAAATCAAAAGATCACAAAAGTAACGATTAATTAATTTCACTCTGAAACCCATAACTCCCCAGGTTGTTCGGAAGGTAATAATAGTAACAAAAATATTCACTTTATATTATTACTCCGTTCATATATAAAAAAATAATATAATAAAAATTTAGACTTTATTTTAAATATTTGTTATTTGGAGCAGAGATTAAAATATCATTTTGACAAAATAAAAGGAACAATACAGGTACTTGAATATTTCTCAACTCAACATAAACGAACCAATTTTTAGTTCGATAAAAGAAAATTACTTTTAAAATGAATATAATAATAATACTATGAAATAAACTTTAATGGTTTTAACTAGAGTTGAAAAATATTATTATTGGCATCGCTTTGTTTGTAAATGTAAGTAATAATAAAAATATAAGTACATTCACTAATGAATTACTATTAGGCACAAAATATTAGTAAATCATCATCTAAAGACTAGAGCACAGAAATATTAGAGAAGAAATTTACTGACAGGCTTTAGTGTAACATTTTAACGAAGGAAAACAAGAAATTTACATGTAATTACTTATATTAATTCATAACAGATTAAATAATAAAATTATTAAGCTTAGAAGAAAGTTAAAAAGTTCATGTAACAAGGGTTACCATTCTTTCTTGGTCCGGCTTTTCTCCTTGCGGTAATGTTTATGCAGAACGTAGGCGCGCATTTTGGATTCCTTAGAATGGCATGATTAATTTAAAGGTTGGAATTGAGAAAACTGGAAGCACAGGAAACATTATAAATCAGCGGCTCGAAAGATTTAAATCGGCAGAACAGGGATCAGCTTCTTGGACTTAGCCCAACATTATTGCAATTTACTGGGCAACTTCTTAATCACAGTTGAGATGATTTCTCTGGAACAACTACTTTGCTGTAGCTCGAGATGGTCTAAGCACAGCCAAGTCAAAAAATAGAGTCCCCTAGTATATTATAATATAAGATGGCTACGGTTGATCATTCTGCATAGTTTTTGTTCATGACTCCACCTCCTTTGATTTTCTGGCCTCCAGCAATATCTAATTTTGACTATACAATTGCATTTGCCTTTCTTGATAAGAGTCCTACATTTCTCATTTCCATTGTTTGATTTACATTTATTTCTAAATTCAATACATGATTCTAAATTGACAAACTAAATAATTACATAGGAATTCGTGAATACAAAATTGAAATTCATTATCTTAACTTTCAAAGTACAAACTAATTATTCTATACATTTTGTACACGTAAGATTTGACTAAAAATACCGATCAAAGAAATGTGACTTTTGATCAGCATTTTTAAATGACTTTGTATAATTTTGAAAGATTTAAAATTTAAAAAAAAATATACACGCAATGAAACTTTTAAATTGAGCAAATATAAACCTACAAACCACACACACGAATATTATTTATCATGATTTGTAATATTTATACTTGTAATATTTACATTAAATTCTTTTAAACAAAGCATAAAATAACTAACTTAAAATTTATGTGGCCTGGAATAGAAAAAGCCTCATTGCGGGTAAATAGTGATTTAGGATTACCGTACTTCAAAATGAAAACTATGAAACTAAGATCGATCCTTCGATCTGTCTGTTTCAATATATATATGATGTAGATAAATAAAAAATTGAAACAACTTCAATTTAGATATTAAATATTTAATAAACTCATTAACAGTAACAAATTTTGTTCATTATAGTAATTTAACATAAAATATGATTTATACAATTATTAGCTGATGGTACGATAAGTGAAATAACCCTCAATTTCATTTCTTGAATATTTGGTGATCCAATCTCATTTTATCTTTATGAAAGGTAATCATTCATTACTCAAACTTGGTAATTGAAACCTTATAGCACAAAAAAATTTAAACTTTCATCCAAATAATTTTATTTTTATACTAATTTTTCTACTTTTACCTTTTTTTTTATTCTAGTAAGTTTATTCACACATTAGGATGAGGATTATTTTATCTTTTGGGAGCCTTTTCCCAAAGGTATTATAGAAAAGATCAATCATACAAGTGTTTTATTCATGTATCCTGAATAACAAAAAAATAATAAATAAATTAGTTGTAATTAACATTTAATATTTAACACTGTATTTGTCATAGTATAGGTATTTAATATTACTAAAAAGTCTTACCTTTTATAAAGTCTATAAATGGTCAAATTTATTGTCAAGTAAGCTTGGGGTATTGATGCTTAAATTATTGTTAACAAATTGAAAATAATAATATTTATGACATTCCCCTCTATATAAATCTAAATTATGGTTGGATGAAATTCATCTATTGTCAAAAGAAAGAAATTAATATATATATATATATATATATATATATTGTGCCAGGCATTATCAAATGTCCATGCACAAAATCTGCTGTAAAGAATATTACAGCAGATACATTTATGAATTTGTAGATATTAAGCACAACGAATATATAAATGTGCTATTTTAGTAATGGAATGGTCCGAGCATTAAAATACCCACACACACCAATTTAAATATTTAATCATAATATTAAACTTGTTTCAGTTTCGTATTATTATTTATATTGATAAAAATGTGTTCTTTCCTTATCAACCACGTACCTGTAATAATCATTTAACTTACCCATTTGAAGACCCTAGATGTAGAGTGACTGAGCTAGCCACAAAGGGATATCGCTCTACCGGGGTGTTGAATCTTATTCTCATGCTTCGCTGGACATATGGTATTGCACATCCTTCTGGGAGGGAAAAGAAATTCATTTTTATTCTTTTCTAGAAGTGGCGCGCAAAAATCTATTTACAAAATAGATTTTTCAAAGGTGTGTACTTGCCATTGTTCTAAATATTCGGGCATTCAAATAAGATATCAACAAAAGGGTGTTTTTAACTGGAAGAGTCCTGTCAATCCACTCTTCTATCAGTTTGGCTAGAAGTACCCATATACATGAGTACAGACAATTGGCTAGATTGGTATCCATTTCTTTTCCTGTTAAATCTTGTTCACTTCATGCTCAGTGCAAGATTAGGATCAGGAAATCCGCAGGGAGAATGGACCGGTAAAGCCACCACCACCGCAAGTCAAATCAGATTCAAACTCAGCTTAACCAACTCTGAATTCAAACCCAACTCAACAGCTCAGATAGCAGAAATCGATGGCACAGTGCTATGCGCCAAGAACTAGTTCAACGGTTGGTGAGGACTAGAGACCCTTGCACTGACACGAATATCTAATAATTAATTACTTTGAATACTTTTTAAATCAAATCATATGTATGTTCGGGTTGCCAACACAGACAGCGAGTATTAACATTTAAATAATTATAAAAAGAATGATGAACTAAGAAACCAAGTATGTTAGAAAATATTTAATAAGAATAATTTGTTTTGTTTCAATCAAAATATAGAATGCATTAATTACCTCTAGTCTTTAAAAGAATTGATAAATATAATAAGAGTGGCGGTCCTTATCATATGCCAACAAGTATTACATAACGTGGGATTCTATGTCTATGCCCCCAACGAGAAATATAAAGGCAGATAAAGGTATTCATTAAGAACGGAAATGATTGTTCTAATTTTATTACGGTGGAATGTGAGATTTATTTTCACATTCGGAAATCTATTCATGAAGAGCAAAACGTATTTTAAGGCATAACTTTAATCTTGATTTGAAAACTGATTTAAACTAAATATATTTGAGAATTGGTTCGACTTTAATTTAAATCACTTCATCACGAATTACGAGCACGGAGCGGGTTTTACCGGAACAAAGATGCAATGGTACTGACGAATTACAAGGCAGAGAGTAAAATTGAAAGATGATCGCTAGTCGATGATCGAAGTCCTATGGCGGCTTGCATTTGGCAAGTCTTACGCCCTTTGACTAATGAATCGGAAAGGAAGTACTTTCTTCCTCGAGAAATTTAAATAAAAGAATATGATCACCGACCAGCCTAACGGAGCGGAAGATGGCCCTACGTCAGCAACATTTGATGATGATGACTTGATAGTCATCGTTGAAAAATAGAACCCATGTAGAATACTCTACGTGATGACTTGACCAATTAATTAAAGTCAAACGAGCTTTTATCGAACTATTTTAAAACATTTATAAACTATATTAATTATGCCCTAATATCGTGCCCTTCCTGAATATTAATATAAAATGACAAAAGTGGAATTAAAATACATTTAACCCTTTATCGACCTTTTTGCAAAACATTTTAAATATATATATATGGATAAATAAATCAATATTAGTAAAGCAAGAAATAACATTTTAACATTACGTGAGCATATAACCACTTGTAACTTAGGAGCTGGGGACATAGGTGAAAAACGGAGCAAATAATTTATGATTAGCTAATTATAAAAATAGTAAACGTATAATATTTTCTTTCGACTCGATGATTAATAGAACTTATAAATTTAGTTCTAGTGGGCGAGAATAACTATTTAAAATTTATATTATATTATTTGCGTGAGGCAAATAGAACCAAGGAGCTCATCGAGTCGAAAAATTATTGGCATATAATTTTAAATACGACATTAATAAAGCACACTAACATATATATATTAAACGAACCGCCAGGTAAGAAAAGAAAAAGTTTAAAGACTAGAGATTTAAAGAATTACGAGATAAATTTACAGTAGCATGAATAAAAGGTGTTACAAAGATTTACATTAAAGAATAAAAGAGCTCTTAAAAAGAAGGAGTATAAAATAAAGTTCGAACTGGCCAGAAAGTTTAACGTTCATATTACCATTCCGTGCTTGTCCTTAAGTTACTCCTCCAAGTTGTTGAAACTTAGGCATCATTGGTTAACTACTGGAGTAGTATTTTAGTAGCTTTCATTATTTTAGCAGATTGATCGATCCGGAAAACGGTTCAGCAGCTCCAGTGAAGATTCCTCGGGACTTTAGGAACCGTAGCCAGATCCCTGATGTTCTAGCCCTCTATCATGATGAAATACAATTTTTAACCTTTATGAATTTTTTAACCTTTATGAAGGCCCTTTTGAAATTGTGGACTGCAGTGGGAATAATGCTTTTTGGATTAAAACAGAACAGGGAATAAAGGGCACATACAATGCTCGGGCACTAAAACCCATACCATAGCATCCAGGATGCTTTAGAGATCATCTCACATGTATAGTTCATAATAAAATCTTAAGACTTTAAATGGTCATACCCATTTAAAAGTCTCATTGGAGAGGGGGGTATTGTGCCAGGCATTATCAAATGTCCATGCACAAAATCTGCTGTAAAGAATATTACAGCAGATACATTTATGAATTTGTAGATATTAAGCACAACAAATATATAAATGTGCTATTTTAGTAATGGAATGGTCCGAGCATTAAAATACCCACACACACCAATTTAAATATTTAATCATAATATTAAACTTGTTTCGGTTTCGTATTATTATTTATATTGATAAAAATGTGTTCTTTCCTTATCAACCATGTACCTGTAATAATCATTTAACTTACCCATTTGAAGACCCTAGATGTAGAGTGACTGAGCTAGCCACAAAGGGATATCGCTCTACCGGGGTGTTGAATCTTATTCTCATGCTTCGCTGGACATATGGTATTGCACATCCTTCTGGGAGGGAAAAGAAATTCATTTTTATTCTTTTCTAGAAGTGGCGCGCAAAAATCTATTTTGTAAATAGATTTTTCAAAGGTGTGTACTTGCCATTGTTCTAAATATTCGGGCATTCAAATAAGATATCAACAAAAGGGTGTTTTTAACTGGAAGAGTCCTGTCAATCCACTCTTCTATCAGTTTGGCTAGAAGTACCCATATACATGAGTACAGACAATCGGCTAGATTGGTATCCATTTCTTTTCCTGTTAAATCTTGTTCACTTCATGCTCAGTGCAAGATTAGGATCAGGAAATCCGCAGGGAGAATGGACCGGTACAATATATATATATATATATATATATATATATTAATCCTGTGTAGTCGAGCCAAAGTTCTAATTAGCTGTAATTCATATTGACAAATGTCCAAGGAATTTTATTTTATAAAATCCTTTTTTTCTGCCCTATAATCCACTGAACCATGTACAAATGCCATTTGAATATTCATGATAGTAATTCCAGTTCTTTCATTGACAGCCTTCAATTCAATCTAAGAATTTTCCTTGGTTTATTGTAGCATATTTTTGGTGCTAATTGACACTCAAATTTAACATTTATGGTTAACAATGCCTTCTTTCTTTTAGTCAGGCATAGTTACATAACTCCATTGATACATTTTCTTGAAGTTCTTGGTTTTAGAGTTAATAGTGGGTGTCTATTTTTAAAATTCTCAAATTAAGATTGAGATAATTTCTTAATTTTAATGTTCTGAAAAATCATTATTATTATGAATAAAATGGTTCTAAAATCTGTAAAGTAAAATTTTACAATATATATATATATATATATATATATATATATATGTAAAATTTTACTTTATTGAAAGATAAATTATATATATATATATATATATATATATAATTTATCTTTCAATGGGTGTTATTCTATAGTCTTGAGTTGCACATTCCAAGTCAGATTTTACCAAAATGCATTTTGACTAGCTCATGTTATTTTCATATCTCTTTTTTGGAAGAAGAAAAAATCATTTCATTTTTGTATTATCCTGTTTTTCAGAGCAAACTGTTGTATGTTGTTTTATATTTTATGATTTTAATGTATCAATTTGAGTTCACATTTTTATTTCAATTATTGACGTCATCTTAATATATGCATGGTTTATTTAATGGATTAATAAACAAAAAAAATATTATTATTTCTTTTTTACTTTTGATTTTTATGAATTACTTGTCAGTATTTTATAATAATAGATTTAAGTATGAGAAAATGATTTTTTTTATTATTGGATTATTGATTCATGTTTATCTTTTGTAGTTGGTATATTTTATGGTCTTTAAAATTTATTATTAATTTAAGTTAATCTAATTTCATTTTGCACTGATGGAATTAATATCTTGAATTGTGACAGTTTAATGATTTTTTCATGTTATGTGATTGAATTTATTATGGGATAATGTTAATTTATTTTTATCATGGTAAGGTTTTAATATTCAGGCATTGTATGTCCTGTGAATTTCTTCTCCACAATATAACCAAAATGCACTTGGGCCTGCATATTTGGTGATGCAATTTGTGGGAGGTTATATTTTGGTAAAAATATCTTAGAAATCCCATCTCCTTCCTTGATTAACATATTTGGGAAATCAATCATATATTGCTTAATATGTAGGAAGTCTATCCCTAAAATGACTTTGCATATAAAGTCACTTAATATAAGAAATACATGATAGATCATTGTTTGGCCAATTTTTAATTCAATTCAGATTTATTTTGCATTAGTCTGACTTTTCTATTGTTAGCCATGGTAACCTGCATTGATCAAAATGGTATGATCTTAATATTTAGATTTTTTATTTAAAATTTTATCATAAAATGTATCAGAAATTACTGATATTGGGCTACTGGAATCTAACAAAGCATTAGCTAGTAAATCCTTAGACAATATTTCTATCATGGGGCAACTTTGTAAAGTGTAGTTGGATGTTTTATCTTCACATGAACACTTTAAGTTAATGATGTTTTTAATTACTGTTTTACTTTTGTTCCTCTTTTTAATACAGTTTCTAGAGATGAGGAAGTATGTCTCAAATACCATTTTAGTCTAATTTAAGAGTAGTTTTAGGTGTAGTTTTATTACACCCAGATTTTGATGGTTTTTGTGGGCTGTGGAAGTTAATAGGATTAATATTATCTAAATATTTATTATTTATTCTTCTGTCATTGCTGTTGTCAGTGTGATTTGAGTTTTCCTTCCTAAGATGTGGATCATTATTATTTTTCCTTTTTTTGTAGTTTATAGCCTTGACTGATATTTGTTTTTTCTTTTTCTGGAATTTTGTTTATTACATTATGATTGTTTATGTCAATGTTGTTTAATAGAGCTGCAACTTGTACAATGCTCCATGCATTAATACAGTGTAAGGATTGTTCTATTTTTAATAATAGATTACGTTTCACAATTCTAATTATTTGGTTTCACTCAAATGATAAGTTCAATTTGGCCACCTGTCATCTAAAAAATTGGTTAAGTTTTCTCCAGTGGTATTTCTATATTTTATTGGAGTAGTTGATACAACATTGCTTCATGTCGATTTTATTCCAACATTTTTTATTAATAAAGCTTGATATTCATTAAAATTTAATGGTGTTTGAAATAATGACTCCCAACATAATAGCACATCACCTTGTAAGTGACTGTAAACTATTATCAATTTTTCACCTTCTGATAGATTAGTGTGACTGAGAAGTATAAATTCAGACTTCTCAAATGTTCATCGGATGCTCATTTGTAAAGCCTTTGAATATTTTAAGTTTCACGAATTGATTAATGCTATTCATTTGAACATTCTTATTTTTATTAAATATCTCATTTGGGTTATTTATAATTGGCCATATTATTTGATCATTAATCTCTCCCATTTGTCTGTTAAAGACAGTTTCTTTCTTGCTAAAGATTTGAGGTAAATTCTCTGTTTCTTGATAAATCTTGTATGGACCATTTATTTTATTTTGCTTAACATCCATATTATCCACTTTTTTAGGATGTGATCTATTTTTTCTATGGTTATATCTCCTTCATTCTCCATTTTTTTAATATTTTGAACATCTTGGATTTGTTTTTCTTTTAATATTATAATTTATAAAAGAATTCAGATTCTAAATTTTGATTTACTGACTGTTTATGATTTCTGCTTGACATTGTAAATTATTTTGACACACAATTAACTTTTCAACATTGTCTTTATTCGGGGTGAATTCAGTTTCAATTAAATTTTGTTTGATGTTATCATTTTCTACGTATTATTATTTTTTCATAATTTTCTAATTAATTATCTTGTTCTTTTATAAAAAGATTCATTTCTGAATGTAATTTCTCTAGTTCTTTATCTATTCGTTTCTGGTATTATTTCTGACTTTCTAGCAGTTCAGTTTTGAAATTATCATAAGTTTGTATTATTTTGATAAATTTATTATCAATTTGTTTTTTGAATTCAATAAATCTTGTTTGATATTTACGATTTCTTCCATCGATATTTTATTTTTTCATCTCTGTTTTCAATTCCACCAATTTAAAATTATCATTTTGATTTTTATGTCTTTTTTTGTGATGATATTCACTGACAAATTTTGTATCATCATCATCATCAACAACTGGTTGAGAATAGGATCATATGTGTTTGTTCATTCTTCCTTTTGTATCTCTGTATTCATTATTATTTCTTTTGGTGTAATATTTTCCAATACAGTGCCCCTCCCTCAGATGAATAAATATTTCGTTCTTGATTTTCAAAAATAGACATATCTATATTCTCTCTAAGATAATTTGATGTTTGTTTTGCATCAACCACTTGCATTTCAAGTTCAATCTGAATTTCGTTATTATTTTCTAATTTCTTCATTTTTATCTTACACCAAGTGATCATTTAATATAAGTATTATATCTTATTACTTATTTGTCATAAACTAACTTTATAAAAATAGTAATTTAAACTAATATTCCTTGATACATATTAGCTAAGCTGATAATTGTCATAGATAATTTTGTGTTACCATACATACCATTATGTGTCACATTTTATTTTACTTGGTTGTTATTTTATTTACCTTATTAATTTGCTACATTAAATCTTATTTTATAATTCATTTAATCGACTGACTACCAGACAATTTTATTTATATTTAATTATATATGTATTTATTTTATTTATCTAGTTCCAATTCATCACATGTTCAAATTACTTGTGTATAATAATATAACCATATGTTTTTGAGACCCATGCCATATGTAATGGAACGGTCTATTTCTCAAAGTGGGATATATCTCATTATGATCATTAATTTAATTAACTCAATCAAGACAAATCATAAGATCATTCATAATTAAATAGAAAGAAATTTGACTTAATATGCCTTCTTCTATTTCACCTCCGTTCAGCTCACATTATGCAACAGTATTCAAACTCACGAAGAATATGCATGAATTCTACTTCAGAGTATGATTAGATTATGCTTAATATGCAAATTATATATATATATATATATAGATATATATATATATATATATATATATATATATATAATTTATCATCACATCATATATATATATATATATATATATATATATATATATATGATGTGATGAAGTGGGGAGCAGATAAAAAAAAGAAATTGGCAACGACTTCGAATTTGATATTAAATATTTAATAAAATCATTAATACTATCATATTTTATTCATTATTGTAATTTAACATAAAATATGATTTATAGAGTTATTAGTTGATGGTTGGATAAGTGTGCTGATCCTTTATTTTATTTCCTGAATATCTGATGATCCAATCTCGTTTTATCTCTACGAAGGATAATCATTCATTACCCAAACTTGGTAATTCAAACTTGCTATCTATCTATCTATCTATCTATCTATCTATCTATCTATCTATCTATCTATCTATCTATCTATCTATCTATCTATCTATCTATCTATCTATCTATCTATCTATCTATCTATCTATCTATCTATCTATCTATCTATCTATCTATCTATCTATCTATCTATCTATCTATCTATCTATCTATCTATCTATCTATCTATCTATCTATCTATCTATCTATCTATCTATCTATCTATCTATCTATCTATCTATCTATCTATCTATCTATCTATCTATCTATCTATCTATCTATCTATCTATCTATCTATCTATCTATCTATCTATCTATCTATCTATCTATCTATCTATCTATCTATCTATCTATCTATCTATCTATCTATCTATCTATCTATCTATCTATCTATCTATCTATCTATCTATCTATCTATCTATCTATCTATCTATCTATCTATCTATCCATCCATCCACCCACCCATCCATACATCCGTCTGTCTGTCTATCTATCTATCTATCTACCTACCTACCTACCTATCTATCTATCTATCTATCTACCTACCTACCTACCTACCTCCCTACCTACCTACCTACCTACCTACCTACCTACCTACCTACCTACCTACCTACCTACCTACCTACCTACCTACCTACCTACCTACCTACCTACCTACCTACCTACCTATCTATCTATCTATCGATCGATCGATCGATCGATCTATCTATCTATCTATCTATCTATCTATCTATCTATCTATCTATCTATCTATCTATCTATCTATCTATCTATCTATCTATCTATCTATCTATCTATCTATCTATCTATCTATCTATCTATCTATCTATCTATCTATCTATCTATCTATCTATCTATCTATCTATCTATCTATCTATCTATCTATCTATCTATACTTAAATAAAATGTAAACTAATAATTATTAAACAATACATGTCAAAAATATTTCCAGTATTTTTCCACAAAAAGAAAAAAAACAAATAGTAAAAAATAAAATATCAATAATTAAATTGGGATTTTTTTTTGTTTTCCTTTTTGGTTTTATTTCTAAATTCTTTTTAGCAGATAGTGAACATATTAATAGTTTAGTGATTTATGATTTATTGCAGTGAGCTCATAAAATTTTTAAGCAATTGCAAAGATCAAGCTGGCCCTACAATCAATCAATTTTAGGAGGAATCACTATTCTACCACTGTATTAACTCAAAAAGGACAGAATGTTAGATGTCTAATTCAGTTGATTATGTGATGACTATAGAGGAAAAACTTCTGAACATGTTTGTAAACATCAGATAAAATGAAAACTACCACTGAATCCAACATCCTAATCATAGACACATGGATAAAAATGTTTAATTGTTCTCAAAAAATTATAATTTATATATCTAATCAATTTTTAAAATTTGTCGTTCTTTTTTTGGTTACTTATTATTGAAAATAATTATAAAGGTTATGTAGGAGAGAAATATCAAATATTAAATTTATCAGTTGTTATTCAATTATTTTTTAATTCTTAAGTTTTATTTCATATTTATTTCTTTATGCTAATTAGATTTATAAATTGAATAATAGTTTAAGCTGACTACCTATAATTTACCAACAAGAAATTTGAGATAAAATATTATAAAAATAATTTGACATTTGATAAATGACTTGTAAATTAATTATTTTGATGAAATACTTCTCTCATATCAGGTATAGTTAGTTGATTAAGTTAAGGCTGGTGTCTAAATAAAAGCAGTTTTTGATCAGAACAAAGATGATATTTCTCAAGTACCATGTTGATTTAATCCAGTCTGAAGGAGTGTACATAAACAGGAAATGTAGCTATAGTTTCTCTATTAAGAAATATACTTTGATAATTATTTATTTTATTATGAAAAGTTGCAGTTTGATTATCTTGGAGATGGTCAAACAAAATTGAAGTTATATAAATATTTAGATATTCCCATTACTGTTATAATGTATATGATAGATTTTTTTGTTTGAAAATATTTGTTTAATCATAGAGAGATTTATCTTATCTGAAAATATGTCTTTATATAAGTTTAATGTTAAAATAAATTATTTAAATGGTATTTTTATAATAACGATTGTATTTACAAAAAAACCAAACAACAATATTTTATTTAAAAAAAAAAATCAAATAGATTAATTCAATCCATTACAAATGTTAGTTTATAATTAAGGTTAATTTTAAACAAGTTTTAATTCAAAATATTAACTAATTTGATATCAGATATTATTATAAAAGAAACAATTTAATTATTGTTATTTTGATTTTGAAATAAAGAGAATATTAGTAAATTTTCAAAATAATGGTTCTCATTTGTCAATTTTTTTTAAATAAATAGGTATAATTAAAAATGTTTATTAAATCTTTTATATGGTTACCATGATAGTCATATCTGACCAAAAATAACTGATAGTTAAAAATGAAATGGGTGTCAATTTGCATGAGATAATATCAATTTATGAGCAGTTGGATAATTCACTGATAGACTAATCAGTGTTAAATTATCACAGACTATATTAGATGGAATAATGACAATTCTAACTTTAAACTAGCTACAGATTTTCATTGTTTAAATTTTATTATTAAAACAAAAGTTGGATATTTCCATTTTTTTTTTTTTTTTGTTATTTCTACAAACTTAAAGAATAATTTAAAACATTCATTATATTGTTGTTTGTAATTGGCAAATATTTTTTTTTGGCAAAATTTTTTTTTATTCAAAATTCCATCTTTAAAAATACATAAGGTAAGATTAATTTCGTTTTGTCAGCTGTAGTAGAGTGATAAGAAAAGCTTTTTTTGATAAGAATGAGTGAAGCCAGCAGGTATAGTATAATTTCATATTGATCATGGGAAATAATTGGTAATGATAAGTGTATGATATTTGGAATGATTTGCTAGCATTAAGATGATTTGAATATTATGCATTTTGTGGCTCATCAATGAAAAATCAGTAGTGTAAATTTTATTTTTTTCCTTGCATTATTCCGTTTAAAAGGTTTGTGTGCACTTACAATGTGCATGCAAGGTACATCGTTTTATAAAGAAATTAATTATGTATTAGCATTTTTTGCATGAACAACAACTAACTATGTTAGACATATAATGAAGTTTTGTTTAGATATAAAAATAATTAAATAATTATATAAAGTAAGTGATAGTCAAGTCATATAATTTATCAGACTTTTTAATGTGGAATACTATATTGATAAAAGTTACTTGGAATTTTACCTTGTTGTTCAGCCTATTATAAATGTTTATATAATAACCTGTTTAGTACACAATTGATTGGTATACAAATGTATATCAATTATAAATTGAAATGCAACTGTTTATATCATATATAAAATATAAGGTATACTTATTAAATTTAAGCAATGTAATTTAGTATGCATTAACTAAAAAATTTGCCAAGATGAAGTTTAATTTTATTCAAACTAGTGGTTACTTATAACATCTTTTTTTTAATATGAATATTATCAAAGTTTTTTTATTATTAATCTTTGTCATTTATGTTCTAAATAGTGCATGTTTTGTACATAAAATGAATATTTAAATTATAATTAGGCTCAAGTTTAACAGTTTATTTTGAATTAATTACTATGCACATATACTATCTCTTTCATTTATAGCAGATAAAGTTCGTTTTAATTTTTGTTTACGAAATCAACTGAATATTAATGACTAGCACTTTTCAACCATCATTGGAATGAGGGAATTTTGTTATTTTAATTCAATGCTTAATTATAGCATACGTTTAAAATTGTCAGTGAATGTTTCAAAGTTTGGATAATAAATAGTCATAGCGATTCCTCTGTAAGTTAAAATGTAAATAAGTGAAAGATACATATATAAGATATAACTATCAGTTGCAAACTATAATGTTAAAAATTAAAATGAAATAATCTTAAATAACTTATTATCAGATAAGGTGGTTTTTTAGCATTTACCAGTCAAAAATAGCGAGAAAATCTTATTTACCAGGTTATTCCTCCGCTGATTTTTAAAAAGTTTTATAATTTTTTTCTTTGTGTTTTGAACGCTGAATAAAGATAAATAATTTTAAGAGCTACCAATAAATCATTTTAAAAGTTTAGCCTTATTTAAAACGTGGATTAAAGCATTGGCCAGCTACTGCATTAATTATTACACTATGAAACCTTTATATATCTTGACATTTTTATTTTAAAAAAAATCTTTTTTTTTTTTTATGTACAATCTGTACATCTTTTCTAAGCTAGATTTTAATAGCTAAAATTTAAAATAATTATCGTCTATCGATAAAATATAAGCACCATATATTAAAAAGAATGAAAAATATTACAAGCAATAATCTTTTATCTTTACAGTAATTAAAAAAAATAAAGATTGTCAGAAATTAATTAAATAAAAAAAATTAATGAAATCTGTCGAGCAAAAAGCTATTATAATTGAAAAATTGACATAGGTTTAATAAAGAAACATTGTTTGACAGTTTCATTACTAAATTAAGTAATAATTTAAAAAGCACACTTACCATTTTATGTTAATAAGATGCAAAAACATAGCCAATTTTTTATGATGTAATAATAATTTATATTAAGTAAATCAACATAAATTATTATAATGAAAAATAAATTATTTAATTTTCAGGAATCAAAGTGACTTAAAACTATCTAGGATTTGGATTGATTAAACATATTTCTTATTAATTAATTTTACTATACAGTATATACTTTCTAAAGTCGGAGAGATACTATTGGACAGTAAAATACTATGATTAAATGTTTATCATCATAATTAGTATTTATTGTAGTAACTCGATATTTAAGGGTACACACTAAATGTTACTATTTGTTCTAATATAAATAACAATCTATATAAGAAATGCTATTCAATATTAAGTTTTAGATTAAATTATAGAATAGGGCTAGAAATATTTCTAGTAAAGAAAGGATTCCCATAAAAATTCAGGTTTTGTTTTTTTCTAAATTAATTTAATTTCCAATTTAATATTTACCATAAGTTTGTGATGTTTTTTTAAATTTACAAATTATGCTTGCCTGCCTTATTATAAATTGGCAATGCATTTCCACAACTGAAACGAATGGTTGAAATTGATGTAAATAGCTTTAAATATTTAAACATCAACTCTTAATTGTAGTTAAGTTAATATTAACTTCTAATGGTAATATAAATAGCATTATTTCAAGACAATCAGTCATTGGCTTGGTATTTTTGGCTTTCAATAGCATATCTATTGTCATTATATGAAACCCATCTATATAATTTCTAATCATTCTTTTTTTATTTTATCATCAACTTTTCCCAGCATTACATACTTTTCTAATGAACAATATTATAATATGATTAAAATAAAACAGCACTCTATGCTAAATTAAATTTCAAGTCTGAAATGATTGTATTATTGACTGAGGTATTTTTAAATTTCTTTACTCGTACCATGTTTCAAAGTACCACCATTTTTTTCCTGTTTTGTTTTGTATTTATAAAGAGTCACAGAAAATACTTATCTTAAATAATTAATTACCTACTTTTCTCCAAGTAGTAATTATTTAAAGCACACACATATTTATATTTGTAATTATATAACTGAATATTTATAAATACAGTAATCAGATATATTTAATTTTTTTATCCACTTAGGAGTGCTTTCATCTACTCTCATAGTCTTTGTCAATTAAAAGGCTAACATTATCACAATTCTGTGATCTTAATGTTTACTGCCTGCTTTGTAATTAAGTCATGTTTGTATTTGTATATATGCATAGCTTCTTTTATTTTTTATTTGTTGTTATTTTTTTCAATTTGCAATATTTTAATGATATTGTAATTGAAGTTAAAACCATAAGTACATGAATTATTATGGTTGTGAAAAATGAATAAAATAAAAAAAAAACTATGCTAATATACAAATACAAACATGACTTAATTAACAGGCAGATAGCAAATGTTAAGACCACAGAATTGTGGGATGGTTAGCCTTTCATAGTGTTAGTTGACAAAGACTATGTGGATAGTCAATACCATATATTTAAAATGATCAAGAAAATTTTATATGGAAAATTTATAAAGGTATATGTGATATTACATTTTACACACCTCCTACATTAAAAAACTTAATAAATCACTCTAAAAATAAAACCTCATTTATAAATAAAAATTTTGTCATTTATAAATGGATATGTAGGTGTGGCAGTGGATATATAGGTGAATTGAGATGTATTTTGGAAAAAAAAAACTAAAAAAACACTTGCTGTTATTAAAATGGGTTCAGAAATTGAAACAAAATTGTATAGATAATAATATTTCAGCATCTGTTTTTTACGACCATAATAAGTCATGTATTTATGGTTTTGACTTCAATTTTAATAATGTAAAAATATTGCAAATTGAAAAAAATAGCAATAAAAAAAATAAAGAAAACTATGCTAATATACAAATACAAACATGACTTAATTAACAGGCAGACAGCAAACGTTAGGATCACAGAATTGTGGGCATGTTAGCCTTTCAAAGTGTTAGTTGACAAAAATTACTAGGATAATCGAAAATGCTCCGAAGTTGATAAAATTTTTAATTATCTAATTACTGTATTTATAAATATTTAATTATATAATTACATATATTGCTTTGAAAAAATACAGATATCGAATAATATATATATAAATTAATAAACACACAATTACTTCTCTATAAAGCAGCTTTATAGAGAAGCAATTGTGTGTTTTATTATGTTTTTATTTTTTTAGTTAGTTCTTATATATATATATATATATATATTATTATAGTTATTTATATATATATATATATATATATAAATAACTACAACCATTAAATGTCTGTATTTTTAAATTATATAATAATAATTCAAACAAATATATTTAACACAGTATTCAAAATTAAGTAATATATTCTTTACCAGAAGTACTTTCAATTGTTTCACTGACAATCTTTTTCAACTGTTAATACAAACGTACAAAAAATAAAAACTTGCATTACCCATCATTCAATCTATTCAAATTTCCCACAATTCTGTTGTCTTTATATTAGCCGATTGTTTATTCATCAAACCACCTCTATTCCTAAATATCATCATTGCCTCTTTAATTTTACGTTTTTCACTACACCTTTCAATTTGAATAATTTTTATATCTCTATTATTAAATTTAAAACCATAATTACATGTTTTATTATGATCAAATATAATTGATGGAGTATTCATATTTACTGAAGATATATTTTCTTTCTGTACATGTTTATATAATGTCTTATGATCATTATATCGTTTTTGTAATGTACATTTGGATTCCCCTATATATTTTATTCCACAACCACATTCCAACATATATATATAACAGAACTTAATTCAAACTTAGAAATCTTGGCTTTGGAGTTATTTATCATATCATTTATATTATTTGAAGAGAAAAAAGAAATTCTACACAAACCACTAAAAAGTTTATAAATTAATTTAGCTTGTTGATTAGATATAAAAGGAATAGAAATCCATTTATCACTTTTTAATTTACTTAATATTTTCTTATTATTACTCTTATTTTGATTATATTTTGTAATTGTATTATAAATAATATTCCTTCCATAACCAACATTCAACATATCAGTAATATATACATTAATATTTTCAATTTTATTACTAATAAATTTGCACAAATAATCATTTCTAAATAAAAATGACTTCAAACCAGCTAATTTATGACTCATATGAACTTTAGAATTATATGGAATATAACCCCTAATTTCCACAGGCTTTAAAATCATATTATAATCAAACACATTATTATTTCTTTTAATAAATATATCTAAAAACTTTATAGAATCTTCCTTCTCTTCATTTAACACCCATTTTACATTATTAATCATATTTAACTCATTAAACAAATTAACTATTATTTCATTATGTGCACATATAAATACATCATCAACATATCTACAATATACTTTAATTCCTTTATATTTTATCTGAGACAATATCTTAACCTCATAATTAGAAATAAAAAAAATACAAAGCTGTGATACCACTGGAAGACCCATTGGCCAACCAAAATTCATTTTATAAAAGCAATCATTAAACCTAACATATATATTATCATTCACAAATCTTAATATTTTAACAATAAAATTTCTAATATTATTATCTATAGATTTTAAAAACAAAGCTCTTTCAATAATCTCTATTGATTCAATACGATTAATTGAACCATACATTTCAGATATGTCAAGTGTACACATAACATCATTATTATCAATTTTTATATTTTTAATCCTATTAATAAAATCAAATGATGATGAAATCGTATAATCTCCAAATCCAAGCACATCTTGCATTATTTTTTCAATATATCTACAAGCATTATAATAAAAAACACCACCAAAATCAACAATTACTCTTAATGGATAACAATTTTTATGCAATTTTATATTTGCAAAGATTCTTGGAAACACTGCAGACGACGGATATAAACTGTAATATGTCTTTGCATCAATAACTTTTTTTCTTTTTAGCAGTCATTAAAATGTCATTAATAAATTTCATTCTATATGTATCAATATTATTTAATTCACTTTTTTCAAAACAAAGCTTCTTCATTTGATCCATAATTTTCATATTATATTCATCCTGTTTCATTAGGCACATCCGTAAACCCTAAATACGTCGGTGGAGGTTGGAAAGATTCTAGTATTGAATTAAATGCGGCGATTGAATATTCGTTTGGTGTTATAAATTGTGATTTAAATGATAGGAATAAAATAATTAATGAAATAAAAAATAAAACATTTGATAAGCAAAATGATAATGTTTGGTTAAAACAAATTTATGAATTTAAAAATTTTTTAAAAAGTAATAAATTAATTTGTTTGAAGGAGGACAAGGGTTTACGGATGTGCCTAATGAAACAGGATGAATATAATATGAAAATTATGGATCAAATGAAGAAGCTTTGTTTTGAAAAAAGTGAATTAAATAATATTGATACATATAGAATGAAATTTATTAATGACATTTTAATGACTGCTAAAAAGAAAAAAGTTATTGATGCAAAGACATATTACAGTTTATATCCGTCGTCTGCAGTGTTTCCAAGAATCTTTGCAAATATAAAATTGCATAAAAATTGTTATCCATTAAGAGTAATTGTTGATTTTGGTGGTGTTTTTTATTATAATGCTTGTAGATATATTGAAAAAATAATGCAAGATGTGCTTGGATTTGGAGATTATACGATTTCATCATCATTTGATTTTATTAATAGGATTAAAAATATAAAAATTGATAATAATGATGTTATGTGTACACTTGACATATCTGAAATGTATGGTTCAATTAATCGTATTGAATCAATAGAGATTATTGAAAGAGCTTTGTTTTTAAAATCTATAGATAATAATATTAGAAATTTTATTGTTAAAATATTAAGATTTGTGAATGATAATATATATGTTAGGTTTAATGATTGCTTTTATAAAATGAATTTTGGTTGGCCAATGGGTCTTCCAGTGGTATCACAGCTTTGTAATTTTTTTATTTCTAATTATGAGGTTAAGATATTGTCTCAGATAAAATATAAAGGAATTAAAGTATATTGTAGATATGTTGATGATGTATTTATATGTGCACATAATGAAATAATAGTTAATTTGTTTAATGAGTTAAATATGATTAATAATGTAAAATGGGTGTTAAATGAAGAGAAGGAAGATTCTATAAAGTTTTTAGATATATTTATTAAAAGAAATAATAATGTGTTTGATTATAATATGATTTTAAAGCCTGTGGAAATTAGGGGTTATATTCCATATAATTCTAAAGTTCATATGAGTCATAAATTAGCTGGTTTGAAGTCATTTTTATTTAGAAATGATTATTTGTGCAAATTTATTAGTAATAAAATTGAAAATATTAATGTATATATTACTGATATGTTGAATGTTGGTTATGGAAGGAATATTATTTATAATACAATTACAAAATATAATCAAAATAAGAGTAATAATAAGAAAATATTAAGTAAATTAAAAAGTGATAAATGGATTTCTATTCCTTTTATATCTAATCAACAAGCTAAATTAATTTATAAACTTTTTAGTGGTTTGTGTAGAATTTCTTTTTTCTCTTCAAATAATATAAATGATATGATAAATAACTCCAAAGCCAAGATTTCTAAGTTTGAATTAAGTTCTGTTATATATATATGTTGGAATGTGGTTGTGGAATAAAATATATAGGGGAATCCAAATGTACATTACAAAAACGATATAATGATTATAAGACATTATATAAACATGTACAGAAAGAAAATATATCTTCAGTAAATATGAATACTCCATCAATTATATTTGATCATAATAAAACATGTAATTATGGTTTTAAATTTAATAATAGAGATATAAAAATTATTCAAATTGAAAGGTGTAGTGAAAAACGTAAAATTAAAGAGGCAATGATGATATTTAGGAATAGAGGTGGTTTGATGAATAAACAATCGGCTAATATAAAGACAACAGAATTGTGGGAAATTTGAATAGATTGAATGATGGGTAATGCAAGTTTTTATTTTTTGTACGTTTGTATTAACAGTTGAAAAAGATTGTCAGTGAAACAATTGAAAGTACTTCTGGTAAAGAATATATTATTTAATTTTGAATACTGTGTTAAATATATTTGTTTGAATTATTATATATATATATATATATATATATATATATATATATAATAAATAAGTTGATTTTTATATATATATATATATATATATATAAAAATCCACTTATCAGTTTGATTATTATAGATTGTTTAAAAAGTACATCTATTAATATAATGAAGTTCAACAACTTCTGTGCTAATCATCCTTTTTTTTAATCATCAACTATTATGGTGCATTTTTATTTGTTATCCATAATGTTTCTAAGATATTAACTAGATCACAAATCAACGAACAAGCAGAAATAGACTTCTTTGTTCATCAACATTTCATGTTAAGAATATACCACATCTTGAATATTCTGATCTTTAGTTTTAAAAATATGTTCTTAAATGTAATATTACTTTCCGGACTTTTTTAAGATTATGCTTAATGCCAATATGCAAAGTATCTCTTAACTATTGTAATGACTATTCTTATTAAACACCTAATATCAAATGAATAAATAAAATGACAATTTTCATTTTTTTCTAATTACCGTAAAGAATTTGCTCTCAGAACTTTTATTATAATATCAAAACTCTTGCAGCATAACATTTAACTGCAGCGTGTTTTTTTTAAAAAAAATCATAATCACTTAAACCATTAAATATAATTCCAGGTTTTATTTTCATTTAATATTAAGAGCTTATATTTCTTTATTGTAGGTTAAAATAAGATACTCTGATTTAAACTAGGTTATGTTTTAAAATATTGATAACTTTGCGGCAAAGTAAAAATTATTAACTTTATAATTTTTTAGACTTTTCTTCGTTGAAATAGCTTACTAAAATGGTTTAGTTTAAAAATCGATGCATCCGTTATTTGAGTAATAATAATAATCTTTTTGTTAGAGACTGTCTATTAATATCAATCTAACACTGCAAGGAATATAATGATAGCGTGTCACAAATCTTTTATGGAATGAGTTGCATCGCTCAAAACTTTTATTCTATTTTACACATTTAAACCTCTTAATAAAACGGTAAACTTCTATGTAATTCTTAAAATATCTTTAAAATGATTTTACTATCGCTATACAAATAAAAATTGGGGAAAAAATACAGAATAAAAGTTAAAAATAGTAAAATAAAAAAGAAATTGTTAATAAAAAAAAAGTTAACAAAACGTCATTCAAAATAAATAGTAATTGAAACAAAAAAAATGCCTCAACAGACAAAAGAAAGACATTTGAACTAATAAGAAACAGCAGATTCTTTTACATTAACGACGATGATCTGTATTATTTTATCTTCAACTATTGTATATTTTAATGCAAATTTATACATATACAACGTATATAAATGTCATTTCGATTTCTGAATCAATTTTCTGTTGAAATTCAATAGACTGAATATCTTTATGATGTAAAAAAAAAAAGGTAACGATTTAGCTCTAAATGCTAATATACTACAATAAACTATTTTTCAAAATTAATAAGCAAAGATAAACTATTTCCGATGATGAACAAGTGTTACTGTCTGGTCAAAATAATATTTCTAATAAAATATTTGTCTTCCGAACCAAAGACAAAAATGGATTAAAAAAACACTATTGTGCAATGTACATTTTTACAGCGCCTTTGCATATATATATATATATATATATATATATATATATATATATATATATATATATATATATATATATATATATATATATATATATATAAAATTAAGCTTGAGCTTTGCCATCAAGGAAATATTTTTAAATAACTTATAGTGACATAGAAATTATATATACATATATTGGATTGATTGTTTATTATAGTTTAAAAAAAAAAAACTTATCATATATATATATATATATATATATATATATATATATATATATATTGTATCCTTAGGATAAGCCAACTATCATTCAATCAATAAACTACTTAACTATTCAATAATTGTTGATTTAACTCACTACTTTAAATATAATAATAACTAGCTCACCTAAATATAACAATAATTGCTCACTAATTAATTATTGATTCAGCATAAATGTAATAAACTGCTACTAAGTTAGTAATCTATTAATTAACTAATCAATTTAAAGATCAATTAATTAACTATAAGCGTACTAATAATTGAGTTACCAATTAAATAATAATTTACCTACTAATTATTCAAATACCAACTTAGCATTTTTACAAATGGTTCCGTTAAATATTAAAATCACAAGACTCATGATTAAAAGCATCTCCTAAGTTACACATGTATTTTTAACATGAAGAATCTACCCAAAAAGATATATCTCCAATGGCACAGCAATATCTCCCTTACCTACTTCTATATACTTCAAGTAATACTCCCATGACTCATATATAAAAAATAAATTATAATTAACATTTCTAAAATTAAATTGAAGTATTAAACTATTTTACATTTATTTATTTTAATAAAATAATATATTTTTCCTTAAAAAATCTATAACATAATTATAATCTCAATCTCAGGTTTTTATTATTATTTTTGCAATTAAAACATTAATTAATAGAGCCATATGTAATGAGGGATTTTATGTACACCTAGGGATATACAAAACAATAATAATAAATAAAATAAATCTACTCAATAATTTTTATTTCTAAATTTATTTAATTAAATTATTTTCAAGTTAAACTAGATAGAAATTATGAATTACCAATACTAATATTTATTATTATAAATAAATTCAAAATAATTCTCTCTTATTATGCATTATATTTAGCATTGTGTTTTGCACATGACATTTAAAACATCAAGCTTTGTTATAACTATTGAATAAGTTAATAAAGACTTCACATTATACAATTCTTAAGATTCAACAAGTGAAATCTTCAATAATCATAATATAATAATCATACTCTATTTTCTTCAAATTTTGTGGAATTATACCTAGATGTAATCAATACTGATAATGCATGTATGTGGTTAGGATGATTCATAATGACTTGGACACAACAAGAAAAAAAAACTATAGACATTTCATTAATTAAAAACAACATTAGCAATTTATTATAACAATCAATTAAAAATTTCAAAACTGATAAATAATTTATTTACAAAATTGAATCATTATAAAATTCCAAAAAAATGATTACATTCAAAAAATTATATTTACACAAACAGTAAATAATTTCAACTTCAAAATATTTAATATTCTGAAAGAATAATATCTATTACTTTAACCCTCCTGTATTCTGACAGATTTATTTGTTCTCACTGGATTTAAGCTTTCAACTTTGATTTTTATATTAAACCATTATTATTTATCAGAATGCAATAAATTTGGCTTCATTTGCAGTGCAAAGAAAATGCTGTCACAGCATCAAATTTCAGTTGGAGAGAATTCAATTTGCAAAATAAATAAAATATTCATTTCATGTTTGATTTAAAAATCTGAACAATTTTTTTTAAAAACAATTGAATATATTCATTTATTCTTTGAAAAATTACACTTTTTTTGTAATTTTTATATCACTAAATATAATAACAATCTGCTGAATGATCTCATTTGTAGAAAGCTCCATTTTTCTGTGAATGTAATCTATAGTGACAATATTCAGAAAAAAATATTCTTTTATATTTAAAAGTAAAAGATTTATGTAAAAAATAAATATGTAATAATATTTATTTTTCTTTTTATATAATTGTTACACAATCATGATAAAATATAATCATAAACTTTTCAAAAAATCAAGTTATTAGACCCATAATATTTTTTTGACAATCATAATATTTCCACAAAATAAACTCAGTAAAGTTTGTGATCACTAAATAAATAATGTCTACTCATCCCGTTGAGATTCTGATTATTCTATTTTTCTTGCCATCTTTTGATTTTTGTGTAATAAAAATATTAGAATATAAATATATGTGAATTTGAAAGCTGTAAAAAAGTTTAGCAAAATTTTATTTTTAGAAATCTCAGATGAGGTTCTGTAATCTTGCAATATGTTATGGTTAAAGTTAATATTTATTAAAATATTATAGCATTTGTTTTTTAAATTAAGCATTTAAATAATTTTACATTTTCATAGAAATAAATATACTCTTCTATTATAATCATATTATCTTTCTCTAATTCTATGATCATTAATACATTTTAATACTATTACTCCAATAAACATATCTATAATTATTCATGTTCATGAAATAAAATGTTCTATAATGACTCATGTACCTCAATAGTTCTAAAAAAATTTCATATTCAACATATCCATCATATGAATAATGTATATGTTATATTATGCATTTAAAAAATGAATAATGAATTTTTACTCCAAAACACCATTATAAGATAATTCTATAATAACTGTATAACTCTATAACTCATATTTTTATGTTTATTTCAACTACAAAATAAACATATAATAATTTCAAGATTATGGAAAATATGGTATTTATTAACTTTATCTTCAATGATATTCATCACATTCAGGTTTTATATTTATTAATATCTTTTATACTACTTTCATATACACTATAATTTTTGATCTCTCAGACTATTTTCGGAACATAAAAACATTGCACAAAACATTTTTTAACATCATTTGTTTAATATATCATTTGTTTAATATTTCACACTTTTTGCTTTACAAAATTCTAAACATTATTTAAAGATGTAACTATTCTTCTTCTTACACTTTTACAAATATTATTCATGATATAGGTACCAGTGATGAAAGTAGTGATTAAAAGTGAGGGATTGAAAACTACAAGAACTATGAAAAACAATGAAAACATGGGGCAGAGCTTAAAGCCACTTATTTCTTGGGTCTATGTTAAATTCCAATTATGACTATTCTCTAAGCACTTACTGATTTATGGAAAGAAATGCTAATGCCTATGAATCATAAAAACATACAGATCTATGTTAACTGTATTATAATTAATATTTAAAAGATCCATTGCACTACAGGATTTCCTAATACTACTCTCTGAAAACACTATCTGTCTATCATAAACACTGTGTATAACTCCTAAAAACATTGCAAAGAAATTCTGAATATCTCTTCATAAAAGAATGTCTAAATGTTGTACATAGCATACCTTAAACACCAAGATGATAAATATAGCACAAATAAATGATTTCAAATATTTTTTATAATAAAATACATTTATTTAATTATTTAGAAATGATTTGGAGATCAATTATTCCTATGGTATCTAAACAGATACAGCTTATATCACTTATATCCATGCCTCTAAAATTACCCTAACATGTATAAACAGAATAAATATAATATTCAGTTTAGCTGATTTAGCACTTCCATTAATAAATATCAATATTGAAATTTAATTACATTAAATAAAATTTACCTTAATCATGTTACTATGACTATCATGGTGATTCTCTAGTTGACTTTATTCCATGAAGTTATATGATTGTTTTTAATAAAAGAGAAATGTTAATTTTTTTCTCTTCTTTTTTATCATCATCATTAATCATTATCAATCCATGGTGAGATGAAGGTATCTCCAAGTTCAATCCATCTTCTCTGATCTTTAACTTCTCTTCTACACATCACCCCTCCACACTTTTTTTTATTTCATCCATCCACCTTCTGGGTCTTTTACAATCTCTTGGAATACAGTTTAAGATTTCAATTATCCATCTATTATCATCTCTTCCAGAAATATGTCCAGCCCCACTACACTTCAGTCTTTTAATTTTTTCAGTGAGATCAGTAATACCTGTTTGTTCTCTTGCCCATATATTGTGTTTCAATGTCTTCTTGTTACTCCAAAAGTGCATCTCTCAATACTTCTTTGAGTGGTCTGAAATATCTGCATTGCTCTTCTATTAAGTGTCTAGATCTCAGATCTATAAAAAAAACTTGTAAAACACATTTATTAAAAACCTTCCTTTTTAAACACATAGGTATATTTTATTTTAGTATTAAGTTATTTCTACCAAAAGCACTCCAACCAAGTTTAATACTATGATTAATTTCATCCGTTATGTTTCCACCTATAATTAACTGTTAACTTCTTCTAACTTATCATAATAAATCTGTATTTTTATATTTGAAAAAATCCATTGAACATTACTTTAGCCTTTTTAACATTTATCTTTAGTCCTAATTTCCTATTTTCATCTGATAACTGCTGCAATATTTGCTGCAGCTCTAAAACATTATTTTTAAAAACAACTACATCACCTGCAAAAATCTAAATGACTTAAATAATAACCATTTACCTTCACTCCTTTAGTTTCTCATTTTAATCCACAAAATACTTCTTGTAGCACTGCTGTAAAATGTTTTGAAGATATGGAGTCACCATGTCTTATGTCCTCAATGCTCACTTTCCAATTATGATTATGTAGTCTAATTCCTGCTGTTGCATTTTTATAAATATTTTTTTAAAATATGACAATTTCCTGGATCTATACCTTGATAATCCGGATGCTTTAATCACTGAAGAAATGTTTCTAGAATCAAATGCCTTTTCATAATCAACAAATACAAAGCATAATGGTAACTCATATTCATTTATTTTTTCTATAATTTCTCTCTATACCTGGAAATGATCTGCTGTACAAAAACCTATTTTACATCCAGCTTGTTTATATGGTTTGTGGAAATCCAATGTTATCTGTAGATGAATTGTAATTATCTTGGTAAAAATTTTGTTTAAAACTGATAAAAGCCTGATAAGTCTGTAATTTCTAATATCTTCTTTATCCCTTTTTTAAACATTAATATTAATACTGCATTCTTCCAATCATCTGGTACATCTTTGTCTTTTAGACATTTGGTATATAATGTTTTTTGAAGGTTTGTGATGACGGTGTTCCAGTTGTATTTTTTATTGGACTATTTTCATCATCTAATATGTGTGTTGAATGTCTTTAGAACAATTTAATTTTATTTAAATATTCCAAATATATTCAACTGTTAGTAATATCACAGCAAACAGGTTGCTGTAATATTACAAACAGTTGAATGTATTTGTAATATTTAAATAAAATAAAATTGTTCTAAAGATATTCAACACACATATTAGTTAATGGAAATAGTCCAATATAAAAATACAATTTGGTATATAACTTTGGTAAAAAAAATCTATTTCTTAATCTTCTTCTGTTAATATATCAATTGTAATTCCATTATTACCTGTAGCCTATCCTTTCTTTCTAAATTTAATTGCATGGCTCACTTCTTCATTTAAAATTCTGGGCAATTTGGAAGATATAATAGATATAGGAGGTACTTGATCTTTATTACTATATAATTCTTGATAGAAGTCTTCTTCCATTTCATGATGTCATCTCTCTTTTAATAATAATTCTATCTTTTTTGTTATTGCAGATATAAATTTCCTACCAATACCAAAATGTTGTTTTACACTCTTTAGACTTTTATTCTCTTCTACATCTTTCCTTGTTAATTCACAGTTATAGTTTCTTATATAATTTTCAAATCTTTTCCACACTATTTTACAAAATTAAATGTAAAATCATCAAATATTATATAAATTTTAAAACTACATCTTTATAATAATGGTGCATATGCATATTAAATTAACTGCATTATATTTACTTAACTAAAAAAATAAATATTTCCTTTAATTCTTCACATTGGAACTCCATGGAAGTGCTTCTCATCATAACAACAATGGTCACATAATTAGAGAGATTTTCCCCTCTTTCTCTCCTTCATGCTATTTCTGAATTTCATGCTGCAAAATATTAAAGAAAAATCCAATGGAAATGTTGCTCATCAATACAGCATGTAAAAGTACTTTGAATAGAGTTTGTTCTTATTATGCCATTAATGAAGCATATTTTACAAAAGTTAATAATAAGCATTTATTACTAAATCCAGCAATTTTTACATTTTTAAAAGTTTTTTACTATCTGCATTTAATGATTTACTACAAAATTATTTCATTTAAAACAAAACTCTCCAAATTTTTTACATAGAAACCTTATGAATAAGTTTAAAACTATTAATAATAAGTTTATCCAATTTTATAATTTTTCTCACACATATTCCCGTTTGCATTTTAATAACTTGCAATAATATTTTTATAATTGAAATAAAGTCTTTGTTTTTACTTCACCTTTGAGTGATAAGTTTTAATTGCACTTTATGCAAAAAAGTAATGCTTAGTATTATTAGAAAAAATGTAAGGGTTAGTGCTTTCAGGGAACTTAGATCTCCATTGTCATAGCCTATCTTGGGAGTGTCAGCTTACATTGAAATTTTAAGTGAAGATTGACATTAATTTATGCAAAATTTATTCAAAGTTTTCTTTTATATTGACCATTTGCTGGAGATTGCAAAGCAATATTCTTTTCAGTTTATTGTATAGTTGTCATTTGTAATAATGCAGGCCTCCTTTATTTTCTGTTTTGTATCATTACACTCAGTGAACAATGCTCTTGCCAACATGGGTTCAAACACATGTCCTGTTGTTTTTTGATGCTCGATGAATATGGATTTGTTTTCAGTGTTATTTAGAGCTCTCCGGTATAAATAGTGATGTTGAGACATTCTGGTGGTGATGTTGGTATGGGTCTCTCCATAATATTTTGCTCTACATTAGTCACATATACATTTATCAAGTTCTTTTCCAAGTTAATATACACTTTAACAATATTACTAGTCGATATAACTTGAATAGCTCTTCTTAGAATAATTCACATTTATTATTCTAATAACTTGCAAAAATACTTGTCAAACACATTATATAATTCTCCTTCAAGTTAGTATATATTCCGTTTACTAAAAACATTCATAAATTATATATAAAATGAATAGTAGACAATAAATTCATTTTCACTAAAATAATTAGTCAGCATTCACACTTTCTGTTTAAAATGAATAAAATTTCAGAAAAAGTCTTTAATAAATTTTTGATAGAAAATATTAATAGCTTTGTCAAACAAATGTCTGTTTTTATTATTGTTACTCGTTAAAACTAATAAAATGTTCTTTAACATACAACACATGAATATGACTAAATATAAATTCCTTACACATCCTTCTCATTTTTTCATTGGGCTAAATGACATGCTCTCCGACATAGTCCTCTGAATAATGGCATTTTTATTTGATGAAAGTTGGATTTTGTGCAGCACTGACAAGGAATATTTCTTGTTTTACTCCATATTAAAATAAGTATTATAAACTTAAATTATTCTTCATGGTTTTATAAATTACTGTTAATACTTTAAAAACAAATAAAAAAATTACAACTTGTATTTAAAATATAAGGAATATAGTTTTATTATTCAAAATTTACTTGTTTGATTTTAAAAAATAGACAACTGATTTTCTCAACTAATCATCTGTATTTATAGCCATATTTTACCAATACATGATTGGTCAATTAAATCCCAGACATTAAAAGTTTACATACTAATTATTTCTGTCCAACTCGTTTTTTTTGTCAAAATAAATAAATAAATAAATAATAAATCCTCTTAAAAAGTATATTTCAGACTTCTTTTAAATACTGTCTTTAAATTCACTTTTAAATAAAAAAAACACTTTTTATTACTCTTAAATTTGAAAATATAAAAATATATTGTTTATATAATTATAATAATCAATTTTGATACATTTTAAAAATTGATACAATAATAAATTTCAACATCAAATTGATAAAAATAATAAATCAATTTTAGCAACAAGGAAGTAAATTTAATTAATTTTAACAATAATCTGTGTGCACATAAGTCAACACACATTGCATATCACAATTATTACATTATCATTAAATAATTTAAGATATTTAGAGTAATTTTAAATTATATTGTTAATAATTATAAAAACTGATTTTTATCACTAAGATTATTGTTATAACATTATACTAGATAACTCTAATAATTATTTACTAGTAAATAACTATAACTACTATCTTAATCTTGTTATTAAATTTAAATAATATTACTTTAATAACTTACATTAACTTTACATCAAATAAACAGTATATTTTAACTTACTTTAGATACTAAATACTATATTATAAAGAACGGTTGTATAAAATTTAAAAATTTCTATAAAAATGACTGTTTTATATATTTATGAAATAATGTAGCAAAATAGAAAGGTTACAACTTGACATATTTTTGAATAAAAAATTAAACTAATAAACTATAGATGGTAAGACATTAATAATTAATACATGGTAGAAAGCGAGAAAAAATAGAATTAAGACAGGTATATATATATATCAGACTCCACAAACATTAGTTTAAGTGGATGTAAATAATGTAATTTACATATTTTATTGTAAAAAAGAAAAGGCATATAAATAATTTAGTGATAAATGCAAATAAATAAAAATAAACAAAGTCTAAATCTATTTTTATCAGTTGTTATAAAATTTTCTTTACTTTCACAAACAGAAATTCATATTTCTTAGCCTATGTAATGTATAACAAAACACATACAATGTAATTAAAAATTCTGTATGAATAAGGATAATTGTAATACTTATCAATGGTTTAATTTCAAATCATATCTTGAGGCTTATTATTTGATAATCACCTAAATTGTTTTAATTAAAAGCTAATCAAAGATATTCAGTAAAAAATATGAATTAGTTAAAGATATATCTTGAATTAAAATATTTAATTAAGAGAATAAATAAAACAATCATAAAAAGTAAGACTCAGGGGTTATAGGATTCTATATTCTTATTAGATTACAGAGTAAGAAAAGAAAGTAGACCAACACTGACAAGTAGAGAACAATCCAGGCTGATAGTAGTTAATCCATGGCAAGATTTAGATATATCCATTGTCTTTCTTAAATGCAACTTGACATCACTGATATTTGCCTGAAGACTAGGGAAGTATAAATTTTATATAATGCAAGAATTCAATCAGATGGCTAGAATCCATACAAATGCACTAGGCAAAGCTGAACAGTATGATGTAGTCAGCCAGAATTCTCTAACTGTCATAGTAAACTCATCTATGACTGTCTGTAAAGATCATATATTTACCACTTGATATTTTAATCATACCTATCAGAGTTGGCCAAACTTTTAGGCATTGGGGATGACCTTTTTGGTGAAAGTGTACCTGAGAGTGACTATGGTTTTTCAGGACTTTGAACCAAAATCCAGAAAAAAACATTACTTTTTCTGGAATGGAAAAAAATAACAGTTCAAAGTCCTGGTTTTTTAGAATATACTTATGAATTGGTGTTTTTTTATAACAACTTTTTAAATACTCACAAATATTGTGACATTTTTAGAAGATACTTATAAACTGATGATTTTTTTAAAGATACTAACCATCAGAAGACATTTTACAATATATATATATTAACTTTAAAGTAATTATTACAAAAAAAATAGTTTTTACATTTTGTGCCCTCTCTTGACCATTTTTGGTCACACTTTTACTATTTTATATTTATTTATCATAAATTTGTAGCTTCACCAGTATTTAAAATTGTAATTCTCAAAAATTCCACTTTTGGCAATATTTTCTTTGCAAAAAATCAATTTCTCACTGCAGTCTAATGTATATAGCCCTGCCTCTTTTTTCATATAAGATATCACAAACAAAACACTGACTGTCAACTTCAGTTATTGGTCTCCAGGTGTTTTTAACTGTCAAAATCAGAAATCAAATCCAAATGTTTCATGGTTTGTAATAGACTTTGAACTTAATAAATATATTTCTCATAATTTGTTATATTGATAATTAAGTTTTTACATCAATTTACATAAATATAAACTTTGATTCAAACATTTTAAAATTTTACAAAAAAATAATAAGGCAAAGTGAATAGCACTTGACCACTATTCAAGACAAGTGAATAACATTGACCACTATTTGCTTATCAATGACCTTGGGTGATAAAAACACAACTAATTTTTGTAAATATTTATGGATTTTATGATTACTTTTTACACTATATTGACTAGTAAGGTGTCTAGATTTAGATTTTTATTTAAAATATTTAATTTTAAATGAAGAAAAGACAACAGATATGAATAATCAACAATAGTAATTTCTAAGTCAGAAAGAATCACCAGCATTTTCACATAACTATTTTTACAGGAGATTTCAATATGAGTTATAAAAAATTTATTATGAAATGAATACATCAGTTAACAATTTCACTCATGAGTGCAGAAGATTTTTTACCACCCAACTCTATATCATTTTATAACAATAGCCATGGGACATTAATAGATCTAATGTTTATTCCCCAATGCTGCATCATTCAATAGACTTAGACATTTCCCATCCTCTTTTTCAGACCATGCAGTGCAGATAATAAAACTAAATATAAACACTTACCACAGTGCAATGAATAATTTGAAGAAAATGATCAGGATCCTACTACCAGATAACACTACAGAGACACTCTTCTCAGAAATTTATATAATGATAAATAAAATAAATCAGCTAGAATTAGACACAGTATCCAGATACGTAGCTTACACCAACACACTTTCATTTAATACAAACCATATTACACAAAAATCAACCCCACCTCCAGACTAATCACATTAGCAGATAAAATACATAAAAGAATCAGTCTGTCTAAACCCATTCAACATAATCAACAAACACAATAAAACTCACCGAGCTCTATAAACAGACTTGTGATAAATTAAAACAATATCTAAACATAAAAAAGAAAAAAATTGCTTAGTACAGCTGCACATTTGGACATGTGGATACATTATGTGGACTTTGGGATATCCATCCACAAATAAATTTTCCATGGTGCTAGAATCAGAAAATAAAATTACAGCAGGATTTAACATGATTGCACCTATCTATAGCCACTTCAAAACAAAACTAAGCATGCACAATTCACACCTACAGAAGATTATTTTGGAACAACTGAAGATGAGATGCCTTTTAAAACTGAGTATTTTAGAGTAATGTTAGCATTAATCCCTGCTACATGTCATCCAGGACCCCCCATGCATTCCACATTTTATAATTGCACATCTTAGCCAATTTACAAATACATACCTGTGTTAACTAGCAAATCAAATATCACAAAAATATATAGCATACAGGGATTATACAGGATATATGAAAAAAACAAGAAACCATTACCAAGGTCACCAACTTAAGACCTCTCTCAATGGAGTCTTTAGAAATTAAACTGTGGAAAAAATTAATAAAGGTGAAAATTGAACTATTCATACTGACAAAAATATCACATAAATATGCAAAGAAAGGCTCATCCACAGGTCAGGCAGCACTAATCTTTAAAATTATTATTAACTCAGTTATTAAGAAGAAATATGCTCCAACTGCAGTACGACTAGATCAATATTATACACAATACCCAATCTACTTTTAAACAGAGAAGTGCATATCATGCTTAAGGGAAAAACCTCCTCAACTTATGCTTACGAGTCATTATTTTCCAAAATAAATTTTATAAAAGACAGTTATAGAAATAAACTGACTGATGAATTCAGTGCAGAATGTGTATTGCTTAAAGTTACAACTTATGAACCCGATATACAACATGTGTCATCCAAAGTACAACAACAAAAATCTCATTAATAAAAGTTAAAATTAGTATTGATTTTTATATGGCAAAATGTATTGTATACAATTATTTTGAGAATTTTTAAGCCAACTCCTTAATTTAATTTAATAAAATTTTATAACAATTAAATTTTGTACTGTTTATTTCCTACTAAGAGTTTCCCGGCACGCCAGAGGTAGGACAAAAAAAGTAATTGTAATATTTGGCACGCGCATATAAAAAGGTTTGCCACCGCTGGTCTAGATAATAGACAAAAACAATAATTAAGTTATAAATCATTGTTACTAAGTAATTATTATTTAGAAATAAATTATAAATTTGAAATTATTTATTTAAAATGAAAATTACTACAATAATAAAAAATATATTATTTAAACATTTTTTTTATATTTCTACAATATTAATATTTTAAAAGATTAAAGATAAAAGTGTTAAATTAACATTGAAATATTGACTTTTCTAACAAGGGAGTTACAACACAATTATTTTCCATTCACTCACACACAAAAATAAAATAACTGTTTTTAAAATAACTAATCTAAAGTTTTTGATTCAATATTGGATTTATAAAAAGATGGGGATATATTATTTAACCAATAATTAAAATTAAACTAACATTTATAAACTATACTTTGAAATAATGACAACTTAATTAGTTACAGTATTGAAAATTAATACTGCATTTTTTAAAAAAAAATTAACTTAAATATTTTAAATACATTTTAGGGGTAGTTTGTTGATAATTTAATTTTATAAAAGATGTAATAACTAATTAAGAACACTTTTAGCTCTTGCACTATAACATGTTTAATAATAAGTAATATATTTAAATAAATAATATTTTATGATTACGCATCTACAATTACAAATAAGCTAGAGTAATAAGATTAATATTATTGAAATTTATTTAGATAAGTTCATATTAAATAGTAATGTTTTATAATAGTATTATAACTCAGTTAAATAGCTACAGAATGATGGATTAACACTACTACAGTGATAACATTTACTTAAAAATAGAGTATTGTTCAATGTACTATCACAAAAATTTAACATTAAGTTCTTCGCTATGAAATTAAGGTTACAATATATATATATATATATATATATATATATATATATATATATATATATATATATATATATCTATATATATATTGTACTCGGTTCACTCCGCAGAAGATCTTACTTACACTGCAAATGTTTTGGCTGGTTTCAAACTTCTTTATGATACATTTATAGTCTTATTTAATTATAAATGTTATATGAACGAACTGGCACATTCGAGCAAAGTGGGAAATATTATTGATAGCTTTAACTATCAATAATACCCACGATCAGATCGTGGCCCACCTTGGCTACTAGATTCAAACTCCTACTATCCAAACACTTTATTTGTTTCAGAGTAAGCCCTGGGCGCAAGCTAGTCTAAGACGAACGTATTCGGACAGTAGGCTCATAACCCAGCTCTCGAAACATTCCCAAACTAGCTCAGTCTGATTTTTAATCATTAAATAACAACACATTGTTTTATAATAGTGGTGAAAGGAATTGATAAGAGAATTGGTAAAAAGAATTGACTGACAAAATAAGGCTTAAATTTAAAGACAATTTATTAACATTAATTATACTAAATTTAAATATCTTTATAAATTTTAACTAACATAATAGTGGTATTTTTATCAAGCACATATTTAACTCATATACTCACATATATAATAATAAATCATTAAATAGTATTTGAAACTTAAACACATATATCAATAGTTAATTTTATGTATTATATAGAGTTCATATAATTAGACTCTTGGAGGATTCACACAAATGCAATGGCTACTGTATAAATGAAAATAAGAAAATGTTTTACATAGGATTTTGAACATAGATTTAGAACTTTGTTTTCTTCTTGGTTGCTGCTTCCATTATGAATATTTTCAGCCAACTGGGACATTGCCTTGAGGAGTTTCGTTAATATTAACTTTATTATTATTGGAGACAATTAAACATTGATGGAGGGTTTCCAAGCTGTTACACAGACATTATTTCATGGGCAGATCTTGCTGATCTTATTAGACTAAGGGCTGAAGTAAGATTGTATGTTCCCAAAAGCTGCTCAGCACTGCATTTCTGTTTCTGAATACATAATAAACTGCACTGTTATCTCTAGACTAGATTGAATGGTTTTCTGAATTGATTGTCCGATAAAATTTGGGTTATTTATATATGTGAAGTGTTTTTGTTTTGATATCCTCCGGCAGTATGTGTTGACAAAATTCCTTTGATAATCTCATGTTTTTGAAGATTGTTTAATTTAGTAGCAGCCATGCAAACATATTGTTTTTACATTTTAGTTAATAGCCATCGTGGAATGTATTTTAATTTTTAACTTTCATTTATTATTTTTTATTTCTTTAACTTTTTCAGCATTGTCAGCTTACTTTACATGCTTGGGTGCTCATTTGATGACATGTTATTTTCTTTCTTTGCTGACATAAAAAGTATAATCATGATGTCGAAGAAAATATGGCCATTTTTAGCTGTATATGTTAGCTTTCAAACAATTTTTATTAAAAAAAAAACGGTTGAAATTTGGATTTTTGGCGAATTTTTTAATCAACCACAGTATTTAATTTTTTTGTTTTTTTGGTAATTTTTGTACTTATCACGAAACGATAAAAGACATAAAATGTTTTACGAGCTGGAAGTAAAATTTTCTCCGATATTATTTACAAACAAGACCTACAAACAGACCAACAACATAATTATTTGTAAGTAAAATTTTTTAATTTTTTTTTACATTTTTTGAAAAAATATATTTTTTATTAATTTTAGTTTGTAATTAGTCTGTGGTAATTTGTAGTTACATATTTATTTATTTATGCTCATATACAATTCATATCTATCGAAAAATTGGTGTGTGTGTAATTATATATTTATACTCGTATAGAATTCATATTTATCATAATTTTCTAAAGGTAGTTTGTAATACATTTATTTATGCTCACATAAAATTCATATTTATCGAAAAATTAGTGTGATTTAGTTTGTAATTATATATTTATTATAAAATTCATATTGTAATTAACTTATTAGTATATAATTCATATCATAATTATCTAAAGTTCTATCTACACTAATCCTTTTATTTTTATAAAAATAATGATTTTCAAAAAGTATACTTTTTGAAAATCATTAATTATGTTTATATAATATGGTTTACAAGCAATGGGTTATAAAACTAATAATCAAATGTATACAAACTTTGTATACACAAAGATATAATCCAATTCTGAAACTTGTTTATGTTTATGCTTGATCATGCTTTGTTTTTGCTATATGTTTCATAACATTATTTTCAAGTCTATAGACTATATGCAAATAAATTATATCTGTGGTACAATAAATATAAAAAAGATAGCATCACTTCTGTATATAAAGAATATAAACATCACTTGTGCAGTGCATAAAGAATATAAATATCACTGGTGACCACAAAGAATATAAACATTACTATTGTACACACAAAAAATATAAAATGAAGAGATGAAACTCATTTTATCAGTGATATAAAAAGTAGTCTACAATTTCTAGTTTTAGACAGACAAGAAGCCAATTGCTATGATGATTTCTTTTGTATCTTTTATTAGGATGAATCTTTTTCTTTATAGATGCCTTTAACATTTAACATTTAGAAAATTTGGGGTACAAGATAAAAATGAAGAAGTCATATCCGATTTCTTTTGGAGATTGTGAAGCTGTGGATTATCTCAGGTAAGACATATTATACATGTTTAGAAATATAATTTTGTAAGGAATAGAAAGAAATTATCACTGAAGATGTATTTTGAATTTTAGTTGACGTTAATTTCCAAATTATGAACAAACAATAAAATAATAATTATTTCGGATGTGAAAATTTTTTTTCCTTATTTTTTATATAGTTATCACTATTTATTTTATGCTTATTGTTTTCCTTAAATTTTCTAGTTTCTAGCAATGTAATTGTTTTTGCTCTAACATAATTAAAACTGAAGTTAGTATGAAAATTGTGTCTCAGGCCAGTATTTTAAAAAGTTCAATATGGCGGCTTTAAGCCGAAGTAGTTAATACGGTTATATTTATTTTATATTTGCATGCACATATATAATTTTATTCTACACATCAAAACTAGTTTTAAGATTACTTTTTCTTTAATTCGAATGAGAAGAGATTTATATTTTGAAAATTTTAACTATTTATTTTTAAGAATACTAATAAGAAAAACTTTACTTCCTTTTATAAAACTTTTAGTTTAATTTTCTAAAGAAAACCCCTTCCCACTTTTAATCAATTATTTTCCAACTTTTATTTCAAACTCTTTTATGAAAGATTTTTATTTTAATAATTTTTTTAGACAAAATTATTTTTATATACATGTGCCAATTCGGCCTTGTATTATTCAATGAATTAAATAGTTTAGAAGGTTTAAAATGGAGTAAATCTTTTGAAGAAAAAATGTCAATTCAGTATTTAGATATTAAAGTTACCCGTAATAAAAATAAATTAGATTATTGTATGGTAATAAAAGATATTGAAAAAAGAGAATATATTCCTTGGTATTCAAATGTGCCAATAGCACATAAATTATCCGGTTTAAAATCATTTTTATTTAGGAATAATAAATTATGTAAATATAGTTCTGATAAAATAAGTAACATAAATGTATTTATTATGGATTTGTTAAATGTTGGATATGATCATAAATTAATTTATAATATTGTTATTAAGTTTAATAATAATAGAAATATTTTAGATGCTACAGATATTGATAAAATAAAATATACTTGGATATCAATACCATTTATTTGTAATGAACAAGTGAAATTTATAAAACAGATATATAAAAATATATGTCGAGTTGCATTTTCTACTACTCCTAATTTAAATAGATTAATAAATAATTCAAAAAATAGGTGTAGTATTTTAAATCAAAGTTGTGCAATATATAAATGGCTATGTGTTTGTGGAAAGGCATATATTGGGGAATCTCAATGTACATTGGAGAAAAGATCAAAGGAGCATTTGTTGTTATATAAACGAGTGCAAAAATCAAGACAAGAGAATGTTAGAAATGATGATGTATCACCATCAGTATTTTTTGATCATAATGTAACATGTATTTATGGTTTTGATTTTGATTTTAATAAAGTTAAGATTTTGTGTATTAAAAGAAATAATAATAAATGCAAAATTAAAGAAGCTATGTTAATAAAAAGTGAAAAGCAACAGTTGATAAACAGATAGGCCGCCAATATAAAAATTAATGAATTGTGGGAAAATTGATGTATGACGTATTACTTTTTGTTTACATTTGTAACAGTTTTTTCTAATACACTTTGAATCTAGTTGACAACAACTACATAGATAGTTGAAAGTACTTCTATTAAATTGGTATATATATATTTTTTTAAAATATTGTTTTACTGTATTAATTATTGTATTGTTTTGAATAATTATATATATATTTTATTATAATTGGAATACAGACATTGATTAATAATTTATATATATATATATATATATATATATATATATATATATATATTGTAAATATCAATAGGTCGATATTTATATTTTAAAAATTTGTTATTTGTTATTAAAAAAAAAATCTCTTTAAGTTGAAGTTTACATATGAAATATTTAAATTTTTCTTTTATGTTTGTTGAATATAGTTATTATTTGAAGTTATTATTTTATTTATATATATCGATAGTACATCGTTATAAATATTTAATTATTGAAATAAATAAGGACATATAAATTGTTGATTAAAAAAAAAATATTTTATTTGCAATGATTACTAAATGTAATAAATAATTATTTATGTATATTTTAAAAGATGTCAAATTTTCGATTTGATACTTTTTATATGTATACTTAATATTTTATTTTTATTTTGATGTTAATTGTTGTAAAAGAGAACATATATATATAACATGAGTTTTAAAATAGCATCTGCTGGCATAAAACCACGCGACAATAATAAGGAAGCCATTATTAGGATTATTGCTTATTAAAAATGGGATATAGAACAAACAACTGAAGGATAGAATTTTATTACATTTTATTTCTTTAAAGTTTACCATTTTTAAAATACTGAAGTAACGTATATATTTTGTAATAAACATATAAATTATGACGGGGTAATAAGGATATATCGCAGCTAGGGCTGCATCATCATCATCGCTTTCATATATTCTAAAGCAATTTTTCAATGGAACAACTAAAAATTTCAACGTATAAATTTCATCGCGTCTGGAGTTAAAAGCTGGCATAGCTATCTTAAATGTATTATCGTCAATTTAATTCTAATCTGGAAATAATTGTAATTGATGTACCGGATTTAACATTTTAATAAAATATGCATATATTCAAGAATTAATAATCTTCTTTAATGAAATCGTTTCGTCGTTCTTTTAATAGAATGCATTCTAAAAATAAAATAATAAAATATACAGATGAAAAAACTCATGGACTAAATTAATTCTTAAAAAGGACAATCAACTAAGTGAACTTTTAAAAAAGGTATTTAATAATTATATATTTATATGAGTGATGTGTGGATATATATTTTTGAGATTGATATATTTTTTTTTTTTGTTTATTTTTATTTTTCATTGTAAAATGTAACGTTTGTGAATGATCAATTTAAGCGTCTTATTTTATTATAACATTAAACGTATAACAGATGATATTTAAGATAAATATTTAAATAATTTTAAAATCTGAAATATAATTTATAAGTTGAGGTACTAAATATTAATTATTATCTTTACATTGCAACTATTAGGCAGAAATATGTCTTTATATATTTATTGTTTATATTTATATTGGAAATATTAATATTATTTAAAGTCAAATGATAACATAAATAAAAGATGTGCTATTTATTTTTATAAATAATGCCTTTGTAATTATTTAAAGATCGATACTATATTATTCTTATTTTCTTAATGCCAAAGTTATTAGTGAATTAATTGAATTTACGACTTAATAAAAGATAATTTCTTATTTCATTTATTACTTGGTTTGTAGGTCACTTACATATATTATTTTTCATACACATATTTAGAGGTACATAAATTTATATAGTAGATGTGTATATTTGAATTTAATAAAAGTCCCTTTATTTTTGATATATATATTTGATTAGTTAGTCACATCAACCTAAAAGATAAATTATAATGAAAGATCTCATTGATTAGTATGATTTTAGATTTGTTTTATATAAAGCTAGCTGGGAGGGCAATTTAAACAATTTATTAAAATATAATTGGAACAAGTTTATTTTTCTTCATTCTTTAATATAAATGGAATAACTCATATACATTCCATTATATTTAACTTGCTTAATTATGAGCTACCATATAGTTTCCATTACATTATTTATATAACCGGGATAATTTTGTCTTTCTTCAATTTAAATGGAATGTAGCAAGTACGATCCATTATATTTAACTTGTCCAAACATGGGCTACCTTAAGTTCCATTACATTTGGAGCATCCAAGTGAGGCTCTGAATTATAGGTTCCATTACATTTGGCTAGTCCAATCGTGGGGCTGCTACATATACGTTTCCATTACATTTGGCGCCCAACGTGGGGCTAGAAATAAGCTAATTAGGGCTTGAAATACCCCACATACTTGAGATTAAGATGTCTAGTATATATATATTAATATGAGATGTATAGTTTAAAGAAAGAGAAGCATTTTTGTGTGTTTAATTTTTTTTTATATAAATGGAAATATTTTAGCCTTATGTTTAGATGGTGATGGTTAATATTATTGTATTTTTTTTTTTAGTGATGAAAGATAAATATAGTCATGAAGCAGTTTAATTTCAATTTAAAAAGTATATTGATGGTGTTGAATTATAGTATAATAATTTTGTACATATTTGGAAAGTTTGAGTTGTAGAAAATCTATAATTTTGAAGGTTGGATGGGATATTTGATTGTTGGAGTTTGGTTGGTTCTGTTGCAGGTATTGATGTTGAGTGGGGAATTTTGGTTATTATCTTGAGGATGTGATGCATTCATGTCACTTGTGATTGATTAGTCTCATTCATTGCTCCAACCCAAATCTTGATGTTTATTATTATTTATCATGAAGCAGTTAACAGTAGTCCTGCCATGATTTTATCTTTAAAACTCCAGAGAGAGTAAGATATAATTATTTTAATATAAGTATAATATTTGCCTCTAAGTCTCCCAAAGATGAGCAAGGAAATATTTATAAATAATAGCCCCTAAGACTTAAATATAAGCAGGGTAGTGTAATGGTGTTCTAAGAAAAATTATTATGGGTTGTAGTAGATAGGATAGAATGAAATGTGATAGTCATCTAAGTGTTCATGAAACATTGTATGCTTTGGGAGTAATGATTGAATTCTTTTATCTACATCAAAGTTGTGAAGTGCTAATCAATCTTTTGGTTGTCAATATCTGTCGGATCTTTGGAGGAATAGATAAGTATATAACTTAAATATATAACACCAAACTTAAGAGTTTGATTAATTGATTATTGTTTGTAACAAATAATCTATTACATTGATTATCAATTAGGGTTTGAAAACAAACATATCGATGTTTTATTTTTTTTTTTCTTTGTAAGTGACTTTTAAACATGAAATTCAATTAGTAAATATTTGTTAGTAGTAAACTGCATTAGTACAATTTTAGTAAAATATTTCGAGCACAAAAGTTAATAATAAGTGAAGTAGATATTTTTTTTTTATGTGTATAAAATGGTATTAAGTATTAAAGTCCAGAAAATTTATAGGTATCGATTTAAGTATTTTATATTTAACTACCATTATTTTGAATGAGAAAGTTGTCTCACTATATTATCAAATTAGTTATTTTAAGGCATGTGAACATTTAGTTGTAGTTTAAATATTTCAAGGTTATATTGAATTTGATATGAAGTATCCACATTTTAATATAGTATAAGTGTAGAATATTTATTATCATTAAATATAAATAAATGTTATTTAGTGATATCAGTTGTTACTCTCTGCATATATATATTTTAGAGAAATTTGTTGATGTTATGGTGATAGATAAGATTATTTTTTTTTTTAAGCCAAGAAGTTCATGAGTTCAAATAAGTAAAATTTAGATTGTCAGATAGCTATTATATATTATAAGATTAAAAAGGCTTGTATTTTTTAGTTAAAAAAATTGCTTGTTGGAATAATGATTGGAGATGGTGAGCCCTTGATCTGTGATAGTTACTATATAGAAATAAATATATATATCTTAGATTTTATTTTATGAGTATATAATATTGTATTATTAATAATAATGGATAACAATAGTAATAAAATGCCAGTTAATGGTGATTTTGACTTAAAAGATTTTTTGGAAAAATTTAAAGCTGAATTAAATACCAAATATGATAAACTTAGAGCTGAGATGAAAATAAACTCTAATGAATTAAAAGATGAACTTAGAGCTGAGATGAAAATAAACTCTAATGAATTAAAAGATGAACTTAGAGCTGAGATGAAAACCAACTCTAATGAACTTTCTCAGAAACTAGAATCTAAATATGATGAACTTAGAGTTGAGATGAAAATTAATTCTAATGAATTAAAAGTTTTGGTAGATGATAGTATTAGAAGAGTAGAAGTAAAATTTGATGAAAAGATGGAAAAATATAGAGAAGAGACAATAGTGGAAGCTAATTCTTTAAAAGCAAAAATTGAAGAAATAAATAATGAAATGAAGGAAGAAAATCAAGGAATTATAGCCAGATTAGAAGTAGTTGAAAGAAAGACTATAAAGAAACCTAAAATTTTTGATGAATACTATAGTAAGGATAAAAGAATTGATGAATCTGTAGAAATAAAATTAAATTCTTTAGGTGAAAAATATCTAAAGTTATTAGACAATGAATTACTAAAGATTACGGATAATACCAGTAATAAATTTAAAGATAAAATGCAAAATCTAGTTCAAAAATGTACCATTAATTGTGGAAACGTTTATACAAAAATTAATATTTACAAAGAAATATTCTTTACAAGAATTAACAATATAATATGTAATGTAAATTTTATGGAAGTAGAAATTGATCCAAATGGAGATTTAGGCAAAGTCAAAATAAAACTTAAATTCAGAAGTAAAGAGAAAATTAAAATAGATTTTCTTGAGATAATTTATACCAGTAAAAATATGAAGAAAATTAAAGTAAAATTCAAAGAAATGAGTAGAGATAAGTTTAAAATAAATTATCTTAAAAGAAGTATAGATTTTATGAGAGATTTAAGTAAACCTAAAGTTAAACTGAAAATAATTAATATAATAATGTTATTGTTGTAAAACAAAATGATTTTCAAGAGTTCTTTAATGTTGAAATTATATCACACTGATTTGCGATTTTTAAAGGATTATTTAGAAAATTTGAATGAATACCATTCAAAATTATCCAGAGAATTGTTTTTTAATTGAATCTAGAATAAGTAAAATAAAGACTTACTCAAGTCGATGATGTTTATCAAGATAGTCAAAGGAAAAGTAAGATTATCTGATAAAATAGCAACTATTATTGATAAAGTTAAGAGTTATGTTAGTGCTTATGATCAAGTTACTATTTATGTAAAGGATATAGATGTAGAATCTAAGGAGTTCATAGCAAAATCTTTAGATACTTATCTCAAAATTATTCAAAAGCAATTGAGTTATACCAAAATGCTATATGAAAATCTTGTAAATTAGGGCAAACTTTTTCACAAAGTTTAACATACTGGAAATTCTTTACAGGAAGAATTGAAAAGGCACTTTTGATTATTATATATTTTTTTTTTAAAAAAAAATTTTTGGACAAATATCTAGATGATCTGAGAGATAGATATAAATAAATGAATGTGGTTATTAATAAGAAAAATAATATTCTTTAAACCATGTTAGTCCTTAGAAAGATTACAAATTTGAGAAGTTTTTCGATATTTCATAATTAATTAGTTATTTGCAAAGACATTTTTTTTTTTCGGTGGATTTGAGGGAATTGTAAATATCAATAGGTCGATATTTATATTTTAAAAATTTGTTATTTGTTATTAAAAAAAAAATCTCTTTAAGTTGAAGTTTACATATGAAATATTTAAATTTTTCTTTTATGTTTATTAAATATAGTTATTATTTGAAGTTATTATTTTATTTATATATATCGATAGTACATCATTATAAATATTTAATTATTGAAATAAATAAGGACATATAAATTGTTGATTAAAAAAAAAAGTATTTTATTTGCAATGATTACTAAATGTAATAAATAATTATTTATGTATATTTTAAAAGATGTCAAATTTTCGATTTGATACTTTTTATATGTATACTTAATATTTTATTTTTATTTTGATGTTAATTGTTGTAAAAGAGAACATATATATATAACATGAGTTTTAAAATAGCATCTGCTGGCATAAAACCACGCGACAATAATAAGGAAGCCATTATTAGGATTATTGCTTATTAAAAATGGGATATAGAACAAACAACTGAAGGATAGAATTTTATTACATTTTATTTCTTTAAAGTTTACCATTTTTTTTAAAATACTGAAGTAACGTATATATTTTGTAATAAACATATAAATTATGACGGGGTAATAAGGATATATCGCAGCTAGGGCTGCATCATCATCATCGCTTTCATATATTCTAAAGCAATTTTTCAATGGAACAACTAAAAATTTCAACGTATAAATTTCATCGCGTCTGGAGTTAAAAGCTGGCATAGCTATCTTAAATGTATTATCGTCAATTTAATTCTAATCTGGAAATAATTGTAATTGATGTACTGGATTTAACATTTTAATAAAATATGCATATATTCAAGAATTAATAATCTTCTTTAATGAAATCGTTTCGTCGTTCTTTTAATAGAATGCATTCTAAAAATAAAATAATAAAATATACAGATGAAAAAACTCATGGACTAAATTAATTCTTAAAAAGGACAATCAACTAAGTGAACTTTTAAAAAGGTATTTAATAATTATATATTTATATGAGTGATGTGTGGATATATATTTTTGAGATTGATATATTTTTTTTTTTTGTTTATTTTTATTTTTCATTGTAAAATGTAACGTTTGTGAATGATCAATTTAAGCGTCTTGTTCTATTATAACATTAAACGTATAACAGATGATGTTTAAGATAAATATTTAAATAATTTTAAAATCTGAAAATATAATTTATAAGTTGAGGTACTAAATATTAATTATTATCTTTACATTGCAACTATTAGGCAGAAATATGTCTTTATATATTTATTGTTTATATTTATATTGGAAATATTAATATTATTTAAAGTCAAATGATAACATAAATAAAAGATGTGCTATTTATTTTTATAAATAATGCCTTTGTAATTATTTAAAGATCGATACTATATTATTCTTATTTTCTTAATGCCAAAGTTATTAGTGAATTAATTGAATTTACGACTTAATAAAAGATAATTTCTTATTTCATTTATTACTTGGTTTGTAGGTCACTTACATATATTATTTTTCATACACATATTTAGAGGTACATAAATTTATATAGTAGATGTGTATATTTGAATTTAATAAAAGTCCCTTTATTTTTGATATATATATTTGATTAGTTAGTCACATCAACCTAAAAGATAAATTATAATGAAAGATCTCATTGATTAGTATGATTTTAGATTTGTTTTATATAAAGCTAGCTGGGAGGGCAATTTAAACAATTTATTAAAATATAATTGGAACAAGTTTATTTTTCTTCATTCTTTAATATAAATGGAATAACTCATATACATTCCATTATATTTAACTTGCTTAATTATGAGCTACCATATGGTTTCCATTACATTTTTTATATAACCGGGATAATTTTGTCTTTCTTCAATTTAAATGGAATGTAGCAAGTACGATCCATTATATTTAACTTGCCCAAACATGGGCTACCTTAAGTTCCATTACATTTGGAGCATCCAAGTGAGGCTCTGAATTATAGGTTCCATTACATTTGGCTAGTCCAATCGTAGGGCTGCTACATATACGTTTCCATTACAATATATATATATATATATATATATATATATATATATATATATAACAATATATATATATATATATATATATATATATAATGCAACAGCATATATTAAGATTTTATATATTGGCCCTTCAAATTATGTAATTCAAGACTCAAATCTTTTGTATTAGTATGCCATGTTACATAATATATTAATTTTTTATAAAGTGAAGCAGTCAATCTTAGCTTAAGATTGTGCTTCATGTTTCTACCTACTAACCTGTGTTTAAATCCCTATTTCCCATCCTGCTCCTTTTGTCGTGTATGTATATATTTCATGTATATATTTGAGATGTGCGCCTAAATTATAAAATTTAATGTTTCAATAACATGTTTTAAAAATTATTAATTCTTTTATTAATTATTAGTTCTTTTTTATTAAAGTATTATAGATGCGGCTCAAATATATATATATATATATATATATATATATATATATATATAAGCAAAGCTTACTATCAAAATATTGATGTTTTAAATATTTATTATATGTCATTTTTAGCTTTTTCTTTTTAAATTGCTTGTTTTTCTATTAAACTGTATATTTTTTTTATAAAATCCAATATGGAAGATGTGACTGTTGTTAATTGTCCAAAAATAATTAAAGGTTGGAAGCACTATTGTTTTAATCTGGGGTAGGTATTTTTAATAAGAGTTTTACTTAAAAGGGGATTAAGATTAGAGATACTTTTGTTAAAAAACATGTTGTCAAATCTATTTCTAATCTGGAAATAGATTTGAATTTATTTTTGGACGTTATCTTACAATTGCATCTTCAAAAACAACTGATAAAAGAAAAAGTTTAAAATGACTGAATTTTGGCGAATGGATTGGATTAGCTACTTTTAGAGAGAGGTATTATAAACATATTTCGTTTTGCTTGAAACTTAAAAATGATGTAGCAGTAAATCCACCACTCTTCAGTGGCCTCTGCCACTACCGTAATATCCTGCTGCCCTGAAATAAAGAAAGATCTAAAAAAAATTTTAGAATGCTAATAGAAGTTTCCTGCTACTGAAGTACTTGCATTTCAATCGCCGTACACATGCCATACTTTAAAATGGATTTTTAAAATAGCAAGGTAAATTTCCAAGCCACCACCTAATAGTCAATTTAGTCTAAATAATCTATCAAGATCTTTTCTCATGTATTCTTTAACTTTGCCTTTTTTTGTTTTGTTTTAAATATATATGTAAGTTGCTTTTCAATAATTTCTATAAATTTAATCCTATCTCATATGCTTTAACTTCTTTTTAATTTTGGTGTGGTCATTTATTTATATATATTTATTATTTGATTTACATATCTGCTTGCTTATTAATATGTCAATCTAAAACAATCTGATGAATTGAATTTTCTAAAAATCCTTTCTTCTTTTTAAGTAAGTCTTCATGAATCAAGTTTATTAATATCCTCTTAAAATATAATGCATTGTTAATTAATACACTCACCAGATTGTTTTACGTGCCAATATTTTATTTATGTTCTAATATAAAATATATATATATTTGTTTAACTCTGTATTTTCTACCTAGTGAAAATCCAGAACTCAAGCTAATTAATGCACTGAAACATTTATTTTATAATTATTTATTCAATTCTAAAATAAGGGTGACTTAATTGTTTTACATATATATATAACTGCTAGTTATTATTATTTTTATACTCTTAAAATATATGCTATGTATTCCAGTTATTGAAAATCCACGAAGGTGAGATTGATTTATTTTAAATAGTAGGAAAGGGAAGGGGGGGGGGATCTTAATGTTTCTCTTACTAAATCAAATCTTAACGTATATTTTATTAATTTGAAATCTAAATCTTAATGTTTCATTTACTAGGTAAAATCTTAACGTATAGTTTATAAAATGAAATATTCTTTCTCTATATATATTATAATTGCATGACGTATTATAATATTCAAACAAGGGTAATTTATTTTAAAGCAGTAAAATTATATTTCAATGTTGTTAGTGACATTCATTGGTACTGCGTTTCTGACATTTAGCCTATCTTCATATTATATATATATATATATTACATGCTTCTAGTCTTCTAATCTGGGGGTTGTGACAAGTTCGAACCCATAGATTTCTTCTCATTCCATAGATAGTTCAGCTATCTGGAACCACATTTATTCCATATCAAATGCCTCTGGAAGTAATCCCATAATTTTGGCACACGCTATGCATACTCACTTCGTTTAGATAAAAGGCCTCTCATGTTGGTTATACCAGCAAAAGTCTGGGCCACGCCATGCCTATCCACTTTTTTCTAAACACTACCCAAGAAGAGGGTGTGAGATTTCGTTTTCATCCAGAAGCACGACCTTTTCCTCTTAGTTATTTTTAGGCTATTATGTCAGCACCGCAAACTTCTTCGTATTACTATTATTTCTTTTGATTCATGACCCAGTTTTAATGCTCTAATATTAAAATTAAGCTTTGCTTAAAAGATATATATATATATATATATATATATATATTTATATATATCTTAATTAATAAATATAGCTTTAATATATATATATATATATATATATATATAAATGCCAATTACTTCTATTTTATTAATTAAGTTTATTTCAATCATATACAATCCTACCTTCGTAATTTATATATCTATATTTAAGAGTATCTATATGCCTTGGGGAAAATAAAGCATTCGTCTTACTATTGTTAAAATAATTTGTCATTAAATATTTTGTCATAGGTTTAAATATAATCAAATGTTTTCAAATGTATTTTATGTATTTTCACGACCATAATGGCAGGAAAATAGTTTGTATTTATATCTGTAATGAATCTCAGAATGCTCCCTTAACCTTTCTGATGATGCTTATGAGACCTTTTGTCGATGATTGACATCACTCTAATTCCATTATTTTTAATGCTAGGATAGCCATTTTACAGTCATTCATTAGGTTTTTAAAAGTTTTGTAAGATGCTGCCATCTTCTGAATTATTTTACAAGTAAAAAATCAATAAAACTGTCAGTAAACCATTGGCTCTCAGCCATCAAAGACATTCTGATTGGCTGGCAAAGACAAAGAAACTGCCTAATCAAAGAAGAACGCTAAGATTTTCAATTCGAAAATGATAAATCAGTGTTTTAGACCATTATAAAGTATTTTTTGAGAAATTATGAATTATTTAAGTAAAATAATGATAAAAACTAAATTATTTAAAAAAAAAATTTAAGATTTTAGTAAAAATATTTAATTTTTAGCAAAAAAAAATATTTACTTTTTCGTAACGTAAAACTGAAAAAAAAACATTTACGTCAGCAAACTCTTTTTATTCATTACTAAGTTTAGCTTTTAATTTTGACGCTATGAAATATTTTTACAATAAACAAATAGAAATTTATTTTTGAAAGAACTTTCGTTCACTTTCATAACCTGACAAATTATTAATATACTTTTTACAAATGAATCTAAAGTGAATATGATATTAAAAGGTTGAATATATTTTGACAATTGACTTTGTCTTGGCCAATTAAAAGTCTTGATTTTTAACTCACTCGGGCCAATAATATAATTAGCGGTTAAAAGGTTAATTCTTCAACCGCCTCTTACAAGGCATCTCGTCGACATCTGACGTCACTCTAACTCTGCTAGTTCTTATGCTAAAATATTCGTTTGACAGTTATTGATTAGGTTTTTAAAAGTTCTGTAAGATGGTGCCCTCTTCCGAATTATTTTACAAGTAAAAAATCAAAAAAACCGCATTTTAAACTAAACAAAGAAAGAACCTTGTCAGTGATTCGCTGTCAGCCGGCTCTCAGCTGAAAAAGACATTCTGATTGGCTGGAAAGAACAAAGAAATCGCCTGATCAAAGAAAATAAAGAAAAACGCTGAGATTTTCATTTTGAATGCAATTTAAGTATTAAAAAAATATAATTTGAGAAATTAAACTAGTTTTTTAAAAAATATACCAAAAAAAAAACAAAATTATTTTCGAAAAATATTGAAGATTTTAGTAAAAATATTTAAGATTTAGCAAAAAGAAATCTTTACTTTTCGATAACGTAAAATTCAAAAAAAGCATTTACGTCAGCACTTTTTTGTTTAGACATTCGCTTTATATTTGCCGAAATTGAATATATTTTATAATAAATAAATAGCAATTTATTTTTGAAAGAACTTTTGTTCTCTTTCATAACCTGAAAAATTAGTAATATACTTTTTATAAACGTATCTGAGTTGAATTTAATATTATAGGGAATATGTTTTAACAATAGGCTTTGTCTTCAGTTTGTGAGTTGGCCAATTAAAAGATTTGATTTTTACCTCATACAACCAATAATATAATTAGCGGTTTAAGGGTTAATATATGTTAGTCACCACGTTTCTGAACCGTAAATCAAAGCGTTAATAGCAATTTTATGTAACTTCTTTCTATTCGATTGGCATTTAAATATTGGACCCACCAAAGATGTGTGTTTATTTGTAATGTATTATTTAGCTAATAAAGAGCATATGAGAAATAATAGCGTGAATGACACTATGTAATTATCTACCACTTGCCCATTCATGCACATACTAATGTACTTAATTTATAAATGTATAATAATTTGTCAGTATATTAAATTATATTTTATTGTCTAACTTATTTGAGTAGTTCAAATTCCTTTTCCTCTACTTCCATATATTACAACCTTGCTTATATATATTTTAATATAGTCATAGTTAATAGATGTCTCATTGTTTTGCTCAGCTTTGCTAGTCGGCCAGATTAAGATTAATTCTCATGTGCCATCACTATTATGTTATTCATTAGGTGTTATATCTGGGGCTTAGAGAGTGGGTTCGAATTCAGGCTGGTCCCTGATCTAAATTTTGGGCTTGACTGGGTTTGAAGTACATTTTGTAAGTTCCAGCTCATGTTAGATGGATAAACATGTTTTGACCGGCACAAAAGAGATATAATATTTTTAATATGAGTATTCTATACAAAATATATTAGTAATTTTAATGTTGGTGACTCTAAATTTATAATAAAATATTATTAGCTAAAATCTTTTATTATTATCATCACTAATTTTATTTGTTATATAAAAATGCTGCAATATGATAAGAGGTAGTCTATGATAGGCATATATGCAGGGATATTATTCATAATGGATTTTCGGCTCAGAACTACCATCAAACTTAAGTCATAAACGATATATCAAGAAAAAGATTATACTGAAGGTGGGAAAATCCATTAAAAATATGTATACAAACAATAATATTTGATTAGTAGAAAAATTATAAATATTAAAAACTGATATAATAAATGTGAAAATAATGTTATCCATTTTGGGGATAACATATATTGGTATGGCAATAAAAAACAAACAATAATATTTAACTAGTAGAAAAATTATAAATACTAAGAACTCATATAATAAATGTGAATACAAAAATGATGTTGTTCATTTTAGTGATAACATATATTGGTATGAGAATAAAAACATTGGCTATTACAATTCAAATAATATAATGAAATCAATACATATTTTAATCTTAAAACTAGTTTGATATCACAAATTGTGAGCTTTAACATATCTTAATGTTTTTAATTATGACATTTTAAAATTGTCATGGAAGCTTTTAATATTAGAATAGGGAAAACGATTTAAAGATAAAATTGTTGTATTAAATCACCATGGTAACATAAATGAGAGACGATATAGCTTTGTGGATTTTTTTTTTTTAAAATGTATATTATAACTTCTTTTTTTTAAAAAAAAATGCTAAATTGAAATGGATATGAAATCATAGGAGAGAATGTACAGCAAATTTGGAATAGATTTTCATTAACAAAAATATGTATTTTAAAATTATTCTGTTCTAAACAGATTAAACCTTGAAATGATCAACTAATAAAATGTAAGATATGAGTTAATGCAAAAATAGTAGAAGGAAAACTATAGAACAATGTTAAGAGATGATATTTCTGTCAGAATTCTTTCTATTAAGTTGAATTATAATTGGTTAAAATTACAAAATTGATAGACTTTGAAAAAGCTGCAAACTTAACTGAGACTAATAGAAAGATGATGGACAACTCTACTCAAATCTCAACAAAAATAATTTATAGAATAAAAATAGAAATTGTCCATAAATTTTTAAATGATATAAGATAAGGTATAAAGAAAGAATAATATAAAAATGTTTAATATGATCCATTAAAATGAATTGAAAATCTGGAGTTTTTAAAGATGTATAAAAAGTTAATAGAGATATAAGAAAGTATAATTGTGAATTGGAGGACAAAAGTAATAAAAGATAATAAAAGTTCAATAGTATAAAATAATATATTGTTATTGGAAGAAAAGGTATTTCAGGAATATGAAGAAAAGTTGAAACTGTAATTAAAATGGAACAACATCAAGTTTGTGGGAATGTTTACAAATAATTATATAGAAAGAAAACAAGAAAACAAAGTAATTACTACAGTTTGTACATCTTTTTAATGAATAGATGTGACTTACAATTGAATCTGTGAAGAACAAAAATGTATAAAAGAATGATGAAATTACTTTTGATATCTTAACACACTTATAAAACATATATATATATATATATATATATATATATATATATATATATATATATATATATATATATATTGTACCAGGTTCGGTGGTTTACCATGAAGAAATTATTAAATGGGGACATAAATCTCTGATGGAGTAAACATAATATTTACTTTAACTCTTTAAATAAATTTATCTTATAAAAGCAAATTTATGTGACTAAAATATAATACAATATTATTTCTTGCAATTTACATATTGCTCCACCATGGCCACTTAGGCAGAGAAGAGAGTACTCAAAGAGCACCTGACTTCAAGCCAGCAGATATATATGTAAAATATATCTAATTGACCACATTTGAAGAAACCAGATTTCTTCTTGACTGTTGAATTCAACACCACATTCAAAGTGCTTTTTTGTTTTGTAGAAACACAGGTGCCAGTTACTTACCCAGAGGATAAATAACACACTTTAAACAATGGCCACTAATTTAACACCTAAGATATACCCATAACTAGCTCAGCTACTTGTAATCAATAATAAATTATTGTTTCAATTAGTGGCAAAAGAATTGACTAACAAAATTAAGCTTTCAGTTTAAAAGACAATTTATATTAATTAACATTTAATATACTAATTTTAAATACTTTTATAAATCGTATTTAACTAACATAACACTGGTATAATGATCACACACATTTTAATTCACATGCTATAATATATAACAAAGCATTAGATAATATTTGATAATTAAAACACACACATCAATAGTTTGTCTAGGTATGCTAGAGAGTTCATATTACTTGACTCTGGGAGGCTTCAACTCATGCGATGGCTACTTTAGAAATGAAAATACTTTCATTCCAAACACAAGATATAGTATTTATGAAAAAATAAAATGAATCCACTTATTCTTTCCAACCCAAATGCTTATATATGGGAAAATCTTAAGTACTGGAAATGAAAGCATGAGGATAGACCACTCACTTTAAATTACTGTTTACGATGTCTGAATGAATGATGTTGACAAAATTATCTAGAATTTACTAAACGTCACTCTCAAATGAAACTTAAACATATGTAAATAAGCATTTTATTTTATAGAGCTATGTTTTATAAATTGTAATACATTAATACATTAAAGATTAGACTTTTCAAGCTATTGTGCATGCGCTTTTTACGAGTGTTAATAATAGATTTGCCAATATATAAGCATTTGGGTTGGAAAGAATAAGTGGATTCATTTTATTCTTTCATAAATACTATATCTTGTGTTGGGAATGAAGGTATTCATTTATTATTAACACTCATAAAAAGCTCATGCACAATATCTTGAAAAGGATGATCTTTAATGTATTACAATTTATAAAACATAGTGCTATAAAATAAAATGCATATTTACAAATGAGAATAAGAAAAATATGTTATTACCTAGGATTTTAGAATGTGGAATTCTCCTTGGTGTTTGCTGTGAAATTTATTTTTATAAAGGACTTTTTTTTTCCTGGTTGCTGCTTCTAGTGAGAATATTTCCAGCTAGCTGGGAAGTTTACTTGAGGAGTTTTATTATTATTCATTGGCACTATTCTTGGAGACAGTTAAATATTGACAGCAGATTTCAAGTTGTTATGCAAGCATTATCCTTTTCTGGGCAAGTTGGATGTTCACTGGACTAAGGCTTAAGAAAGTCATATAATTCCGATTCCAATTAGCACTGCATTTTTGACTGATTTAATCTCAACTGCACAATCTAAATTGTAATCTCAACTGCACAATCTAAACTGTTATCTCAACAGATTGTCCAATGAAAAACTGGACTATTTATACTTAAGACCTGTTGTCATTTTGATTTCTGACAGCAGTATGTGTTGTCAAAATTCCTTTCTTGTTTTAATTGCATTCCTCGAGATAAACTTTTAATCCTGTTGTTGGAGATGTTAATTAGCAGCCATCGCACACATAGTGTTGTTGTTTTTGTTTAACTTAATAGCCATCACTGTGTTTTTAATGATGATTTCCTATATCATTTTTTTTAATATTTATTACGCATACCTTTATTATATTTACAATTGCACATATATATTTTACTAACAAACTCATATTAATTCATTATTTATGCACATATATAATTTAAGATGAATTCACTATTTAGTTTTTAAGATGCCTTTTTTTAAACTTAAATAAAAGAGATTTATATTTTTAAACTTTAAGTTATATTTCAACTAATGATAATAAAAAATTCTTTATTTCTTTTATAAAACTTTTAGTTTGATGTTTTTAAAGCAAACCCCCTCCCACTTTTAATTAATTAACTGCAACTTTTATTTCAAAAAACTCTTTGACTTTTAATTTTACATTTTCAAAAACAAACTGCAATAAAAAAAAAAACCTCTTAAACTTTTACATACTATTTTCTTTTAATAAAATATTTTATTTCAATAATTTTAGACAATATTATTTTATATACCCATGACATTGGTACATTACACTGTCTTCCATTTGAGAGAAAAATGTGTCATTTTTGACCATTATATTTCAAAGAAATTTAATTCTTAGTCTAATATCTGACACTTTACATGCTAAGGGAAATCTTCAATTATACTTTACTTCTTTTGATGCTGGCAACATTGCTTACAATGATCTTGGTGCTGAATAATGACCACAAGAACAGCACTTTTTTGTGATGCAAGGATCTTTTGGAAATGAGGCGGATGCAGATTCACTGTCTTATACTGACTTACATGTATGAAAAATGAAGCTTCATGTGTCAGTTCTCTTGACTAAACTTGGGCAAAAAAAGGTCACTGCGAGTGGCAGGATTCATATACTGGCCCATATGTCTTATGCTTTGCAAATGAGGAATGAGATATGGGGATTCTCCCCTCTAAAAAGTGATTTGCAGCTTAAGCTGGTTGTTTCCAGTGCACATTTTAAAAGAAGAATGATCCATGATAGAGTCTATTATGGGTGCTAAATTTTATCCAGCAGACACCTTTAACTTATCCTTATCTAAAACTTATTTCAATACTACCATCATTACCTTTAATTATAAACCCTTATACATTCCTAATATAACTTAGATTGACTTTCATTTATATTATTTTAACTTTACCATATTATTTTTAAATTCCCTTGAACCTTATCTTAAACCATCTATTTATATTAATCTTACAATATTATCTTTAAACCATTATGAACATTATTTTACATATTTATTTATGTTAACCTAATCTTACAATATTATTTTCAAACCATTACAAACATTATTTTAAATATTTATTTATATTAGTCTTAACATATTATTTGTAAACCATTACTTTAACTTCTTTATTTAACATGCGTTTAGTCAGAAAACTATTTTATTTTATTGCTCTTCATTATTATACAAATACTTTTATTTATTTTATTTGACTTGATTACTTTAAATTATTTATTAATTTTTTTTTTATTAATTTACGTGTATTCAAAACCAACTTGGATTTTATTATGCTACTTTATTTATTATTGTCTACAAATATATTGTAATTATTTATTTAACTTTATTGATTTATTTAATCTTACAAACATTACTTTTAAATCATTAATTTGACCTATTTATTTATGAACATTTTTTCTTTATTAATATGGCTGGTAAGCAATCTTGATTTTGACAGTGAGCACTAGGAAACTGAGAAATTAATTGAACTTCCTATTCTATATAATTGCCCTATGATCAGAATTTCCATGTCAGGGTTATCCATCAATGCCTTGCTAAACACAGGTAGTCAGGCCTCATTAGTATTTGAAGTTGTATATCAGAAAGTCATACAAGTTAATGAATTCTTACCAATTTTAACATTGAAATCCCTGCATGTGACCCTCTTCAATGGAAAGAACGTAAAATTATCCAATAAGCAGATTTTCATTACATTTAAAATTAATAATCTAGAGATTGAACATGTATTCTTGACCATGCCTGGCCTGATTCATGAAGTTATAATTGGCTCAAACTTCATGACTCTTAACAATTGTGCTATTAATTATAGTAATCATACTTTTGTATATGGGGAGATTTTTCCTCTCTTGAGAAATTGTTAATCAGGACAGTCAATTAATGGCTATGCTGGAGACATCAGTTGATGTAAAAATCCAAATTAAGTTAGATGGTTTAAGTATCATAGGCACAGAATACTATGGACCATTTTTCCAACTATTGTCTCAGTATAGATTTATCTTCTCCAAAATACCTGGCATAATCAAGGATTAAACTAAAAGACAATGAACCATTCCAGCAGTACACATACCCAATTCCTACCAATACCATGCAGAGGCTCAACAACAGATCCAGAAGATGATTGGTTGGCAGATCATCAAGCTTGGCCCCTCACCTTATGTTAATCCCCTAATTGTCATGAAAGGAAGGATGGTTCCTTCTATGGCTGCTTAGATGCACATATTTTAAATCAACAAACTGTCCCTGAACATGATATTCCATTGCCTGTTCAAGAATTGCTTTTTGGGTTTTGGGGGAGGAGCATATTTTCAATGTTTGATCTAACCGCAAGCTATTGGAAAATTCCATTACATCCAGAGGATCATAAATATACAGCCTTACATCATCATGGACATTCATATATGTTTCAAAGGATGCCATTTGGCTTGATAAACAGTGAGGTGGGTCTGATGAGATGCTTAAATGTGGTCTTTTCAAGAAACTTAAGGATTTGATAGTTATTTATGTTGATGACATCATGATAGCCTCTGATAATTTGCCCCAACATATGGATCATCTGAATATATTTTTCTCTGAATGTTCCATGCATAATGTTAAGATTAATCTGGAGAAATGTACATTGGCTGCTGAAGAAATCTCTTTTCTAGGCCATTTGATTGGTAATCAAGGGATCAAACCTCATCCAAATGAAATAGCTGCTATCAAGCAATTCCCTACCCCAATAACTAAAAAAACCCTTGAGGTCATTTTTGGAACTATGCAACTATTACCATCGTTTTTACAAGAACTTTTCCTATGATACCCTCCAATTGTCCGTATTGTTAAAGAAAAGTGAAGCTTGGGTTTGGACCATAGACCATGACAGGGAATTCCAGACTATCAAGAACAACTTTTTAGAGACAGTCATTTTTGCTTACCCTGACTTTGACAGGGAGTTTTATCTCCAGACTGACAGTAGTGGGTTCAGGTTGGGAGTCATTCTTTACCAGCTCAATGAGAATAGGGAGCCCTGGGTTTTATATTTCCTAAGTTGCCATCTAAAAGTACCTGAACTTAACTACACTATGACAGAAAGGGAGACCCTGGCCATTGTCTGGGGTTTCCAAAAACTGAGACAAATGCTATTGGGATCTTGGGTTATTGTACTGTCTGACAATCATAGCTTGGAGTTTCTAAATAAGAGTTATCTGCATATTGATAGGCTAATTGAATGGAGCCTTTATCTCCAGCAGTTTTCATACCAAATCTTTTACCATTCAGGCCGAGAAGATAATGTTGTCAATATTCTCAGTTATCACCCAACCACAGTATTATATCAAAATCCCTGTCAGAGAATATAATTGTATGTAACCAAGAAACATTATTAGAGGATGAAATAGTAAAATTGACTTACCTATGCTTCAGGTGCAAGACAATGACTTAAAGAAGATAGTTAGAGTGTTTATGAACCCTGCTGGTTTAAAAGAAAAAAAAAGATATATTAGTAAAATTAGGGACAAGTATAAGATGGTTGATGGGATTTTACTAAAAAGGGTAAGAGAGATGGGGGAAGATTCTTGGAAGGTGGTGGTTTCTGTATGTCTAATAGATAAACTGATATATTATACTCATTGTCAGTATGGCCACTTTGGGATACAAAAGATAAAACCCATTATTAAGAATCACTTCTATTTTCATAATATGACTGAACTCATTGTAACAAGACTCAGAAATTGTAAAATTTGACTCAGGACAAAATTTAAAACTAGAGCTTACATGGGAACTTTGCAGCCCATCCTGCCAAATCAGACCAATTAACTTCTAGCTTCGGACTTTTATGGGCCATTGTCTACTTTCAACCAACAAAAATTTATCCTTGTAATTTACAATGTGTTTTCCAAATTTGTATCTGCATTTCCAGTCCCAAAGACTGATGTCATGAATGTTATCAAGCACTTGGAGGCATCCCAACTTCTAGTGGCACCACTGCTTTCATTTCTGAATATTGGAAGAAATAGTGCAAAAAGCAGAATATCAAGCATGATATGTGTTCTATACACAACTGACAATCAAACCCCAGTGAGGGGATCATGTGAGAACTCAGTCATTTATTTCAGGTGTATCTGGATCATGTGAGAACTCAGTCATTTATTTCAGGTGTATCTGTGTGGAAACCATAGAGAATGGGTACATAAGTTGCCACAGATTGTGCATTATATTAATATAACAATTATTGAATTTACCAAGGTGTCACCCATCTGGTTGCATTTTGGTCAAGTAGAACCCCTATTAATTAAAACTCCTCTGCCCATTATTCCAGAGGATGTTGATGTCTCACATGATCTGATGCTGGCTCACACTAGTCTCAAAAAGATGGGTGATAAACATATTCACCATAGTAAAGATGGCCCACACCCTTTCAAACTCCATGATCATGTGATGATCAGAACTTCCCAAGTCAGAAACCTTCAAAAACACACTTTTAGGAAGTTTTTGGATCTCTATGATGGCCCCTATGAGATAGTGAGAAAAGTGGGTGAGAATGCATTCTTGTTCTCCACCCCAGAAGGAATGAGAAGTAATTATGATGGTTGTAGTTTGATACTGTATCCAACTAAAGTACCAGATAGTTAAAAATTTTGAGAGCAGAAAAATTTTGTATGCAGTTTCCAAAGTGTGAATTAATCTTATTATGCAATGTTTTGTAATTATTAATATAACCTTGCTGTGTTGATTATTTTATTTTTTTCTTTATAAGAAAGGGGGATTTATACCCTTCTGAATGGACACAAGTAATTAAACTGTGTTGTATCAGTAGTAAATAATTGAATAGTACTAAAAATGAAATAGACTTAAAATTTTAAAATTTTTTTATTAATGGTCCAAAAACTCATATGTGGGCCACCTGTGCATTTTGGTTAGCAATTTTACAAGCATTTAGTGTTATCATTGTATTTAATGAAGTATTTATTGCAAGAAAGGGGGTGGAGTATCATTGGAATTGTTATAATAGTTAGATTGATGCAAAGTTGTTTTATTTATTAATAAGATAGTGTTGGTGTTGGTTTGAACAGGTTTCTGATTTATTATTTATTGACACCCATCCATTTGCCAACATTATAATCAGTGAAATATGTTTAACCCATAGCCATGTCAACTATATTTAATGAGGATAATTTAATATTTATGTGGCAGTACATGCACAGTCAGGTGTGTCTGTATCATTTTCCCATTTCATTTTCATATTCTAATTACAATAAACAATATTACACTTACAATAAAAATTTTAAATTACAGTAATTATTTTAATAGTTTTGCAAAAATATATTTTTAAGTGATTAATGGATAATTGGATTGGTAAATTATTTGACAAATTTAAATAATATTATCAACTATTTATTTAATAGCTAATTAATATTAATTTTTTCAAGTTGTAAAAAGTTATTTTTTTGTTTTATTTGACTTGATTTAATTGGGAAGGTCAAAATGATTTTTTAAGAAGAGATTTCTTGCATATTCAATTAGATCTTATGTGCAAAGGGTGGAGTTGACTTTTAGAGGAATAAAATGACATTTTGATGGAAGGAAATGATATCTATTTAACTAATAGTCACTAGTAAACTTTGTTCATTATTATTAATGAAACCATTGCTTTAGTTCCTCCTGCCTGTGTTTGAATTGTATATCTTTTCCAGAAGTCAAGTCAATTTTAAAGCTCCAAAGTAAATTTTTAAAAGGTCATAGGAAAATTCTAGTTACCAGAAAGTCTTCAACTAGAATGTCTGGCTAATGTATAAAGAAAAAGTTATATTAATTTCATTTTTTCACTCAATTTAAACATTTAAATTAACACTATCACATTTATTTTCATTCCAAAATGTTTGTCTACATTATTAGATTTATGCTACTTTATTTATTTGTGATTATTATTATTAAGAAGAAAGTTAAAGTGCAGGAACTCTCTAATCTGCTAACTAAAGTGTGTGAATTCTATAATATTTTGTGGAAAACCATGCAGAACAATTTATCAAAATTCATGAACTTTCTGCTCAAGCTATATTCTGTTTTTTTTTTTAAAAAGTCAGATTGAAATAAAAGGATGTGTGTACTTTACTATGCGATACTTTAAATTACTTTAAATTATTATGGAATGACAACTTTGTCTTTATTCTATGCTTATAAAAATAAAATATGTTTTATTTAAGAAGTCAGATAGAAGGATGTTAATATTGTATAATTCTGTTCTCTTCGATGTATGTATTATAAAACAAAATATTATTGCTTAAGGAAGTGCAAATTTTATATGAACAATTAATTTGCAATGACTAAAATTAATTATGTATATGCTAGCTTACAAATTATAGGGGAAAAAATGCTCTCCAGGAAATCTATTAAAATCTATTGATAAGTTAAAAATTATTATGGAATGTACTCATTAATTGATATAGTACAAATTCAGCTGAAACTATCTTTTCATATTATTGTCCTTATAAAAATTTATTACTTACATGCTATATATGTAATTTCTATTAGAATTTGCTGAGAACATTGGAGATTACTAAATTAAGTTTGAATTGTAACTGTTTTTGTCCTACAAAAATTTATTTTTATGTTTCATATTCTTATTAAACATGCACTCATTTTGGAATTCATCTCCGTATCATTCAGTAAACTTGGAATGGAAAGTTTGCAAGTGAACTTTTTTTTTTTAGTTTAAAAGAAGAGTGACTTTTTTATATTTATTGTTAATGGTATATATCATAGACAGTTAGACAGATTTAGTGTTGTATTTTGCTCATATAATTATGCTATTGTATGAACTTCTAGAACATCATGGAGAAGCACATTCACAAATTGTGAATATGCTGGTGAAATATGGTTACTTCAATATAATTTGTTTTCTTTTACGAATATGAAATATGTATATTTTTGGATATATTGTTAAAGAGAGGTGTTTAGTTTATTATATATATATATATATATATATATATATATATATATATATATATATATATATATATATATATATATATTCTCTATCTCAAAGTGAAAATTTTGGCTTTCAAAGTAGTGAGTATATGAAAGGAATATCATATCAGAGATAGCAAAGAAATCTCGTTCATAATAATTATTACCATTTAATTTTTGGAACAACTGAATGTCTGTTCTAAATTCAAAGTTATATTTTAATGTATCATTTACTTACTGTATTGTTTGCATATTACATAATTTAGAATTATTTTTATATTCTTGTATATGCATATGTGTGTCTATCTTGTGCAATTATTTTATTTACTTGGTAAACATTTAGTTTCATAACTATTTCCCAATATAAACTTCGGACATTGTCGTATTCTAAAAGAATTGAAGGGATGAGTGATTTATCTGTACGTATTTATCCACCATCATATAGTATTAGATATGTAGAGGAGCTGTTGGAAAGGAAATTATTCTTGATACGTTCTATGTTTGTAGGGATGAGAGATTTCCCCCTTTCGTATATTTTTAATTATTTTGCCATGAGTAGAGTCTATTCTAGATTGTATACGTACATATTATGAAGTGATATTTATGAAGTTAAGTGATGTTTTCTTATTCTCCTGGTGTTGAGACAAGTTCCACACCAATAGTGTATTTCAGATTTAAATAAGTTGTTGAAGTATTGGTTATAGAGTTTATTTGCTCCTCATGTGCTTGAATTCCTCTTGAACATTTAGTGGGTATTATCATGAAAATATAGCTCTGTGTAATTCAGTCAGTGGTTGGATAAATAGTTAATTTAAATTCTTTATTGAATATTAGAGTAGATATAGTGTCCTATTTTGTTGGTTGGTCTATGACATTGTCTGAAATTAAATAATTATTTAATAATTCCTAAATAAATTGATAATGTGTAGAAAAGATTGTTTTCTTCTGTTATTGCTTAAGGTATGACACACATGTGTAATGTAAATAATATCACGGATATAAAAGTATAATATTATTAAGTTCAAAAGAGGAAATAGATGTTTTAAAACATATCATATTAATTTGCCACGTGTTAGCAATCATCAAATCATCGGAATGAGTATGATTTTATTGCTGTGTATAAAAAGTGTAGTTATTTAAAGTGATCATCGAATTAAGTTATTGAAAGTTGGTCTCTTGATAGCCAAATGTATTAATTTGTTTTATTCCAACAATTGATAATGTATCCCCTCAAAAAGTGTATACTGTGCACGGAATATAATAGACTGTCTATTCAGTATTACATATGAAATATTAGATAGTCCAGATATTCAAAGTGGGAATATTCAGGTCTTATTTGCTTGTTAATTTGCGTTCATAAGTGTGTAAATAATAAATGATGCGACATGTAATAGGGATAATCCCGAACTTATGTTCATAGATTTATTTGTAGATCCAAAGATTAGGATAAATAGTCTTATTGTGAACCAATTACATTTAATTAAATATTAAGTGTAAATAAATGCTTTGTTTATTGAGTTATTCTTGTGTGCTTTCATATTCTAGTTTCCACATCACCACATCTCATACATCTATTACAAAATAAGTACATTGTTTTACAGCTCTGATAATAAATATGCTGAAATCGAATAATATTGTTTCCTTGATCCAGACATTACATGAAATATTTACCACTTGATAGACTTATGAAAAAGTTGCCTAGTTAGTGTATTATTTAGATGATGATGTGAGATTAAAAGATACCCTATTTCCTTCATTATCGAATTGTTAGCCCAGTAAAACATTATTCAATTTATTTCATTATATTTTATTATAATTTAGAGTTATAAATTACTGGTTAATATAGTTCTTTAGTCTAACTGTGTTATAGATTCTCTGAGAACTGATTTTATATTCCTAGATTAACATTAAATTAGATATTTCGATTAGAATGTGCTGAACACTAGAGTTATTTGGTGTTATGCTTTTCTATTCTGTCAGAGTTGTATTGATCTAATACAGAGTGTAACTAGATGATGGAAGAGATCAAATTGAAATCATATTTTGTTAGATGGAATAAATAAAACTCTGCTAGCCTTTATCATTTGGTTAATTAATAAATAAGGTTTATATTTTATTTGATAGTTTATAGTATTTCTTCCTTCAATTATTTATATTCTATATGTTATGAACTTCCTGTAACCTCCCACTGAGGAAAGCTGTAAGATAAACATAAGTAAAAGAGTCTCAGTATTAATTATGAATCAGATAAAATGATAAATCGTTCTATTCATTAATAGAACTGGTGCCCTGGCAATTGCTCATATAATGTACGTGAGTGGTGTTGTGTGCATGGGTTACAATATATATATATATATATATATATATAATATATATATTACACTAATAATATATAGGTATACATATATATATATATATATATATATTGTAACCTTATATTTTAGTGTAAGATATAAAGATTGATAAAACTGATTTTAAAAATTTATCTGTCTTCTTTTTGGTGATTTGATTGCCTTGGTTTACATTCTGAACAGACTATTTACTTGCATTCATAATAATTTACTGGTGAGAATAAGTAATATTTTGCCTTGATTATTGCCTGTATTATTTTAATGTATTCAAAATTGCTCTTTTCCATCCACTGATTTGGGTCAAATATGTTTATCCTGTAAGAAATCAACACTACACATCAAGTTTAGTAAAATGTGATTAAAACAATAATAATTCTTATTTATTTAAAATAATCTTAGAAGTTATTTTCATTTAATTCAAAAGCCATTTGTTTAACTATTTTTTAATCATTAGATTAAAATATAATAAATACACATGTGCATTTCAGTGAAAGAGAGCGTTCAATGAGAGCGTTGTGGTATTATTAAGAAAAAAAATGGTGTAAAAATAAAATGTAAGTGAAACATATTAATCATATTTTCAAAACAATTAATAAGCAAATGGATTAACCAAGAATTCTCATATGAATTTGAATATAATATGGTGATATTTAATGACAGTATGAGTTGCTGAATTTAAAGGATATGTTCAAGTCTGCCGGCCAAATGAATCAAATTGCTAATAATTTGCTCAATATCTACATATAAAATATGTTGGAACGCTTAACTTTAAAAGTAGAATTAATAGCAGAAGATTAGTATGTTTTGGAATATTTATTACATACAAATTGGCAACATTGAATACATATTTTAACTGCAGATATTTTGAAGATGTGATAACTTTATTTTTTAAAAAAAAAAGGTTTAAAATCAAATTTAAAATTTCAATTTTTATTGAAACGCTGGTTTAATATTTCTGAGTATCACTTAAATAATAAATAATTGATTATCTTATCTGAACTTATACTGCCAGTGGTGTATTTACTATTTAATTTGTTTATTAATTAAATAATAATAACAGCCTTTAAACGATTAACTAAAACTATTTTCCGATTTCTATTGCCAATGTTGATTTATTAAAATATTTTGCTCTGATTGTTATTCTTAGATTTAAATGTGTATAGATAAATTAATATAGCCTGGATATCATAAGCTTGGAACAATGTTATATAAAAATGTAGAATTTAATAACTTATGAAGAACATTTTCATTTAAACTCTAGATGTCATACTTTTGGAATTATCTCATATTCATGGAGTCCATGTAAAATTTATTAATTTAACAGTACTCATAATAACTAGAACAAACGGATACATTCACATTTATGGAGTTTGGCTATAATTTATAATTATTACTTTGTGTAATGTGTATTTATTGTTCGAGACATTTTATATTGATTTCACGGATAATAATTGATATTCTAAAAATGTTGTACACTTTTATTTATGTATTTAAGTAAGAATAAATTAATTTTAATTTTTATATGAACTTATATGTAGGGTTCATGATTTATACTTTTACTATGTTTAAATTAAATTCATGGGATTGAATAAAATTATTATTTGAGGAAATAGCATTTGCGAAAAGCTTGAGAATTACTAATACATTTATGGGGTGTGTCAACATCTCAAGAAGTGTTTTATGAGTCTTTCCAGAGTTCTGTTCCTATACTCATGTCACTTGTTTTACATTGTTATTATGTTTATATTTTAAGCAAGATAAATCAGTATATTAATTGTTCTTATTATTGAAACACTTTTCATTATGTATGAAAAAATGCTGGTGTTTTTCTGAATTGTCAGAATAACTGAGGAGGAGGATTTTTGCACTTTAAATATGAAGTAAATATTAATATTGCTTTACAACGTTAAATGGCATTAGTCTGTGCTGGTTGTTAACCCACAGATTAATTATTTGCCACTTTCTGTATTTTTACACTCATTCCTGCACTGGTGGTTAATCCGTGGAATTGTGTAATTATATTTGTTGCTTCATGGTAGTGTATAAACCCACAGGGCATCAGTGTTGTATCATTCCTATGTGTAGATGAATGCATCCAAAGAAATATTATTTTACTTAATAAATGTAAGTTTGGGCAAAGTATTTTGTATTATTATGCTAAAATCATTTTTCCATCTAATAGGTATAACTTATAAGTTGAGTCATAAACTGTAGCAGGGCATCTTATGTAAATTGTCCTCATAATGATTAACTGTTTGTTAATTAATATTTTATCTGAACTGAAGTTTGAATTTTCACTTTGGTTTAGCATTGCATTTTAGCTAATTCCTGCAAATGTATTATTACTTATTATATTATTATACATTTATAATATAGGTTTATTTGTTCTGGAACTGATACATTGGGTATTTCCTGATTTGATGTTGAATTTCAGTATAGTTTCCTCAAGGCAGAAATTAGATCAAATTATAGTAAAATGTATGATTAGGCTTTTATAAAACTGTGTCTATGATATATTTAGCGAAGCGAACAAATGGAATATTTTATTTATTTATTTGTTTATTTATGTATCTATTTATTATGTTAAACATCCTATATCAATTATTAGTTAATCATAAAATTGTAAATAAATATTAATTTATAATTAAACTTACTGTGCTGTTGCTATTTGTCATTCACAAAAACAGAAATCCTATATCTTGAATAGAGCATACATTGCAGTACATACTATTGTCAGTAAGACATAAGAGTTTTAGTAATATTCTAAGAAAACATTTGAATGCTTTTCTCCTTGGTAATTTATGATGTGTAGGGTACAATAAAATGTCATTTGCCTTTTTCTTCATTTTATCTCTGCTTTGTTGAGACTAGTACATGATATAAAAATGATTAATTTTATAAACTTATAAACAGATTTAGCAGATAATGCTATAATTGAATTTATTTTCTTAATGTTATAATTGTAATTCATCAAACATAACAAGAGTCTCATTGATATTTATTAAATTATAAATAGAAAGAACCCAAGTTTTCCATGTTTATTATTATTTCAAAGCTCATACCAAGACTAGCATTTGTATCAAAATTATATATGTCATTTTAAACTTCATAATCTTTAGTAGTTCCACAAATCATACCTTCTTGGCTATGGACAGCCATAAGGTGTCATGCAATGAGAAATCGCAGATTAAAGTTTTGAAGAATAATAAAATTACATACTTATATTTTGTCTAATGTACTTTCACATACTGCTACGATGGGTCTTCGCGGTGTACCCTGGCCGTGACCAGATTAGATCATAACAATTTCATGTTATGTCATTAATTTTGTTTGTTGTTATGTGATCAGACTTTTCAGTTACAGTTCTTAGCATGCAATGTGGTAGGTTTGATTACTTACAGTCATCACATATGTTCAAGATTTTGGTTATAATTCTTTGGTGCCACAACATGGTTGGCATAATGTGCTTTTCGGTTATAGTCTTTGGTGCCATAATGTGGTCAGCACGATATGCTTTTTGGTTGTAATATATATATATATGCGTTACATTTAAATTTTAATACTTAACTTTTTTGTAAATATCTAATACTGAATTAAAAGCACAAACTTTCAAAATGCACAGATAATGAATTATTAATTTATTAATATGTTTAATTTAAATATTGAAATAAAATAAGCTTTAAAAAAATTATAGAATCATAACAAAGATTCTAATCTTTAAAGAAAATATAATAAAAAAACCTTTTAATTTTAAAAATAACTAAGAGAGTTTTTACTCTTAAAAATAAAAATTACAAACAGATACTTAGGGCAAAATGACCATTGAAAAGGTGATTATGAAACAAATAAAAGAGTCGAGGAATAGTAACAAAAGACTTGCTTTTCCCACACAGAGATAGACACAGACCTCAGTGGAAACCCAAAATCTACTTGGCAACAAACTCAATGAACCAATGAAATATAGATATGAAATATGTTTGATAGATCAGTGCATTCCAGAGATAAAGTGCCCGAGGACTATAAAAAGAAAAATCCAAAAGAAATAGAGAGAATTGGAAAATTCAAGTTTTAAATTCATTCGACTTTGCTGAAAGTAAAAATAAAACATTTAAAATGCTATTATCGCAGTCACCAGGAATGTAATCAGCTTCATCATGCTTTCTTCGGTTCGGCTGGCTGAAGGCAGCTTTCATCTCCACAGATCCCAAGATTGAACTATGGATCCTGTCTTCAGAAATCTTCATAAATCGTCATAAGTCTTCATAGATCTTCTTCGTGAAGAATTGAGCTTGGACAAAGGAAAGTATAATTTATAAATGATAAAAATGAAATCTAAACTTTCTTAAATTTAAAATCTTCAAACTTTATTTGTTTCTAAAAATGAACTATAAACTTTCTTTTCTGAACAAACCTATCTTTTATAAACTTTGCCATTTTAAACTCTGATCAAAAGTTAAGGTAATCTCTTAACATATGTATTGTTTTTTTATTCATGCTTAATATCTGTTTGTAATAGGGTAGGTGTTTGCGATTGCAAACTTAAATTTAGAGATAAAACACATATCATTATTTGTGCATTATTAAATTTTAAAAATAGGTTAAAAATAGTGTTTGTGAAAAAAAAAAGTTAAATATAATGTGTCATTTTAAAATGATTTTAAACCGTAATCTAAATATTTTTTTTAGAATTAAATTGATAAAATGATTTAAATGTTAGTTGAGTGTAGATGGCTACTAGACTTGTTTAAATATATGTTAGTTTTAAAGGGGTTTTGATTTTGGACTGTTTTGTAGTTGTGTTAATGCTGGTGGAGAGATATATGGACATTCATATTAATGTAATGTGAAGTGTGTTAGCACCTAGGGTGATGAGTCCAACTGAATGCATGACCCCAAAAAGGTAGTCATATCATTGAAATGGATGCAGATCTATTTCCTGTGCCATTGACCCATTCCAGCTCTATGGATTGGGAGGATAAGCATGGCAAGATAGACCACTCTCCCATCCATACAAAGCATTATTCTTTTTATTATATTACATGCATAATTCCTTTGCCAGATAGAAGTACATTCCTATACTGGTTGAAGCTCATGTTTTCTCCAATAATATCATGCTGTTCAGATGTCCATTCCTGCCAGTGTGATTCTATGCTAACATGTTCACATTGCATGGGTTGCTGATATATATTTGGAAGCGAGCGTTGGTGTGGTTGTGGACATTTAGCCTGGAGTCAAATGTTTGAAAATCATTTGTGCATCGTCTAGGTAGCTCGTCTATACTCATCAATTCTAAGATTAAAAATTAAAGTTTAAAAGAAGATAATAATAATGAAATAATTTTTCTTTTATAATATTTTTTTTGTGTGTTGTTACTTATATATATGTCAATAAAATCTTTTGTGTGTTATTAGTACCGACAGTGATCTAGTGATTGTTTTTATTATATTTATTAAAAATATCTTTTACTAAATATATTATGTTTCTGCATCTACTTGAGCTAGTGTCTAGGGCTGGCCATCGTGATATTAACAGCGTGTATCTGTCTACTTTATACATTTTCTAGATTCAAATGATCTAGTGGTGCCCTGTATGGCAGATATGGTAAGACTGGATATTTTTCACTTCTTTCTCTGACCATTATAATATATATATATATATATATATATATATATATATATATTGGACTATTTCCATCATCTAATATGTGTGTTGAATGTCTTTAGAAAAGTTTAATTTTTAGTTAAATATTCCAAATGCATTCAACTGTTAGTAATATCACAGCAAACAGGTTAGTATATGCACCAACTGTTAGTAATATCACAGCAAACAAATGTTAATAATATCACAGCAAACAGGTTAGTATATGCATTAACTGTTAGTAATATCACAGCAAACAGGTTAGTATACGCACAACGTTTCGAGAGGTATTTTTCTCCCCTCTTCTTCAGGTGTTGCTGGCCTGACCAGTGACAGTACTAGCATGGGATTCAAACCTGGGTCCTTAGATTCTTGATTATTGAAATTTAAGGTAATGCTCTAACCACCTGACCAGTGACAGTACTAGCATGGGATTCGAACCTGGGTCCTTAGATTCTTGATTATTGAAATTTAAGGTAATGCTCTAACCAAATTTAAGGTAACGCTCTAACCAACTGGTTAGAGTGTTACCTTAAATTTCAATAATCAAGAATCTAAGGACCCAGGTTCGAATCCCATGCTAGTACTGTCACTGGTCAGGCCAGCAACACCTGAAGAAGAGGGGAGAAAAATACCTCTCAAAACGTTGTGCGTATACTAACCTGTTTGCTGTGATATTACTAACAGTTAGTGCATATACTAACCTGTTTGCTGTGATATTATTAACATTTGTTTGCTGTGATATTACTAACAGTTGGTGCATATACTAACCTGTTTGCTGTGATATTACTAACAGTTGAATGCATTTGGAATATTTAACTAAAAATTAAACTTTTCTAAAGACATTCAACACACATATTAGATGATGGAAATAGTCCAATATAAAAATACAGCTAGAACACCATCATCACAAACCTTCAGAAAAACAATATATATATATATATATAATTACTTTAGAATTCTCTTTAGTTGTTAGTAATGGTTTGTTATTTTCTCATCATATGCAAAAGTTTGATATTGTCTTTTATATAGAATTCAGTTTGAAAATGAGATCAGTTTATTTCCATTTTGGCATGTTCAATTTTGCATTTCCATCTATATTGGCCTAGTTGCATATAGTTGTGTAGATAGCATATGTAAGTAGTTGGATTAATAATTACATACTGGGATCCTAATTTCATTTTCCATATTTGATTGTTAGTGACTAACTTGTCATTGGCTCATCACTTTTAAATGTCTGTTCTAATGTTTCCATTATTGTAGAACTTAGTTCATGACATACAATACACTGAAATTTGATTTGGTATTAGTATGGATACATGCTTTACTGATTGTTTTAAAAAGAATTTAATCTAAGTTCTCATTAATTTTTTGTAATTTTTGCCATTATAAAAGGAAAAATTAAATTATTATAACATTTATTGCCTCATCTTTAACAAACCTAATTTAGTCACATATATACATGTGTTTGGAAATGCTAGTATGTGCTCAACAATTTTTTGGTTAAGCACATGTTTGACATGGCTCAATTTAGTAATGTGGACTAATATATTGGCTTTGTAGAGTTGTAAGTCACCCTTACTACTTCCTCTCTTACAGGGTTAAAATTTTAATTATAATTATAATTTTAAAATATATACACATATAGGTGCATATTTCATGTGTGACTGTTATCCTAATTGAAGAATTTCAAAATTTACTCTTATGTTGCTGTTTACTTCCTCAGTTAATTTTGCATTATTTTACAGTTTCTTCCATGGTTAGGCCAAATCATTTATGGTGTGATTTAAATAGGTTTTTAATGAGTTTATGATCAGTAATTAACCAGTAATGTGTCTGTATTTCTGATGGTACATATGTTTATTCAGGTGATCTTTATCTTGCTCTTTCTTCAAACTTACTGGATTTTTTGAAGATTTTATTAAATATTGGAGCATCTATTATTCTGTCTGATTGACTTTTATGTTTGTTAGTGTCAAGGTGACCCAGTGAATGCTTCTGATCCTTAACTCTGACATACCCTCATCAAATCTACTCTCCACAGTCATGCCTATATTTATTTTATTTGTTGCATAGATCACCTAATTTTTTTTTGATGTTGACTCCCTTATTCTCTGTATTTTATATAATAATTCTACTTGACTTCTAGATAGGTTGTAATTTGATTAGAGGAACTACATGTTTATTCAGAGTGTCCAAGATGTGGTTTTAAGATGCATGCATTATACATGCCCCATATCTCCTCTTCAATATCTATCCAAAATGCATTGGGACCAGATTGTTTCACAAAGGTGAATGGTCCTTTGTATGTACTATAAACTTATTATATTTTTTTTTTTTGCAGTTTGTTCAGATGTGCTATCTTTATAGTATCTCCAATTTCTATACATATGTGGTTTTCCTTTTTTGCCTTTGTTTCTTTTGTCAGCCATGTCCATGAGCCATTCATATGCTCTTTGCTTATCTTTTTCTACATCTTATTTTAGTGGGGTAAATGTTTACTGGTATTTTGTAAATATTGTAGATGTAGGTTGATTGAGGTGCAATCTAATGACATGAATCCATTTGTTTATGTTCTAGTTGGTGTAGTCAATTACATACATCATATGCTTTATCCTAACTGCCCTATTAGAGATATCAATAGTATAATGGTTCAGGAGTAAAAAATCTGCTCATAATATGATCTCATGTATTAGGCTAATCAATATGTGGAAACGTGATAAAGGATTGTTTGGCCAATTCTCAATCGAACCCATATTTGTTTTTGCACTGGTTTAGCCTTTCTATTGTTAGCCATGGTAATTTACAACTTAAATGATAGGGTTTTAATGTTTGGATTCTTAGTCAGAATTCTATGGTATAACTTATCTGACACCAACTGATATCTCACTACCAGCATCTAACAGTGCTTTCATTAGTAAACCCTCAAACAAACTTTCATCATGGAGCAACTTTATAATGTAAAATTGGGTGATTTATCTTTCCATAAACACATCAAATTATTGATTTCCTGTGTCATGATTTGGCTGGTGTTTTTCATCATTCTCTTGAGTTTTTGAGGTGAAGATCATAGCCTCAAGTATCATTCTAGTTTGGTTTCTATTGAACTGTGGGTGGTGTTTGCTGGATGTTGGTTTTGGCATTTGTTCTGGATTAATGGGGGGACTTGTCTTGTTCTTAACATTTCTGGCTCTGGTTTTCTTGGTAGTCCATGTATAAGGGGAAGTTCTGTATAAGGATTTTCATTTTCAATGATATGGGTCATTATTGATTTTTTCTTTTATGGTAAATAACATTAACATTCAACTCTTCTTTCCATTTCTCCAGCACTCTGTTGGACACACTTATTGTATTTATGTTAAAACAATTTAACAAATTGGCCACCTGCTCAATGCTTCCAGTGTTTGTGCATAGTAGTAACTGCTTGATTCTGAGGTCTAAGTTTTTCTTGATAATCCTTATTATATCACTCTCACTCAAGTGATAGGTATTCAATGTCTTCAATTTAGTGACCTTGGGTCAAAAGAATTTTGTAAGTGTCTCCCCCAGTGTTGGTTGATATTTCTCCTGGAATAGTTGGTAGAGCAGAGCTTCTTGACTGTCTCTGTTTCAGAAGTTTTTTACCAGTAGGACCTGGTAATCATCAAAGGTGTATGGTAATGTACTGACCCCCACCATACCAGTGCATCCCTTGGAGGTTGCTGTAGATGATGATGAATTTTCTTGCTCAGATAAATTACAATTTATGGAGAAATACAAGTTGAGGCTCCTGAGGTGTTCTATAGTGGCTTCATTATTGGATCCCTTGAAGACCTTTAATTTCATAAACTGATTGATGGTGCTAACCTGTGTTGCATAACTGCACACATTACTAATCTCCATGGGGTTTATTGGCTGTGTAGGTCCTTGTGACTCCTGCTTAATATGGTATGCACTCAGTATTATTCCTTCCAAGTTAAAATTAAAAGGAGAGATTTCTATCCCAGGTGCTATCTGGTAGGGATGAGTGGGTTCCAAGCAGAAATCATTCATCCTATTGAGGTCTTTGAGGAAAACTTCTAGGCCATTCTATGGGTCATACCATTCCAATTGCTTGACATGCTATATTTATCCATTTCATAATCTATTATCATAATAGCATTCAGATATAATGTTTTATCATTTTTTTCTCACATTCAAACAAAATTTCCATTAAATATTTGAGTTTAATGATTTCTATTATTCCTATATCACTAGGAATATCAAATCACTCCTTTTCCACTTTCTCCATAAACAGTAAGTAATTAAACATCATTTGTGATAGAATTTTTCTCTCCTCTAGCATTCACAAATATTGACAATTTTTAACAGTCTAATTGTTATTCTAACCAACTTTAAACTGTCATTTATGATGCAATATCCATTGGTGATTAATATTGAGGGATATGAATACAATAATAACTCAAACGATATGAAATATAATGGTTACCGTGCTTATTATTACATATTTATCATTTATCCTAAATTCTAGTCATGGTTTCTACCTGAATTCTTACTGAACTATGGAAAGAATTGAACTGACCATGTACTAAATATACATAACTTTGTTACCTCAATCAAAATCCTTAATTCAAAACAATATAATTCATATACAAAAAAAATTCACAGTATTTCTAGCACCTAGGATTTCACTGTACAACTTATTTCCCACACCACTATCCTTCATCTTTCACATTATGAATACTTCTCTTGCCATCATCAAGAAATTCTGACTACATTACATAAAATAATTTCCAAATTACATTTCCAAAATAAATATCAAATAAAATACAAGAAGGTTCAAAACATTGTAAACACAAAAGATTTTAATAAAATATTCATTGTTATCATACATTTATTCACTTATATTATAGTTCTAGATAACTGAGAGGTCAATGTTTTCATTTTATTGTATCTAAACACATTTGGTCTATATTGGGTTAGAAACTCATAATCGTATTGCAAAAATGTGTTTACTTAAGCATTCATAAAAATTACTTAAATAACTTTAAATAACCTACAAGCCATTTCCTACCTTTATATTATATTTATAAGACAATTAATATATTCATAATCATATAAATATGATTCATTTCTTTTAATACTCAAGCAATATGATAAATGAAATTAAATATAATATTGTATCTAAACACATTTGGTCTATATTGGGTTAGAAACTCATAATCGTATTGCAAAAAATGTGTTTACTTAAGCATTCATAAAAATTACTTAAATAACTTTAAATAACCTACAAGCCATTTCCTACCTTTATATTATATTTATAAGACAATTAATATATTCATAATCATATAAATATGATTCATTTCTTTTAATACTCAAGCAATATGATAAATGAAATTAAATATAAATTAAAATATTAAAATACATAAATTTAATTCCAACAATTATTGGAATTAAATACTGTGATCCCTTGTCTTCTTGATTGTCTGAACATAAAATAAGCTATAGGTATTTTTATTTTTTACCTTTCAGAAAATTAAATTTTTTGATATCTATCTTTTATTTTATTTTTTAAAACAAATTATTCCAATATTAAAACTAAGAATATTTCTAATAATAAAGATATTTACTAGCTATTATTAATAATAATAGTAAAAAAGTATTAATACTAAAAAAATAGAAAAGTACTAAAATTCTAAGCTATTAAAGTTTTTGTTTGCAGTCATTCCTCCAATGCCAAGCTTCCTCCATTGCTATAGATCATATGAACAAAACTTCTCTCTCCCCCACAGTACTGTATAAATTTCCATAAATCACAAAATTAAATCTTTGAAAATCTCTTCAAAATATTGTCCACCCTTAAAAATTCAAGATTTTTATCTTTTTTAACATGCACATTTAATTTTTGTACAGTCATGACATCCAGGTAATGTTTTCATAAAAGATATAACAATAATCTTAAAATAATAACAAAATTAATCTTTTTTAATAAGGAAAATCTTTTAAAATCTATAGTTAAAAAAAAACATTTTCTTTTAATCTTGATATGCACAATTTTAAAAATGTACAATGTTCAGTCATGCCATTCTCTTTTAAACAAATTAGTTATAAAATATATTGACACATGTATTCACAGATAATATAAAAATGTATTAATATTTATACAATTATATCACACATATTTAATTCACTTGTACAATATCACTTTCATTCTTCTTTCCTCTTTTCTTCCTTTTAAAGCACAAATAGCTTGTTAAATATTCTCAGCATTATGATAAGATATAAATTTCTTGACAGTTTACATTTATAAAAGTTTATCAAAATTGTTAAATATAAATGTTCATTCACTTCACACATACTAAAATATTAAATATAAAGTTCTAACAATCCTTAAATTTTCTTCCATTATATAATTAAAATTCTCATGGCTTTTGCTATGCATTAGGATCATACTTCAATGATAATTATTGGTTTCCATAAAACTTTTGGTTTTCTTAAGTTTTGAAGTGAAATTATACTGACAGGGAATTAATTTGTTTATTCAAGCATGAGATACATTACAATAATTATTTAAAACTATACTTTAACTATACTAAAAACATATTTTATAAAAAAATTAAAACTTTTAAAACAAGACTAGATTAGACAAACAAAACAAGACAAGATTAGACCAGAACAGAACTATAACTGTCTAGACTGATTGAACACCTATATTTATACCTATATTATCCAGTGATTTCATTTGTTGATCCAAGTTCTTCTCAAATAATAATTTACTTATAAATTAAATTATTTTGTCTACAAAATAAATTTTCTTAATAATATGACTTATTATTTTAATTTTATATAAAATGTAATTAATATTTCATAATATAAAATATCTTTATCTAAACAATTAAAATATTTTTAATAATTGAATATTAATTTAAAAATAGAAATTATTATTTAGACAAAACAAATAAAATTAATTGTTACTTTTAAGATAAACCTTATGATATTAATTGCAATACTTTAATGTATCTAATTTACAAGAAACTAAAAATTAGTATTTCTGATTAACAAATGAGAACACAAAGAGAAATACATACACTTTAAAGACATGTGACACTTTTAGAACATTTTACAATAATTTAATTACTAATTATATAAAATAATAACTTAAATGAATAAATTATCTAAAACATATTAGATACATTATATACTATTTAATAATGTGATTAAACTATTGCTTTAACATTATATCCCTTAAATATAATAAATATTAATTAATTTTATCTTTATCTTTCAAATAACATATAATACATTACTTTCATCACTTAAATTTAACAACTTTAAAAGTAAATATCTGTATAAACTTTTAATCTAATAAGTTTAAACCCATTTTCACAAAATTAATATATACTAAGATACGCTAATATAAATGTTAAAAATGTTAAAAACTAGCTATTTTTAATGTCTACTTAAAATGACTGTGACAATTCGCATGGGCACAATATATATGTGTGTGTGTGTGTGTGTGTGTGTACAGAAACTTACAGATGTCACATAAAATAATGAAAATGTTTATATCTTTATAATCCAATAACAAGATATTGATGGGGAAAATGTTTTTTTTTTGTAATATTTGTATCATTATTTTAATTTTTACTTTAATTATGGTTAATACATTGTAAGGCTTAAACCTGCATTTATATATGTAATATATGCGGGATTCGAACTCACACTTTCACACGACCCACTACTCTCAGTGCCATCTCATACTGCTGACCCACCTCATCACACACATGTTGAAAAGGTAAATAAACACCAATATACGTATTTTATGCTAAACCACCAATCATCAGTTGGTCTAGATTACTACCCTTACACTTATATACAATCAGTGCTCAGCTTTATATTCAGATAGCCAATCTTCATACTTTAATGGACAGGCTTCAAACTATTCCAACTCACAACTCTTCAGCCTTCCATTTCATTGAAAATCTGATGATGGAACGTTCTAAGCCCCTATGAGTTGGAATCGTTTGAAGCCTGTCCATTAAAGTATGAAGATTGACTAACTGAGGATAGTAATCTAGACCAACTGATGATTGCTGGTTTAGCATTTAATTATGGTTATAAATTACAACTTATAATCATTTTATGCTTATTTTATATTTAAAACAAATATTTGAGTTAGTATTAAACGTAAATTTATTTTTTATTTATTGTTATTTTTTGTCATTTGTCTTTTATTCTATCTTTATTTATACGATTTTAAAAATAATATGTGGAAGTAAGCAGGTTATTTAATGTATTTAAGAAGATATTACACATAGTTAAAGGAAATATCAATAACTCCATATGTGTGTATGATTAAAATTAAAAAAAATCAGATATATTAATCTTTAACTGAGGTTTAAAATTTATATCTATGCTAGAAATGATATCTACTTTAGCAAATGATTAGTGACAATCATTATTGTTTTTATCTGATGTAAATGTGTCAAAATTGTGGGCATGTAAATCAAAATGTAACAAGTTTTTAATTAGTGTATCTACGTTTCACACATAGTTTATCATATTTTTAAAAAATAAGATTTAAGTAGTTACAAGTTTTTTGTTGTTGTTTTTATTGTGGTATGTCCACTTGAGTAAACACAGAATGAAATGACTTCATTAATTTTTTTTCTTATTGCTACTTATATAGGATTTGCACTAATCTTTCATAATTCATTTATTACCATGTTTTTCCAATCATTAAAGAATAGCTGCAAGATCTGAAAGAATACTCACAACATCAGATATTCATGAGTGAGAGAATATATTACAAATATTATATAATTTGAGTACAAGTTTATCGTCTATAATGAACAGTGTAGAAGGAATTTGAACTCAGATTTTTAGGTTTCCTACATCTATCCACTCCATCTTATATAACTGATACACATAGCATCATATTTTTTTAAAAAAAAAAGGATAAATGATTCTCCAGTATATGTATTTCATGCTGAAGCAGCAATCATCAGTTGGTCCAGATGATTACCTCCCACACATATATGTAATTAGTACTCAGTTTATATTAAGATAGCAAATCTTCAAACTTTAATAGATAGACTTCAATTTTCTCCACCCTACAACTCACAAGCCATCCATGTCATTGAAAATCTGATGATTAGAAAGTTTGAACCCTTTGTTGATGCCAATATTACTATTATACCCATGTTGACTTTAAGTCACTCTGTCCTGAGCATATATATATATATATATATATATATATATATATATATATATATATGCGTGTGTGTGTGTGTTTGCATGTGTGGGAGCTATGATCTGAACTAACTTATGAGTGCTGGTTCAACACAAAATATGAATGTTGGATATAATTTGTCTTATCACATGTATGTGGTCATGTGGGTTCAAATGACTTCTAATTATCTTAAGTTAAATTTAAATAAATTTTATTACAATTACAGCCGGTATTATGCTCATCCCAATTCCATGGAATTAAATTGCAATATTAAGGTTTACACATGAAAAGTTAGAGTGGCAATGTCAACATGGTTATGACAATAATATTGGCATACTTTGTTCCATCTCCAAGTTTTCAATAAAATGGATGCCTGAAGAGTTAGAGGATAGGTAAGATTGAAACCAATCCATTACTGTTTGATGTTTGACTACCTTAATATAAGCTGAGCACTCATTATATATATATATATATATATGTTAAAACGAAGATTTGCACGGGTTAAATATATAAAAAATACATATTTTGCGGGTTCATCCATGTTAAAAACTTTTAATATTAATACACTGACATTTCGACTTGGTCACACAAGCCATCCACAGAGTTATATATATATATATATATATATATATATATATATATATATATATATATATATATATATATATATATATATATATATATATATATATATATATATAAAGAAAACAATTCACTAAAAATACAGTGAATGATTCACTTGTAAAAAATTTACCCCATAATCAACATTCTTCTGATGAAATTTTTCTGTTGGAGAAAGGTTTTAATTATCCACTGGCTCCTAAATGTGTTCCAGTTGAAAATATTATATGCAATATAGAATCTTCCTTAAAAATATAGACTTACACCACACAACTGATCTTATTAGATTTGAAGTTTGTGATGTCTTAAAAAATATGAAACCACTGAAAATAATTTATCTAAAGAAGAATTTATTGCACTTCAAAATTTTAAAAAAATATGATTCTATTGTTGTTATTCCAGAAGATAAAGGTAATTCAACTGTTGTGCTTTTCGTTTAGATTATAATAATAAACTTGTAGATTTATTAAATGATGGAACTTATAAAAAGATTATTAGAAATCCTCTAAAATATTTAGAGAAAAAGACAAAATGTCTAATCAAACATTCTAGTATAGATGAAAATATAAATATTAAAATTTCTACAAGAGAAGGTTCTTCATTATATCCTAAATTTTATGGTTTGACTAAAATTCATAAACCTGAGATACCATTGCAACCTATTGTGCATGCTAGGGGTTTTGCCACACATGCTTTGGCTCAATATTTATCCCAATGCTTACAATTATTGACAGGCAAGATTCTATCAAAAATTAAAAATTCAAGTCATTATATTTGTATAATAAAAAACTTAAAACTAACTGGAACCGATTTATTGTTTAGTTTTGATGTTTCTTCTATATTTACTAATATTCCTGTTGAAGAAGCATTATGTAGAATAGCACAATATGATGATTTATCTGATTTTATTATTTCATTTGTGCAGCATTGCCTTGAAAATACATTTTTTGTTTATAATTCTCAAAAGTTTAAACAAATTAAAGGACTTTCTATGGGATCTCCACTGTCACCTGTAATTGCTGATGTTTTCATAGATAATTTTGAAAGTCAAGTATTAGGTGCAGATACTAAAAATCCTTCCGTTTGGCTTACATATGTGGATGATACATTTGTTATATGGACTCATGGTTTTGATGCTTTCTTGTTTTTATAGATAATTGGCATCCAAATATTAAATTTATTATGGAAGTGGAAAATAACAGATCACTTTTTTTTAGATGTTTTAATTACAAGAAAATGTGATTAAGAATTATTGAAAATCCAACCATACAAATAGATATCTTAATTTTAATTCTCACTATCATCCTGCTCAAATTTTTTCTGTAGCAAAAAATCTTTTGACTACACTTTATAATTTATGTGATAAAGAACATCTTACTCAAGAAATAGAACTTACAAAAATATTCTACTTGCTAATGATAATAATAAAAACATCATGTGTAGCATTTATACTAAAAAAAGAGAATGGAATTGACAATTCCTCTTTTAATAGAGTAATTTTACCTTATATTAAAGGGGTTACTGATAAAATCTGTAGAATACTATCTTGTTTTAATATAAAGACTACTTTTTCTACTAGCAAAAAAAATGGTGATTTATTACATAAAACTAATGACAGAATATTTTTGGAACACCACAGTATTTATGAAATTCCATGTTTTCAGTGCTCAAGAAGCTATGTAGGTCAGTCTAATAGACAAATAAATGTCAGAATTAAGGAACATAAAAATGCTTTTAATCAAAAAATTAACACATCAGTTTTTACTTCTCATTTTTTAGAAATTGGTCACAAACCATTTGGAGAGATATGATTTGAAAACCATGACAGAGTCAATTGAAATATTAAAGAGACCTACTTGTTTAAATAGGGCTGATGAAGTGCAATATATTCCCCCCCCCCATATGAATACCTCTCATTTTATCTGTCTTCTAATGTTGACAAAAATTAATAGATGGTAAAACTAAGAAAAATATACACTTCTGATATACCTCATATTCTGAATACTAAACTATTTCAAAATGATTCTCATGCTTTATCTTACACTCAGTCATGTTACAGTTTGAGATCGAACTAATTTTGTTTCAAGAGTTTACCTTGACAATGGCAGATGCTAGTTCATCGGAATATCAGGATATAATAGAAAACATTAAATATAATATTATATATATATATATATATATATATATATATATATATATATGATAAACAAAACAATTTACAAATTTTGTAACTTGCTTTTAGCTTGCATTTTATGATCACTAGATCGAGCTTTACCAATAGTGCCTAGCAAGCTTTTGTTTACATAAATGCTGAGAGAGATAGAATTCAATATCTCTTTCATAGTCTCCACCTAGTTTCTAGTCTCCCTAACCTTCACTGACGTGAGCCAATGAAAGAGATATTGAATTCTATCTCTCTCAACATTTATGTAAACAAAAGCTTGTTAGAAGCTATTGGTAAAGCTCCATCTAATAATCATATATATATATATATATGGCAGATAATGATGTGGACCACATGATAAATGCTGTTTTAGGGCAGACATATATATGGCAGATGGTGTGGACCACATGATAAGTGCTGTTTCAGTGCAGAATATGTGTGTTGGAGATCCTTTATATTTTCCACATATAATGGTCATATGTATCATTGAATAAGGTGGAGTACATACAAGTAGGCAGCTTGAAAGTCTGAGTTTAAATTTCTTCTAATTACATTAAGTTTAATATAGACAATATACTTCTAATTAAATATTAAATATTCAGCCTGCATTCTACCCATTTATCTTTTAAGTATTTAAATGGACATACTAAAGTCCTATACTTGAGAGTTCAGAGTGATTTAAAGTCAACATGGAATAACATTGGCACCAAGAAGGGCTTTGAGCATTCTATCATCAGAATTTTAATGATATGTATGGCTGAAAAGTTGGAGGGATCAGAAGTTTGAAGCCTATCCATTAAAGTTTGAAATTTGCTTTCTTAATATAAACTGAGCACTGATTATATATGTTTGTGGAAGATAATGCTTTGGATCAACTGAGTGATGATTTAGCACAATATACATGTATTAAAGATCATTTATGTGTACTGGTTGTATAAGATGGAGTGGTTAGATATAAGGAGCTTGATAGTCTGAGGTCAAATCTTTTCTAATATATATATATATATATATATATATATATATATATATATATATATAATTGAAAAAATCAATAATTTGGTACTTTGTTATATAAAACAAGAACAGCTATAATAAAATGATATTTTATCTCTTTAGCATGATCTAAATATAAACTTTATATTCCTTTCATATAAAGAAAAATCGGTAAAAATCTTTAGGAAAAGCAGTTGCATTTCATTTCTTCACGTTTATGAACTTTTTATATACTTTTATTAAATAAAAAGTTAAGTTTGCTTTATAAAAACTTGTTAAAATGAAGATGTAAATTATAACATAATTTTAAAAAAAAATAGCTCGTGATGTTTAACAAAAGGTGAAAACTTTAAATGTTTTGTTCTTTTTGTGTGTTTGTATATATATATATATATATATATATATATATATATATATATATTACATAGTTTCTAATAATTCGTAATATTAACACACAGTAAAACGAAAGATTTCGCGAAAGAAAATAATGGCTATAAATATGAATAAAGAAATATCTCCACGCTTTCAAAGTAAGATGCTTTAGATTGACCTATATAACTAGAAAGTAGGTTTAAGGATAAAATGGCTGCTTTTATCCTTAAAAGTCTCTATCTTTTGTTTCAGTTTGAGAGTATCCTCAGTTCTCAACATGTCATTATTGAACTACTGTAAGATCAGTACTGTGCAGATATTAAAATTAAAAATCCTTTCTCTTTAATTATAAATATATAATATCATTAAAAACCAGTGAATGCTTAGACAATACCATTATGAATAACAATCAACAATATCTGATTGTTGTCAAGGCAACCTCTTTTTTATTAAGGGTCTAATATACTAGATACTAAAGATTGCAAATTGACCAAAGGTATTTAAATTATTGATACAAGAAAGTTTAAACCTCTTTAAACAGATAAAGTCTATTTTGAATGTAGTCTAATAAATAGTCAATTATAACATTACAAATTGCAATTATAAATTTCAATTTGCATCCAAAGTATTATTTAAATAATAAGTGTAATAATGTTCAAGGTTAAATAGGTTTATAAGTAATCATTAAAAACTATTTTTGAGCTAATGGCTCTCCTCAGTAAAGTGCTAGGACATTCAGAACTAGTTCCAAAATACAAACTCTAGTCCAGCCTTTATCAAATACTTAAATATTAAGTAGAAAATCAGAAATTTTCAGACATCTATAGGTTTTCAAATCCAGCTATGTAACTTAAATAGCCATATGGGATTGAACTAAATCCAGAAACACCATGTATTAATACCCTTATCAATATATCATCAACAAAGCCTTAAAAGTCAATCTATAATAATAAGGAAGCCAAGTTATAGATCATGTGATTTCATTAGCTTGTATTTATAAATGTAATATAATGAATTTGCTCATAGCTCTAAACAAGCTTTTTTGATAAATGCCACAAAAGAAAGCATTTAAAATTTCTATCTAGAAATATCCCTATTTCCAAACTGGTTCGAACTAATGAATTTTGGTAGCACTAAAATATTTTAAAAATTCATATTTTACAGCAATAAATTTTGTCGATATGCAGCATTTTCTAGCCAAAATAATATAAATTCATAATATGCAGAAAGCAATAATATTGAGTTGTGGATGATATATATGAATAAATGCATAGAGATATACATTTGTATAATATAAGCATTTATGATGCAATAGCAAACATTTGGCTTCCATTCAGATTATCAAGGTTTGAATATGGGACAAATAAATTTTAAAAATTTGAAAAGAGGTGTTCGATGGATTTATTAGGTAGTAAAATGATATTTAGCAATTGATCTGGACATATAGTATCCAAATTAGATCAAATCAAAACCGACTTCTTAAATGTTTCAATAAAAAAAAAAATGTAACAAAAAACAATATAAACTCAGCTGAACACTATAATAATATGCTCATATGAAAGCTTGATATATATAATTATATTAAATTTTCAATCTGAAAATGTATCGATGTATTTTCAGTAAATATGTGTCTTTCATTTCAGTATTCTTTGAATTCATGTTGTCTCAGTCTGGAAGAACTGATTTTAAGAGGATTGTAAATTAAAAAAAAATTGCAAAATTAATATCTGGCATTATAAAAAAATATTATTTCAGTTGCTAAATGAGAAAAAAAAATCTGCTTTATTTTAACCATACAAAAATAATCTATCTATCTATCTATCTATCTATCTATCTATCTATCTATCTATCTATCTATCTATCTATCTATCTATCTATCTATCTATCTATCTATCTATCTATCTATCTATCTATCTATCTATCTATCTATCTATCTATCTATCTATCTATCTATCTATCTATCTATCTATCTATCTATCTATCTATCTATCTATCCATCTATCTATTATGGGATTTTTGGATTGAATTCAGACCCATATGATTATTTCAGTTGGAGAGTTGAATTTAAAGTCTTGTAGATGTCTAAAATTTCATATTTTCTTCTTAAGAGTTAACTTTTAGATAAATTCTTATCTTGAGTTAGTTTTTTGAATATGATATCCTAACTCCTCATTGAAGAGAGTCATAGTGTGAATCCAGTCTTGGGATGGCGGCAATTCTAGATAAAGATGATTTGAATGCTTTCTCTTGTAGCATTTATCATAAAAAATGTTTGTTTAAAGCTATTGGCATGCTTATATATATATATATATTAATTCTAATATTTTCACGGATAAAAGATGTCATATTATTATTACTATTTGCGGGATATTCTGTGTAGTGAAAAAGCTAAATGCTGACGTTTCAGTACAATATCAAGTACCTTCCTCAGAGCATCCTCTTATGATTTGAGAAAGAGGACGCTCTGAGAAAGGTACTTGATATTGTACTGAAACGTCAGCATTTAGCTTTTTCACTACACGGAATATCCCGCAAATAGTAATAATAATATGACATATATATATATATAAAGCATGTTCTTAACTATTTATCTGTCCATTATATATCTATCCATTAATTCTTCTATTCACCTGTCAATTTATATATCTACCTATCTAGCCATTTAATTCATCTGTCTGTCTGACTGTCTATCTAATTATTTATCTATCTATCCATCCATCTATCTATTTATCTCAACCTTCTTATTTATCAATATACCAATCTATTTATTTACATATATATTCAGTACAACTGCATGGGTAAAATGCACTTTTGTGTAAGGTAAAATTGCATTCCTCCCCCCATTCTATGAAATAAAATTTGTAAATTAAAAAAAAATTTCCCCCAGTATTTTTACAGGCAAAACTTGAAAATATGGTTTTAATCATTTATAATATTTGGGAAATACCTTAGGTATTTTATTCATTTATTTCTGTAAAATTAACTTCTAGATTAAAAAACATGCTAAAATAAAACAAAGTAATATTTGAAAAAAAATATTTTTGAAGCAATAATTAAATAATACCATAAAACAAAAATATTTATTTAGTAAATTTCAAATTTTTAATGTTTTCTTTCAAACAAAAGTTTTGATATTATTTTTGTATAATCCTGTAAAATTGTTAGTACAGTAAGAAATATCTACAAATAAATTCATTTTTTAAAATATGTAAATATTTCTATCATATTTAAAGGAATCACACATCAAACACACATATCCATGTAAATATTTTACTTCTTGTTCCAGCTCTGATATAAAATAAGTAATTCTATTTATAGTTTACTTACACTTACTTGTTTATTACAAATATTATCTACAACTAAAGGATGGTTCTCTGGATGCTTTGACTATGAATGTGTTCTGCCTATTGATGAGAAAAAAAAGAGTCCAGCTTGTCTTTCTTATCATTCTGAAGTACAATTGTTGTAAAAGTGGATTTAACTCAACTACTTTATCAGGTAATTGGAAAGCTATAATTTATTAAAAATAGTTAAAATTAAATGTTATTTGTATGAAAACCCATTCAAAATCTCTCACATATAAACTTATTCATGTTTCTATTACAAAGTTATATTCCTTCTATAATAAAATATTTATGCTATTCATTAATTTTTATGCAACTGTTATTAAATTTTCATTTTTATATTGTTTATTTATGTAACTTTCATATTTTATTAGAACCACCAAACTAGGTCAACTTTGAATTAAGTATGACTGATATAACTCTGTCTTTTCATTTGCACCAACTAGTTAGAAATACTTGTGTTAAAATCCATTATTTTTTTTTAATTCAGAACCTCTCACACATAACTTTTTTATGTTTTCTTTTAACAAAAATAACTTCTCTTATTTTTTTTCAGTAACAAAATATATATGCTATTTTATTATTTAATTTTTAGTGCATATTAATCCTCCTAAAATTATGACAGTTATCTTTGTTCTCACTTTCTATAAGCTTTCAACTTTCATTTTAATATTAAACCATTATTATTTATTAAGACATAATAAATTTGACCTCATTTAATAAATATGTTTTTTTAGAAATGAAATAAAATTTTAAAAAAATTACATTTGATTTTTAGAGTTATTTAAAAAATTAGATTTTAATCAAAACAAAGCACCATTTTGTCATACAACAATCAGAAGAAGCACGTTCAATTTGCAAAATGAACAAAATATTCTTTGTCAATGTTTGTTTTTAAAATCTCAGAAATAGTTATTAATATTTAGTAAATCTATCAACTTATAATGTAAAAGTTTAAAATGTGTTAGTATTTTTATGATATTGATATATTTTCAAACCAACTGTACAGTAATGTAATTTTCAAAGATCATAATTTATGCATAACATAATTTCCATGGCAAAATTACTCAGAAAAATATCATCTTTTATATTTAAAAATGAAGCACATTTATAAAAAATAAATATGTAATATATACATATTGTAACCGGTTGGGTTACATGGTACACCCATAATAATATATATATATATATATATATATATATATATATATATATATATATATATATATATATATATATATATATATATATATATATATATATATATATATATATATAAGGAAAAGTAGAAATAAACACAGACATAAATTTTTGTAGGTATTTTTCTACATTTCCTAAAATAAAATAATAATAAGTAAAGGATTAAATAACTCTGGGTTTAAAATAAAATTTCATTATGAAATTAATATTTTAAAAAACATCTGAATAAATATAAATATTGTATTATTATTATTATTATTATTATTATTATTATTATTATTATTATTATTATTATTATTATTATTATTATTATTATTATTATTATTATTATTATTATTATTATTATTATTATTATTATTATTATTATTATTATTATTATTATTATTTAATAAATTATTATTATTATTATAATTTTGAGATTTAAAAATAAGTATTGTATATTTGAAATTTTAATTAATTAAACAAAATCTCTATCTATTAGAAATCCCCTAAATAAAAACATGTATATATTTTCAAAGGGATTAGAGAGATAGAAATAAAAACTGTTTTCAATGAGGTGTTGTTATCACCTCACATGATTATATAAAAGGGCTGATAACAAAATTATTTCCAGTCTGGATAATGATTTTTGAAGAGAAGTGTTCTGCTTGCAGTATTGTAAGAGTTGGTCAGAAGAGTTTTTAATATTTTAAGCAGTGGCCAACTAGGCCAACTGCTTAGTCTGGATTGTAGTTTTTTGTAAGAGCTGAACAGAATAGCTTAGCTACTAAATTTTTTTGAGTAAGTGGCAGCAATTAGCTGATCAAAATGGGTAGCTGCAGTATGTGGTTGGCTGTAGCAGAGAGTTGGCAGAATAGCTACCATGAACTGATGTAGCTGAAGGCAGGAGCTGCTTTTTTCCCTTCACAGGAGTTTTAATTTACTTGAAGCTGGATCACTTCTGAATCAATAGCCTGAAAAAAGAGGACAAAATAGCTAGCAGAGTTATTCAAAGCTCCTATGAAGATATAAGGTTAGTCCAGTAGCTGCCTTATAGTTTACTGCAGAGTTTTACTTCAGGAAGTCAGGGTCACTTCAAATTGATCAACTATCTGCTTAAATATGTTCCAGAAGACAGCTTAACAATTGCTTGGACTACAAAATGAATCTCATGGTATGCTAACAAATTACCAGAATTATATACTTTTACCTGATGATGACAAGAAATCTGAAATTATATTTTTCTGCTGGACCAAAAACCAAGCTTGCCAAGAGAAAGCTTGAAGAAATTGGTGTACTTATGCTGCTGTTTATCTTTTCATGCAGGGAACCACCGATAAACATGTCTCATGTATATACAGTGAGTTATTTTAATATTTCTTAAAATGACTTTTAAAATTATAAATTAATAACTTAAAGTTAATACAAACAAATAACTTTTTGCTTGAGTTGAAATCTTCTAACAGCAGTTATATATAATAATTTGTAATTTTGAATAATTTCTTTGATCAGAAGTGACAGATATATATATATATATATATATATATATATATATATGTCACTTCTGATCAAATAAATAAAAGTAGATATAGAATCATTATATATATATATATATAATGATTCTACTTTTCGGTTATTAAAAAAATAGCTAGCAGTGTTATAGAAAGCTCCTATCAAGATATAAGGACAGTCCAGTGCTACCTTATAGTTTACTGCAGAGTTTTGATTCATGAAGCCAGGGTCACTTTAAATGGATGAACTAGCTGCTTAAATATGTTCTAAAAGACAGCTTGACAATTGCTTGGACTACAAAAGGAATGTCATGGTATACCAACAAATTACCTGAATTATATACTTTTACCTAATGATGACAACAAACATGAATTACATTTTTCTGATGAACCAAAAACCAAACTCACCAAGAAAAATATTCTAGCTTGCCCAGGAAATCCCCAGCTTGCTGAAGAAGTAATTACATGTATGCTGTGTCAGATATATGCAGAAAAATACAGATAAACATTTATATACCTGGTGAGTTGTTTTAAAATAAGTCATATAAAAATAAACATATATATATATTGTAACAATCCGGAGAAGGTGACTTACGTAAACTGCACTACAGGGCGCCATTAAGCATTTGAACCTAGAAAAATTTATAGAGTAGGCAGATACGTAAGTCAAAAAAAAATTTTTTTTTTGCATCCGGTCGTTAGCCCATGTCACTAGCTCAGTGGAATAGCAGATATTTAATAATATAATATAAGAATATATATATATATATATAAGAGGAATAAAATAAGCCACTGCCAGTAATTAACATACAAACATTTATTTATGCACATATAAAATTTAAAATTATTTTAGTATTAGTTTTACATTTCAAAATTTAACCTACATTTTTAACTTTGATTTTTGACTTTAAGTTACATTTAATTACTATTATATTCTAATTTTACATTTTAATTAAGTTCGCACAGATAAATTTATGAAAGCTTGTTTATAATTGAATATAGATCGGTTACATAGATTTCACGGTCAAAAACATTGCAAAATAAACATAAACGATCAAAATACAAAATTATTGATTACTGACAATTGCGGAGGGAAATTTATACGTAACCCAATAGTATTCACCATAAGATACTTGCATTGTCACCAATAATTTAAAAGACATCCGAATAAATACATTTCAGATACTCACCATAAGGTATCATTATTTATCGAATGTCTATATATTTTGATCAAATATGAAAACGCAAAACATAGTTAACCAATAAACAATCCATGCAAGTGTCTATAAACAACTTAAATTTAATACAATTTTATTTTAGGGTCAAGTATGAATAGACCACATAGATTTGCATTTGAAAATAAAATATTTTATCCCTATTTAACCTTAGGCTAAAATTCGCAGTCAAACTGGCATCAATTCATCTGATACATCGATGTATTCAATGTAATATGGAATACGGGAGCACCAAAAAGATTAAGAGAAGATATTGACTCTCATTAGATAGGAATATTACTTCTATCTAACGAGAAGAACAATAAAAAAAAAACTCCATAGAAAGGAACTGTGCTCTGTGTCTTATAATTCCTTCCATAGGCAAAACGGGAGAATGCGGCGTATGAAGCGATTCTGCCATTAGCGAATCTCCGACTACATCTACTAACTACATCAATATATCCAATCCATTGACCCAATCTAACAACGACACAAATAACCTAAGATTACCCTCCCCCAATATAACTTTACAAATCTATACAGCCATTCATGCCCGACTTAAGTTTAACATTTATATAATTAATTTAACGAAAAACAAAAAAATCATGATAAAAACTTAAAGAATAAAAAATAAATAAATGGAAATGATTTTACATAAATAAGAAAAAAAAATACATCAAATAACACTATTAATAAAGAATTTAGTTTGGTCAGATAGGATCATATTGCAATCATTTAAATATAGAAAATTTTAATTTAATGTTCATTATTTATAAAGTTCTTATGGTTTAAAACAGTTCATCTTTATCCGTTGCTTGCCATGAATGTGAATTCCCACGCCGTCCTAAGAATGGTATCCATTTAGCCGTTGTTTTATTTATTCATTCAGAGGTTTTTTAGTTTAATTGGTCCTCAATGTAGGAAACGATAGTTCATTTCTCTTTTCTTTAACAGCTGAAAGAATTGACAGTGCACCTGTCAATTCCTTCACCTCCAACTCCGTACTACTACATATAGTCACATCGTAATAATCAATTTCCAGTCACTAATTAATAATTTCCAAATTTTCCTTTTATACGTATTCGAAGGATTGACTTGGCATTATGTCATCGATGCGATGATCCTTTTCGTTGAGGTCCGATTTCCCAATGGATTTATTTCATTTGCTAAAAGTTTCTATTGTTTTCCTATCTGACCGATGGTTTTACATTTAAATGCCCAAGGCTGGTTTACATTTGACTAATTAAATTTATCATTTCCATTTCTGATTAATTAACCTGTTTTCCAAATCAAAGATATATTTTTATCTCTAAATCTTTTTAAGTTTTTGTTTTTAAAATACCTTTTCTATTTTTAATACAGTTTTATTTTAATAATTTTTTTTTTATCTGTGCGATTTAATATATACGAGTTTAAGATGATATTTAATTTCAATTTTTAATTCTTAAAGAAAATTTTTAAATGCGAACTTCTTATTTTAACTTGTTTAATAATAAAACACAATGTAACGTCATCTGTGCTCGTTACAATATATATATAACAATATTATTTTTAAGTCGGTTAAAAATCTATATATTCGAAAGAATATAAAGTAATTTTTCTTGAATTATAATTAAGAGTCAAGAATAATTCATTGACCATCTAGTTTAAAAGGCAAAAGAGACATTTTTGAACAATAATCCTCATAGATATTACTTTAAAAAAATATATGTTAAAAAAATAAAGAATTGATGATTCAATAATTTAATTTAAAAATGTTGATAATTAATCAACAAATACCTGTCAAAAATTGAATATTATTTTTAAGTAAAAAAAAAAAGAGAACTTATAAACTGGTACTAATTTTAAATTATATCTATATTTTGTTTAAACATACGTATAGGTATGAAATTTGTGCATATTTCCAAAGAAATTAATTATGAAAATATAATATTATTGCTGTCAAGTTAAAATATGATTTAATGTCAGTGTGCACACATATGCACACACATATATGTAAATTTTAATCATTTTTTGGTATTATTGAATATCAATTGAAATAGATTAATTGTATAATAGAAATCGCACATCTGTGCACACACATTTTTAAATCAATGTAACGATTTGAATGGTAAATATTGTAAATTAATGTGATAACTTGAATTTTGCAGTAATATTGTAAATTACAGTATAATGCTTTTTGTTATTGTATATTACTCAAAATAAGACCTTAAATATCATTTATTTTTATTGTTATTAATAAACTTGTATTTAATTGTTAAAAATGGTTTCCATCATCTCTTTGTCACATACAGTAATAGAGCTTGTGTTCTCTGAGCTAGATTCATGCACAGGATGAATATATAAATGGGAATGTGTATTTAGTGCTTTGGGGCATCCAGAGATGATCAATCATCATCTTGGTTGGCGCAAAAGAGAATACTCTTTAAAGCCCATGTACTATTATCTTTTATTTTACTTTAGTCTTATTAAAAATGTAAGTTTATAGTTGACCACTACTAAGTGGGCAGAACATTGATGATGATCAGCATGTTTTAAATGTCATAGTATTGTTCTTTGATTCTTATGTATTCTAATGGATGGGCACTAAGCTGGTGCATCCAAGTTGTGTTTAAATGATTGCCCAAACTGGCAAAGGCTCAATGGTCAGTCTGGTCTAAAGAAGACCCATTTCCAATCCAGTCACACAGTTGACTGTTGATTTTGTTATATTTTATTGTGGATCTTTAATGATAATGAATGATATTTTACTTATACTGATATTTACTTTATAATGCTGGTTGATTTATAGTTAATCATAGTTGCTCTTCTGAATTAGCTGGTTGGTCTCTCAATGATCTCAGAGATTTTTATTTCATGCTCCCCTTAAATATTTTATACAGATATATACTTTCTATATATATGATTTTGTGTTGACTTGGTGATGATGAGTTTTCATCACCCAGTTCAAACTTGTTTTTTTTTCACCCCAGGTTCACTCCATCTTCGATTACACACATACACACACACGCATATATATATATATATATATATATATATATATATATATATATATATATATATATATATATATATATATGATTTCTAATAAATATGGTCAATTATTATGCTAAAATAATCATAAACTTTCCCAAAAATCAAGTTTTTATTCATAATATTTTCTCAAAGTAATATTGCAAAGTTCAAGACAATCAAGAATAAAATAAATACTGATCATTGTAGATCTTTCTGTACTTTGAAATTTCCACTTTTTTGATTATCTTGACATCTTAGGATTTTTTAAATTAAAATATTAGAAAAAAATATGTGAATTTTAAATTTTGAAAGAAAAAAACAATATCTCTCAGTAGATGGAAAATGACACAAATTGAATTTAGAGACTTCTGGACCAATAAAATATCAGTCTCTCCAATGGAAAGATTAATAACTAAATTACATATATTATATTTTATTATAAAGTTCATCAGTTAGAGATATGATTCAAAATTTATTTCAAGTGAAAATATTTAAATTCTCAACACTTATATTGTTTATGCAATAAATTTTTAGAAACCCAAAAATGCCTTGCACTTTATTTTGTTTATTCCTAGGTTTTGTTGAATAACTATAAAAATTCAAACACTTGGTTTATTCTACTAGTTACATTTTTTAGACTTTGTCAATAGGATTTTATTACAATCAAGAGAATTGCATTAAATAATATTGTTATGAAATTTGTTAAAAATTAAATATTTTGCATGTACTTACATTTTTTAAAAATTATATTTTTTACTCTTTCTATTTCTATGGAATTTGACCCTAGTGTGGATTATGAATCAATTATGAGCTTTAACTACTGAACAAACCAAGTCCACTTCGAAGATAAAGCTGACTACTAAATTATGTAGAAAAAATGTAGCATAAAAATAATATTAAAAATAGAATAAACTATTTAGAGGGAATTTAAACCCAGACCTCCAAGGCATCTTAAGCCATTCACTTTATCTTATATATATAAGACATATTTTGTGGGTTCATCATTGTTAAAAAAAATTGAATATTGATATACCGACATTACAACTTGATCACAAAAGTCATCCACTGGGTGATAAAAGATAGAAAGATGGTTGTAGAGGCACTACAATCACTGAATTGAAAAAAAATGTTAAAGTTCCACCAATAGCAAAAAAGGTTAAATTAAGAATGTTTTTTAAAAAAAATCTTTCCAAATAGGAGGAAGTTTGCATATATCATCTGATCATTGACAGAATCTGGCCTTTTCAGTATCTTAATGCCTTCTCTAATTTTGCACTGGTAGAGATTATCACATCTGGATATAATCCTGGTACTACAAAAATCAATTTTATGACCTGAATCTATAGTATGGAATAAGAGTGATGATGATGATGAGTGTGGTTTAATTGCATTAGCATACTCATCTCTCCTAACACTGATGCGATGATTACTCATACCTATGTAAGAAGCTTTACAATTTTTACATGAGATTTGATAAAACCTCTCATTTGTCTCAGATACATAGATGACACCTTTGTCATATGGCAACATGGAAAAAATAAATTAGATGATTTTTTTTACATTTAAATAATATGCATCCTCATATTAAATTTACATTGGAGATAGAGTCTGATGGAAAACTCCCTGTATTGATGTTCTAGTCACCAGAATACTAAATAGTTTATCTTTTTCGATTTACAGAAAGAATACACACATGTACAGATATTTAAATTTCCATTCTCCTCATCACCCAACTCAGATAGTTTCTGTAGCCAAAACTCTTTTAAATAGAGCAATTAAGCTTTCAGATAAGTCACTTCTGAAAGAATAAATAAATCATATTAATAGTGTTTTATTAGCAAATGGTTATAATTATAAATATATAAAAAAACCTTATTTCAGGCCCAAAATGGACAAAATAGGAAACAAAAAGATGATAAAACAGCTATTAGGATTTGTGTTCCATATGTAAAAGGAACTACATACATTATTGTACATATATTAAAATGCTGTGATATAGATACAACATTTTCTTCTCATCAAACATTCAGCAATATAATAACCAAGCTTAAGGATTCAATCCCTCTTGAATCTTATGGTGTTTGTCAAATGTCATGTAAAAATGTAAAGCTTCTTGCATAAGTATGAGTAATCATCACATCAGTATTAGGAGAGATGAGAATGCTAATGCAGGTAAACAAAAATCATCATCATCAGCACTCTTACTCCATACTATAGGCTCAGGTCATATAATTTATTTTTCTAGTACCAGGATTATATCCATATGTGATAATCTCTACCAGTACAAAATTAAAGAAGTCATTTAGATAATTAAAAGGCCAGATTGTATCAATAAGCAAGATGATACATGCAAACTTTCTCCTATTTGGAAATATTTTTTTAAAAAAAACATTCTTAACATTTTTGCTATTGGTGGAACATTAACATTTTTTTTCAAATCAGTGACTGTAGTGCCTTTATAACCATCTTTATACCTTTTATGACCAGTCGAAATGTCATTAAATGAATATTTAATTTTTTTAACACAGATGAACCCGCAAAATATGTCTTTTATATAAGCAACCTGTGAAAATTTTAATTAACAAGCTGCAAAGCTTGTTAAGAGCTTCTTTGCAAGCTCTATATATAACATTTGTAATACAAGCTTGTTAAATTAGATCATGTGACATATGACTTGATTATATATAGATCGGAAGATATATATATATATATCATATATATATGGCCATATATATATATATATATATATATATATATCTGGCCATACACATGTGAAAAATTAAATAATCTCCAATATAAATATTTTTATAGTCATCAGTTGATCTGAATCATCATCTCCCACACATATATAATCAGTGCTCTGTTTATATTCAAATAGCAAATCTTCAAACTTTAATGAAATGGCTTCAATATTCTCCTCTTTCAAGTCTTCAACCATCCACTTCTTTAAGAATCTAATAACAGCATGATTAAAGCACTTGTTTGCCAATTTTTTGTCATCTCCATGTTTACCACAAGTCATTTTGATTTTTTATAAGTAGGACATTGAGACCATGTAAATACATAGAAGAGGGATGAAGAAAATACATGCTTTAATATATACAGTATACTTGAATTAAATAAACTATTTAATAAAATATGTAAAAAGGTAATATGACATAATAAAAAAAATAATATTGTTATTAAAAATATATTGCACAAAACAGCAGTGGAATCCATCCTAAAAATCCCACATTTTAGAGTCAGCCACTCTACAATTACTTTAAACTAAAGGAGACATGTGATTTTTATAAAATGTCATTGATAAAGATATTTCATCACATATAGAAGTACTATAATTATGAGGCAATATTTTTTAAAATAATTTTTATTTTTAAATTATTAATAGAGATGTATCATTTTTATATAAATTAAATTAAAATAAAAATGACTAGGAAATCTAAACATTTTTATTTACATATAAATTTGATTAGTTGTAGTGAGAAAAAATAGGATTGGCTTGTTCAGTTTAGTGCAATGGTAGAGAATATATGTATTATATTTCAAGGCTCTAACAATTGTTACAACAAGTCTAAGTAAAAAAAAAATTCTCTTTTATTTAAATAAAAAAAATATTTGCAAATACATGATTCCAACAATAAAATGATTAAGAAATATAACTATTTTTATAAAGTTTTATTAATTATCATGACAAAATAGTGTCAGCTTGTTCAGATTACTACAAAGTGAGTATATATATTTTAATTGTACCTTGTGCTTTAATTAAAATAGTTAGATGCATAAAATAGTAAAAATTTTAAATTTCAATTCTGCAATATTTTTTGTAATCTTTTAAAACTAAAACTACAGCAATTGCACTTAAAACTATCTTATATAATGTTATTAAAGCATTAAGTAATATTTGAAGTGCATATTAATATTAAACTGTTGCAAGTACAAATTTTAATAATAATGTTCTTTAGGGTATAAATAATGTACTAATATTTATTAAAATAATGTAGTTTTTATTGTAAGTAAATGTAAATTTTAACAGTTATCAATTGAATGTACCATGTTAGTTAATTTAAAATATGTTAAATAAATCATTAGATAATATTAAGTACAACAAAGCATTGGACAATTAAAGCAGTTCTAGTGATATATGTGTTTGTCTGTGCTTTCATGTATGTTATTTTGAAAGTTTTTAATTTTTTAATAATAATTATTATTTTAATTACTTTAGTTAAAAATATTAGAGAATAGACTTCTATGTAATACTTAATGAATACTAAATAGATATGAGAAATAATTTATTTCATGCAATGTTTATTTAATAATATTTAGTTTATTAAATAATTATATTAAAATATTTATTACACATTTAAATAAGTTAAATTGCTATTTTTAGAAAATTTTATTTTCTTTGTTTCTGTTATTCTTTAATTAATTCTAAAAATAGATCTTATAATTGGTGATTAGAAATCAATTTTATTGTAGGATTGTGTTCAGTAGTCAGCTGCTCAATTGAAGTTGGTTGTATAAGATAGGGAAAACAGAGGTGTATGTGCTGTGTGCATGAAAAATTATCAATAAAGTATTAAACAATTTAAAAATATATTTTTCTAAAAAACAGTTGATATTTTTGTTTAAAAAATGTGTGTCAAATTTTATCTTTATTTAAAGCAATATTAATATGAAATAAAAAAGATTACTAATCAACTATCTAAGGAGGGGGAAAAGACCACATTTATATTTACTTATTGGTGAAATTGAAGAAAAGAAAAATACATAAATGGCTTGGACAAAGTTACAATATTACTGGAATTTTTGCATTAATCTACAGAAAAAATTGACCCTTATAGAAACAGCAGACCACACAGAAGAATTTGTTTATTGTATTATAGAAATATGTTTTTATTTGCTTACAAACTTTTATATGATTCTAAAATAACATAGCATTTATTCCTGAATTAAACTATTTAATTTCTGCACTAATATTGTAAATGTTTTTATGCCTCACAATAAAAGGAAATGTTTAAAACTTCAATTATTAACTTATTCATCTAATATGTTATGATATTATATAATGGAACTGCTAAAATATGTTATATTTAAGCCAATACTTATTATAACAGTGTATCATTCTGTTATTTATAAAAGTTAAAAAAATATGAAAATTTATGTTAAGATTATAATCAAGAAATAATATATTTTGGGATTTATTCTAGCTGTCTTCAATAAAACTAAAGATTATAATTTATATTTATTCCAATTGAATCTACTTCTAATAGAAAGTTTTCTTTTTACTGTGTTTTAAAGTGTTTTTTTTCAATATTAAATTTAGTATACTATATAGGCTTACACACACCTGCACATATATAATGTAATATATAAGGGATTTGAATTCAGACATTCACATGACTATCAACTCTTCATGTCATTTCATATTGCTGACCCACCTGATCACACACATGTTGAAAAGATAAATAATCATCAATATACATATTTTATGGTAAACCAACAATCAGCACTTGGTCCAGGTTACTATCTCCACACACATATACAATCAGTGCCAGCTCTATATTAAGACGGCCAATCTTCATACTGTAATATTAAAAGTATATGTGGACAATTAATTAACTTTATCTAAGAGAAAATGTTTTTGTCATTTCTAATTTTCAAGCTTAGTTTCTTGTGGCAAGCAGACAGGGGAAAAAAGATTTTAATCAATGAATTGACTGATCAAACTTCTGTTTGAACTTCCATTTTATGATGTGTTTGGCAAAAAAAAAATAACTTTTATTAAATTTATTTTTTGGGATTGTTATATTTAAATAAATTTACTTTAATGATTTATATTTATCAGTTTTTAATTGTAATAGATATTATTACTATAATTTATTATATAATAGAGTTATCTATATTTTAAAATATATTGAAAGAATGGCAAATTATGGCTTATTTTTATAGTCAAATGGAACATTGCTGGACAAATGTTATTGAATTATGACATTTACTGGTAATTTTTATTGTTTGTTTTAATATATGATTATTTAGTTTGTTTAATATAATTCTATTTCAAATTTTATAAAGGTAAAATAACCTAGAGGGTTTTGTTCTGAAAAAATATTCCTCATATCTTAAAAATTGCTATTTTAAGTTATAATAAATATGTGCCCATGAATGAAAGATGTTTATTTGCAGATTAATTATTAGCATGGTCATGATTTTTATATTTTTGATCATGAATTATTTTATCAAACACATATCTATACATGTTAATTTTTCTTTGCACTGTGTATAAACGATTATCAATTAAGTTAAGATAGTGCATTCTGATAATGCTAGAGTGTATAGTCCTGCTATTGGGCATTTATTAATTTTTGTGGTGGAATTTTGTGTCTTAGTTCTGAGAAACATTTAAGCTGTTTATAAAATGTATTAAGAAGTCATATCTTCAGCTTACTGCTTAGATGTGATTATAGTATTTAAACCTATAGATTTCTTGTCAAAAGTAATGAATTGAGTTCACATGGTCATTCAGTCTTTGTTTTATTCCTATAGTGCATAGTGTAAGTCATAGGGAGAATATAGGTCATCCAGTCATGAATGCAGATGGGCCATTTGATTTAATTCCCATAAAATTTTTATATCCAGATTATTAAAAGTGCTTCTGTAAAGAACTTGCTTACAGACATCACATATAATATAGCAATGATATATATTTGAAAATCTTGAGAAAATGTATTCCATCCACATAAGCTTGTATATGTTTATATAGATACAAAATCTAGGATTTATGATCTCTATGAATATAAGGTTGTCAGTATTATGAATGATAGTTAAATCCCACATAAGAAAAATTTAATAATAAATATGTAAATATTTTCAAGTGCATAATTGTGATTTTTCTAAATAATCCTGAGAGCAATGGAAACAGAAAATTAAATTGCAATTAATTTTGAAAGATGTTTAATAATTGATATTTTAAGAAAAATAGGATTTGTTAGAAAAAGGATTATAATAGGAATAATTCCTATATGCCAATTTTAAATCTGTATGTTAATGTGAAATATGACTTAGGCTATTCTTTAGTTCACAATGCTTGTTTATTTTATATAAATGGAATAATCTTTTAAAATTTATATTTTAAAAGTTTAATTATTACCAAGTAATTAGTAGTCAATTAAAATAGCATGTATGTTTAATTATCTTCTGGTTAACTCAATAAAATACTATAAAACTATTATGAAAAAAGTAAACCCTGCTTTTCACTAAGGTGAATAATAAATAGTAATTCATAGAAACATCAAAGGTATAACAATATTTTATATTGTTTGTTTTGCTTTATATAAAGTAAAAAGGAAAGATATAATATTATAATTTAAATTATACCAGTGGTAATTCAAATATTTGCAAACTTTGAAATATAGTGTTATTAAAAATAATTATAGACTTATTACAAAAGGTTAAGTAAATTAATTTTGGATAGATTGATGTATTACCAAACTGACATCTTGTTCATTGTATTTGGAAAATTTGTAAATATAAAATTATTTTATTGGAATTTGTAAATAGTCCCCTTAACTGAAAATTAATTATATTTTGTGTATTATAAAATAAACTTAAAGATTGATTTGTAAATTCTATATATTGTTTTGTAAATAAATTGATTTTTGTAGAATTTAAAATTATGTCGTTTGGCATTATTTATGTTTTCTTATTTCTATTTATCATTCATATTGATTGAATTTAGTATTTACTCTATTGAACACTTATAATAAATTATTCTATTTAATATGTGTATTACAATCATAAAAATGATTATTTTTATCAAGCAGTATATGGTAATTGATTCATAAATTATCATAGATTCAGAAAAACTATTGAATAAATCCAAATTTATTTAATCATGCATAAAATTTATCATCTACAATGGTCCCATATGTTTATTTCATAGTAAACCTGAGAATTTTTGTTGTTTGTCTCAAACTAATAACAATCATTACTATTATTATTGGTTCAAATTCAGAACGTATTATTATTTTACGGTATGTAAGCAGAGTTATATTTGGACATTCATATGCCAATTATTTATTAAAGAAAATAAACTTTACTTAAATATTTGCATTATAAAGTTAGTTATATAAAGATTAGTATTATCATCATGAGAGATGATTTCTGAATATTTTAATAATCCAAATTATATTTTATTACATTTCTTAAATTATAATAGAGATTTTTCTTAAATTAATTCAAAACCCGATAAGGCCTAAAGTAACAATTTTACAGTTTAGTTATCATATTGCAGAGCAAAGTTGTTATAGTTTGTTTAATAATGTTATTATTTTAAATTTTTTTAAATTTTGTCTGGATTACTGGATTTCCGTAAAATTGCCCTTTTTTATCCAATATCCTATACTTTGCTTCTTCTGTAATATGATATCCCTGGAATAAAGATTAAAATACAATAAATATTTAGATCAATGTTTATTTCAAATTAAAATTAAAATATAAATTTATTATTATAATAAATTTTAATATTATTATTCTTGAATATTTAGTTGGAGTTATTATTCTTGAATATTTAGTTGGAGTATTATTTTAGCTTTATATAAATATGATTATTATAGCTAGTCATAGAGATATGATTGTAATTCTTAAAGGGATGAAATTCAATGGTATTTCTATGCAGTGAAGTGTAGGTCTTTGGTATGTATTTGAGTTTAAGGCAGTCTGTATACTATAGCTTGGGAGCATAGTCTCATGAGCCAATTTATTATTATTGCTATTATTATTCTGATCTAGGAAATTATTAATTAATAAGTATTTATTTATTAAAGCAGTTTGAGATCAGTTATTATTATTATTATTATTATTATTATTATTATTATTATTATTATTATTATTATTATTATTATTATTATTATTATTATCATCTGATTATTGCTTTCACACTTTTTGTTGTCTCACTGCTTACCTTCGATTGTGACTATTATCATGGTTAATATATATATATATATATATATATATATATATATATATATATATATATATATATATATATATATATATATATATATATATATATATATATATATATATATATATATATACATATTGTGCCATTACAATTTAGTCAGTAGCTAAATTTGTAGTAATGTGCATGAAAGAAAATGTAAAACAAAAAACCATCATCACACTTTTATAGAGTAAAGGAAGCTATAGGGCATCCAAGTTTAAACCCTACAAGATCAAGTTTTAAAAGATTAAGGCAGAAAGAGAGTGGGACAACAGTTATATTCTTTAATTGTTTGTGTGTTGATAAAAAAAACCTCAAAAAGAGTAGTACACACAGTTAATTATTCAGTATTTAATTTTTTTTTTGTTAAAAAAATAAAGTTATAATGCATATGTATAGGCAGTGTGTGTTATAAAAACTATTTAGTTAGTCACTTTTAAATTATACATATTAACTTTTTTTAAAACTAACCTACGCTTGCTAAATTTTAATATCTTATTCTATACTTCTATTTTTGCTTTTCTATAATTGTAATTTGGATTTAGAAGCTAAGGATTTGATTTTAAATATTAAGGTTAGAATTACTCAGCTAGCAATTAGATTATTTAATGTCAGTTTATACATGATTTGAGTGATGGAGTGTGTGTGTTACATCACATAAATATATCTACATTTATTAAATATTGAGAGAAAAGGAAGAAAATGTGTTATATTATTTTTTTTTCTTACTCAACAATTTTTTTTTGTATTATAAGAGTTGTTTTTCTGTTGAAAAACTTAGAGATGATGTAAGAAGTCTAATTTTAAAAATGTCTCATCTTAAGATCAAAAGAAAGAAGCTCAAATTTGAGATGTCACATAGGTGTAAAAAAGGATTAAGACTATTTTTTTCCATCAAAACAAAAGTTTGTCTAAAAATCAGGGTAGTGAGATTTTTAGTACTATCCAGCTAAAAAAACAATTTGGTTGAAAATAAGTTATAAATCTAATTAAAAGAGGTGGTCAAAAATAGAAAAAAAATCGGATATAAAAGCAGTCTGGAAAATCAGTTGATATTATAGAGACTTTTAAAAATATTGAAACTAAGGAGTCAAGCATTTTTAATTCAGCAGATATCAATTCTAAAAATCATTTTTAAAGTTGTTTTTTTTTTTTTTGTGAAGATGAAAAACAGCATGGCCAGTTAAAACAAAGATATATTTCGTCTGGGGAAATTACCTGAGTCATCATCAACTAGCACATCATATAGGAAAGAAAAGATGTCTTGTCTGAAAAATAATATTCTAGACTTTTCAACTGACTGAGAGAAATAAGATGTTTTTAAATAGAAAGAAGAAAGCATTCACCTGCATTTAAAAGCTGAAGAAAATGAATAATCTACAGATAAATGTTAAATCATTGAGTTCAATTAAATCCAGTAACTGAGTTTAAACCCAAGAAAAATTATAAATGAGAAAACAATTACTGTACTTCATCCACTAAAAGAATCATGCTTGACAGAAAGAGAAGAAGAGTTAATATAATGATTTCCAAATTGCCCACTAAAGCAAATAACCTCAGTAGGATAATCATCATCAAATAATTATACCCTTCAAGAAAGAAATTGTTCCAAAGAAGAATGGAAATGGTAAATGCAAAAATATAGACATTAAACAAGATAAATTTGACTCATTGGAAGTCACTGCAAAGAATTGAACTGGTAGTATACTTTTATATATATATATATATATATATATATATATATATATATATATATATATATATATATATATATATATATATATATATATATATATATATATATATATATATATATATTCTTTATAATATCAGAGACTTAGTAAAATTTTAGTAACAGAGTGGTATATTTTTGTTTAAAGAACTTTTAAAACAACCAAGATCAATTGAAACCCAGAATTTCTTAATAAAGATAAACATAAGCTTCATTAATGATTTTATATGTATTAAAATTATGATTGTTTATTAACCTAAAGTTATGAAATGTTATTAATATGTAACATATTTTTTTTTGTTATTGTTATTTTGTTTTAAATAATATTTTTGTTATTATGGGAATTAAAACATGCACATACATAATAATATAATACATGTTGCATATATGTAATTGTGTGTGAATGTAAAACAATAGGCAATATTAAGAATATTAGAGTATTGTGTTTTAAGTTAAAGTATAGCATTTCAGAGGGTAGAAGGGAGGGGGAGAAAAATAATTTAAAACTTGTTCTGGAAATCTTGCTCTTTCACTTCTACTAACATTTTTTTTTATCATTCTGCTCTACATGTTGAATTATAAATATGTGTGCCAATGAGTGAATATTTTTTTAATGAAATATTTTCTTGTGGATGGAAAATTTTAATAAATCAGTTACCCAATTTAATACAATATACATTTGATGGAAAAGGGGGAAGAACTTGAAATTAATCTGAAGATTGCAATATAATCAATGATTATTGTTATTATTATTCATATACATTTTCATGTTTATAAATTTTCATGTAGATATTAGTAATGCATTAATAAATGTTAATTTATTTTATTAAACGAGGCATATATATTTCATTGAGAGTATTTTTTTATTGGTTGCGATCACTCATCATCAAGGTGAATAATAGCTATTTAAGTTCCAGTTAGATATACTAAGATTAAGCAATAATTATGAATTTCTTGATAAAAATTAGGTTTATTATTAGGCTTGGTCCTAAAGCTGTGGTTGAAACCATTATCGTTATCATTATTATCATCGTCATCATCACATTTTAATTAATGAGCTGTTTAAATGTTTAAAAGCCATAAATAAATATTGATTTCATAGTATTTAGTGATTTCTTAGTATTATTATAACCACCATCCCATCATCTATTTCATGCAAGAATGAGTGAATTGCCATCCTAAATTAATAATATAATCTGAGCTAGTAAAACTTATAAAAAATATTGAAACACATTTGTTATGTTAAGATCTAAGAAATGATTTCTGTCTAATGTATTTTATATATTCCACTTTAGTTTAAAGATGTTTTATGTTACCTAGGTGTTTACTTAAATATTAATGCATATAGTGCTATGGGTCTAAAATCAAAGTCATACATTTTGTAAAAAATAAAGTACCAAAGGGATTCAAACCTGGTACAATATATATATATATATATATATATGTACCATATTTGAATATATATATATATATATATATATATATATATATATATATATATTAGGGGATGGTCAGATTACATGTGAGGTGTATATGTGATTATGCCCAACAATTGGCTGTGACAGATATAATGGGATGGAATATATATATATATATATGTAATTTATGGCTAACAAGTCATGGTTTTGAAACTGCAAAGATTTAGCTATGGTCACTCATTTGGTCTTTATGTAAGAGCATTACATATGATATGACAAGTCAGTTATTTGATGATTTATCTAAGTTTTAGAAAGTGATCCTATGATGATTAATGATTGAATGGGATGAGATTCACTCTTTCACAACTTTTCTTACTTCACCTCTTTTGATCCTTGTTATGCCACATAGTTCAAACTCAGGGAAATGCATATATTCTTTATTTAAAGGTATGACTATTCCATATCTGTTATGTGCATTGGATATGCATATGTATGATTGATTGAAAAATAAAAAAAATGAAATGACAAATAACTAATTTGATTTAATATTTTATTTAACATATTTTGATGATGATCACTATTCATAATTCTTTTTAACAAAGTGGTGTATGTATTTAACGATTGTATGGGCATGATCATCCTTTGTTTGTATTCATTAACTATTTATTAACCCACAATCATTTCCAAGAATGGTCATTCCCATTCCAATTTAACAAACTCGAATTTACATCAAAGACAATTTTGAAGCTATATTTTAACAATTAACTCTAGGATGACTAAAATTTCATGAAATCATTTGTTCATTAATTTCTACCCTGTTGTCTACATTTTGAGATCTGTTGAGAATTGCTTGCAGATCATGATCCCTCTCCTATTCTGGTATTATATAGAATTATGATACGGTAGACCAATCGTTCAGGGTTAGTCATACATTCCAAATAAAAAATCTAATAATTAAGTTAATTAAACATGCACATTGAATGTAAAAAAAATATTGTAACCGTCAAAGCGCAAGCACTTAATATTGAATAAAATTAAAGTCTCATCTTTCAAGTCAATGGACTAATGTCCCAATTGGCAAGCAAGTCAGGAGTCTGCCCCTAAAATTTTTTATTAATTGAAAAGTAAAAAAATAGAATTGATAGCTCTCCTCCCTCTAGAATAATTGATGGTTAGATGGATTGACTCTCTTTTTCAAAAGAAAGAAACCAATTTAACAAACAAAATAAGAATTATATATATATAATACATATTTTGCGGGTTCATCCGTGTTAAAAACTTTTAATATCAATATGCTGACATTTCGACTTGGTCACACAAGCCATCCACAGATATATATATATGTTAAAATGAAGATTTGCTCGGGTTAAATATATAAATTACATATTTTGTGGGTTCATCCATGTTAAAAAACTTTTAATATTAATATACTGACATTTTGACTTGGTCACACAAGCCATCTACAGAGTTATAAAAGGTAGAAAGACGGTTGTAGAGGTGCTACAATCACTGATTTGAATAAAATGTTAAATTGACACTTTTGTCATATGGCAACATGGAAAAAATAAATTAGATGATTTTTTCTTACATTTAAATAATATGCATCCTCATATTAAATTTACAATGGAGACAGAGTCTGATGGAAAACTCCCTTTTCTTGATGTTCTAGTCACCAGAACACCAAATAGTTTATCTTTTTCTATTTACAGAAAGAATACACACACAGACAGATATTTGCCTTTCCATTCTCATCATCACCCAACTCAGATAGTTTCTGTAGCCAAAACTCTTTTAAATAGAGCAATTAACCTTTCAGATGAGACACATCTGAAAGAAGAAATAAATCATATTAATAGTGTTTTATTAGAAAATAGTTATAATTACAAATTTATAAAAAAAAGCCTTATTTCAAGCCCAAAATAGACAAAATATGAAACAAAAAGATGATAAATCAGCTATTAGGATTTGTGTTCCATATGTAAAAGGAACTACAGACAGTATCGGACGTATATTAAAATGCTATAATATAGATACAGCATTTTCTGCTCATCAAAAGATCAGCAATATAATAACCAAGCCTAAGGATTCAATCCCTCTTGAATCTCATGGTGTCTATCAAATCTCATGTAAAAATTGTAAAGCTTCTTACATAGGTATGAGTAATCATTGCATCAGTGTTAGGAGAGATGAGCATGCTAATGCAGTTAAACAACACTCATCATCATCAGCGCTCTCATTCCATACTATAGATTCAGGTCATAAAATTGATTTTTCTAGTACCAGGATCATATCCAAATGTGATAATCTCTACCAATTCAAAATTAGAGAAGCCATTGAGATACTTAAAAGGCCAGATTGTATCAATAAGCAAGATGATACATGTAAACTTCCTCCTATTTGGAAAGAGTTTTTTAAAAAAACATTCCTAAATTTAACATTTTTTGCTATTGGTGGAATTTTAACATTTTATTCAAATCAGTGATTGTAGCGCCTCTACAACAGTCTTTCTACCTTTTATAACTCTGTGGATGGCTTGTGTGACCAAGTCGAAACGTCAGTATATTAATATTAAAAGTTTTTAACACGGATGAACCTGCAAAATATGTATTATATATATATATCAGAATGATGGCATTACAAAACCATTATGTTGTCTTTCTAATATACTATTATTATTACTACTACTACTACTACTACTACTACTACTACTACTACTACTACTACTACTACTACTACTAGTACTACTACTATTATTATTATTATTATTATTATTGTTATTATTATTTATATATTTTAAGTATTTAGTTGCCTATAAATTGAATATATTTCATTTTAAAGAATTATATATATATATATATATATATATATATATATATATATATATATATATATATATATATATATGAATTATATATATATATATATATATATATATATAATTCAGGATGTTAATCCAGTATAGTCTACCCATAGTTCAATGTCTTGTAATCCACATTGTGAAACCTGTGAATATCCTTGTTCTTAGGAAAGTTACTTTGCATGAAATGAATGGTAGTCCATCAGATAGTCTTTAGTTGCCATCTGGATCTTCAAGTTGGTGACTCAGACTCTTTTATGAACTATCTTTCATATGCTGACATCACTTCTTTGCTTGATTGTACCATGTTGTAGATCTTTTATTATCATTGTTGTCATGACAATCATATCAGAAACTCTTGGCTGTATGACAGTCAGCTCCACCCCCACAAGGTTTTATTACTTCTTCACCACCTATTCTTTGTTTTTTCTAGCTTATAATTGGTCTTATAATATAAGATTTATAGACAGGTGGGTCCTTTAATCAACTTCCTCAAATTACTATCACAGTGGGTTACAAACTTCAATAGTAATTATAGTTAATATGACGGATCATGAGTTTCAAGTTCATGTTTTCATTGTTAACATGATTTTAATCTTTTTATAATTTTATGCTGGAGTAGTGGTAGTAGTAGTGGTAGTAATAGTAGTAGTAATATAAGTAGTAGTAATAATAATAATACTAAATAATAATAATAAATAATAATAATAATAAGAATAATGATGATGATGATGATGATGATAATAATAATAATAATAATAATAATAATAATAATAATAATAATAATAATAATAATAATAATAATAATAATAACAACAACAACAACAATTTAACAATATGATTTTCTTCTTTTATTTTTTGAGATTTTTACTTGCTCATTTTTAAGGATTTGGTATAAATAAATTAGTATTGTCAATAATATAATTTTGCCTAACAATTTTACATAAACATAATTACTTATAATCAATAATATGCCTTTGATTTTGTTAGTAGATCCAGTCTTTAATGTATGTATGAGTGGTGATTCTTGTGTGATCAGTTTAATGTATCCTCACTATATATATATATATATATATATGAGTATATATATATAGTGATATATATCTTTTATATATATATATATATATATATATAAACAAAGATTTTCAGGGGTTGCATATATAAAAGACATATTTTGTGGGTTCATCCGTGTTAAAAAAAATTTAAATATTGATATTCCGACGTCGAAACCTCAGAATATCAATATTTAAAATTTTTTTAACATGGATGAAACGGCAAAATATGGCTTATATATATATTGAGGGAATTTCACCAAGGTTTTCAAGCTCCCTTTAGTCATCCACTACATTTTATCCAATTGATACACATGACTACATAACATGCAAAAATATAAATGATATCCAATATACATATTTCATTCTGAACCAGCACTTATTAGTTGGTCCATATCAATATCTGTCACACCCATATATAATCTGTTTTCAATTTACATTGATAGAAAATTTTCAAACTTTAATGGACAAGCTTTAATCTTCTTCAATCTCCAACTCTTCAGCCATTGTTACCATTGAAAATCTGATAATTGTTTTCCAATTTTTGTTGCATCATATCTATATTGATGACATGTCAATCTGACCCTTCATATGTGGGATCTGAGGCCCATTTAAATACAGAGAAAAGGGATGAGCGGAATATGGGGTGAATATGTAATAATTAAATACATGTGTAATATTTACATTTTAAGTTAGATGTAATTAAAGGGAATTTGAACTCACACTTTCAATGTCCCCATAGTCATCAACTACATCTTATATAACCAATACATGACCACATCCATGCAAAAAAGGCAAATGGTCTTCATCATATGTATTTAATGTAGATCAACATCTTTCACACATTTATATAATCGGTGGAAGTTTATATTAAGAATGCAAACCTTCAAATTTAATGGACAAGCTTTAATCTTTTCAACTCTGATGGCTAAAAAGTTGGAGAATAGAGAAGATTAAAGCATCTTCATTACAGTTTGATGATTTGCTATCTTAATATAAACCAGGCAATGATTATATATAGGTGTGAGAGATGTTGATTCAGACTAACTGATAGGTGCTAGTTCAACAAGAAATACATAAGATCATTTATCTTTTTCACATGTATGTTGCTCATGTGTATTGGTTGAATAAGATGTAGTGGATGATTAAAGGAAGCTTGAAAGTCTGTACTCAAATTCCCTCTAATTATATAAAGCTAAAATATAAATACTATACATGTATTTAATTATTACATATTGAGCTTGTATTGTGCCTATCCCTCTTCTCTGTATTTAAATTGGCTTAAAGTTCTATATATGAGGGGTCAGATTGACTTGTAATCAACATGATCATGACACAACAGAAATGGAAAAATAAGGGATTTGAACTTACTATCATCAGACTTTCAATGATATGGATAGCTATAAAGTTGGAGAGTGGAGAAGATTGTAGCTTGTCCATTAAAGTTTGAAGATTTGCTAACTTAATATAAACTGAGCACTGATTATATATATATGTGTGTGTGATGTTCATCTGGATTAACTGATGATTGCTGATTCAGCATAAAATATGTATATTGGAGATCTTTTATTTTTTATGAATGTTGGTGGTCATGTGTAAGATGTAGTGGATGATTAAAGGAGGTTTACAGGAAGTATAGGTTGAAATTCCCTTTAATTACATGTAGCTTAAAATATAAATACTATGCACACACACACACACACACACACATATATATATATATATATATATGATATTTTGAGTTTGAACTTTGAAATTTGAAGCTCATGTAGTTATCATAACAAGTTTAAGTAAATAAATATTCATCTTATATTTAAATAAAAAATATTTACAACCGGAATGTATTTCTAACAATGAAGTAATTTTAAAATTTAAATATTTGTATTTATATGTGAATTTTATTAAATGTCTTGGCATTTTGATGCGTTTGGGATAAAATGCCTTTGTGCTCCACACAATCGGCACTTCCAACACATCGGTCCTGCATACATCTTTCCATTCAACCGACTATTATTTAATATCATCAACCCATCTGTCTAATTATCTATCTACCCGTGACTATCTATTTAAATATCTATTTTCTATCTCCTTATTTACTTACTTATCTAATTGCCTGCTTATCTTTTTATTTACCTTCTTTCGTTTCTACCTATATGTCTATTTGTCTATATATCTTACTATTTATTCATTTATTTATACATTTATCCATTCTTTAATTCAAATATTTATTTATTATTAATGCATCTATCTATCTATCTATCTATCTATCTATCTATCTATCTATCTATCTATCTATCTATCTATCTATCTATACATCCACCCATCCATCTATCCATCTATCTATCTATCTCTCTATACATCCACCCATCCATCCATCCATCTATCTATCTATCTATCTATCTATCTATCTATCTATCTATCTATCTATCTATCTATCTATCTATCTATCTGTCTGTATGTCTGTCTGTTTGTCTGCCTATCTATCTATCTATCTATCTATCTATCTATCTATCTATCTATCTATCTATCTATCTATCTATCTATCTATCTATCTATCTATCTATCTATCTATCTATCTATCTATCTACATATGTAAGTATATATTAAAAAAGATCAAGTCAGATGTCATATGACCTAATTAATAAGCTTGTGTTTGGTATTTTTAATTTAATGATTGAATATCCTAACACCTCACTGAGGACACAGTAGCAGAAACTGGTCTGAGGTGGGGATATTCTACAAAGTTTGTTAAAAGTTTGTTTTGCGAGCTCTGTATATAACATTTGTAAATATATATGTATGTATCTACCCATATGTCTATTTTTCTATATTAAAGATTTATTTACATATTTATTTGACAACCTGCCACTTTACTTACCTATATGTTTGTCTGCCTATCTATTTATTTACCTTCCATCTTATCTATCTGCCTACTTATCTTCATACTTAATAATATACCTAGATATCTATATATTTATCTACTTATTTATCCATTGAATTATCTATGTATACAGCTTCCAATTTTTCTATTTATCAAATTACATTTGTAGTCATCTGACTGTCCATATATTTACCAATCTGTCATTCACACATTCTTTTTTCATTTATCTATGTCCAGTTATTTATGTATTTACTTACCAACCTACCTATCTGCTTGCACAGTTAATTTTCTATCATACAATATAATATAAAATAAAATATTATATAACATCAATAATTTTATATATATATATATATATATATATATATATATATATATATATATATATATATATATATATATATATATATATATATATTTATAAGATTATACAAAAGTGCTTTTGTCAGCAATTACCTTTAACCATATCAAGCTGATGTAAACTATTTTAAAGGTTTAATATGTATTGTAACTCACAACTACTATCTTTTTTATATACAAAATAAGAAATATACCCAACCTATACAAAGGCTGTCATTTTTGTAATAGTCTTTTTTAATTGATTGCTTTAACAATTTTTTTTTTTCAGAAATGTACCCAGCCTATAGAAAGGCAATTATTTTTAATAATATATAAATAAATGAGAAATATACCCAGCCTAAAAGGCCATTGTTTTTGTATTACGGTTTTTTAATGATGTTATTATTTCCTTTACATAAAATATGCTTCATAATAAAATTATTGATTATTAAATATAAATGATAGAATTATTTCCTTTGCATAAAATGCTGTAATATAAATTATAATTTAGATAAGCATAGTTATTTATTTATAGAAATAAATTTAAAATTATTTTATTTTTTTTATTGTTAATTTGACAGCACATAGTGCCTGGACATATCTTGTTATATAAATAAATGTGAGAAATGTACCCACCTGAAATGGCCATCATTTTTAGAATATAATTTTTTAATTGGTTGCTGTAACAATTTTTTTCAGATTTATTAAATCATAAATAATATGCTAAGATGCAACTGAAGAGAAGTTTATGAATTCTAAAAACAAAAATAAAACTAAGCCTAAGTGCTTTTGAGAGCTTAATTTACTACTCTCTTATTCATAGCTGTAGAATGTTATGAGGTAGTGAAAAAAATTTCAAAAGCCAGTCAGCACTACTTTTCACAGAGAATGGGAAGATTCACATCAATATCTTTAATACCTCAATCTGCTAATACATCTTTACACATACTGCTTTGATTATTCTATGTACATTATATCACTAGAAGTTTGCAGCTTTATGCATTCAGAATTGACTACATCTCATTCTTATAAACAAGCTGGCCTCTCATCATTTCTATGTTGAAATTATTCCCTAAGTAAATATGAATTTCCTCAAAAATCTAACATAAAATTATATATCAAAGATCTCATTCTGTTGGATTTAAACATCCCTTTTAAATAAAAAAATAAAGCAATTTTACAGTAGGCTTAATTTTAACTCCCCTCCCTCTGATGACAAGCCATAGTTTCTTCTCTCATATATCCCTATTCTCCAAACACTCAATAAAATATTTTCCTTCCACTTACTGTCTTAATTCCCACTACCCCAAAAACTAACATACATAGAATCATATGTGTAAGATCTCACTTTTGTCAAATTTAAACCTTGCTTTCGAAAGTAAAAATAAAGCAATTTTAAATAAGCTTGGTTCTACCCGCTCATGATGATAAGCTATGGTTACTTCTACTATATTTCCCTACACTTTCAAAAAAAACCCTCAAATAAAATATTTTTACCCCACTTACTACCTCACTTTCTGGACCCCCTGCTAGCAAGAGACCCTTGAACAACTCAAATGACACATTCAAATACCTTCCATGCTATATGGAATTCAATGCCCTCAGACATGATGCAAATCTATTTATTAAAAAAATCCTGTTTGTTTTTGTTCACATAAGTGATAAAGCACCAATATGCATACAAAAAAGCTACAACCCAACCCAAGTGTAGCTCAGTTTTTTTAGCATCAGAAATTCAGAGGACATCTCTTTATCCTGTCCTCTGCAGCCATTGAATATATTGAGAGACAACTCTAAGCAAGAATATCAGAGAGGCATATCATATAGATAACTCTATACATTCCATCAACCATAATGGTTCATCCTTCCTCCTTTCCAAAAATGGACTTCCTGACTCTAGCAACATGCTTCTATTTTACATAAATGTAAATATTCTTTGTTACACATATGCAAACTTGCACATCTTTGTCAATACCTTATAACATTCTCCAGCTATAAGGTAAGCTCTTGAAAGTGATTAGCCTTAGTTTTATTTTTGTTTTTCAATTTCATAAACTCTTCTTCAATTGCATCTTAATGCACTATTTATGATTTAATACATAACATAGAAGTGAAGTATAACAGTTATTTCTTTAAAATTTATTGTAAATTACCCGACCTAAAAGGAGATTGTGTGTATTTGACTTGACAGCATTGCAGATAACTATATATAATAAGATTTTTTACTGGAGCCCCTCTGAATAAAGAAAATTCAGAGCGTCTCTACTTTATAAACAAACATACAAAGTATGAATTATATATATATATATATATATATATATATATATATAAACTAGAATCAATATTAATAAAAATAAGCAAGGCAAATGCTGATTACCTTCCTCTCCCCTTTCCCCTCCCTTTTGTCACCTTTGTTCATCCTTTTCCCCTTAAAAAAGAGAAAAAAAAAACCTATATATCAATTTATATTATATAACTGTCCAATGAATTTTAATTAGACATTTATTAATTAAATTAATTGGTGTTATATATATATATATATCGATGTAGTTATGTTTATTATGGTTAATATAATTAGTTTAATATATTTTTCGGTACTGTGGTATTAGAGCTGCGACATGAAGAATTATAATCGTTTAATCATTAAATTAATTAGGTTATTACATCAAAAACATATTTTAAAATGTACATTAAAAAAAAAACAATTTAATAAAAAAAAATATGAAAAGCATTAATGTGAAGAATAGTTAAAATGCGTGTTTAAATCCAATTGAGTGTGTGTTTGTACGTGCATATTCTGCATAATCTATTTTAATATATTGTACAGGTTTACACCTGCATTTATATATGAAGATTGGTTATCTTAATATAAAGCTGAGTACTAATTGTATATATATATATATATGTGAAAATGGTAATCTGAACCAACTGATGAGTGTTGGTTTAGCACGAAATATGTAGATTGGTGATAATTTATCTTTTCAACATGTGTGTGATCAGGTGAGTCAGCAATATAAGATGGCACTGAGAGTTGTAGGTCGTGTCAAAGTCTGAGTTCGAATCTCGCATATATTACATATATAAATGCAGGTGTAAGCCTGGACAATGTATTAATATAGCTTATGCAGAATATGCACATGCAAACACACACTCAATTTGATTTAAACACGCATTTTAACTATTTTTCACATTAATGCTTTTCATATTTTTTTTTTGTTAAATTGTTTTTTTTTTAAATGTAGATTTTAAAATATGTTTTTGATTTAATAACATAATTAATTTAATGATTAAACGACTATAATTCTTCATGTCGCAGCTTTAATACCACAGTACCATTAATTTATTGCAAGTCTATTTTTTATATATATTATATCAGAAAAAAATTGAATTATTGAAATCTAAGACTAAACTCAATGAGATATCTTCATGTGTTTTAACCTTTATAATTACTCATGAATCAAATATCTGCAAACTTTTTTATAAATTAATTGATTCAGTTTCATATAATTCAATAGAATTTTATATTATGTCCTTATCACATTTCCTGGATTTTTATTGATTTTATGATAGATTTACTTGCTTCTGTGGATCTTTCTATAAATTATTGTTATATTTCAGTTTATCTAAAACAACAAAACTTGATTCTTTATATTCACCTTTCTTGACCTGTTATTATTAAATTTTTATTAATTATTTTTTCCATAATTTTGTTTATAATATATTTATCTTTACATTTTCTTTTATTACATTTCTGTTTTTTTATTAGTATTAATTACTATTGCAAATAATGACACTTTATATTGATATTATTATGATGAAAAAAATTCAAAAATTCAATAGACATATTGGCAATACTAACAACATGATGACATAACTATCTGATACAATTTCATATACAAATTTATACATAAAGTCAGATCTCATCTATTTCTCATTGATTATTATATGAATATCTAAGGGCTTAAATATTAGAAATGTTTCATAACTTCAGAAAACTGATTTAGTTATAAAAATAGTTGAATTATTATATATATTTTTTGGATTTGAATTTCTTTTTCAGTTTCAATAAAGACTATGCATAGTTATACGTTATTACATTCATAAAGTTATGTGGCTCTGGATATTATTTTCAGATGTGAAAATAATTTTTTGAATAAATTATTTTAACACATTCTAATGGAGTAGTCTTATTTTAAAAACACATAAAAATGACAATTGCTATAAATGTGGTTGATAGAAATATAAAGAGGATCTTTATATTTTATTTAATAGTAGAATTATTTAGAGATCTGATACACATTTATTAAAATAAGTGTGTTGCTTTTGATATATATTCCTCTCTTTGATATTTATCTTTCCTTAATTTTAGTTATTCTAATATTATAAAACAAAGTCTATTGTTTTCCCTCTTTCCAATATTAACTTACTTCTCTTTGTATATCTTTTAATTTTTTTTTTTTAATTTTTATTTCATCCTTGTTTTTTCCCCAATAATCAAGGTATATAATTTGAAAAGAACGGCATTAAACAATCATTTAAAATTTAATCATACCAAAATTTATTTATAAAACATGGATTAATAATAACAAAAACAATAACAAAACAATCGTTATAAATGAACTGAGTTAAAAGAGCAAACGTGTCAACTTTTTAAACACTAAACCAGTCATGTAACTGGGTTTATTTTAATACAAAAATTCATTTTATCCATTTAATTTACATTCATTCCCTCCTTGTTATTCCTAATATGTATTTCTCCATGTTTGTATTGTCTAAATTATCAGCAGTGCTCTTCTGTTAAGTGTCCATGATTCAGATCCATATATAATAAAACTGAGTAAAAACCATTCCCTTTTAAATATAAGAGCATATTGCCATTTAAAATTATTTCTGCCAAAAGCATTTCATTTAAACTTAATTCTATGAATAAGTCAATTTAATATGTTTTAATTTGCAGTAATAATGTGAACATTTCATGATTATCATCTTTATTTTCTTTATAAGAAAACTTCCAATATTACTTTAATCTTTGTAGCATTAGCTGTTAATCATAATGTTTTGCTTTTATTCTATAATTCTTGAAACATTTACTAAAGCTCTGAAATATTACTCACAAAAATACCCAAATCACCTATAAAATTTAGCTGCTTTAAATACTCTCTACATATATTTATTCCTTTATCTTTTTATTTTAATCCATAATATATATGTTTTTTGAAATGGCTGTAAGAGTTTTAAAAGTATGGATTTACCCTGACATATGCCCTTATCAATGCTAATCTTTTTATTATCACTATAACATATTTTGCATCTGTATTATGGTAGTCTAAAATTTTAATGACTATGAAAATATTTATAGAATCAAATGCTTTTTCATAATTAAAATATTTAAACCATCATGCAACTAATACCCTTTTATTTTTTCTATAACTTTGTAAATAGTAGAATATAATTAACTGACCTGAAATCATCTTCAAATGCTATTTGTTTTTTTTTTTTTTTTGTTTTTTTTTTTTTGTGGTTTGAATCTAAATTTGATGTAGACAAATTATAATTATCTTAATAAATATCTTATATAGAACTTATGGAAGATTGGTCTGTAATTTCTAGTATCAATTTTTAATTTTTCTTAAATATCAATATTATTTCTGTATTTTTCCAATTGTTTAGAACTATTTTTATCATTTAATCACCAATCATTTAATATATTTATTTATTTATTTATTTCTTCACGTGTTTCTATTAAGATATCAACAATAATTTCATAATTATTTTATGCTTTTTGTTTTCATAATAAGAATTTATTAAAAAGAATTGAATAGCTGAAATTTTGTAAAGTGGTTCAGCAATTTAATTAATAATGATATAAGATAATATAAAAAAATAAAGTCTAAAAATTGTAAAACAATATAACTTGTTTGATAAAAAAATGAAATTGCTATTAAAAAAAGAAGACATAATGAAATGTGTTGTATAGTTCTACAAATATTTATATATTAATTAAAGAATAATGAAACAAAGTAATTACTACAATTGCAATCATATATATATATATATATATATATATATATATATATTGTGCCCTTTTGTATGGGTCACCATCTAATTTTTGTGCTGATCTATTAAAAATTTTAAATATAAGATATATTTGAATATGTGATGTTGATTTTGCTTATGGTAATATTTCAAAGGATGTAATGAAAGCAATATATGAGTATTTTATATGTAAAATTGTGCTGATATTGAGAGAGACATTTTAAAATGATGATGATTATAATATATAGTTGGAAAAATGGCTATAATCAATACTGCATTAATATATTTAATAAATAAGTGTTTAAAGCTAAAGTATGTAAAAGACAAATTAAAATTAAATGTATATGTTTATTGTTGATAAAATAATATTATAAGAGAATATAAATATTTTAATTATTATAAGTACTTAAATAAAAGACTAATATTTGATTTTAATAATATTGGATAATTATTTTAAAATCTGTTATAATATCTTATTTATTTTAAAAATATTTATTTTAAAATGCAATTGTTAGTTTATTTTTAGACGATGGCAAGCGTTTCTTGTGTTATAAAGAACAGATGTTATACACACACATGCGTGGAAGTTGTCTAATAAAGTTGCATAACTATTTTAAAAAATCATGTTGTAAAATTTATAAATAATACGTGAGTTATCACGAAATAAAAATAAAGATATATTAATGTAGAATATTAAATCTGATTTTAAAATATTGTTTTAAAAATATGACGTATAAAAAAATATTTAGTTTATTTAAAAATAATCTTATAAAGGTTAAAATTAAAATCAAGTAGAATAATATATATTTTTTTAAAAGTGTTTAATAGATTTAAATAAACGATAAGAATTATTTAAAAAAAACTGTAATAATGTAATAAATATTAAATATTAAATAAGTCATTATTTATTTTTAATTTTGTGTTGTTGATAAATATGTAAATAAGCCAGCAAAGTTGATTGTTTAATCTACCAATCAAATGGGAAGTTTCTTCCGGTATAAAAGCTCAGTTCAATTGTTTGGAGAGGACTCTGTGATTGAATTTTCAAGTTAATTGTGCTATTAGAAAAATAGCTAAGTAAATTTATAGACGCTCTAAAATCATTTTTTAAAAATTACAAGAGTGTCGTTGTAAATAATTTCTAAAAGTTTTAATATGATAGATATGCAGTGTTAATTTAATTTTTCCCAATCAGCCGTCTCTAAATTGAAGCTCAATTTGCAAGCAAATGGTCATGGAAACATCATATATAGTGAAAATATATCAGAAACTTTACCTTAGAAATATGACAAACGCTGGATTAGTTCGGAAAATTAAGAGATGGAGAAAAATAGTATTTTGGACAGTATATAATTTTAAAAGCTAATTAATAGTGATTATTGGAAAATAGATATTTTAGAGAATAAAATACTTCATATGAAGAAAGTATTTTTGCAAGCTCTAAATTTAAAATATATGTCTTAAGTAAAGATATTGAAAATGAAAGTAGTTTTATAAATACTTGCCTTGTTAAGTCTTTCTGTTTAAAAGACTGAATGTTGATGATTTTAAAGGCAAATCAATTGAAATATAATTAGCTAAAAATCTTAATATAATAAAATTATTATATTGAAATAATTTAAACGCAGGTCGTTTATAAATAAAGTAGCTTATTCTTACCTAGATATGTTGATAAGAAATGCGCAAGTGATACGTGGACGTCCAAGTTAATTTAAAAATAATTAAATATAAATTTTTATAAACTATAGACTAAATTAAAATAATAACTTTTGAATAATATTTTTAAAAGAACTAAACCAGGATCAGATAAACTATTTTAATTTTATTAACTTTTGTTTTGGTTTTAAAAAAAACATTTACGTTTTCATAAACTTTTAACAACACGTGATGGACCGGAAACAGGAAATGTTGTGCTAGTGAATATGTGCCTAGGATTTTAAAAAAACTTTATGGTGGAAAAGAAAACATCGATGGAGTCATGTAATATAATTTTTGTTTATTTATCTAATATAAAAGTTAAATAATATTAATCTATTAAAAATAAGATAGGTACATTTCTTAAAATTAATAATTAAAGTGATATAATAATTAATTGCATAAGTTTATCTTATGATTAATATAAAACGTAATATGTTAAAGAATGATTGTAAGTATAAATGTAATTTATTCTATGAAGCTGTAATTCCGAAGAATATTGGAAGATGGACTGTACATTAGGACATTATTGATGGTAAAAATTGTATAATAATAATAATTTTAATGTATTTAATATGTTTTCTTTAGATCAACCGAATGATATGTTATTTTGAATGAATGTATGGTTATTTTAAAAAATACACACACATTATATTGGCAGTGACAGTTTTATTTAAATATGCATAATTGAATTTATGATATAAATATGATACAACATTACATAAAAAGCTTAGAAATAATTATATGATTCTTTCGTAAATAAATTTTGATTTTTATTTATTATTATTATTATGTTGGAGTATTAAAATTATATTTATTATTCATATCGGTAATTATTTTATTTAAAAGTTAGGAAGAGATTTCAAAGTTTATATTTTATTATATTTTATTGGATAAATTAAGTTAAGTTTTATGTAGAAGTTTATGTTTGAGTTAAAGGTTTACTGAATATGATGAAGTATAAATAGTTTTGAATAATTAGTATTCATGTAAAGTAGATAGTTGTTTTCCCGGAAAGTTTAAATAAGTTTTAAAGGATGTTTTTGTAGATAGAAATTTATTGGGAAGGAGTAGTATAACACATGGATTAAAGTAATAATTTCACACAGAAAAGAATCATAGAATTTATCTAATATAGTGCTTTATAAATTTGTAATTGATGAATACTTTAAATATTATTATTTTAACAGTACATATATGTAATGCATATTTAATAAAAACATATAGCATGAATTGCATTAAGTGAAATATAAAAGTATAATCAATTATTTGTTATTACATTACAAGGATACATTAGTTTCTATATTATGCTATTAAAGTAATGCTGATAATAAAGTAAACACATACTAGTACATTATAAACTGAAAAATAGCAATACTTAAGTGATGTAGCAATTTAATTAATAAAGTTTAATTGTTTACATATGCTACATAAAGATTGTTTACATAAATTTTTTGTGTAATAATTGAAGTTTACTGATATTTATTTAAAGTCTGAATTTTGAAAATATATTTCAATATTATTAGTATAGTATTTTAAAAGAATGTATAGATTATTTAATAGGAGTATGAGTTAATAACAGTGTAAACATTTTTGTATTATTATTTTCTTAATTTTATTTTCTTTGTTTTTTCATAAGTTGAACTGTAAATATTGTAAATAAATTCTTAATCAAAGTTAATGTAAATAAATTTATCTAATTTGTTTTAAAAGTGTGTCGAGTTCATTATTTTGCACCACAGCATTTGACAGCAGATAATTTGAAGAAACATAATATTTGCACAATGTGAATTTATTAATATTATTTAGAAATAAATACAATATTTTCCAGATATCATTTTATAAGAATTGATTGACATTAACATATAATATTATTATGGTCATAGGATAATTATAATGCATAATATAAGAGTACAATATTATTTATTGCCACAGATTATTAAATCATAAGATTTTGATCTATTCCAAAATTAAGATACTATATGAAGATAAAAGATATACACATGATTACTTATTTATTTAATGATTGATGATATAACCAAAATAAATAAGACTAAGTTATACCCTAGGATTAGTATTGAGTATTATTATTATTAGTATAAGTTAGGTGTATTTAGGTTTGATATAAAATCCCATATCATACTTATTTACATGAGTTATCATTACTTTAAGATAATTAGAAGAACCTGAGATTATTTAATTATATTTTAAAAAATTAAAAGTTAAGATTTATTTATTTTATTATTATTAAAGATAGTTTATTTTATTTTAAAGTCATAAGAATGCTATAGAGGTAGTAGTAAGTTAGTAAGGAGGTGATAGTATTCTTATGCCATTGAGACAATATGTTTTTGGAAGATATTGACTTAATGTAAATCTACTTATTACTTTGTAACTTTACTTCACAGTCTCATGATTTAGTTAAATACTTATTAATTAGTATATAATCTAGAACTATATTGATTTTGATAATTGATAATAAATTTAATTAGAATATGATAGTATAAAAATAAATTAAAGGTAGATATGCAAATTTTAATTAAGCATTATGATTTAATTGAGCTAGTCGTATTTCAAATTATATTATACATCGAGAAGTAAGGGTACAATATATATATATATATATATATATATATATATATATATATATATATATATATGTATATATATATATATATATATATATACAGTACAACGATAAAATGTTTTAGAATAACAATAAATTTTATTTCTACTCAGTTTTTATATCGCTTTATAAAACTCTTATAAATCAAATTATAAATTGAATATTGATTAGCTTAATCAAATATTCCTAAATTAAAGTATTTTTGCTTTGAGTTAAAATATTTTATTTTATCAAAAATTTCAATTTTTTATTCAAAAGAATGAAGTAAAATTATGATTGCAATGCAAATTATTAATAAAAATTTTGAAGCAAAATTATATTGTTTAAGATATATATAATTTTATTATATAATTAAAAATTCCCAGTTGATGTGTGTGTTTTTTAATATTTTCACAAAATTGCGACTATAAGAAATATAAAAGAGGAAATCAAATTAAAGTTGTATGAACTCAATTAAATACATGACCGCAAGTAATTCCGGAGTTAGGAAAAAAAAATAAATCTTACATGCACAAGATATACAATTTAAGTAATAAATTCAATGTAGTGAAATAATTTTTAAAACATCGTTTGTACTATTTTTATATAGTTTTTTTATAAACTTCGTTTTATTACATTATTGATAATAAAAAGTAATTTTTGTTAATATATATAATCATGCGACAAAATATATAAATATGTTAATGTATAGAATGAATGGAAAATAAAAATAAAATACACCAACGCACAGAAATATAGTTTAAGAGATCTCTATTTTCTTTATCAGCTATGTTAGAAATAAAAATATTGTCTAATTAATAATTACATATCAATTAGATTTTAATCATTGATTGATTATTATTTCATGCTTACATATAGTGATGACACTTATAATATTATGAATGTTTAAACACATGTACAACATTTTTTTAATATATACTTAGACAAATTACATGACTGAAAGTTTAGTTTTATTAGCAAAGCTAAAGATTACGAGATATATATATATATTCTAACCCACCAATCGAAGACGTTTCTATTAAAAATAAACGAGCGCATTCCATCAAGGGAAATCGGAAAGCCTAAACTCTTCCGTGTATGCTTCTAAAGAATTCGGGTAGCAAACCCTCTATTTCCCAATATAGCTCGACGTTAGGTTAGTTATAATAATTCAGCTACAGAGATATGCAGTTCAGACAGAGATAGAGAAAAAAAAATTATCATTAATAAAATAAAAAAAAAATTTAGAATAAACTAACATTCTTTCTCTATCCAAAACACATTCTCTGAGCTGTAAGTACTTGCACTGTTCGACAATAATGATGATGATTTCATGTCATTGTTAATATTACCGACTAAAATTAAACATTCATTAATTTGCCAATATGATCTCAATATTTTATTATTATACAATCAAAAGTTTCAATCTCTTTAGCCATGCCACGTTTGTAATATCGATCATAATTAATCTATTCTTAATTTAAAAGCACTTATAATAATGACACTAATCTCAGGGTTCTCTGTTATATTTAAGAAAATGCTCGGCAATATTGCGTTGTCGCATATGACTGACATTCTGGTCGGCTATAGGAAACATTTAACTTATTTAAATTCCAGGTGTCTTCATCCACGTATCAACTATTATAATATTTAACGAGATGATAACCATATTCAATAACAACACATAATTTTGAATAATACAGCCAATTTATAATCCAGAATCTCAGTCTGAATGATGAAAAGACAAGGGTGCTTTTGTGTCCTTCCATCATCCATGACAACACAACAATTTAGCTAAGTTTTATTACTTAGACACTTCACTTAAATGTGTATGGAACAATGTGCAATCAAAACCTACTAGTTTGGGAATAAAGTGATTTTACACACACCTAAAATAAATGTTCTGGTCTGAAGTTTCAATTCCACAAATAATTCTTATTAAATTAAAAAAAAATATATATATAATGAAATATTCTGATCTGCTTACAATTGTCTATCTGGTGTATTGAATTTAAGATTTCATAAATAATTTTGGACTCAAGAAAGTATTGCAAGTATTATGCAGATACACTTTTATTTAGCACACAAGAAAAATGACTCAAAACAGCTTGTAACAAGACTATAATTTATTATTAAATTTTAACAATATTCTAATTTATTATTACAGTTTAACAAAACTATCCTTTAGGATTAACATAATAAACAAACATATACAATTTATTCGATCCCATATGGATAAAACAAAATATAACTAATAGTAATTTGTCTATGCTTTTAGACTTGGATTCGAACTACTTCTTCATCTTCTTTTTACATTTATGCAAATTGAATATAACAAAATAAATATTATTATCGATACATTAACTAATCTGTTTAGTGTATCTTCTATGAACGGCTGCTTAACTTTATTCACTAACTATTTGTTTTAAAAATACAAATAATCTGATTCTAGGCACTGCGTACAAACAATTTTTATTATCATATCTTTAACTAAATGATAGTTTTTATTTAGATAACTTATTATAATTTATGGGTTATTTATCAGAAGTTACACTTATTATTTTTAATGTTTACCTTAATAACAACTGAAGTTGTTATACACACTGTTTTTCTCAGTATAAGTTATATTGTGAGTGCTACTTAATAATTAACTAGAATTAAACCTAGTATTTGAACCCTCCGTTGGCAAACAAAAAAAATTTTTAAATCACACAGTTTTAAAAATTACTCTCTCCATTGACTTACGTGTGGATTACCCGCACTATTCCGTCGCACAATCCAGACATTGATCATATATACTAGCACGCTATTTTTACTAAATGGATCATAAGGAATTAATCTCCAGTATACCCATTATCTTGCCGTAACTTTCTGAATAAACACAATATTCATCACCTTCCATGGTGGAATTACCTCTATTTTCTCATGAGGAATATGGAATAATACCGTAAATATGTAGAGTTAACGACTACCTTAAAATAGTTTGGTGGGTCCTTGCCTCTTTTTTGGGCATAATAGGAACACACACCAATTCTAATCCTCTCATGGGATTTTAATGAACGAAATACAATAAATACGGTATAAATTGCTGATCGTCCTAACTCTGGGAAGCGATCGCTTGGGTTATAACCATACCCGAATTCTAGATTTATTTATTCCCCTCATGGAAAATAAAGCTTTTGGGGAGATTATTTTCCATCCCTCAAAATAGATACATTACAATTGTTACTAATGTGAATCTTAATCATATACTGATGCTATTCGGGGCAAGACAAGCAAATACACTAATTACACTAAATTTATATTCCGGGGTATACTAAGATCAACGTCTGTAATCAATGGATAATACAGAATAAACCATAATAATTTTCGCCTTTGCCAAAGAAACATTCAACAAGTAATTGGTAATATAGTATTTTGAACTAAATTAAGTGAATGCGTTAATAAAAAAAATAATTGGGAATAAATTCCGCAATTAACATAGTATAAATTTGTTTCAAACTTTAAATAAGTAATATCCTGTATAGCACTTCTCTTTAATTACTTCTGATAATTTTAACTAGATATTTTACCTATTAAGTATCTAAATTTTTCTACTTTTACGCATTTAACATATAAATTTATACCCATAATTGCATATCATAAGTAAACACATTTTATAAAAAATATTTTCCATGTCAAATATAAATTTAACCTAGAATAATTAAAGGAAAACATACCTTTATGATTACAAGGTCATTTAAATACTACTTGACTATACATCTTTTAACCTGTTGATAAAAAAAAATATACATAATTTTACAAATTAAAAAAAAAATCATTACTTAACAATTGCTTATTATCTCTCTAGAAAAATGTTTTTTTTTTTTTTGTTGGGCAATTTATCTAGATGAAGAACTTGATCCTTTTGTAGTTCACGAAGCAAAATTTAAAATAAGAAACACATTTTATTATTTCATTTCTATAAAAGTTGCCTCCATTCTGGTGCATTTAATAAATCAAGCAAAGAAAACATAGCAGCGTTGGGTGTTAACTCTTCCTTGAATTAACTTATATAATTTTGGGATCCAAGAAAAACAATACATATTTTAACATGACGAATATTTGACGATTGACGATCACATATACAATTCTTTTCTTTTTACTATTGGCGATACGTATCATTTTTATTTAGCTAGCTGGCTTAAGAATAAAACTAATGTGCGACTTTTCCAAAATATATTATTATAAGGACTGCAGCTGACTTACGTAGATATAAAGTTTTAATGACTCTAGTTGAGGTACAATATAACATATTATATCAGAACTATAATTAAGTCACCAAGGTTTATAGTTTTTATTCCCACTCTAGGAATTGTAATTGGTCTTTAATAAGGAATTCTCCGTAAAATATGCACATACAAAATTTTTTTATGTTTGCCTTGAGAAAATTCATATTTTCTTTTTTTTTTTAAAATATACAGGTGCATACGTAAATATCCTTGATCATTAATATTATTTTTAGATAATTTTCATTGAATAAAACATATTTTAATGTGGGGAGCTTACATTATTTTTTAAACGCAGACAATTTCTGTTAGAAAGAGCGTGAAATGTTTCTCGTTAACTTCCTTTGACTTTTATAATATTTCTTTTAATTATAATTTTTCTTTTATACCATGAAAAAATTATTAAATAAGGTAAAGTTAACAAATAATTATTTATTTCCTGGAAATTACTTATATTACTTATTTTAAATATAATGATGTTTTCCGTGATTACTGTAGTCAATACGGTCATTTTGAACTTTAGCATACGATAGTATATTTTTGCGTATAAAAAGCTTTAAAATAGGTAGATGGTCACAGACAACAGAATATCCTATCAATTAAGATTAGCCACACATGATATTATTAAACATTTATTGGACTTATATTTATTTCTGCAATAAAAAATATAAAAAATTTGTTACCGAATTTCAGTACTGCTTCCTTCTTGCAAAACTAATGTCAGACTAAACTTTCCTCAATTTTTTGGCGGTCTTGTTTTAGCGACCTCTTACAGAGAAAAAAATCATTTAATTATACATAAACAAAAGAAAGGAAAAAAAAAAACTTATTACAGTCATATATTTTTCTGTATGGTTTAAATGGATTACAGGGTAATTTGACAAATAATGAAAAATAATAAATACATTTAATTAACAATGTTTATTAGTGGTGTATATTTCTGTATACATTATTATCTAAATAATTTAAAAATTACCAGAAGCTATTGTGTGTTATGATAAGATACTCATCTATCCTCCCCCTCTACCCATCTAAAATCAATTACTGTTTATAATATATACTTTTATACTATATTTAATTGCTCTTATGGTTAATATTTTTAATTAAATTATTCATGCTCTTTTTCAAAATGACATCAAATTACTAAATTTATTAGTTATTTGCTTAAAACATGTTAAAGTGAGTAAATAGCATACTTTATTAATCACTTAATATTATTACTATTTTACTTTTTTATTTTCTAGAAAAGGATAGCATTGTTTTCCTGTGGAAACGATGCTAAATAAACCAAGTGTCAATAACACTAGGTTACAATTCTCCCACCGTTAGGAAAAAATAAAAAATAAAATAACACATACATTTAATATTTCTTATTGTATTGCTAGGTCTATATCATACTTCTCTTAGAAGTTAATAAATTCAATCTTACAGATTTAATTTTGTTTAGGATATGGTAGTAAGCTTCGGGCATTATAGGTACCTCATGTTCCATCAGGGGTTGAGATCCTTTTTTTTAATGCCCCGCTATCTTTACTACCTTGGTTATGTTTTCTTTAGTATCGTGGTGATACCACTACTAGAAGGTTGATTCTCATTTAGAATCCTTCTTTTCACTGTCGGTCTACTGATGTGGCTATTTGGTCTACTATAGGAATTCGTCCTATAATATCCCTTTTCTTTACTTAACTTCCTTTTTCCCACATAGGACCTATCTGTAAAATTAATATTGTTTACCATAGGATGGGTGTCCCTATTTATTCTGCTCCTATGATCCATATTTCTATCACTAGTTTCTAGCGTGTCCAAAATCTCGACTACTTCCTCTATTGTATGCCTGTCCACAGCAATTAAGACCTGCTCGATATGCCTCGGTAAATTATGACGAATTATGCGTACAATTTGGGTCTCAGACAACGGATAAGCGGTCAACATTTTCAGTTTGACGGCCTGACTTCTGAAAAATTGAGTGTAACTGCCTTTATTTGCCTGGTACCTTTCCTGAGATATTTGATACCTGAGGTTGTCTTGATGGTCTTCCCCCCAAAAACTAGCTAACATGAGATATTTAAAGTCCCCATACGTTTCCGGTTTTATAAATAACGATTGCCACCAATCTTTAGAGGCAGAACATAAATGGTTTGTGGCAATGGTGATCTTCTCTACCTCAGACAAATGACATGAGGTGAACAATTCGTCTAAATTTTGGAGATATTCATGTGGATTCTCCAGGTATTCTCCTTTAAAAAATTTTATTTTAAGGAATTTCAAAGCCATAGAACTATTAATTTCGGGCTCCAACATGACTTTATGTCTGGCCTCAGCCAATGGATTATACATTGATTCAACTGGGCTGATCATTGTATGTAATTCAGAGATTACGGGTTGATTATGGTCATTATTAATTTCTTTAACCTTAGTTTCAGATACATTTCTACTATGAATAACTTTATCCATATTAAGGTCCAGAGCTTTCATATGATTTTCTAATCCCAATTTATAATTTTGCCATTCACAATCTATTCTTGTAGAACTGTCCTTAAGACCTACATTTAAATTTTGAATTTGTTGCTTTAGCTGGTTAATAGTTTCATCTTTCTCTAACTCCAGTTTATCTTCTAGTCTTTGATATAGTGTATTCTCATACTGATTCATATATTCCCCTATTTCCTCTTTAAGATCATTTTGTAATATTTGTGAATTATTCTTTACTATCTCATTAAACTGTTCTACTTTTCCTAGAACTTGAATTAGCTCACTTTTTATATTTTTATTAATTTCACATTGGGTTTCATCTTGGATTTCTAACTTAGTTATTCTGCTAGTAATCTGGCTCTGACATCCTATTGCTATATTGTCAGGTTCAAGAGTTATATTTTGGACTTCTTCTTTTAAGTTTCTAAACTAACTCCTAGTACTATCTAATTCTCCTTTTATGCATTCTATTTTATCCTTAACTTCACTGTTTAATTCTACATATTGGGTTATGAAGTCCTGTTGAATAGTTTCAATCATATTTTCGGCCCTTTCCGACTTTATTTTTATTTCTTTCTTAATTTTTATTTCTAGTTTTTCGGAGGCCACTTTTGACTCTTCAATATAGTTCTTTAACTCTTCCTTTAGGTCTTTGATCTCCTGTAGGTGATTGTCTATTTTACTGTCCAAATTTTGAATTTGATTCTTCAATTCAGTTTTTAATTCAACATTGGAATTTCTTATTTGATTTTCTATTTTACTTTCTAATTCAATATTTGAATTTCTTATTTGACTTTCTATTTTACTTTCTAATTCACTGTTTGAATTTTTAATTTGATTTTCTAATTCACTATTGGAATTTTTAATTTGATTTTCTAATTCACTATTGGAATTTTTAATTTGATTTTTTAATTCGCTATTTAATTGTTGTACTTGACTTTCTATTTTACTTTCTGAGTTTCAGATCTGTGCAGACAAATTTTGTAATATTGTAAGTATTTGGATTTGCTCATCCCCAGGTAGATCTTTATCTACTTTAGCTTTTTTCGGACTAACTTCATCTAAAAATTCTTGTTCCTCTCTTACTTTTACATGAAAATGTGGAGTTTGGGTATCCGGGGATTGGAGCTCTTGGGATTCTCCCAAATCCTCTAAAATATCCTGAATATCTGGGTTTTCACTCATATTTAATATTTAACTTTTTCTGTTATTTGACAGTACTGAAATTAGTAATGAACTATTAATAATATTGATAAGCAATTATTGAAAAGATATCCTGCCTCTATGCCTCTCCTATCAAAACAATCTACACCAAAAACTATGTTCTAATATTTACTATCTCTAAACTTTCATCATTAACTACTGAATATTCTTTTCTCATATGCTACTTGGTCCATAGAAATCTCATCAAACCATTATGTAATATGGTATAAGTACTAATCATACCATCATACAAACAGATCAACATAAATGATAAATCATTACAATACTTTATGGAATTATTTGCAGACCATACCACTATAAACTAACAAATTTATTTATTCAGTGGCAAAAGATTATGTTTTAAAATAGACATTCATATAATATTTTATGGCTAAAGAAACAATTTATCCTTGGCAAACATTTTCACTCAATGAACAATTAATTCATTCACGTGCAAATACTATTTATATTTATTTCAAGAAAATTCTACCAAATTCTTCGTGGCTAGCTATAACCATCGAAGGCCCCTGTAGTTGGGCGGCCATTTCTAACCCACCAATCGAAGACGTTTCTATTAAAAATAAACAGGCACATTCCATCAAGGGAAATCGGAAAGCCTAAACTCTTCCATGTATGCTTCTAAAGAATTCAGGTAGCAAACCCTCTATTTTCCAATATGGCTCGACGTTAGGTTAGTTATAATAATTTAGCTACAGAGATATGCAGTTCAGACAGAGATAGAGAAAAAAAAAATAATTATCATTAATAAAATAAAAAAAAAATTTAGAATAAACTAACATTCTTTCTCTATCCAAAACACATTCTCTGAGCTGTAAGTACTTGCACTGTTCGACAATAATGATGATGATTTCATGTCATTGTTAATATTATCGACTAAAATAAAACATTCATTAATTTGCCAATATGATCTCAATATTTTATTATTATACAATCAGAAGTTTCAATCTCTTTAGCCATGCCACGCTTGTAATATTGATCATAATTAATCTATTCTTAATTTAAAAGCACTTATAATAATGACACTAATCTCAGGGTTCTCTGTTATATTTAAGAAAATGCTTGGCAATATTGCGTTGTCGCATATGACTGACATTCTGGTCGGCTATAGGAAACATTTAACTTATTTAAATTCCAGGTGTCTTCATCCACGTATCAACTATTATAATATTTAACGAGATGATAACCATATTCAATAACAACACATAATTTTGAATAATACAGCCAATTTATAATCCAGAATCTCAGTCGGAATGATGAAAAGACAAGGGTGCTTTTGTGTCCTTCCATCATCCATGACAACACAACAATTTAGCTAAGTTTTATTACTTAGACACTTCACTTAAATGTGTATGGAACAATGTGCAATCAAAACCTACTAGTTTGGGAATAAAGTGATTTTACACACACCTAAAATAAATGTTCTGGTCTGAAGTTTCAATTCCATAAATAATTCTTATTAAATTAAAAAAAATATATAATGAAATATTCTGATCTGCTTACAATTGTCTATCTGGTGTATTGAATTTAAGATTTCATAAATAGTTTTGGACTCAAGAAAGTATTGCAAGTATTATGCAGATACACTTCTATTTAGCACACAAGAAAAAATGACTCAAAACAGCTTGTAAGAAGACTATAATTTATTATTAAATTTTAACAATATTCTAATTTATTATTACAGTTTAACAAAACTATACTTGATGATTAACATAATAAACAAACATATACAATTTATTTGATCCCATATGGATAAAACAAAATATAACTAATAGTAATTTGTCTATGCTTTTAGACTTGGATTCAAACTACTTCTTCATCTTCTTTTTACATTTATGCAAATTGAATATAACAAAATAAATATTATTATCGATACATTAACTAATCTGTTTAGTGTATCTTCTATGAACGGCTGCTTAACTTTATTCACTAACTATTTGTTTTAAAAATACAAATAATCTGATTCTAGGCACTGCGTACAAACAATTTTTATTATCATATCTTTAACTAAATGATAGTTTTTATTTAGATAACTTATTATAATTTATGGGTTATTTATCAGAAGTTACACTTATTATTTTTAATGTTTACCTTAATAACAACTGAAGTTGTTATACACACTGTTTTTCTCAGTATAAGTTATATTGTGAGTGCTACTTAATAATTAACTAGAATTAAACCTAGTATTTGAACCCTCCGTTGGCAAACAAAAAAAATTTTAAATCACACAGTTTTAAAAATTACTCTCTCCATTGACTTACGTGTGGATTACCCGCACTATTACGTCGCACAATCCAGACATTGATCATATATACTAGCACGCTATTTTTACTAAATGGATCGTAAGGAATTAATCTCCAGTATACCCGTTATCTTGCTGTAACTTTCTGAATAAAACACAATATTCATCACCTTCCATGGTGGAATTATCTCTATTTTCTCATGAGGAATATGGAATAATACCATAAATATGTAGAGTTAACGACTACCTTAAAATAGTTTGGTGGGTCCTTGCCTCTTTCTTGGGCATAATAGGAACACACACCAATTCTAATCCTCTCATGGGATTTTAACGAATGAAATACACTAAATACGGTATAAATTGCTGATCGTCCTAACTCTGGGAAGCGATCGCTTGGGTTATAAATATACCCGAATATTAGATTTATCTATTCCCCTCATGGAAAATAAAGCTTTTGGGGAGATCATTTGCCATCCCTCAAAATAGATACATTACAATTGTTACTAATGTGAATATTAATCATATACTGATGCTATTCAGGGCAAGACAAGCAAATACACTAATTACACTAAATTTATGTTCCGGGGTATACCTAGATCAATCGTCTGTAATCAATGGATAATACAGAATAAACCATAATAATTTTCGCCTTTGCCAAAAAAAAATTCAACAAGTAATTGGTAATATAGTATTTTGAACTAAATTAAGTGAATGCGTTAATAAAAAAACATAATTTGGAATAAATTCCGCAATTAACATAGTATAAATTTGTTTCAAACTTTAAATAAGTAATACACTGTATAGCACTTTTCTTTAATTAGTTCTGATAATTTTAACTAGATATTTTACCTATTAAGTATCTAAATTTTTCTTCTTTTACGCATTTAACATATAAATTTATACCCATAATTGCATATCATAAGTAAACACATTTTATAAAAAATATTTTCCATGTCAAATATAAATTTAACCTAGAATAATTAAAGGAAAACATACCTTTATGATTACAAGGTCATTTAAATACTACTTGACTATACATCTTTTAACCTGTTGATAAAAAAAAATATACGTAATTTTACAAATTAGTAAAAAAAAATCATTACTTAACAATTGCTTATTATCTCTCTAGAAAAATGTTTTTGTTTTTTTTGTTGGGCAATTTATCTAGATGAAGAACTTGATCCTTTCGTAGTTCACAAAGCAAAATTTAAAATAAGAAACATTTTATTATTTCATTTCTATAAAAGTTGCCTCCATTCTGGTGCATTTAATAAATTAAGCAAAGAAAACATAACAGCGTTGGATGTTAACTCTTCCTTGAATTAACATATATAATTTTTGGGATCCAAGAAAACAATATATATTTTTAACATGACGAATATTTGACGATTGACGATCACATATACAATTCTTTCTTTTTACTATGGGCGATACATATCATTTTTATTTAGCTAGCTGGCATAAGAATAAAACTAATGCGCGACTTTTCCAAAATATTATTATTATAAGGACTGCAGCTGACTTATGTAGATATAAAGTTTAATGACTCTAGTTAAGGTACAATATAACATATTATATCAGAATTATAATTAAGTCACCAATGTTTATAGTTTTTATTCCCACTCTAGGAATTGTAATTGGTCTTTAATAAGGAATTCTTCGTAAAATACGCACATACAACATTTTTTTATGTTTGCCTTGAGAAAATTCATATTTTCTTTTTTTTAAAAAATATACAGGTGCATACGTAAATATCCTTGATCATTAATATTATTTTTAGATAATTTTCATTGAATAAAACATATTTTAATGTGGGAAGCTTACATTATTTTTTTAAACGCAGACAATTTCGTTTAGAAAGAGCGCGAAAGGTTTCTCGTTAACTTCCTTTGACTTTTATAATATTTCTTTTACTTATAATTTTTCTTTTATACCATGAAAAGATAATTAAATAAGGTAAAGTTAACAAATCATTAATTATTTCCTGGAAATTATTTATATTACTTATTTTAAATATAATGATATTTTCAATGATTGTTGTAGTCAATACGATCATTTTGAACTTTAGCATAAGATAGTACATTTTTGCGTATAAAAAGGTTTAAAATAGGTAGACGGTCATAGAAAAACAGAATATCTTATCAAATAAGATTAGCCACACATGATATTATTAAACATTTATTGGACTTATATCTATTTCTGCAATAAAAAATATAAAAAATTTGTTACCGAATTTCAGTACTGCTTCCTTCTTGTAAAACTAATGTCAGACTAAACTTTCCTCAATTTTTGGCGGTCTTGTTTTAGCGACCTCTTACAGAGAAAAAATCATTTAATTATACATAAACAAAAGAAAGGAAAAAAAAAACTTATTACAGTCATATATTTTTCTGTATGGTTTAAATGGATTACAGGGTAATTTGACAAATAATGAAAAATAATAAATACATTTAATCAACAATGTTTATTTGTGGTGTATATTTCTGTATACATTATTATCTAAATAATTTAAAACTACCAGAAGCTATTGTGTTATGATAAGATACTCATCTATCCTCCCCCTCTACCCATCTAAAATCAATTACTGTTTATAATATATGCTTTTATACTATATTTAATTGCTCTTATGGTTAATATTTTTAATTAAATTATTCATGCCTTTTTTCAAAATGACATCAAATTACTAAATTTATTAGTTATTTGCTTAAAACATGTTAAAGTGAGTAAATAGCATACTTTATTAATCACTTAATATTATTACTATTTTACTTTTTTATTTTCTAGAAAAAGATAGCATTGTTTTCCTGTGGAAACGATGCTAAATAAACCAAGTGTCAATAACACTAGGTTACAATATATATATATATATATATATATATATATATATATATATATATATATATATATATATATATATATATATATATATATATATATATATGTTATATAAGATAGAATGGATGACTGAAGGAAGATTTAAAGTCTGTGTTCAAATACTGTCTAATATATATATATATATATATATATATATATATATATATATATATATATATATATATTGTGTGTGTGTGTGTGTGTTATAACCTTTAGCTTTGCCAATAAAGTTAAATTTCCAGCCGTTTAATTTATCTAAGTATAAAAAAAAATCAATAGGTTAATTTTAATTATCAATTAATTTTATAAGGGCTTTATAGGTAAATGCTAATTCATTTTATACGTCATTCTAGGAACTTTTATAAGTTGAATTATTTTAAAAATCAATTTTAATATTTTTATTGTATTGATCTGAACCCATCTATAGTACAAGTGACTTCCAATTTCTTAAATTAGAATATATTTCCCTGCATAATAATAAGTTAATGTTGAAAAGTATTAAAGGCTAAAGATATTTTCATATAACTTCTAATATATTAAAATTCAATGTTAAATTAAAGTGTAAAAATAGTTAATTTTAAATCTTTAATGTTAAATATTATTTAATTTGCTTGGCTATAAGAAAACAAATGCTATTTAAGTTATTTATTAATAAAAGTATGTTTTATTCATGCTAGTCATTATCAAGATTAAGTCAGGAAAATAAAGTTAAGCTATGTTAATTTATTATTATTAAATGTTATTAGTTTTCAATTAAAAGAAATTTTAGGGAATATATGTAAGGGTGCTTATATTTTTAATTTCATTTTCACTTTCATATTTATAATCTTTAAATATTATTCTTAAATATCTTTAATTTAAAACAATAAAAGGTATTTTGGAGAAGTTCTCAATTAATAAGATATAAAATTGTTATAAAAAATAAATTAGTATTCTATTCAAAACAATATATTTGTTATGTAATATTTTATTTTATTAAAATAATTGTTGGTTTTATAAATAATTGCCTTGTAATTTAATATTTTTTAACTAACAGTGTAACTATATGTAAATAAGTTTCTATTTTTAGCTATGTTTCTCAGATACCAAATCAATTTTTAAACTTAAATAAAAGAGATCAAGAGGAGGTGATTTAAAAATGTCAATTTCAATTAATAAAATCAATCACATGATCAGGGTATAAAAAGACACATCTGAAAAGCTTGCTCACACACAGAAAGGAGATGAAAACTTACTTATTTTTGATTCTAAATATTTTTTATTATTATTTACGGAGTTAATCATTTCTAATAATTATAAATTTATTTTAATTAATTTTATTTTGTTAAAGTAATGTATTCTTAAATAAGTTCTAATTCAGATATCAATGCATTAAGATAAGTCTACCAGAAAGTCTATAATCTACATTGTTTTTTAAAAAAAGAAAAACATGATGGGAAATTTAATTAGTTTTTTTTTTCTGCTACAGAATTGCTTTTATGCAAAATTAACATGTGAGAATTTTCTATTGTTTCACCTGACTAATGTAAAAACTTTTAATGATTACCATTTTTTATTTATAGTAAACTTTATTATCAATTTAATATTCTTTAAGATACAATATTAAGAATGTTAGAGATTTATGTTTTTCTTAATATTTTGAATGAGTTTGGTTAAAAATTAAAAAACAAATGCTCAAAGAATAATAAATTTATCAAAAGATTATGAAATGTTTTCTCTCACGCAACATCTCTTTGAAATATATTTATTTCAATACTATCGTATTTTAGCAATGGTTTTCTCAGGGATAATCCATTTCTAATGAATGAACTATTTTAATTCCGGATTATAGAACTTCTTTATTAATTTTGAAATTACATTTTAATTAGTTATCATAATTATTTATTTGTTATTTTTGCTGCAGAGAAAAAGATATTCACTTGTGAGTATTTTAACTTATGTTTAATACAGACTGGATAATAAAAATATTTTCTATGTCTGTAAAAATGAAAATACAATTTCATTGTTATTATTATTTAACTACATCTGGGTAAAATATTGAAATAGTTATACCTGCTTTATAAAAGAAGTACAAAAGCTTTAATGAATTATTATTCAAGTTATTATACAATCAACTTTTAATTATAAACATGCTTTGCATATGCTTCAATATTATTAGTGCCATAGCTATGGTTTTTAAATTCTGTTTTTTAATTAAACATACTTTATCTTTAAATAACATTTGTTCCTAGACCTTAGAACTCATTATTAAATTATATATTTTATATGGATAAATGTAAAGATAACACAATGTTATTTCAGAAATTTCAGTGCCTATTGAAAATATTTTCAGACAACTGAAACACCATTAATATGTTTGTGTGCTTATATTGTAAGGAAATCTCTTGTTATAAATATATTTTTAAATGCTGTAAATCCACTTTTAAATTTACTGCATTTTCAACAAATGGGAAAAAAATTTCTAAGTTTGCAGATCTGTATCCTGTTGAATGGTAAATCCGCCCAGGTGAAGAACATTTAATTATTAAAATTTGGGTAATGTGAGTATAATTTTAAATTATAATTTTATACTTTTATAATTCACCACATATTTTGTTTATGCTTATATTGCTATTATATTTTCCTCCAAGTGGTGGTTTCTTTGTCTCTCTCCTGTTGATATTTATTTTGCTAGCACATACATTTTTATAAAGATATAATAGCTTTCTCTTGTCTCTTATTACAGTATTTTCTGTGAATGATATTTTTCATGTTTTATATTTAGCACAATAAATGCTTCCTTCATTTAAGGCAGCCCCTTTATTGTTCCTAATATTTTGGTGGTTTATTCTAATTTTCCCCATATAATAAGTGACAAAAGTCCTAGCATATTTGTTTGCCCTCAAAATGCAAGCACTCCTTTTGAGTTCATTCCATCATTCAGTATTTTTCCCTATATATCTATATTATAATGGTCTGAAAGAAAGTGGAAGTTTGGTCATACTGTATCTGCACTACAATGGCGCCATCTAGGCATTTGAACCTAGACAATTTATAGAGTAGGCAGATACGTGCTGTTAAGATCCCACTTTATTTTATATTTAGACCATTATCCCAAGTCACTAGCTCAGTGGAGACACAAAGATAATAATATATAACTTTAAAATATAACTTTGTTTAATTTGTATCTTAAATATAAAAAAATAACAGCTACTGCCAGTAATTAACACACAAACAACATTTATTTACGCACATATATAATCATTTAAAGTTTGAGGAATAACATTTATTATTTTAGATTTTATTATTAACTTTTAATTTAAATTATTATTTTAAAATTTTAAATCATCTGCACAATGAATTTAATAATATATATTTTTAAGATTGTCGAGTATTAATAGACTACATAGATTTCATTTGAAAAGAAAATACTCTATCCCTTATTTAACCTTAGGCCAAAAGTTCACAGTCAAAATGGTATCAATCCATCTGATACATTGATGTATTCAATGCAGCATAAAAATACGACAGCACTAAATACCATACTGTCAGGAATGTACATCCGAACAGTAAGTATGATTAGAGAAGACCTTGACTCTCAACCAAACAGGAATGCTACATCTATCAGCAAGAAGAACAATAAACAAAAAACTCCATAGGAAGAGACTATGTTTTCCATCTTATTATTTCTTCCATAGTCAAAAAAGGGGTGTGTGGTGTATAAATGGTGATCCTGCACGTAGCGAACCTCCTACTACATCTACTAATTACACAAATATATCCAATCCATTGACCTAATTTAAATACAAAACAAATAACCTAAGATTACCCTCCCCTAATTAATTAATATAACTTTACAAATTTATATAGTCATTTATGTCTGACTTAAATTTAACATTTATATAAGTTGGCACAGATGAATTTTATAAAAGTTTGTTTTTTAATATTGAATATAGATCAACTACATAGATTACATGCTCAAAAATCTCAAAATAAACATAAATGATCAAAATATAAAGTCATTGATGTAATTGCAGAGGGAATTCACAAGAAACCCAATGGCATTCATCATAAGATGCTGCATTGACACCAATAACTAAAAATACATCCGAATAAATACATTTTAGATATTCAACATAAGATATCATTATTTACCGAATGTCTATATATTCCAATCAAATATGAAAACAAAAACATAATTAAACATGAACAAATCTATGCAAGCATCAATACTCAACTTAAATTTAATGCATTTAAATAATTTATACAAATAAATATTATATAGAAATAATAAAAAAATGGAAATGATTTTTTTTTAAACTTAAATGTATAAAATCTAAACATTAATTATCAATTTGAAATTTGAAAGTCAGATAAAAGTTCATTTTAAAATTTAGGTTCTGAATATTAAAAGCTTGAATGAAAGTTCTTAATTATTTTTAAATTTTATAGTTCATGTCTTACAGAAGAAGAATCATGGTTCCTGGGACCAATTCCCATGATGTCTCTATTTGAAGTCCAGTCTGTTGCTCTGGAGGAGGCCTAAACTGGTTCAATCCTGGTATTACAGTCATTTTATTTGAAATAAGTGAGAGAGTGACAGGTGCATCTTATCGCTCTTCTCACAAAAATCAAGCTGGAACTGTTCTTAATTTTAATATTTTCCTTCTATAGTACTCCTCTGGATTCATTGAACATCGTTTCCTATTGCAATAATTTCCATTATGGTCTGGGCCTTCATTGCTGCTTCTATATTGGACATCTAATTTATTTTTTATTCTCTTATCTATATCTTTCAACTGACCTTTTTTTCTATAAGAGCCCCAAGGGCTAGTTTGCTTTTCAATTAATTTATAAAACAATCATTTCCATTTACAAAAATATTTTATCTTTAGATCTTGTACTTTTTTCTAAAAAAATACGTTCAAATATATAGTTTTTCAAAAAGAAAATAATTTTTAAAGTTTTGCATCTGTGCGAATTTATATATATATATGTATACACGACAACTCTTTAATTTTTTTTTAGCTTCTATTTATGAACTTAAAAAAAAATTATTTAAATTTTAAATTAATGTAACAGCATATACCATTGCAATATATATTGTATAAAACCATTTGTGGTGTACCATCATGATTTTATTATTTTTGGCAATTGATATTGTTATTTGTTTTGAAAAACATCATAATACTCTGAGTATAGGTTAGATATGGTTCTGATGTATAGGTCTGTCTTGATGTGTTTTTCCAGTATTGCAGAACATAAAACTGATAGTTATTTATTTAAAAAAATTAAAATTATACTTATAGACCTAAATAAATAATATACACCATTTCTAGCCCTCATTCATTGTTGAATTGGTAAGAAAGAATAAGCTTAGTATTTAAATATCCTTATGGTTGGAAGAATGCTATAGTATGATTGTTATGTAAAAATGTAGAACTTCTTGTGATAATTCCCATGTTTAATAAAAAGTTTTAATCAGGCAGACAAATTCATTTAATTAGTAAATTTATTTATTTATTATTATAAGCTGTAAACTTCTAAAATTTATTTCTTCTATACAGAAAAGTTGTACGGCATAATGTTTGGATATTATTTTGAAGATTGTAGATTTACAAAATTGTTGTTTATTTGATTGTTCTTATTGTTTAAATAAATATTATATATTATTGTGAAATTAGTGTATATTTTTAACATCATCTCACTCACATATGACTTACCCAGAAATGTTAACATTATATAATCAATAATACAATTATATTTTGTTTTAGTCATTAAGAATTCATGCACATAAAATTGAAGAAAATAATCGTTTTGTTAGAGGGTCTACAGAAGTTAAGAATGAATCTAAGAAATAAAATATTCATTCATTTTCTTAATCATAAATGATCACTTTAGTCCATGTGCAATCATTAAAAGAGTACTGTTTTTGTAATAAAATTATTACCTGTTTACTCATAAGATTGTAAATACTTTTCCATCATAAATTTAATGCTTAATTAATTTTATAGAAATAATAAACATTTCCATACTTCCCCATTCTTTTTAAATTCATATAAATAAAGATACAATAAAAGACAATCCCCCCCCCCCCAAAGATGCATTTTATGCTGAACCAGCACTCATCAGTTGGCCCAGATCACTATCTCTCATATATATCATTATTATATGCAAAATATTTATCTAGAGTAAATTGTTACTTTTTCATTTACCATTGTCAAACTTCCTCCACTCGGTGTTTATTATTTCTATAAAGATATTACATACGGACAAAGAAATGTGAATAACTCCGTGTGTGTAAAATTAAAAAAAATCAGATATCTTAATCTTTAACTAAGGTTTAAAGTTTATATCTGTGCTAGAGATAATCTCTAGTTTCGAAAATGATTAGTAATAATCATTAGTATATTTATCAGAAATGGATGGCGTCAAAGTTGTGAGTGGAGGAAGTTTGACAATGGTAAATGAAAAAGTAACAACTTAATTAATTTATGTTAAATTTGTAAGAAATATTTTGCATGAATTGTTAAGAGGATATTCTGAGTGGCCAAAAATTATTTATCCATTCTTGATATTCGAATGCTATTGCAATAGATTTTTTTTTTCTAAGTTTCTATGTATTTTATTTGAATAAAAATATTTTCTCTGAAATTTGTTATTATTATTGTTCTAAATTAGGTAGAGACATTATCCTAGAGATAGCAGTATCTCTTCTCATGTTTTCACTAGGATACCATTAATTGTTTAATAATTCAAATAAATAAAACATTGAAAATTTTAATATTAGAAATATTTAATAAAGAATCCAGAGAACTTATTATTATAATTAATGATCAAGAGAAATTGTTTTTGGCAAAATAAATTATTTTGAAAAGTAAAAACCTAAGAAATATTATTATTCTTTATCAGGAGTTTTGAATTGTGGATCAGATCATAGGAATGAATGTTGAGAATAATGGTTGTGAGAAGTATAGTATAATTATATTGGACGCGGGTATAAAATAATATGAGAAAGAATATATTAAATCCTAACTATTCATTGGGATATGCTTTCAATTTCAAGAGCATTTGTAGTTTGTAAGAGTGAGTTGAGAGTTCACTTCTTAAAATTTATTAAATTTTAATTAGCATATTTACAAGGTTTCCTTATAATTATTACCCATATGGGTCTTGTTATTGTAGCATACATTATATATGAGAACCTTGAGCTTAACATATGTTGCCATATTATTTGAGTCAAATTGTTTTATTTGGTGGATATGTGACTTTATAGTAGTTTTTCTTGGAGTAGTTCATCACTTTGTAGGTTATAATAGAGGTACATTAAATGCATGTTGGGAAAAAACAGTTTTATAAAGCATGTACTTGCTTATTATGACCATAATTCAATGCATTTACAAGTTTTGACCACAGTAGTCTTCATTTTAACACATACATAATATTCAAAGCATCATCTATACTTTTTATATGTTATAAATTAATATATTTATAAGAAAAAAATTGAACCAAACTCTATAGAATATATTTTGGATTTAATCATTTTTGTTCAAGCCCATGACAAATAGTTAATCGCAAATCAAGCATAGCAACTTCGTTTCTATTTAAATAACAGTAGAACAATCCATTTTATAATAAATTTCAAATTTTTAAAGTTACCATTCTTATTTAAATAATATTTTTTTCACCAAGATTCATGTGCACAGTTTAGAATTACATAAACCAAATCTTTTTAAAGATTTTGCTAAGTCAGTATCTAAATAAATAATAAATAGCCATCAGTATGCATAATAATATGAAACAATCTGAAGCAATATCAAATCTTCAAGTAGTTTTCATAATTTTTGTAAGAATTTAATCATTGATAAATTAATGACAAAATTAAATTAATCTGTATACTCAAATGTTTTTTTCATCTGCCATAAATATGACCACTCAAATAATTCTAATAAGAAAAATGTTAAATTTATGAGTACTTAGAAAATTTGATATTGATTCAATTTATTTTGTATTTTTTACAGGGTTACTGTTTTTATTTTATAATTAAAAATTGATTTCAATGCACAATATATGTTTCGGAAAAAAATGTATGTAATTCTATCTTGTGTATTTATGAATCTTGGTAAATTAGATTTTGTTAAAATAAGATGACTAAATTAAAAAATTCAAACTTTAATACCAAAAAAATTACAATATTGGAATAAAAATGGAAATACATTGGCTGTACTTGATATTGGTTGAATAAAGGTGGTCAAATGTAAGGCACATATATTGCAGGGAATGGTCCAATTTTGCATCAATATAACAATAAGTAAAGTTTTATGGGAAAACTGTAGGCAGTATCTTAACTTTTTACAGTTATCCACTCCATCTTTTACAACTAATACACATGATTACCTACATGTGACAAAGAAAAATAATCTTCAATATACATAGTACATATTAACGTCCTATATTTGAGGAGTTAGAGATGATTTAAAATCAACATGAGTATGACAATAATATTGATATTGGCAAGGGCTTTGAGCATTCCGGCATCAAAATTTCAATAATATGGATGGCAGAAGAGTTGGAGAGTATAAAATATTAAAGCCTGTCTATTAAAGTTTAAAAATTTGCTATCTTAGTATAAAATGAGCACTGATTATATATATATATATATATATATATATATATATATATATATATATATATATATATATATATATATATATAGTGTCCATAATATATGTATGTGAGTGGGAGCTAATGATCTGGACCAAGTTATGAGCACTGTTTCAGAATAAAATACTTATATTTGAGATAATTTATTCTTTTTACATATATGTGTACATGTTTGTCAGTTGATTAAGATGGTGTGTATATTTGTAAGGAGCTTAAAAATCTGAGTTCAAATTCCTTCTAAGTATATTAAATTCAGAACAGACAAGATACATGCATTTAAATATTATATACATGTGGGAAGTTATGATCTGACCCATATAATAAGTGCTAGTTCTACATGAAATACATATATTGAGGATCATTTATCTTTTTCATATGGGTGTGGTCATGTGTACTGGCTGTTTGAAATGGAGTGGAGAATAAATATAGACTGGAAATGCTAATTCAAATCTGTGTATTTACTATAGTGAATAGTCAGTAACTGAATAAATAACCATCAAGTGACATATATATATATATGTCACTTGATGGTTATTCATATATATATATATATATATATATATATATATATATATATATATATATCACTTGATGGTTATTCATTCAGTTACTGAATGTTCACTATAGTAAATACACAGATTTGAATTACCAAGTGACACACACACACACACACACACACATATATATATATATATATATATATATATATATATATATATATATATATATATATATATATATATAGTAACTAATTAAAAATATGAGTTACAATAAATATACCTCATGATGGGGGGGGGGAGCATTATAATGGTTAGTATTTCCTTTAAGCAGTTTTTTATAAGTTTTTATTTATATGTATATGGTCTATCTGGGCACCACTAGGCTATCTAAATGTAGATAAAGTTACATTATATATCTACTTATAGATATATCTGGTTTGAACCCCTTTGATACATTATTTATAACAGGATGTATGATTTTGTATTTTAGAACCATATCACATTTACATTAACATTAAAGAAAAAATATACTTATTATTCTTTATTTGTGCAAAATAATTATCAGACAAAATTATTCTGTAAGATTTTAATATCATAAGTGCATATGTAACACTCTCATAAATCTTACTAGCCCATATTAAGATTTAGCTGTGCAATTCATTAAACCTTCAGTGAAATTTGATGATCTTTAATGGTAGTCATTATCTCTAATGATGGCTCACAAAAATAATAAACAAATACAGTGAGAAACATTATTCATATGGCCATTAAACACATTTATTTAAACTACTGATTAATAAGATGATGATGCTTTACAATTAATTCACAACATTAATTTTATCTATTACCAATTTATAATTACTTAAAATATATTTTAATAATTAAGACCCATCAATGATGATGATGATCACAAGTAATTTCACAAGACAATGATTAACTCTTAAGAAAGATGTACACCTCTTTAAAAAAACAAATTAGCATTTAGTACAGATTAATCATTAATAATACAGAAAAAAATTACATAATTAATAATTAATAATGATAAATTGTTTACATTTAAAACAGAAATAATAATAATACCAAAGATATTCCCCCTTTCCTTTAATGAAAAGTAAACTCAATGTTCATATCATATAGTGTGATGTGTGTGATTAATATCTGTAATAGACAATTGAAAAAATCCCAAACCCTAGAAATACTTTTATTTTAAAAATAAACACTCTATGCATGCACACACTCACCTATTGTGTATAACATATATTTTTATATGTATAAATTTAAACATAATATTAAAAAGAAAAATGAGTAGAGCAAGGTTAGTTAGATCATAGAGATAAAAATATTCAGAGAATCAACTTCAAAATACCTCTCTGACTTTTCACCAAACTAGGTTGTTAATTACTTTAAAATTCCATCTCTCCTAATGCTAAATTTTTTACTGATTGTTTAACATTCATGCACAAAAAATATATATACGTAAGCATAATTATATTAATAGGTGTGTGTATGTGTCAATTCCCATTATGAATAAAAAACTATTAAATCCTTTTGACATACAATATCAATCAACATTTTGGATTAATACACAATAAACACATTTTATAAAAATAAAATACACATATAAATAGTTACATGTAATAATCTAAGGATACATAATATCAATAGAGCAATATTTATTATTATTATTATTGAAAATCTCTGATAATTCATTCTTGTTATAGAATTTAGAGAGAGATAAATGGATTTATTATTAAAATATTTGTTAATAGTTACTGATAAAAATATAATTAAAATTGATATTACCAGTTCTTCTTTTACCCTCTGATGTAAAGAAAAATTCAAAGAGTCCAAGAAATTTCATCTTAAGGTCATCTTGTTGATAGTGTAGAATTTGAAATCGGCTGCACCAATCTGTAATATGCTTAGAATTACCAATTAGAGCAGTTTACTGGAACAGTTCTATTTTTGGCTTGGGTTTGCAATACTTCTTTACTGAGAAGATGATGATGAAATAACTTGCTTTTATAGGGACCATTTTGCACTGGAATGGTTTCTTCATTTCTTCTTGGCATAATTACTTTTAGTAGACAGATGGTTATTTCTGCTTTCCATATATTTTAGCATTTTTTTTGCTTTGTACTTTTTATTCAAATTCAGAAAATGGCATGGTTTCACAAATTTCAGCATTCTACTTCAAATAGCTCCCATTTGGATTGAACAGCACACGTAAGACAGTACGTTTTTTTTTTCATATTTGAGAATCAGTTATAAAATGTTTTAAATACTTTAGATTTAAATTCTTCTGATATAAATAGGTTTCTTGGGGCAGTAGTAACTGCCTCCAATATATTTTCTACCCACCACATTGATGTAGAAACTTTTTAAAAAAATAAAATGTGTGGTTTCTGAAAATCAATCAAAATTATTATCCCCCTTTCTTTTCTTATTGTCAGACTATATACGTGCCCAGTCTGATGCCATCACAAACATATTTTTGTTACTAAAACACATAGTTTCCATTAATTAAGTCATTTGGTTAAAAACTTCTCAACAATTGACATTTTTTCTAAATTTATTATTGGTAAGAATTCCAAAATGATCTGTATTTTATCAGAAGCCCCCCTTTTCTCAAGTCTGAAATTTGACCTTCATCTTTCTCTCAGAGTGGAGAATTTTAGCTGGACATTCTTGTGAAGCACTTTCACATAAAACAAGAATAAATGTTTTGAAATATTACAATATTTTTTATAAAGAAACCATAAAATTATTTAAACAAAACTCTTCCTTTTTTGTATCTGTAAATGTTTTTAAGTTTATATTGGCAAATACACACATACTCATATACTTCCAGACATATAAAACCTGCTTATTAAAAATAATCTGAATGATTTAAAAAGCTATAAACTAAATTCATAAAATAAATCAGTAAGACAAGATTATAATCAAAGTATGATTAAAGAAAGAATATTATAATCTATTAAATATAAATTAACTTTAAAGAAGGTTAATAAGCAAAGTCAAAAAAATGATTAATTGAATAGTTTGTATCTACAGATAACTATTTATATGTGCCTTAAAATTCTAACTTCTAAGTACAACTATTAAATCATTCAAAGTATATACTACTCTTTTTACTAATACAAAGATAAATTGAGAGATAAACAACTATTTCTCCCACTTTTTTGTCTGAGGCTTTGGGTACTTGGTTATGTAGGGTTTGGACTCAGATGCCCTACAGCTTCCCCCTCCTACATAATGAAAATGGGATGATTTTTTTTATTTTATGCACACACTATTGCAATTTAGTCATAGATTAAATTGGAATGTGTACTATATATATATATATATATATATATATATATATATATATATATATATATATATATATATATATATATATATATATATATATATATAGCTTGGAAATAAGCTCTTAACAAGCTTTGCAGAATATCTGTAACCCAGACCACTTTCTGCTTTGCTACTGGCTTTTTCAGTGAGATGGTAGGATATTCAAGTGTTATATTAAAAATAATAGGACAAGCCCAGAACTTTATCTAATCGATAACTATTAAGTAGAAAATGAAAATATGAAAATTTTTAGACATTCATATGTCTTCCAATCCAGCCATCTAACTTTAATAGCCATATGGGACTGAAGCAAGTTCAGATACAACTTATATTAATAACTTTAGCAATATAAAATCACCAAAGCCTTAATAGCAAAAAATGAAATGACAAAGAAATCAAGTCATATGTCACATGACCTAATTTAACAAGCTTGTATTACAAATGTTATATATATATATATATATATATATATATATATATATATATATATATATATTGAAACAGGGCTGAGTTCAATCCCTGTTTCAAAAAGTAAACTTGCCTATATGCATCAATATAGCCTGATTAATTAAATTTATTTCTTTTTTATATTTATATTTCCTTAGTATTGTAACCATCCGCTACTACTCAATCACCTATCATGCCGAACCCGTTGTGGCACTATAAATTGTAACCGTTAATTGTGTGGTCCCAACTACATAACGTAAGTGCGCTAAGAATCTTAACTTCGATCACTGGTCAATTCCCTCTGCACATTGTCAGCTATTAAGAGCTGTAACCAAAAGCATATCATGCTATCTATTTTATGCACCAAAGACCACAATCAACATCTGGAGCAACTTACCACAGACCAAACTAATGATCTAACATAAACTTTTTATGATTTAATTTGATCGCAGCCAGGGTGTACCGCGAAGAACTATCATAGTAGTATGATAAAATACATTAAACAAATTATAAGTGTAATGTTATTATTTCAAACCTTAATTTGCGATTTTTATTGTATGAGACCCGATGGCCGACCATGTACAAGATGGCATAATTTGTGGAATTACATAAGATTATGAAATTTTAAACCATCTATATGATTTTTAATACAAATGCTAGTCCAGGTAAATCTTTGCAATAAATAAACATAAATACTTGGGTTCTTTTTATAGTTTACTATATCACTGAAACTCTTATTATACTGACAAATGACAATTTAAAAACGTTAAGTAAATATATTCAATCATGTCATTATTTGGTAAATCTGTTTACAAGTTTAATAATTAATTTATATTGTATACTAGAATCAACTACGCAAAGCCAAAATGATGGAAAAGGTAAATGGGATTTTATTGTACCTTACACATCATAAACTACCAAATACGAAAAGCATGTAAATGTTTTCTCAAAATATCATTAAATTCTTATATCATGTTGACGATAGTATGTACTTCAATGTATGCTCTATCCAAGGTTTATGATTTCTGATTTTATGAATGACACATAGCAACGGCACAGTAAGTTTAATTATAAATCAACTTTTATTTACAAATTTATGAATAATAAGTAATTATTTCCAATGTTATAATTAAAGACATAAATAAACAAATAAAATAAATAAATTATAATTCCATCGACTTTCTTCAATAACATCATAGGTACAGTTTTTAAAACCTAATCATACCTGATTTCAATTTAATATAATGAATATTGAGAAAATTATACTAAATTCAACATCAACTCATGAAATATTTAACGTCATTTCCAGACTCAATAAATCCCTACCGTAAACTTATAATAATATAATAAATAATATTATATCTGTAGGATTTAGCTATAATGCAATCATTAAATAAAGTGAAAATTTAAACTTACATTCCGGTAAATAATAATCAACCAACAGTTAATTATTATGAAGTAACTTGAATAGAATGTCCTGCTACAATTTGATGATCTAACTTATAAATTATACTTAACAAATGAAAGAAGATGATTTAGCAGATTAACTAGAATACTTTGCCCAACTTATATCTATGAAGTAAAACATATTCCTGTGGATGCATTCATCTACACGTAGGAATTAAATAACACTAAACGTTTTGTGGTTTTATACGCCATCATAAAGCAATAAGTACAAGTACACCATTCCGCGGATTAACCACCAGTGCAGGAATGAGTGTAAAATACAAAAAATGGCAATTAAGTAATCTGCAGATTAACCACCAGCACAGATTAATGCCTTTTAATATTCTAAAACAACATTACTATTTACTTCACATTAAAGTGCAAAATCATCCTCCTCAGTTATTCTGACAATTCAGAATCAGCTAACATTTTAGCAAATGTGGGTTCTTGCATAATAAAATGTTACGATAATCAGGACAACTAATGTACTAACTTATCTTGCTTAAAATAAAACATGTGTAATATAGTATAAGTAATATTAGTATAGGAATATAAATCTGGAAAGACTAACAAAATATCTGTTAAAGATTGATACATCTCATGAATTCATTTAGTACTTTTTAAGCTTTTTCGCAAGCGCTATTCTCTTGAATAAATATTTTATTCAACCCTTATCAATTTAAACTTAATAAAATATAACTTATGAACTTCACATGCAAGTTCATATAACGATAAAATTAAAGTAATGCATTATTCATCAAATACATAAAATTCAACAGGTGTGTGTATGATATAAATTAAATGTATAGCATTTTATAGTCAATACATGAATTTTAGCAGGTGTGTGTATCACAAATTGGATTGTATAGCATTTTATAACTCCAAATATGATCCGTGGAATCCATGTACGATGTGTCGAACAATAAATATACGAAGTAATAGCTATAATTATAGTAGAATTCCATACATGCAATTTTATCCATTTGTATTAGTTATTATAATCACTATTAGATTAACGATTTTACGTGGCTACATAAACATGAAACAATTTCAAAACATGACACGCAGAATTTAAATGAAAATGTTTTTCATAAGTTATTAATCTCTACATTTCTCTATTAAAAATGTTCCAAGTTTATCACATCCATGCTAATATTTATTTATCCACGCTTAAATCTAGGAATACTAATTATAGCAATTAATTCAATCATTCCAAACTGACGGTAAAATTAGAAAATAGCTTTGATTAATTATTTGAAGACTGTTTATTATTCAAATGTTAAACAAATTAACTAGCAAATATATTACTGGCATTGTAAAGTTAAATATCAATCAATATTATATTTTTATTAGAATTAGAAACGGAAATATTAAACTATGTTGATAACTTTAACATTTTACTTTAATTTAAACTTCTTCTTTTTTAAAAAGCAAATTTTCATATTCATAAAACTTCTGTAATTAAAATACTTATTTAATTTTTCCAAATTGTAGAATAATAAACATTTTAAAACATACCAAACTCTTGCAATTAATTCTTTTAAACTGGGAAGCTCCGACATTTTAAAAATGTAATATTGGAAAATTTTTACCGGTGATTTGATCCACTTGGCCAGCCGACTTGAACAGACTTTTAAATTTAGCAATTCATCTTGTAATTAAATATCACTATATTATTTTTATGTTTATAGCAAACTTTGTGGTAATCCATTTACTTGTTAACTATTTAAAATAAGCTTATCAAATTTACACCATTTGCCTTTTACCATTTTCTTTTCTTTCTCCCTCCAAAAGCAAACTATCAGACAATCTTCTCTTAAATTGGCGCTCTTTTTCTTTTTTTACATTGAGACGCATACATAATTACTGTATTTATTTTTAATAATTAATTTTAATTGAACAAATGGTTTTTTGTTAATTCAATAGAAATAATATTTAAGATCATTTTAAACAAATAAAAATAAAATATTATTTTTAATACTATTTTACCAAATTTTAATGTGTTGTCAAATTTTTAAAAAGTTAAACATTTTGATATGAGTTAGCATATGGGAAGAAGCAAATTTAAATTTATCAAAATAATATAAGAGAGTAATCTGTTCAAAGTGCAAATCAAGCCAATCAAATCACCAAAAGAAGAAAGAGAAATTTTTATACTAGTTACATCAATTATTATATTTTATACTAAAATATATGGTTACAGTTTATAAATTAATAATTCTAAATGGGGATTTAAAAAGGTTAAAACAAACAGAAGAGGGGGGGTATGCGTGCTCATTTGTTTTTTTTTGAAAAATGCATGTATATATTTTGCTGGATAGAATAATATATATAAAAAAGTATAAATGCAGTTATGAAAATATACTTTATTTTTCAAGATGGAAACTTTTCAATTTGATTTTGGAAAAATTAAATGGAAAAAAGATATCAAAAATAACTTGATCAATATCTAAGGAATTTAATTAGTGAGATTTAAGTTTAGATCCAAAAGAATTTCGATGAAAAAAAAAACAAAAAAACAAAATTAGATTTGGAGGTGTGAAAAATTTTTGTTCAAGAAGAATCCGGATTTTTGAGCAGCAGAACTTGCTAAAAAGATTCATTCTAAAGCTGATTTTTGTAAGGAGTGCTGTGAGAGAGATTTGGGCAGAGAAATGGAGGGTAGAATGGTGGGCAAGCTGGCTTAAGAAAGCATAAGCATGCCAGGGCTTTTACAATCCTGCCCATGAAGACACTGAAGTTGCTGCCATGTATGCAAATATTGTAAATGAAAACCAGTCACTCTGATGCCAAGCCCAAGCTCCAACATTAGGAGCAGGTCGAAAAACAATAAAACAAATTGAACCACCAAAATCACCTATGTCGAATGCAATACACATTGTAAAGAAGTATTTTAACTTTAGTTTTTCATGAGGAAGAAAGAAAAAGGTAATGTGCACATTTACCACCTATATTGGTATAATAGTTCAAATGATAGTGTGTTTTTAACTACACATAATAAACTGTCCGCATGAACATTATTTATTAACTCTTCTGAACTTTAAAATTGATTTTTTTATTATTATTGTGGATCTGGATGAATCAGATATTGTTTTACTGTTTATTTTCATTTTCTATTGCATTTTATACAGTTTTATGCAGTGTATGTGTATGCATGCGTTTCTCACCATTTTGAGCACAAAAACAAAATGGGTCATATAAATAATATAGAAATTAAAAGCTATAGGATTAAAGTAAAATGAAACTTACATATATTTGTGTTATTTCTTTAATGTTGAGTTAGTTAGATTATTAGATTTAAAAATTAATGTAATGGCTTGGATGGAAGAGTGTCTTGTATAATATAGTCCATCGTATATTCCCACATTTAAATAATCACCTGCCCTGAGTAGAGCTAGTCAATGGCATTTCCATATTGGTATTCCAGCTCTTTAGCATAATTCTTATAGTAATATAGGATTGGCGCTTAAGGTCATAAAATGATGCTCATAAATATGCTGGGCAATAAATGGAATAATTTTCAAAATACTTTTAAGAAAATATATATATATTTTAAATATATGCATATACGTGTATTGTTATATACATACACAAAATCTACAAATGGTTTTATATATGCATAAGATATATATGGAAAATGGTACATCACATTACAATATATATATATATATATATATATATATATATATATATATATATATATATATATTATACCGGATACTCAATCTATTCTGAAACAGAGGGTGCCACCAGACCACTATGTTTTTGGAAAATTTGTTTACTGTGATCAGAATAGATGATGATGATGGTTTGTGCCGACTAGACTCAGGGAGAAACAAGAGATCTTAAATTGTTTAGACAATTGAGACAAAAGCACAAAGACAAACGTCAGCCAAATTAAGTTTAAACATATTTCATAAATTTTATTATGAGAAAATAAATTATTAAATAGAAGTTTATGACATAATAAATGTGAGTTAACTCAGGCGTGTACCAGACCTACTAAAGGCAAAGCTATGACAGACTGACTGATCTTCTAATACACAAATTAAAAAGGGAGGAAGCAAATTTCATTCAGCAGAGGATTCACTTAAACATTGGTTCTCACTTTCAGCTATCCAAACATATGCCCTTGAAATAGATCAAAGAACCAGCGCCGATGAGCTGTTCAAGATCTAAACATGGTCAGATCTTGAATGTCCTTATATCGGTATGAACTGCACCAATTACTACATTTAAAATAACGGCGATTGATCCACGTCAAGAACAATCGAAAAATATCATTGAAATGAAGAAACAATTAAACCTGGTGAATCCCAGCCAAACGACTGGCAAAATTTACTTTAAAATTAATAATTAATGGTCTCAATAAGAGACAAGTAAATGATTAGAAAAACAGTTACGTCTGTCTCAGCAAATAAAGAAAAGAAAATAAACTTACAAAAAATTCTGAGTACACACTCTGATAAATTTAAAGCACACATAATAAATACACAAATGAATCTATCAGAGAGTGCACATGAGTACGAAAATCTTAAAGGTTGTAAACACTTTAGCAGAACGAAAGTATCGCTCACCTGCAATTTACGAAAAAGTAAATTTTATCTTCCTGCTGATGACTTATAAAATTACAAAGAAAAACACAATTCTAATTTCCACTTTTAGAGATTTTAGAGCAAAATCTCACCTGCGAAAATCAGACAATAAAGTCATCAGCCAAAAGATTTTTGGAGGTTTAGCAAGAGGGCAAACATAGAGTATAAAATTAATTAATTATTAAATACTAAATAATTACAGGTAAGCATTTTAAAAGCATGACTGCCAAAGCATTTATAAAAATCTTACATAAAATAGAAAACTCACTCGTCACTCTCCAATAAACAAAACGGAAAGCAAATTAGAATCTTAAAACTAAGGTTCTAAGACACACTATAAAATATTGAAAAACACAGCAAATATTAAATATGAGGCTATATTGATTTAAGAATACATATTTGTGGTTAGATTGAGTGGAGATTTAATGAGAACTAATTTACCCTGGGAAGAATAAAAACGAAAATAATTACCTTTCGGTAAAAGCAATGTTCACGTAGAGTGCGCACTTTTACTTAAGTTCATTTTCAGATTCTTGAAGCAGCAAGGTAGATGTAAAGAGGTTCCGATTTCTTTTAGGTGTTCAAGGCATTACTGGAGCAAACTTGGAAGTCAGGGATCCGTCTTTTGTGGAGTTAGCAAGCCATTCGGATGGTGATAACAAGTATAGAATTTTTCATTTTTGCAAGCGAAAGTCTTTAATAACAGCTGATATCCTTTAATTAAGAAATTTAAATGTCCGTGCTGCTATAACTTTCATGTGAGAAAACCACTTGTCTATCTCTCAAAAATGGATTAACTGACCCTCCAAATTTCCGGGGTTATTTATACGTTGCTCCATTTCCCACGAAACACTTTCCTTGTTGTCCAATTTCTTCACCTTAGGCGGGGTAAATATTAAGCTCCCGCTCAATCTATCGAAGAATTCTACCCAGGGTGTATTGAAATGAAAACAACAACATAAAAATCAAATCTCCACTATCAAAATTGTTTACAATAATTAAAATAAAAGTAACAGGAATGCAATTAGCTAGCCAGCTTGTTTTTAAATCAAATGAATTTAAAAACAGGCGGTATAAGAATTATTCTAAAATAAATCGATAAATATTTAAAAACAAATCTGTTTTACATATAAATGCATGAGTATTTTGATATACACATTCTTTTTAAATAATAACGAAAATTTACACCTTTACATTTAATGAAAATTAAAAGCTTAATACATATTTTTGGTAATCACATCATTGAAACGGATTTCAATCAGGTTCAATATATATATATATATATATATATATATATATATGTATATATTGCAAACTATATATATATATATATATATATATATATATATATATATATATAGTTTGCAAATATGACTTGATTTTTTTGTAATTTAAATTTTTTGCTATTAAGGCTTTGGCAATTTTATATTGCTAAATTTTTAATACATGGTGTATCTGAACTTGGTTCAGTCTCATATGGCTAATTAAGTTAGATAGCTGGATTGGGAGACATGAATGTTTGAAAAATTCATATTTTCTACATAATATTTATCCATTAGTTAAAGTTCTGGGCTTGTCCTGGCATTTATTAATCTAATGCTTGAATATTATAGCACCGCAATGAAAAAATCATCAAAAATGAACCTTGTCAAGATATTATAACAATTCAAAAATTCACATGATTTACATATTATCTTAACACACCATCTACTGGTCAAACTTAACTATAAAATGTTTTTATATTCTACAATTTTTATTTAATGACCATTTTCCTCCTAACTTTACTGACCCTTGTATTAAATTCATACATTTCTCTTTATTTTCTTGTATATACAATGTTTCATATACTTTTCTTTTTTTATAATTTTTACAATATTTGATAACTTCAATATTTTCTTTACAATTCATAATGTGTCCTGTTTCATTTTTGAATGAAAATCGATTAGATGCTAATAAATTTATTTATTATTTAAGTATAGAGTTGTCATATAAATTGATTACATTTCATTTCAGACAATAGTATATTAAGAAGACAACATAATGGCTTTATAATACCATCATATATATATATATATATATATATATATATATATATATATATATATGGTATTATAATATATATATATATATATATATTGTAATGGGCACATAGGCCGTTACATTAATTTTTTTTCTAAAAATTAGTCATGAAAAATAAAAGTTCGCATATAAAATCTTCCTTTTCAAGAATTAAAAATTTAAAGTTAAAAATCATCTAAACTCTAATATAAAATTGCACAGATGAAAAATTATTGAAAAAAAAACTTTATTAAAAAAAAGTATCTTAAAACTAAATTTTCAGTAGAAATTTAGAGATAAAAATATATCTTTAAATTTGTACAATAAATTAAATAATGCTATTGTAAAATTGAAATGATTATTTTAAGTAGTTAAAAGTAAGCTAGCCCTTGCACATTTCAAAATGTATAAGCAAAGGTCAGATAGGAGAGAAAAAACAATAGAAACTAATAGCCAATAAAAGAAATCCCTCAGGAAATGGACCTCAATTTAAAGATCATCATCGTCATGATGTAATGTCCACTGGATTCAAAAGTTTACAATAAAAGGAAAAGTTTGGAAATAAAAAAGATGGATTAGAGAAGATAGAGATGTGAAAGCAGAGGTGTGCTAGAGTTGAAGGGGAAGAAATTGGAAAGACACACTCTTCAATCTCTTCAGTTTTGCTTGAATAAAAGAAAGA